>JARQOD010000003.1:562060250-562269804 GCA_033576555.1 Oophaga sylvatica
AAACAGGGCTGTGTGACAAAAAAATAAACCCCAAAATTGAGTCGGAAAGTAAAACAAAGGGTGCTAAATTGGAGTTAAATGTTGCAAGGAACATTGCTCCTTAATAAATTATAGGGAGATTTGTAGCGGGTAGGACAGTAGGGGATGTCTATCAGCATGTGCAAGCAGAAGTGTCAAGTGCTGGCTGCACTATATCCTTATTGCCCTCTCTGTGAACTGGACAGTTTCCTTTCACTTAGTTTATTTTCACTTGTAATCTGGCAGCTGGTTTCACCCGTACACATTTGTTTTTAAATAATCTGCTACTTGTTTTGGAATCCTTGCCGGCTGAAAAACCTGGGGAGCCTAGCGCCCTGTGCAGGACGGTTATGTAAATGACGCTGCATTAAAGGTTTGTCTGGTCATGACTCGTTCTCCACAATGAACGGTCCGATACAGTCAAGAGCTTCTTCCACTCTTTATTAGTTCATTTCGAAATATGTGAACTCAAGACGCATATTCAGACTGCTGGGACCCGACAAGTACAGCAATTCTACTATCCATGAGAAATAAAAGGGGTCATCGTAATATCATATAATGGTTTAAAATTACAAAGTGCTTGGGAAACCCAATTTTTCTCTTTTTTAAAATTGTTTCCGTTCTCAAGAGCGTAGAGATTTTAATGCTCTTGTGTATTGTTCGTTGCCAAGATTACGACCACCTCTGCAGTCTATCAGTGGTAGTTGGTTTCCTAGGCAAGGAGCTCAGCACTTAGAAGCTCTTCTCTCTCAATCTTATAAGCATTGCGCTAAAGCTGGCGGGATCACTGAATCTGGTCAACTTTAATGCCTCTGCACTCCTCCATTGCAGCATTGAAGACCTCACAATTTACATTTACTACTCCACATCGCAGTTGCAGTAGGTCACAATGTAATAACATGGGAAACCATTAGATGCACTGTTGCAATGAAACATTTTGACGTCCTGTGACACCTCGCTCTGTAGCCCCAGCTATATTAATACTCAAATCATAATTTGTAGAAATTTTCTGAAAGCTGAGACTCAAAAGCAATGTACCAACCACCAGATTCTCTGCGAGCAAGTCCCCCTTTTAGACTCACCAATCTCCAGTTTTTCTTTAATTGCCCACCATCATGAAATGAACAAATGGTACCAGAAGCAGAAGAACAGCATTAAAAAACACCACATTACCTAATATCTAGACTTGCCAGATTCCAGGGTTTCAAACAAAAGAAGATCCACCTTCTAGACTCCCAAAAGTTTTGCCAAATATTACAGGTACCACAGAGATTTTTTTGTGTGTGCATGTGCCAACGGCATGCTCCATCATTGAGCAAAGTTTTAGACAAAGTTTTGCCATGTCAATGTTCATTTTGGAGGTGAGAAATTGGACATATATAAGACATATGTGGGTTTTTAATGGATGTAGCCTAAAAGGGGAATGTTTTTATCAACCACAATTTGCTCTGATCGCTCCTCCCAGACATTAATTCTCCAAAATTTGCAAGTATGCCATTATGACTAATTTAATAGAGGGAGAGCTGGGAAAGGACCCAAGTGAATAGGGGAATAGAAATAACATCAGGGGAAGGTAAAATGTAAAGAAAATAAGTAGAGCCCATCTCCCTGGGTGAGGGGACATAGGAAAATGCGATAAGTGATAACTTTCTGATCCCTGGAGGTCTGACCGCTATGGTCCCCACCGATCACGAAGAGATCTGAAGAGACCCAACTGAACGGAGCAGCGGTCTACCATGCACTGCCTCTCCATTAATCCTAATGGCAGCACCAAAGATCAGCTGAGCACTTTGCTCGGCAATCTCCGGTGCTCCCATTCAGAATGGTAATGTGCATGATCCACCTCCAGTGATCGGAAAGTTATCACCTGTCCTGTGGATAGGGAATAATTTTTAATCTTGAGAACACCCCTTTAATCAATTTTTTCATTCTATGATAAAAGCCAGCTGTGGCCAAAACATTGCAGTTTTTAATTATTGCATGGTGTGATCAATAAAGAAGCAGTATACCTGGTGCCTTGGATAGTTTTGCTGGGCAACAACTCATGGAGATTTTTTCTTCCTCTTGATCTACACAGTAGAGTTCTTCATCAAACTTGACAATGTCGTGCTCTTATTTAACTTGATTTAATTGACACAGTATTTTGGATAGGTTACAACTTAATCCAATGAAAATCTTGAAACCTAATGTCAAATATGCGCTTCATGGAAATATTAATATTGTATCACATGGGCTCCATCTGTAGTTTGGTATAATTCTGGTATTTTTGACAGATGGTCAAATTTGCAAGCTGGAAGCTGTCATCTGCCAAGTAAGGGTCTACCCTAACTTATTTATTATTATTCTAAATCCCATAAGTATCACTGAACGCACATTGTTACCCAACCCATAGATACAGTGAATCTCAAATGAAATGTGAAACAGTAAAACAGAGTTCATGATTTGGACACCAAGAACCCAGGGGAAAGGGTGGTATTTTAAGCACCACCTGTTACAAATGATATGTTGAAAGATTTGTAGCACTGAAGCTTAAATACCCCTGTGGCAACTTATGCAATAGGTAGAAAGTCAGAAGTTCAGAGATACAGGTGGAAATCACATTACCATGACCTCTGAAGGATGGATAATATATATTAGCTCAGATATTTGAAATCAGAATCTTCATCCTTATAAACACTCTTAGTCAAAAATAGATGAAAGTATAATTCATACAAATGGGTTGATGTCAAAATGTCTACTCCAGACAATGGAACAATTTATTCAGAACTTCTACTTCTAAACTTAAGAGACGTATATTCCTTATGTATCCATAACACTCCGCGCAGAAAACAGGTTTCGACAATGTTGCACTAAAGTTCACACATACCTTTACACATATTTTAAGACTGTTTTATTATGTTATTGCCCTGTTAAGTCAGTTGTTTTTCTTTCCTGCCCTACAATGTGCCCAAGGCTTGTTTAAGTGGACCAATAAAACATGTCCTGGAGTGTCTTATAGGGATAGTATGTCGGCTCTTCAGTCAGGCTCCCAGAATTTTCCTACAGGAGGTCTTTGAGATGTACTTAACAACCTTGTGCAAGGAACATAAACCTGTCCTTCTTGAGGACCAAAAAAGGACTACAACTAAATAGAGCAACCAAAACATAGAATAAAAGTAATCTATAAACTAGTAGTAAACTTTTATGTGTGTATGAGCGAAAAAGTCAAAAGTAAGAACTGTTGTTAGGAAGGCAGGAACTCATTATTCTATATCAACCCATGGATCTCGTAAAAACGAATATGAAGTTTTTTTAGACCAAAGTAGAAAATGTGTCATATTAGTTAAATCAAGCTGATTTATGATCAAAGTTTAAACAACAGGACCCATACTATACTGATACCCAAAATATATAAGTTGACTTGGCCTCCAAATTCACTCATTTTCAATACAATAAAGCATCTATAGGTTGAGTTACAAAAACTAGTCTGAACCAAGTAGACTCCACTTACGGGACCAGTTTGGTGCCAGAAGCCACAGGACCACTTAACATTTCATGTTGAGTTTATGCCTGGATGGGTAAGTTAGTGACCCAAGGGGGACCTATACAGTATTGGGCTGGCAGATTTAATGGTATGGCTTACTCATAAAATGTTTTAGACTTTCACCCATAAGCTACATTAAAAATATTGGACTAATTATTCTGCTTAGATTTGGTGATAAACCTGGGATTAAGCCCCTTTTAGACCACACGTGGATGTTTCAATGGAATTGTTCATTGGAGCTGAAGCACAACTTTGATTTCCAATGAATCCATGGTCTGTCTGTCTTTCCAAAAATCGCACAATATAGACTGGCACCACATATACCTATTAATCTATGACACTTTGAAGGCAATTTTATGCAGCTTCCGTAAAACTTAATTTGACTGGTAAACGTTACTCTACTTGACCTAAAGTTATACTTACGCCAGTTGTTGATGGATCTCATTCTTTACATCAGAGTAAGTTTTCTGGTGCCACAGTCTAACCAGACCTGTTCTTCTTCTTCCAGTTTATTGCTACTTGCTGCAGGGCTGGAGTGAAGGTTAGGTAAAAGAGGCAAACGCCTTAGATCACACATATCAATTGGCCCATGGGACAAATTTGGCCTGTAGATTGATTATATTTGGCCCCTGACACCTGCTGAAGACACACTGCAGAGACCGGAGTAGTGAGGATGAGGGTAGGGGTATTTTATTTAATGTGGTGCCAATTATGCTATATGAGGATTATGTGGGGCCTATTATTTTGTATGGAGGACTATGTGGGTCCATTATTCTGTATGGAAGGCTATATGAGGCCCATTATTCTGTATGGAGGACTATGTGGGGCACACTATTCTGTATGGAAGGCTATATGAGGCCCATTATTCTGTATGGAGGACTATGTGGGGACCACTATTCTGTATGGAGAGCTATGTGAGGCCCATTATTCTGTAAAGAGGGCTAGTTGAGGACCATTATTCTGTATGGAGGACTATGTGGGGCCAATTATACTGTATGGAGGACTATGTTAGGCCCATTATACTGTATGGAGAACTATGTGGAGCCATTATACTGTATGGAAGACTTTGGGGAGCCATTATACTGTATAGAGGACTATGTGGGATGCATTATTTTGTAAAGAATGATAAGGAAATCTTCCTCAATTGAAGACTTTTTTTTACTGTAAATAACAAGGTTGGCCCATGGCTCCCAAGTTTTTAACTTTGGCCCTCTGGGTATTTGAATTTGACATTCCTGCCGTAGACGTAACATTGGATATGACTTAATATCAAAGAGTCATAATAGTCTATTACCTTTATTATATTTCGTTACAGAAGAGAAAATTGTAATTTAATAGCACTATTGCTGGTGTGTGTGCACTTTTATTTGACACATTTTTTTTATATTACCCCAAAAATTAAAGTTCTGCAATTCCTGGTAATCTTACTAATTGAATAGAACTGTGGCAAGAAATAGAAGAAAATATCAGTGTCAAATATGGGACACTTATAATTGACTGATTACTTAAAGGGGTTTCAAGGACTAAGGTATTAATCAATGATCAATATCACTTGAGGTCCAATACACGGCACCCTCAATGATCAGCTGTTACCAAGTCCCGTAGCTGCCATAAGTGAACAGTTTACTGAATCGGGACACCAAACTAATGGGAGCTGAGCTGCAGTACCTGAGAACGGCCACTGCATAGTGTACAGAGCTGTGGTGTTCCCACTCTGCATTGTGTACTTCTGGTGAAGGAAGACCAGGTACCAACTAATCATTGGGGGTTTCAGATGTCAGACCACAACTGTTTTGATATTAATGACCTATCCTAAGTAAAGTTCATTGATATGTTCTGAACAACCCTTTAAATCTATTATTTCCAGTCTGTGCACAATTTACAGCTGCCAGTGCACGTTTGGAGTTGTATTTTCTACTAATAGTAGAAGTAGTTACAGGAATGGCCACTGTTGGGTGACTACTGTTATGTCACTATGCAATACACCGAAAAACTGAAATTCACATTTCAGTACATGAATATTGTATAGATTATATTGTTAGAATATATAATATTTAATTATAGTAATTATTTTGCTGATGTTAAAATAGAGGAGTAGGTAATTGTATCTAACTAGTGGTATTTTGGTATTTTTATAGAGATACGCAATCTGATTGACTTTGCATAATTCATGCATAAACCGTGATGTGCTCGCGGTCAAAAACTCCTGTTGATGACTAAGTCCAGAGACAAACGAAAAGTCTGATAAGGCATGCAAGAGAAACCATAAAATACATAGAATACAAAGAATACATAAAATCAATAATTATAGCGATTGGGTTTTAACAACCAGACATCAAATTGTGGTCCATTCCTGTCACCCAAAACTACTGCAATTGTAGCTTTCATGACTTACAGCGAATGAAATTGATTCATTGAACGCTATAAACCATTTTCTAGCCTGACGAGTCCAAGTTTTTCTTACTTTTTACGTTAAATAGCTATAGAGAGGGTCCGGTCCTCTGTCGTAATTACAATGACATCTTCCACCAGGACAATGTAGTATGACATAGCCTTACCACAATGGCACCTCATCAGGCTCCTCTCCTCGGTTAGATGGTTATAATACAGCTGTCCATGAAGGTTATTTGTGAATCAAAGCTAAAAGGTGACAACCTTAGGTAGTTTTCAGACAAAAACTGTTTTGGCTGACAGCTAAACTTTTCTATCAACATACACAAGCACACTCTGTTACATCGAGCAGTCATGTTTTCAAAATGAGAAGAGGAGAGTAAACTGCTACTTCTGGATCATGGCTTATCTCATCTCATCTCATTTCAGGAATGTTTAAAGGAGATGTCCACTTTCAGGAAAGTGGGCCATAAACAGTATAAAATACATAAAATAAACTCAGCAGGAACTCACCTGTTAAAACACCTGTCCAAGGTACCAGCTCAGTTTCCCTCACCTCGGTCTGCTCAACTCTGTAGTGCTCCATGTCGGCCTTAGCTTAGTGTGCTGCCAAGTGATCGTCTGCCTAGGCCAATATAAGGACTACCAAAACACACAACTGTGTCTTGGCTTTAAGACTCTTAGATTCATCTGTGTCCTGCCTATGTCATGCTATGATGGTATTCGGAAAGGAAGATAGTAGAAAGCAACAAGCATATAAACACCAAAGGTAAAGAAGTATATAAGGAAGGATAGGAACGTACCAATCAAATGAAAATAGAACAATGAGGAAAGCATACACCCAAAAATAGCACACAAGAATCTCCTGTAGCAACCGCGATCTTCTATTCAGCACAGCATCTCCAAGGAGCTAGGAAGCAAAGCTTTCACTGGCAAGACAGAGAAGGTCTGGCCAGGTTTTATAGGGAGAGGTAATGACCAGATCAGAAGCAGCTGAAAAGAGAGTTGCCAGTTTCTGACCAGCATAGAAAGGATTGTTTCCCTCTTTGGAACCAAAGAAAACCAAATCCATTAAATATGGGACACAAACACACAGGCTAAATGGAAGATCTGCGATTCAGAATACGTAGTGATCTTCTAACCTCAGATCTCAAAGGACGTGACACACTCGTGACAGTCCGCCTGCAGCCATCAAATTTATACCTGCTTTCCAGTGTCCAGTGTTGTGAACACTGTTGATCTGGCTTCTGAGTTTGGGCTCCCTCTGATGATTGCTGCTAGTAATGGAGCTAGTCTGGCTGACAGTAGTCAATCACCTGAAGAGGATGATTGGAGGTCAGATGTTAAAGACTGGAGAGATTTAAGTGAACAGCCTTCCCTTAGTTGTTGCTGGTGATTTGGTTTTCTTCCTGAGCCTTCCGGAAGTCTGCTTGCTCCCTGCTTTGTCCTGCATTTTTCAGATAAGTTATTTGTCTATTTTAATCTGTGGCATTTTTTACTATTCTTTCCTTCTTTAAAGTACCCTAGAATCTACAGTCTGGCCGGTGATTCTGTTATGATTCGGTAACCGAGGAGGATAATAGAGAAATAGGCTAGGCAACCAGACACCCAGAGAGGTTGGTAACTTAGCGGATTGCAGACCCCTAAACTGACAACATAGCTAGAATTAGCTGTGGGACATACCTATGATGCCCTAGATGCCTCGACATAGTCAAAGAGTTAACTAAGCCTAAAGAGAGAAAGGGGAAAACTTAACTGCCCCAGAGTAACCCCAAAAGAATAAATAGCCCCCAAACATATATTGCCGGTGAGACAGATGAAGTGCAAAACACAGACAGAAAATAGAGTAAGCAAATTCTGGGGCCCAAACTGTCTGGATAGAACAGGACAGGAAAGGATACTGTCTGCAATCCTGCAAAAACCCTAAGAAAAATTCCAACACGTCTGATATGCAAAAATACTGAGGCCACATGACCTCTCCCCCACTAAATCAGAACTCTAGTGTGAACTGGACGCAAAAAAACAAATGCTGAAATAACGGGCCTAGAAATACAGAAAAGACTGACATAGACTGTGGCAAAGGAAAACAGAGTCCAGCACAGGTCCCACCATGGAACCCGGCTGAACTCACACCAGCAAGGCAGAGAACAGAGAAAAGCAAAAAGGGAAAAATGCCACAGATTAAAACAAACAAATAACTTATCTGAAAAATGCAGGACAAAGCAGGGAGCAAGCAGACTTCCGGAAGGCTCAGGAAGAAAACCAAATCACCAGCTACAACTAAGGGAAGGCTGCTCACTTAAATCTCTCCAGTCTGTAACACCTGACCTCCAATCATTCTCTTCAGGTGATTGACTTCTGCCAGGCAGACCAGCTCCATTACCAGCAGCAACCACCAGAGGGAGCCCAAACTCAGAAGCCAGATCAAAAGTGTTCACAACAGTCCAGTCTGTGCTTTCAGTCATTGTAGCCCGTGTGTCTTACCTGCTGGCCCAACACCTGTGACCCGTGTGCCCACCCAGCCAAGGGCTTGGCGGATCCACCATATGAGGTGAACGGAAACATCACCATTCACGGGTCTAAAGGCGTTTCCCCACCGCTGTTCCTGTTCTGGTATTTTCAACAATGCGCATTACCACTCTAGCCAGTCAGTGAGCTCAGTGTTCATGCATTGAGATTGATGGCACACGACGCTGAGCAGTGATTGTCTGGAGCAGTGATGTGTGCTGCTGAAGTAACGTGACAACACCACGTCTTGAGCAGAAGCAGGGAGCCAGTGCTGGACCTAGGGAAGATGAGTACCCACTGAGTTTATTGTATTATGTATTTTATATAGTTTGGGATGCATTTTCATGAAAGTGGACATCCCATTTAAATTCAAGACTCAAGAAGGTTGAACAGCACGGTGGCTTAGTGGTTAGCACTGCAGCCTTGCAGTGCTGTGGTCCTGGGTTCAAATCCCACCAAGGACGACATCTGCAAGGAGTTTGTATGTTCTCCCTGTGTTTGTGTGGGTTTCTTCCTGGTAGTCTGGTTTCCTCCCACACTCCAAAGACATACTGATAGGGAATTTAGATTGTGATCCCCAATGGGGACAGTGATGATAATGTGTGTAAAGTGAAAGATAGCGCTGTATAAGCAAAAGCGTAATAAAGAAGGTTCTGCTCACGTTTATCTAACGTTTATGAGCAACCTCAGGAATGGACCCTAATGGCGAATGATTGCATCCGCATGGGACTTGCTGGGCTTCTGACACATTATTACTGTATGTTATTCCCACCAGTTGGACAGTTATCTAAATAGTCAGATGAGCACATTATGCAACTATATTACATTAAGAAAAGAGACAGTATTAATTGTATCAGATAAGCTAAAACCACAATCTTCTGGATTTCTCACTGTCCTCGCTAACATTAGTGAAGACAGTCCCAGGAGTTTAGATTTTTGTTTTTAACAATAATACTTTTGAGAAATTGCAGTGACCGGACTTGGGGATACAACCTGTAACTGCCATACAATAAAAGTGATCATCCAGCTGCATATACTGGCTTTAAACTAATAAGATATGGGTCATAAAAAAGATGTATGATGTTATTACTGTAAAGTCAACACGTAGTTCATCAACTCGCTGTCACGCGGTATATATGGAATTTAACATGTATCTACATATGTATCTCCTTTGGTATTACTTTTCCAGCAAATCTCTTCACTTTGATACGTGCAACATGTCTGCAAAGCTAAATTCTTGTTATTATTCATTTCTCTCTATGTACATAAAGTGCCAGGAGAACAGACAGGACACGGAAGGAGAGGAAGAAATGTACAAACACTATGGAAAGTCAGTTAATCACAACAAGGATTTTTTTTTTCCAGTGAAGTATATAAAAGGAGATGTGAAGGGTTCACACAAAGTACAACTGTCTAAAAATAATGATGCTAATATCGGGCCATTCAAGACTCTAGAACCTAACAAGTCTGCAGTGTGAATTGCTCCACTTAATAGGGTAGTATTTGATCAGAGCTTTCCATAAAATACATCATATATTTACAAGTCCCAGGAGGCAGATTGTCCTACCATCTAGTACACATAGCCGGATAACCTTCAGTCATTTACAGGTGCTTTTCACAAAATTAGAATATCATCAAAAAGTTAATTTATTTCAGTTCTTCAATACAAAATGTGAAACTCGTCTATTATATAGAGTCATTACACACAGAGTGATCTATTTCAAGTGTTTATTTCTGTTAATGTTGATGATTATGGCTTACAGACAATGAAAATCCAAAAGTCATTATCTCAGTAAATTAGTATAATTAACAAAAAACACCTGCAAAGGCTTCCTAAGTGTTTAAAAAGGTCCCTGAGTCTGTTTCAGTAGGCTCCACAATCATGGGGAAGACTGCTGACTTGACAAATGTCGAAAAGGCAGTCATTGACACACTCCACAAGGAGGGTAAGCCACAAAAGGTCATTGCTAAAGCAAGGCCGCCACGGAAACGCTTAAAAACGCATCCCATGCAATCCTATGGGATTCCACAGTTGCTGTGCCCACGCTGCGGATTTTTACGCTGCTGAATCGCATTGCGGAAAAATACGCAACATGTCCATTAATTTGGTGGAGTCGAGGCGATTCCGCCGCCATTGGATTGCATTGAAACGCTCACTTTACGCATGTGGCCATGCCCACCATGCGTAAAGTGTGCGTTTCTTGTGCGGATGGTACCCAGGGTCTGGAGGAGAGGAGACTCTCCTCCAGGCCCTGGGTACAATATTCCTGTTAAAAATAGAATTAAAATAAAAAATAGGGATATACTCACCCTCTGTCGGCCCCAGTCCTCCCGGTCCTCAGTGGTGCATGCAGCGGCTTTGTTCCCAGGCTTGCTTCGCGCCAAAATGACCTTTGTGATGTCGCGGTCACCGCTACGTCATCAGAGGTCATTCTCGCAATGAATCACTGGGAACGGAACTTCACGGCAGTGCCTCTGAGGACCGGGAGCGCCGCTGAGGAGATCGGGGGCCGACAGGAGGTGAGTATATCCATATTTTTTTTTTATTATTATTTTTAACATTCTATCTTTTACTATTGATGCTGCATAGGCTGCATCAATAGTAAAAAGTTGGTCACACTTGTCAAGTACTGTGCTTCACAAGTGTGACCAGCCTGTCAATCACTTTTCCAAGTCATGCTTCAAATCGCTTGGAAAAGTGCTTGAATTCCGCAAGCTAAAAACGCTTGCATAATGCTTGTGTTTTGTGGGAAAACGCATGCGAATTCCTCATGCGTTTTATCCACAGCGAGGAGTTGCGGAAATGCTGCGGACAATTCCGCAGAATTTCTGCAACGTGGGAACAAAGCCTAAAAGTTGTTGACCTTGCCCTTTATGGTGAACCACGCACATTTTAAAAGATACTTTTGATTTTATCCGAAAGTGTAAAACAAAAGATGAAAATAGTGACTCTACTTTAAGAGCAGATGCTTAAGCAAGAAAACATCAGCAATATCCCCATATTATAAAAATTCATCTCCTTACACATCCAGCACTGACACTTGTGCCATTTTATTTTCTCTCTACCGCTCTCCGTTGTAATAGTCTCTTGCTTGTTCCACAATTATAAAACAGTTATGGAGCTGGAGGGAGGCGATCTGGATATTATATCTGATGTGTAGGTGATGGGAGAAGAAACAGTATGGGTTATGGAAAGTTCAGCGAGACAGACAGGGCAATGCTGACTCTGGGAAATAACTATGCATTTTAGTCAAAGAATACTATAAAAAATATTGGACGGGTTTCAAATGGCGAGAATGTGTAAAAGGGACAGATTTTTTTCGGCTTAGATTCCTGTGTAAACTCTCTCATGCAGTTTACACAAGAGTTGAAGACTTTGGCAGATAGTTTGCATAGGAAGTTAAGCCTACGAAATCCACCCCTTTTACATATTTTTAAAATGTGATACCTACTCACAATCTGTCTTTGTCACATGCAGAGAAAAATATAATTAACTGAATGTTAATCTGGAAAATGCCTTCTGCTTCAAAGTAGTGAAAACTTCCCATGTTAAAAGTCAGTGACAACAGGACTAACGACGAGTCAGATTTCCCAACTAACGTAGAACAAGGACAGAGTCAGAAACAAGAAGAAATCAGAAGGGGTTAATGAAAGTAACATGTCTACAATATATATTATATACTGAACAGAAATTAACACACGTGTCATATCTCGTGCCAACAGTGTCAAGTACAGTCATGGCCAAAAGTTTTGAGAATGACACAAATATTATATTTTCACATGATCTGCTGCCCTCTGGTTTTTATGTGTGTGTTTGACAGATATTTTTTATCACAGACAGAAATATAATTGCAAACATATGAGTAACAAAAGCTTATATTGACAGTTAGAATAAGTTAATGCAACAAGTCAATATTTGCAGTGTTGACTCTTCTTCTTCAGGACCTCTGCAATTCTCCCTGGCATGCTCTCAATCAACTTCTGGACCAAATACTGACTGATAGCAGTCCATTCTTGCACAATCAATGCTTTCATTTTGTCAGAATTTTTAGGTTTTTGTTTGTCCACCCGTCTCTTGATGATTGACCACAAGTTCTCAATGGGATTAAGATCTGGGGAGTTTCAAGGCCATGGACCCAAAATCTCTATGTTTTGTTCCCTGAGCCATTTAGTTATCACCTTTGCTTTATGGCAAGGTGCTCCATCATGCTGGAAAAGGCATTGTTGATCGCCAAACTGCTCTTGGAGGGTCGGGAGAAGTTGCTCTTGGAGGACATTCTGGTACCATTCTTTATTCATGGCTGTGTTTTCAGGCAAGACTGTGAGAGAGCCGATTCCCTTGGCTGAGAAGCAACCCCACACATGAATGGTTTCAGGATGCTTAACAGTTGGCATGAGACAAGACTGGTGGTAGCGCTCACCTTGTCTTCTCCGAATGAGACGTTTTCCTGATGTCCCAAACAATCGAAAAGGGGATTCATCAGAGAAAATAACTTTACCTCAGTCCTCAGCAGTCCACTGCCTGTACCTTTTGCATAATATCAGTCTGTCCATGATGTTTTTTCTGGAGAGAAGTGGCTTCTTTGCTGCCCTCCTTGAGACCAGGCCTTGCTCCAAGAGTCTCCGACTCACAGTGCGTGCAGATGCACTCACACCTGCCTGCTGCCATTCCTGAGCAAGCTCTGCGCTGCTGGTAGCCCGATCCCGCAGCTGAAACACTTTTAAGAGACGGTCCTGGTGCTTGCTGGTCTTTCTTGGGCGCCCTGGAGCATTTTTGGCAACAATGGAACCTCTCTCCTTGAAGTTCTTGACGATGCGATAGATTGTTGACTGAGGTGCAATCTTTCTAGCTGCGATACTCTTCCCTGTTAGGCCATTTTTGTGCATTGCAATGATGACTGCATGTGTTTCTTTAGAGATATCCATGGTTAACAGAAGAGAAACAATGATGCCAAGCACCAGCCTCCTTTTAAAGTGTCCAGTGGTGTCATTCTTACTTAATCATGACAGATTGATCTCCAGCCATGTCCTCATCAACACCCACAACTGTGTTAATGGAGCAATCACTGAAAAGAGGTTAGCTGGTCCTTTTAAGGCAGGGCTGCAATGATGTTGAAATGTGTTTTGGGGGATAAAGTTCATTTTCTAGCCAAATATTGACTTTGCAAGTAATTGCTGTTAAGCTGATCACTCTTTATAACATTCTGGAGTATATGCAAATTGCCATTAGAAAAAGTGAAGCAGTAGACTTTGTAAAAATTAATATTTGTGTCATTCTCAAAACTTTTGGCCATGACTGTACAGCATTTTACGAGACTATAAGGAGCTAAGCTCCTCTTCAACTGGGGCAAAAGTTTAGTTAATTACCTGTAAGGCAGTATGACATTGAACCTCTTTGTTATAACCAAGAACATTTATTTATTTTTCTTCTCACAGAGAAGCAAACAATCTTTCCGCGTAACAATCATTTACTGGAACGATGCGCTTGGTGGTTTCACTCGCTCACAGTGGGATCGCGTGCTTGAACATAAACTTTTTGTGTGAGGTCACATTCTAAGGTTTACTATGGAGCCAACCGGTTGCTTTTTACTTTTGTGACTAGTGTATTAGAAATGTATACATTTTATTTGCAAGCCTTTTAAGATCATTCTTTTGAAATCAATGGGTAGTAGAAAAAGATGCAAATTTCATAATGAGCCTTTGCTTTTTCCTGCCATTTTATGACTCTGGGGGTTATACAGCTTCAAAAATAAGATAACAATGTCTAGTGCTGATACTTTTATATGTTATAGAAATTAGTGGTGCAAAAAAAATAAAAATAAAGGGAATCTATCACCAGGTGTTTGCTACATTATTTGAGAGCAGTATCATGTAGGAAAAAAAGACCCTAATTCCAGCGATGTGTCACTTAGTTTACTGGGTGAAGCAGTTATGACACAATCAGAGTTTTTAGATGTATCCTGTAGAGAGATGGCCCCGCCCCAACCACAGCTTTCTGTGTACATTGTATATTGACAGTCAGCTGCCAATCAATTCTGGGGTGTGGTTGGACCAAGCTGTAGTCCAGGAAGTGATAATCTCCTGTTGATAAAGCACTTATTGTATTGAAACAACAGCACACAGCCTAATAAGTGACACACCCCTAAAATCTGTGTCTCAGCCTCTACCTCATGCTGTCTTCAGATTATACAGCAAAAACTTGCTGATAGATTCCCTTTAAGAAGGCCGTGCACATGCAATATCTGCTGGCAGACAGCTTTTGTGCCCGACTCCACCGTAATCATACAAATTTGACTTGCATGTGTTTGCATTTATATTTCAACTAAGAGATTTTTTTTGTGTGTTTATTTGAAATTTGTGCTGTCGATAAAAAAACAGGTCACATAGTAATGTGATTTCCATGGTGGAAAGTGCAGTTGTTTAGTTAAAGCCAAGATATTAAACTGCGACTCCATGGAAGAAATCCAAAGGGGCAGACGAGAAATTTCTGCCACAATTTCTCTTTCAACTGATTATTTTCATATGAAGAGACCATTATGTGAATATAATCTGTAATTACATGTTACAGAGATCTCCGAATATGGGACTTAGTAATTTAAAGGTCAATAGAAATCCCTACATATGGGCCACATTTTTGGACCATCTTATTTTTGGCTATTAAAGTAAGTCAACACCTATTTCTTGCTGTTACATGTTGCGCCTTGTACAAGGAGCCAGGCGCGGGTGGGACGCACTCTTTTGGTGCCCAAGGGAGTAGTTGCAAAATGAACAAAACTTTGGCCTCTGAAGTTAACAATGAAAAAAAACATTAATTTGTCTCCATCTCAAATGGGCAACCGGGCGACATATGCTATTCTGCGTCCCCCTTTTTCTAATATTTTCATTAGTGTTTTGCGCCTTCGCACCCTTCCCGTTGTAGCATATCTGAATCTTTTTGGGAACTTATATTACTACAGCCTTCAAATGGGACAATGCTACTTTCTGTAACTTGTAGTCTCCCATGTCACCTGAATCTCCTCCCATGTAGTGTCCGATATTACCTGTACTATTATCTTTTTAATCCCCAAAAATCTCATAAAAATACTACTCAAGTCTAAAAAAAAAATTAATGAAGCCCCCATAACAAAATTCCATATTGGGCCTCTACACTCTTTGTTGGCTGGGTCAGGTGGAATCACAGTGCATAGACAAAAACAGCAGATAACTTGGCTGGACAATAAGCAGAGCTTTTCTCAGCTCTTTGACAAGCTGAATCATACCAAGAAGAATCACTTGAGAACTTTTCCCACCTTAATTGTCACCCATAGCCTGTACAAAAATGAAAATATTAAAATAATGTGGTTGCATGAGTGTGAACACCCTCTTATAAAATTTGGGAAGTAAAATAGATTTACCGTGGAACTATGACGCTAATCACATACTTAACCATTAGGCAGGATAGTCATGAGGTCCAGGGTCAGTACCAAGTGGTCTCGTAATAGACAAAGGGGATAGACAAAAGCATAGTCAAGTAACAGTCCGAGGTCAAAATATCAAGAAGGTAGCGGATCAAGACAAAGGGGTAAGTTAAACGGAAGGTCAAAAAGGTAAATCCAAGGTCGGCAACAGAGATCAGAAAATAACTTAGTGTACAGGGCAAGCACACACACCTCTTGAGCAAAGCTTCAATTGGCAAAAGCCTGGCAATAGTCAGAGTGCTAAATAGCCCTGTAATCACTCAGAACAGATAACAGCTGTAGGAGATCCCACAGACCCAGCCAGATAGGATGGCAAAATTTGTCAATCACAATCCTCACGCCTCTGCCTCAGATTAGGCAGTAGAGCCATCACTCACAATCCTAACAGCTCAGCCAGCCCTTGATTCCAAAGCACCTCTCCCTGCTCCACCGCTGTGACATCTTCCGCATTTCCTGACAGTGACATTCAGGTCAGAGAGCGCGATGATGTCACGTCTGTGCGCCCTCTGCCTGAACAGTCCCAGTGATAGCTATAAGATCGCAACGCTGAGGAGTCCAGAGTAGAGCAGTGCACAGCGAGGAGAGGTATTTCATTTTTTTTTTAATGTTTGGAACAATATATGGGGAGCATTATACACTGGAGAATAATATATGGGGCCCATCATATACTAGAGCATCATATGGAGTTCATTATTTATGGGACATCACATGGAGCCCATTATATATGGAGCATTATATATGGGGACAATTATATTTGGAGCATTATACGGGGCCCATTATACACTGGAGTATCATATGGGGCCCATCATATACAAAAGCATCATATGGGGTTCATTATTTATGGGGCATCATATGGAGCACATATGGGCCCATTCTGTATGGCGCACTATGTGGTGCCCATAATACTGTATGGAGGACTATACTGTCCGTAACCCCATCACTAATGGTACTCCCGTCACTGTCCGTAACCCCATCACTGCCAGTACTTCCGTCAATGCCTGTAACCCCATCACTACTGGTACTCCCGTCAAAGCCTTAACTAGCCTCTCCAGATACCCTCACCAACACTCACCACGATGCCTGTGAAGCTCTGCACGGATGCTGGCAACCCTATCGCTTGACCGGTAGTGCAGGTCCGCCAGCTTCTTCCTTATTTGGGTGGGTGTCCTCTCCACCCCGAACCGCCGAGAAATGCCCCTCTTGATTCGGCGCAGGACTGCCTTCTTGTGATGCATGGGACGTGCCGTCGGAATCCTGCACTCATAGTCCCATGCATCACTTTTTGTTATGAGGTAATGCACCTCTGTGTCTCCCCACGCTGCTGCACGCTGCCTTGCCGCCATATTCTATAGATTTTAATAACGCCGCATGAACAACGCCAGAGTCGTGACGTCACAGCGTACGTGCGCTATAAACTGATCACACTTGCGATGCGAGACGCTATTGCGATCGCAAAGTGACCGGTCCCAGCCAGGCGCCCCAACAATGCACAGACACGAGATGCCATTGTGATCGCAAAGTAACAGGTCCCAGCTAGGCGCCCCAGCCACGCCGACACGAGACGCCATTGCGATCGCAAAGTGACCGGTCCCAGCCAGGCGCCCCAACAACGCACAGACACGAGATGCCATTGCGATCGCAAAGTTACAGGTCCCAGCTAGGCGCCCCAGCCACACAGACATGACACGCCATTGTGATCGCAAAGTGACAGTCTGTGCCGCTATTGCGTTTGCCCCGATTCAGTTTTTTACGTGTACATTTATTGCTGAGGTGATGTGGCCAGCAATCGGAGCTGAGGGGCATTACTAAAGAAAATCTAGTCCCGCCTGCGCCGCTGACATATGAGTCGCCAACGAAGTCGCACATCGTTTATAAAAGGTGTCAAACACAGCGATTCGGGCTCACCAGCGGGAGGCCAACGATCAAAATACGGCCCAAACCGTTCGTGCACGATCAGCGACATCGCAGCGGGGGCCACATTGCTGCTACATGTCACACACAGCGACGTCGCTAACGATGTCGCTGCTGCATCATAAAATCGCTGTCGCTTGCGCGATCTCGCTAGCGATCTCGCTTAGTGTGGCATACCCTTAATTCACAGCATCTCTAGGACACCGTGCTGGTGGAATCGTGACAGGAACACTGTGGAGACAGTCATTAATAAGTGATTTAAATTTGTGACACCACATAGAACTGGCAATAAATGGAAAGATAAGTCGACAGCACTCTCAGGTTAGGGGGCGCACGTACCAGATCCAAGGAACCAGCTCGGAGAATACATGTGAAGAAAAAGAGAGGAACAGCGCTCCATCCAGGTGAGATATGTAGAAAAAAACTTTATTCAGGCCATCACAAAAACGACGTTTCGACCTAGCTAGGTCTTTATCAAGTATGAACAAACATGTAAAATAGGCGGTCTTAAATAGTGTGGAGCAAGACAATTGCACCAATCACCATAAAGTACACGCCTCAACATTATAATATACAAAAAACAATACAATACAAACTCCTGAAATCAATACAAAACAGCGATCAGATATGCATAATTCACATGATCATGAATAACAAGTCAGTGACCGGCATGTATAAAAACAAATGCACATATTATCCACAAAAAGCCCACATTCAGAACTAAATGTTATTACGTTGTCATGGAAATGTAAACCAATCTGGTCATTTCACAGCGCATGTCATATGGTAAGACCAATCCGGTAAGTATTATATAAAGCGCCAAGAATCCAAATAGCCTACCCGATGATGTAATACATGGGGATGATATTCACCGCGCCAATCCTGAGGTCCGTCTTTGTGAACACAAGACGCTAACTGCGTCATAGAAGAGCGACACCTGGGAGGAAGCAGGGAGGAGGTAGTACATCAGGAATAATCACAGCGCATGCGCACAGGGCACCGTCATGAAGTACCCGCCCACACGTTGATGACGCATCCGCGTCTGACCACAGTGATCCCGTTGTCATAGCAATGGAATCGGCGGGACATAGCGCATGCGCACTCCACTTATATTACCCTCACAAATAACAATGTCACTATCGTGTCTAGGGAATATCTACAGCATAATAGGGCGCTAATCCTGGGTATTGATATTATATGACCATATGAACATACTGCACCACAGTGAAAAATTACACGTATAATAACTAAATAAAAATATAAAGAAAATATATATATATACATGTGAACAGGAACTATGGGGCACAAGGGGAAAAAAGAAAAAATAATAAGAACGAAGACAAATTCAACATGGGTGAAAACTGTTAATAAACTCCAAACCCCTTGTCCACCATAGTGTCCTGAGAAGAAAGAAAAAAGATTGTGAATATAAAATAACATAAAAACATAAAAAAGTCGTTATATGTTATTAAGATTAAATTCAACATTAAGTCCAGCCAGTTG
This sequence comes from Oophaga sylvatica, assembly GCA_033576555.1. Lineage (NCBI taxonomy): Eukaryota > Metazoa > Chordata > Amphibia > Anura > Dendrobatidae > Oophaga > Oophaga sylvatica. The sequence goes on from JARQOD010000003.1 coordinate 562,079,562, forward strand.
AAGGGTACCCAATCTATGAATCCACCTCAGTTCCTTCTTTCTGAGTATTCTAGCTCTGTCACCCCCTCTTCTAAGCATCGGCACACTATCTATAACTCTAAATCTGAGTTGATTCACAGAATGTCGAGTATCAATGAAATGTCTGGGGACCGGTAAATCAATAAGTTTTGTCCTGATTGTACTCTTGTGCTTGCTGATGCGTGCCCGCACTTCCATAGTTGTCTCCCCAACATAGGCAAGCCCACATGGACAGACAACCATGTACACAACGAAACTGGATGTGCAAGTGTACCTCTCTTTCAAAAAGATTTTTTTACCAGTCAGAGGGTGATAAAAAAAAGTCACCCTTTAGCATATTATTGCAGCATGCGCATCCCAAACAAGGAAAATTGCCATAACGGGGAGAACTCAGAGTACGTTGTATAGATAATCCAGAGGGACCAAAATCAGATTTAACCAATTGATCCTGTAAATTGCGTCCCCTGTGAAAATACATCAAAGGTGGAGACCCAAATTCAGATATAGTTGGATGCCCACGTTGTAATAAGGCCCAATGCTTGCTGAGAATAGAGCCAACACCCATTACTTGCGGGGTTAAAGGTGGACACAAACGGTATACGTTTCCCATTTTGTTTAGTATGAGCTGTATGGCGGGAAGCCTCCCGCGTTGTATTCAAAGCTCTAGATTTATATCTCATCACCAATCTTTTGGATATCCCCTTGATAAAAATTTGTTACACATGTCTCAAGGCGTTGATGAACCAATTCCTCATCAGAGACTATCCTCCTCACACGTAGGAGTTGGCTCCAGGGTAAAGAGCTAACCATCCTTTTGGGGTGGTTACTATTGTATAACAAGAGGCTGTTTTTGTCTGTACTTTTGACAAATAAATCAGTTTTCAAAAGGTCACAATCCTTGTAAACTAAGGTATCAAGGAATTGCACCTGTGTCAGGGAGTGTGACATAGTAAATTTGAGCTCTGGATAAATTTGATTCAATTCTGAATGCAACTCACATAGCAGATCCAGACCCGCATCCCACACCACAAAAACGTCATCAATGTAACGCCACCAGGCCCGGACATGGCACCAGAGGTTGGATTTGTACACAAACTCCTCCTCAAGTACCGCCATATAGATGTTAGCATAGGTGGGGGCCACATTGGACCCATGGCGGTACCACGACGCTGCAAGAAAAACTCATTAACGAAGAGAAAAAAATTCCTCCTCAGAACGAGCTCCAGCAGCGTGAGAACGAGCTGTGCACATTCTGGCGCCATGTCCGAGCCCGATAGCGCAACAGAGATAGCGTGAAGACCTTTTTCGTGTTCTATAGACGTGTATAGAGATACCACGTCAAATGAAATCAAAATGGTTGATTCGGTTACTCTAAGATCGTTAATTTTGTCCAAAAAATCAGTGGTATCCTTTACATATGATTGTGCCGAAGTAGCAAATTTCCGTAATACCCTGTCAAGAAAAATTGACACTTTGTTAAACAAGGAACCCCGACTAGAAACTATGGGGCGACTGGGGGGATTCCATAAATCCTTATGTACCTTTGGGAGTGTATATAGTACCGGGATCACCGGTTTATCCACAGTTAAATAATCAGACAATTTCTGGTCAATAATACCTGAGGCCAAGGAGTCCCCAACCACAAGTTGTAATTCCCTCAGGAAACCAGAGGATGGATCCTGTGCTAGTCGCTCATAGACCACTGTATCGTTGAGTTGGCGCATGATTTCCGCTTTATATTTAATGCTATCCATCACTTCAACCGCCCCGCCTTTGTCGGCTGGCTTTATAGTGATGGAGGCATTATTGGCAAGACCCTCCAGAGCAATTTTTTCACATCTCGATAGATTGGACATCCCTTTATGTTTGTAACCACGTCTCAACTTATTAACATCTCTTCTAACCAATTCAATATACGCTTCTACAAAGTGATCATGGCTAGCTGGTTGGAAATTACTCTTATTGTATAGTCCTAGACTTTGTAGAGAAAAACCATGTATGGCTCCACCAACATTAGCTGTGTTCAAAGCTGTTTTCTCTGAGAAAAAAGATGACAATCTAAGCCTTCTGAAGAAAGATTGTAGATCACATTCTATATTAAACCAGTCAGGTTGGTTAGAAGGGCAAAAGGACAAACCTCTCGATAAAATGTCCAATTCAATATCTGTGAGCTCTATGGAGGAAATATTTACCACCAATTCCCTCAATGCTCCCTCCGATTGTCCTCCTTGTTCCTCATCTTCAGCGTGGCGTTGCGTATTGGTCGTTGTTCCCGTCCAGTAGTCCTGTTTCCTGTGTTTCCGGCCCCCTCTCCGGCCCCTTAATAACATATAACGACTTTTTTATGTTTTTATGTTATTTTATATTCACAATCTTTTTTTCTTTCTTCTCAGGACACTATGGTGGACAAGGGGTTTGGAGTTTATTAACAGTTTTCACCCATGTTGAATTTGTCTTCGTTCTTATTATTTTTTCTTTTTTCCCCTTGTGCCCATAGTTCCTGTTCACATGTATATATATATATTTTCTTTATATTTTTATTTAGTTATTATACGTGTAATTTTTCACTGTGGTGCAGTATGTTCATATGGTCATATAATATCAATACCCAGGATATGCGCCCTATTATGCTGTAGATATTCCCTAGACACGATAGTGACATTGTTATTTGTGAGGGTAATATAAGTGGAGTGCGCATGCGCTATGTCCCGCCGATTCCATTGCTATGACAACGGGATCACTGTGGTCAGACACGGATGCGTCATCAATGTGTGGGCGGGTACTTCATGACGGTGCCCTGTGCGCATGCGCTGTGATTATTCCTGATGTACTACCTCCTCCCTGCTTCCTCCCAGGTGTCGCTCTTCTATGACGCAGTTAGCGTCTTGTGTTCACAAAGACGGACCTCAGGATTGGCGCGGTGAATATCATCCCCATGTATTACATCATCGGGTAGGCTATTTGGATTCTTGGCGCTTTATATAATACTTACCGGATTGGTCTTACCATATGACATGCGCTGTGAAATGACCGGATTGGTTTACATTTCCATGACAACGTAATAACATTTAGTTCTGAATGTGGGCTTTTTGTGGATAATATGTGCATTTGTTTTTATACATGCCGGTCACTGACTTGTTATTCATGATCATGTGAATTATGCATATCTGATCGCTGTTTTGTATTGATTTCAGGAGTTTGTATTGTATTGTTTTTTGTATATTATAATGTTGAGGCGTGTACTTTATGGTGATTGGTGCAATTGTCTTGCTCCACACTATTTAAGACCGCCTATTTTACATGTTTGTTCATACTTGATAAAGACCTGGCTAGGTCGAAACGTCGTTTTTGTGATGGCCTGAATAAAGTTTTTTTCTACATATCTCACCTGGATGGAGCGCTGTTCCTCTCTTTTTTTTCACCACATAGAACTGGACACCTCTCAAAAATTGATGAAAAAAACAAGAAGAAAATTGGTCCAGGAGACTGCAAAGACATTAAAGGAGCTGCAGTATTTTCTGGCAAGTACTGTTGGTGTACTGCATATCACAACAATCTCTTGTATTGTTCATATCTCTGGCCAATGAGGGTAGGGGTGGCAAAGTGTAAACCTTTTCTTGCAACGAAAAAATCCAATTCTGTTTTTCAATTTTGCCAAAACCTACATGAAGTCTGCCAAAAACATGTGGGAAAATGTGTTATGGTCTGATGAGACCAAAGTTGAACTTTTTTGCCATAATTTCAAAAGGTATGTTTGGTGCAAAGCCAACACTGAACATCACCAACAGAAGGCCATACCCACAGTGAAGCATGATGAAGCTAGCATTTTGCATTGTGGATGATTTTCAACAGCTGGAACTGGAGCTTTAGTCAATGTGGAGGGAGTTATGAACAGTTCCAAATATCAATCAATTTTGCATCCAAACTTTAAGGCCTTTGCTAAAAACGTGAAGATGGAGATAACTTTCACGTTTCAGTTCAGCAATGACCTACGCATACCTTCAAATCAACAAAACAATGGCTTCACCAGAAGATCAGAGTTTTGGAATGGCCCAGCCAGAGACATGACCTGAATCCAATTTAATATATGTGGGTTGCCCTGAAGAGGGTGCTGTACACAGGAGGTGCCCTAGCAATCTGACTGACGTGGAGTGATACTGCAAGGAAAAGTTGGCAAAGATTGCCAATTCTAGATGTGCCACGTTGATAGACTCCTACCCAAAAAGACTGAATGCTGTCATAAATTCAAAGAGTACTTCAATAAAGTATTAGTTCAAGGAGATTTATGAAACTACATTATTTTAGTTTTTTATTTTTCTGCCTGAAAATATTTCATTTTTTTATTTTAATTGTACATGGGTGAGTGACATTCCTTGTGGAAAAAGTTGTGAAATTATTTTTCTTGGTATGATTTTTTTACATGACATTTTTTTAAACTTTTTATATTGAGTGTAATTCAACATTTTCTGAATTATATGTTATTAGTTAGAGCAGAAAATGTAATAAACGTAATACATCTGATCTGTACAGCAGTAATATTTATTCTTTTTATGTATTTACCACATATAGCGCCAATAGATTACAATGTGGAAGAACGTAATGTGAAAGGCGCTTACGATTACACAATGCTGTATCTTGACACCATTTCAGATAGGTTTCTCATACACTAGGCACGTTTCCATAAGAATTAGTGACCAGAGAACTGATATTAGTCCATCGTGTACTCAATCTTGGCACTTAGTAAAGGCAAAATAATATATGTCCAAGTGCTGATCATATTTTTTTTCCCTTTTCGTCAATACTCTGGGACTAGGGTTGCCAACTTTACTTTTTAATTTTTTCTGGAGAGCTTATCAAAAAAAATCACGGAGAGACAATTTTTTTTTATGGACACATTGGAAAACCATAATACATAATTATGATACATGGTCCACAACCCATAATTGTGATAAGAACACTGTAGTTACATTCACTGCAAACCGTAAAATGATGAAAATTACAGTCAAAATAATCTGTAGAAATCTGTAGAAGTTTCATCAGCTTCAAGAAAATCATGGACACCTTAAAAAAAAATTTTTATGGGCAGTGTAAAAAAGTGCCCTATTTATAAAGACTGTCCTGGAATTTCTGGATGTTTGGTAACCCTGCCTGGGGTTATCTGTGTACTATCATTCAGGAGAGGATTGACCCAGACCAAAGGATTGTCTGGTGGGCAAAAGTTTGAGCACAAGTTCAAGTGGACTATCTGGTATCTCATGCCACTGAAGTCCTAGATTTATCTGTCTCTCAAGTTCTGACCTGGAATCTAGATACATGACCAGGAAATCCCATGAGTGGTGTTTTCTAGAATAACCCTACGTGTTTCCCAATTTGTGAACAGTCTGATAAATCTGTATAGACTTACGGGAGGCAATTTTCCTGCTGTCATTACCAAAGTCTCTGGATGCAGAATAAGCAAATCTTGATAATGGGTGTTATAAGATACGCCTTATATAAGAGACTTCTGGTTACTAGTCTAGAATCTGGTTAGGAAAACATATAGGTTACATCCACACGAGGTGTAATTTCCAAGAGCTGCTTATGACAGCGGAATATTATGTTATCTTTATAAATTACCCCTAAATGGACCTCATTGTAAAACAAAGTCTTGGCAGGATTCTCTACCTCTCTCCATTTCAGCGTAAGTGATTGCAGGATAAGGATATTATAATTGGTGGAGTCTATTTTTGAAATGTATCTTAAAGGGTTATTCCAAAATGTTAATCTATACAAGCAGTAAGCAGGTGGTACTAATTTGTTAAAGGGGAAGTACTGCTTCCCTCGATATTTTTTACTCTTAAATTCAATACTCTTCCCTACCGGGAGCGGAGTGTCTGGTATATCACCAGTTCAGCCAAAAAAAATGTTCTGCTGAGGGTGAGGAGAGGATTTCAGGAAGACGGACCTATAAGTAGCTTTGCGATTTGTAGATTCAGGTTTATTACCATAAACCAGAGGCTTGTGTGTGATGACATTACTCCACATTGTGCAAGGCTTACAGAGCAGGAAGATATGAGAAAAGAGCGCTCTTGCTCCTCGTGACATCCCAATTTTCAGCAGTTGGACATATAGCAATGGTGCGAGAATCTATTTCTCCAAGTAAACATAACAACTGAAAATTTGAACTAACAATGAAAATTTCAATAATTTTTTTACAAATTTTAATTAAAATTGTATTAGAGCTGAATACATCCGTGCATCTTTAGAGATCATGTACAAGAATGGCATTTGAAGGTATTTTGAAAAAAAAAAAGAAATGAAAAACAGAGAGAAAGTAACGTAAAAATTCAAATGTAATAACTCTGGGTAGGTTTGGAATTCTGTTTGTGAGATGTTCCTATATACAGCTCTGGCAAAAATTAAGAGACCACCACATCAAAACCCTGTCATGGGCAGCCCATTCTCCAGACCTGAACCCATTGAAAACCTCTGGAATGTGATCAAGAGGATGATGGATAGTCACAAGCCATCAAACAAAGAACTGCTTAAATTTTTGCGCCAGAAGCAGTGTGAAAGAATGATGGCAAGCAAGCCAAGACGCATAAAAGCTGTGATTAAAAATCATGGTTATTCCACAAAATATTGATTTCAGAACTCTTCCTGAGTTAAAACATTAGTATTGTTGTTTCTAAATGATTATGAACTTGTTTTCTTTGCATTATTTGAGGTCTGAAAGCACTGGGGTTTTTAAAAATTTTGACCATTTTTCTTTGTCAGAAAAAGAACAATTTACATTTTACTCTAAAATATACTTATAAAGGGAAAAATCAGACAAACTGAACATTTGAAAGTGGTCTCTTAATTTTTATCAGAGCTGTATACAGTTTAACTGCATAATCATAAAAATATTTAGACTTGAGAGTCCTCAGTGGTTGATACCTTTTAATGGCTAACTGAAAAGATGGTAACAAATTGCAAGCTTTCGAGACTACTCCGGTCTCTTCATCAGGCAAAGACTAATACAAAATCTGAAGAATCACATACTTATACACAAAACAGCACAGAAATAACACAATAGATAAGACAAGTGACGTGAAGCAGAATTGTCATTATGGGAGAGGGATAAACATAAATATTGGAACAGTTCATAGATAAGGAGTGTGAGGCTAAGTTCACACGTTGCGGAATTGCCGCGGAAATTTCCGCGGCAATCCCGCACTTCTCCCGCGGGAAATACGCACTTTTTTTGTATGCGTATTCCCGCCAGAATAATAGCGTTTTGCAAGCGTAATTAGCTTGCAGAATGCTAGCGTTTTCCTAGCGATCTGTAGCATCGCTTGGAAAACTGATTGACAGGTTGGTCACACGAGTCAAACATACTGTTTGACAAGTGTGACCAACTTTTTACTATTGATGCCGCCTATGTCGCATCATAGTAAAAAGATCTAATGTAAAAATAATAAAAAAATAATAAATAATGATATTCTCACCTTCCGGCGGCCCCCGCAGCCTTCCCGCCTTCAGCGACGCTCCCGGCAACTCCCGGTCCCAAGAATGCATTGCGACAAATCACACGATGACGTAGCATCACGCGAGACCGCTACGCCATCTGGGTGATTCTCGCAAAGGACTCCTGGGACCGGGAGTTGCCGGGAGCGTCGCTGAAGGCGGGAAGGCTGCGGGGGCCGCCGGAAGGTGAGAATATCATTATTTATTATTTTAATTATTGTTTTACCAGGGATATGGTACCCAGGGCCTGGAGGAGAGTCTCCTGTCCTCCAGACCCTGGGTACCACCGCACATGAACCGCTTACATTCCGCAAAATTAATGAACATGTTGCTATTTTTTCCGCAAAGCGTTTTTTTCGCGGAAAAAAAACGCAACATGTGGCCAAAACATGCTGAATCAATTAACATGTATAGGATGCTTAATGCTTGCGTTTTTTTCGCATTTTTACCGTGGAAAAAACGCGAAAAAAAACGCAAATATTCCTAAACGTGTGCACTTAGCCTGAAAGTTTTATTGCCCTCTGATTGGGGTCTGGTTCTGTGCTGTGATGCCCCCAGAAGGTCTGAAAAGCAAATTCCTTCATTGATGTAAAAAGGCATAAATCCATGGGACACATTCATTCCTGCACTGCGTGTGTCAAAAGTTGTCATACAGTAAAGATGTATATCTTTGTACAGTGTTAGCCAGTAGATAGAAAAATAAATTTATACTCCCAGACTCTTCTGTCTCGCTGAGACTTGAAGTTACCTTTTAAAACAAGTAAATTAATGTTCATCATGCTATGATCGGGGATACAAAAGTGTTTGGCCACAGTTATATCCATTCTTTTTTCTCTTATTGTGTGGCGATGAGAATTCATCCTTGTTCTCAGTTTTGCCCGGTCTCCCCCACATACAGACCCCCAGTTGGACATTTAGTACAAATAATTAGGTACACTACATTATATCATTAGATGTGATGCAGCTGAGAGTACCTGGGATCTTGTAGTCCTGATGTGAGTTGGGGATCTTTATCTTGTCCGTGGTCATTATAAATGGACAGGTTCTACATTTTTTTCTGGTTGTGATTCTTTAGATGTTGTATTAGTCTAGCCTGATGAAGAGACCTGAGTAGTCTCGAAAGCTTGCAATTTGTTACCATCTTTTCAGTTAGCCATTAAAATCAACCACTGAGGACTCTCAATTCTAAATATTTTTCTATCTACTGGCTAACACGGTACAAAGATATACATCTTTCCTTAATCATAAAAATAGACACCCAAATTGTCATAGCCATTCAGGACTCCTTTTTGAGCCATCTTAGGTGAATCTCCAAAGTATAGTCAAAAGTACAATATACAGTATGTATAGGTTGAAAAGTATAATGTAATGGATGCAAGATTTTATGAAAAAAGTTTTCAATGTTTTCAAAGCCTTGCGTATGACAAAAAAAACTCTACGGCTGCATCCCAATCTATACCATAGATAACAAATTATATGACTTCCAATTTCAGTGTCATCAGTTGATTAGATTTATTTGGAAACTGTAATGCAGTACTCAAAAGTGTACTTATCCTGTTACCAGGGCCAGTTTTTAGAGAAAGTGGGGCCCTGGGCAAAACATCACACAAAACATCACAATTCACACAAACATTTTGGCTGTATTTACAGGTGCAGAGTTTAGGCCATTAAATGAGCGTGACGGACGGCATTGCAATGCTTGTTTCCGAGTTTCTTTCCACCAGCTGAGGAAGAATGAAGGGCACAGATAGTCCTCAATACAGTATAATGCAGCTCCCATACAGTATAATCCACTCCACATGGTCCTTGATCGAGTATAATGCAGCCCGCCTCAGGGTATACTGCAACCCGCCTCATAAAGTATACTGCAACCCCCCCTCAGAGTATACTGTAGCCCCCGTCAGCATCCGCAGCCCCCTCAAGCATACAGCAGCTACCCACACATACACAGTATAATGCAGCCCCCCTCCACACTCACACACACAGTATAGCCCTCCACACAGTAAGTACTCCCCACACACAGTATAATGCAGCCCCACTCCACACACAGTATAGTGCAGCTCCCCCAAAACACACAGTATAGTGAAGCTCCCCCAAACACACAGTATGGTGCAGCTCCCCCAAACACAGTATAGTGAAGCTTCCCCTAAACACACAGCATAGTGCAGCTGCTTTCCAAAACACAGTATAGTGCAGCTCCCCAAACACACAGTATAGTGTAGCTCCTCCACAAACACACAGTATAGTGAAGCTCCCCCAAAACACACAGTATATTGCAGCTCCCCCCAAACACACAGTATAGTGCAGCCCCCCTCAGAGCATACTGCAGCTACCCACACACACAGTATAATCAACCCCTCCACACACAGTATAGTGTAGCTACCCCACACACAGTATAATGCAGCCCCCTCCACACACAGTATGGTGCAGCTCCCCCAACACACAGTATAGTGCAACTCCCTCCAAACACACAGTATAGTGCAGCTGCCCAAACACACAGCATAGTGCAGCCCCTGCATTGTCACACACACACACAATAATGCATATAATACAACACACAGTACTCACCCCTCCTCCTTGTTCCACGTGCTGCTCCAGGCTCTGCTGCTTCAGTCTCATCTGCTCCACTGCTGGCACAGCGTGGCGCACAATGAAGTGAAGTCATTGCGCGCCCGCTGAGTCACAAGCACAGAGGGAGTGATGGGAGAGGGAGCATCTTACGCGCTCTCCTCCATCACAGCTTTCAACTGTATCGGCATCTATGATGCCGATAAGTTGAATCAGCAATGGGGAGCGGCGCCGGGCCCTAGAGGAGCGGGGGGGCCCTAGGCAGATTCCTGGTCTGCCTGCCCCTAACGCCGGCCTGCCTGTTACTAGCTGACCTACATAGCATCCTGTATGTGCTGAGACCCCCAAAAATCGCTAAAATCAAGGACCCTAACAATTGCTAAAATTAAGGACCTGAATAGCTCTCCTCAAACACTGAAGATGGACTATATAGGTATTTTACTGAGCTTGTGTTGAGTCTAGGAAGAGAGCTGTGCTTGGTTGTGCTCTACTAATGCTTCGTTTCAGCGTTCGGTTACGATCTCAGCAGCTGGACCTCCGCCATTAAAAACTCCTTACTCCTGTTTTGTTTTTGTTTTTTGTACTTTGTGATTCCCTCTTTTGGGCTCCTCATTTTGTACATTTTTTGATTAAAACAATGTTAACCAAGTATTAGGGCTGGCGGAACGCACCAAATAATTATAAATAATAGGTGCGTTCGCAGCCCGGGGTCCACCGTGCAGGCAGAGCCTGTTGCTAGTAAGATGGCGGTATAAGCGAACTCTGTTACTTCACGGAGTCGCAAAGATAGATGCTGTGGCACTATATGGCGGTATAAGCGAACTCTGTTACACCACAGAGTCGCTGAGTTAGAGACGAAGAGATAGAGACTGTGTCCTTTAACACCACAGGGATACAAAGATAACTGCTGTGGGATAGCAGTCCGTGGTCATGCAGTCAGCAACGCAAACAAGCAACTCCTCACCGGAGAAGCCGGTATTCTAGGGGCTTATTTCAGCCAGGCCCTGAACACGTACATACAAATCTCCTCACCGGAGGTGCCGGTATTCTAGGGGCTTATTTCAGCCGAGCCCTAACCACATGCGTGCATGATCACACTGTCGCAAGCACATAACACAATTGATACTAGCGCACGGCCGAGCGGCCATGCGCACCTTTTATAGCAGCAGCTACAGGACCTTCCAGAAAAGGACCAACTGTTCCAGAACACAAGGGCCCTTTCAGACCTTCCTGGCAGACCAATGGGAGTCGCTGCTGTAACCGAGCATGTGACCCCTGATCTCCAATGGGAGATCTTGCCCTGGGCATGCTCAGATGGAGAAACGCAGGACTTAGTCCCAAAGACGTCTGCTCGCCGCTGACCAGTACTGGCTACAATAGCAGAACCTGGAGAGGCAGCAGTAATCCTCTGTACAATGTTAGACTGGGCGAGACGCTGGGACCGACGTCTCTGCTGAGCAGAATCCACTGCGGCCGGAGACGGATGGGAGACCACAGCAGGGATGGTTCGAGATTCCCCTTGTGCAGAAGCAGGAACTCGACCCCTAACACCAAGTACCCTATGTTATTTCATATTACTTCAATGTGCACAGAAGAGCGAAACAGCCGTAGTCCGCACCTTACACATGTCTTCCGAGCCTGAGCCGCACCATGTTCAATAAAGCAAGTTGAAATTGCAGGTGAGTGCCATCTTTCATTCTTCTCACATTGTGGATAACCAAGCCTTTTTTCTTATGGATTGAGCACCCTAGCGTTTATATTGAAGATTTATGGCGTTCATTATTGTATGTGGTTTACCTCAAAGTGCTACTTGAGGCACAGGCGCAGCGGTGGTGCTTGGCATTTCTCTTTATTTTGTTGTGTTTCATATTACTATTTATTTACCTAATACAGGGTAGTTGCTCATTTTGTTTTTATTTTAGGTTCTGTCTCTTAAATGGCCACAGTGTGAATGCGCACTTATACATTACACTTATATCAACATATCCTTCAGCGCAAATTTTTTCGTTTTCTTCTATTGAGCTTGCCTTCCATCTCGGAGGACAGCTATGCTTGGATACGCTCTACTACTGCTTCTTTTCAGCTACCGTTTCTGGTCTAAACTGCTGGACCTCCGCCATTAAAAACTCCTGACATCTCGTCTCTATGTACTAAAATAATTAATGCTATATTATTGAAGTGATTTCTCTTTATCGAGAGTGAATGCTTGAAAATTTTTCAAAAATTCTTCTGTTTTGCTAATAAAATTGTTATACTTACTTCTTGCTAAAGGTGGACACAGATATCATTAATAAATGTAAGGAGCGTCAACACTGCAAGATAATTGTGAACGAGCATTTTTAAAAATGTACTTGCTATGTAAACAGGCTGCCGATCATCCAATGAGCGAGTAAAATGCCCATTCATGGAGTGAGAGAATCTTTTGCGTAGTGTAAGAAATCATCGTTCTTTGTGGCTCATCGACTTGTGCTGGTGAGAACCATGTCTACACGTACTTAGTGATCTCTTACTAGTGATCTCTTACAGCAGGGGTTGGTTCCTGCTTTGAGCAGGGGGTTGGACCAGATGACCCAGGGGGTTCCTTTCAACTCTACCATTCTATGATTCTATGAGATCACTCCTTACTCATTAATTTCTTTGGTCTGCATGCATAAACAGGCATTTAAACAACCACCGATCAGCAAAGTCGATCAGCGGTCATATTGTGCTGCCGGTAGGTCTGTGTTAGCGGACCTTAACTGGTCTAAAATTTCTCTTATTGCAACTTTCCTACCGATGAGCTCATGATAGCAGACCGCAGGGGGGTAACAGCAACCTGATCCATGGCAATCAACAGTCCTGATGTGACAAACCCTTCAATAAACCCATCATAATCAAAGATTGTTTTCTATGGTCATGCCAAAATTTATTCGGAGGCCATACTTGTTTTGATCTCTTAATATCGCTATGTTTGGGTATTTTGTCCATACCCTTTTGGTCACAGGTGATTTAACTTTTTTATGTATACACCTGATGGCCAGATTAATAATACTACAAATATATATGTAAAAAATCTTAGAAAATTGTTAAAAAACTGACTAAAAAAAAACCTTAAATTTTTACAAGCACAGCTCTCATGACCATTAGGTCTACAACCTTCTAATTTTCCACACGTCAGAAAACCCAAAACACTACAACAATGGATTTGTACACTTATTGCATTAGACGCATAAGCATAAAAAAACAGCAGTTGTTTGTTTTCATTCCTGCAAATTTGGGGATCAGTACACGCTTGTATAACCTGGTCAAGAGTCTGTATCACAAGATGACAAGTATTCTAACTAAACAAATACATAAAGTCATGACCCATTTGTTTTCATATTCCGGCTGTTCCAGACAGGAAGAAACCCCCCTCTACAGAAACCATAAGGCATACAAGGCTTCACAATTTATTAAGTAGATTAGTTTCGTTTAGTTTGTGCACTAATGATTAGTTGCTGAATATGTGTTTGTGTCGACGGTCAGAGAATGGGGAGTATTTCCGTCAATTTTTCCTATTTAGCCGTGCAGTCTTCTCTTCTGCTCCAGCCTCGAGTTGCCGAATAGTGACAGGTTTTTGATGCGCGCCATTAAAAAACAAAAAAATGAAAAATTGAAAATATTACTCTTTTTATTCTTTTTTTTTTTGCTGGCTTGAATCTTATATTTGCTCAGATGCCTGCTGTGAAATGACAAAGTTCATGGTTCAAGTGAACTTTTGAACCCAGAGGAGTATTTGACACAGCAAAACAACCTAAATGGATGAAACACAAAGTTTTCATAGTTTTAAAGCTCACTTTTAGGCTTTTGTCTATGCCAATTGGTAGCAAAGTTCTTTATTGATGTTGTAAAACCTACCGGTTTAATAACAGACAGATGGGATCGGAGGGGTGAGTGGGGCTCAAACACCTTAGAATTTCTCAAATAGTGTTGATGTGCTAGTTCATTGAACTCTACCTGACCCCACCATGGAGGCTTCCCCAGGACAAGTTGTTACAGCATCTGTGACAAGACTCAAGCTTCCTATCTCCTTTCACATGCTCAAGGGCTGGGAGGTCAAAGATAGGGACCTCTCTTACAATGCACGGTCTCATTTACGAGAAGGTTCTGCATGATCCTGCTGATTCAGATTCATTACAAAATATATCAAATATATATTTGTGTAAGTAACTAATTGTAATAATTATTAAAAACTAATAAATTACCCCCTAAAATGTTTTCTATGTAAAATCATTAGGGATGTGTTCACACAGGATTTTTGGAGGTGGAAAAATCTGAGTTTTTCAATTTGAATCCAATTTCTTTTCCAGGACTAAAATCTTTTTTTTTATTTTTACTATGAGCCAAAAACTGGTTGTTGTTTGCTAACTAAAAACACAAAGAAGCACAGTAAAACCAAAAAATACTCTGTTGCAAAAAAATAACAGTAAACAGCAACTGCTAATAAAAAGGTGGAAAAACACAGGGTATTTGGTTAATACATATTTTTGCAAAAAATATATATTAAGCCGCTCTACCAAACGTCAAGGTATACCCATATTAGAGCAGTGCCTGACTAATGTATGTAATCCCTATCTGATGTATTTAGAAACCTGGTCATATGTTAATACCTGTATGAGCAGGATTCAGAAAGGTAATGTCCAATGTGGACACACAGCATAAAACGGCTTTTATGTGCACAGCTCACAAAGGAGGGGTGGAAAACTCCCTGGTCTTGTAGAAACAAGAAAACGATTGATTAAAATTTTTATTAGCACTTGCTGTTTACTGTTATTTTTTTGCAACAGAGTATTTTTGGGTTTTACTGTGCTTTTTTGTGTTTTCAGTCTTCTGGGGGTGTGAACAATGTCCATACAGGCTTGTTCACTGTGTGCATGGCTCATGTGTTTCTGTTTTTAATCAATCGTTTTCTTATTTCTACAAGACCAGGGAGTTTTCCACCCCTCATTTGTGAGCTATGTCGCGTTTGGAGACCCCCTGATGTACCTGAACAGTGGAAACCCCCCAATTATAACACCAACCCTAACACAGCTCTAATCCCAACCCTAATCCCAACACACCCCTAACCATAATCCCAACCCTAACCACAGCCCTAGCCCCAACACCACCATAACCCAAATACCACAACCCTAACCCCAACACAACCCTAACCTCAACACAACCCTAACCCTATCCCTAGCCCCAACCCTAACCCTATCCCCAACATTCCATCATGTGACTGACCACATGATCATGACATCACACAGGTCCTGGCAGCTCTGCAGGTGGAGATAAAGTGGACCTCCTCCCTCCGACTCTATGAAGGTCCACATGAAACAAGCCCATTATGCAACTTCAACTTAACCCTCACAACACGTAGTGTGCCGAAGGAAAATACTCTAGTTTCATAAAACTGACGCCATTAAGAGCAGTGACACATATCTCCTCTCTATTACATTACCAGTGACTTTGTCACATTATATACAAATTCTTTCCTTCCCAAGTATACAAGTACATTGCCACAAATTATCAAATATTTATGGGTTCTAAGGGGTAAGTTTTCTCCTTATTGAAAATGACATGCCAGGTCTAACACGCCAGTATGAGGAGACTTAAACGCCTTGCATGCTCTTCAGGGAAATTAAATATGCAAATTCTCTCTTCAGAGAGAAAGAGGACTTGAACTCTAGTGGACACTGTGCATTTCTTCTTTAAAACCTTATCAAAGCAAATCTCTTTAACTTAATTTTCTGAATATCTAGTAGTTATCAGTGAAATCATAGTGAAAATTTCCCACATCAAGATAGTTCTTTTCATGCTACTCTAGGCAATAATATAGGAATGGGGTAGTAGTTAGGGAGGAAGTGTGACCACTGCTTCATTTACTTCTGTGGGAGCGATAATGGATATGGGTGACAACCACTTGATTTACATTTTGCCCCACATTTTCCAGATAGACAGGAACCCCAGCAATCTGAACCTCAGTCTTGATCGTACATTTTTTAAAAAACATTCAGTAGTGCACGGCTCATTGCTTAGGTTCCTGGTACAGTTGCAGACTATCAGCATTGGCTGGTCTTCTACAGTTGTGCTCAAAAGTTTACATACCCCAGCAGAAATTTTGCTTTCTTGGCCTTTTTTTCAGAGAATATAAATGATAACACCAAAACTTTTTCTCCACTCATCCCTTGCATCTAATTACTTTTCAATTATACCTCTACATTCTAAGGTTTTATTTAAATGAATATAAAGTTATATATATATATGTGTATATATATATATATATATATATATATATACACAATATATATATATATATATATATACAGTGGTGGAAATAATTATTTGATACCTTGCTGATTTTGTAAGTTTGCCCACTGACAAAGACATGAACAGTCTATCATTTTAAGGGTAGGTTAATTTTAACATTGAGTGATAGAATATCAAAAATAAAATCCAGAAAATCACATTGTGTAAATTATATAGATTTATTTGCATTTTGCAGTGAGAAATAAGTATTTGATCCCCTACAAACCATTAAGACAACCATTATCATCTGATGCGGCCCACAGCCACTTTGCCCTTTTTTTTGTCACGGGCCCTTTAATTCTTCAGAGGTGCACGCGGATGGCCACTATGAGGCCTGGCGCTGCCCCCATTGCTCATTCAACTTATTGGCATCATAGACGCCGATAAAATTGGAGGCAGTGATGGAGGAGAGAGCATCAGACGCTCCCTCTACCATCACTCCCCCTCTGCTTGTGACTCAGCAGATGCGCGATGATGTCACTTCATCATGCGCCACGCTGTACCAGCAGTGGAGCTGATGAGATCAGAGCAGCAGAGCCTGGAGCAGTGTGGGGAACAAGGAGGGGTGAGTATTGTGTGAGTATGTGTGTATTATTGTGTGTGAGTGCAGGGGCTGCACTATACTGTGTGTGTGTCTGCACTATGGGGAGCTGCACTATACCGTGTTGGGGAGCTGCACTATACTGTGTGTTGCGGAAGCTGCACTGTACTGTGTGTGTCTGCACTATGGGGAGGTGCACTGTACTGTGTGTGGGGGAGCTGCACTATACTGTGTGTTGGGAGCAGCACTATACTGTGTGTGTGGGGAGTTGCACTGTACTGTGTTTGGGGAGCTGCACTATACTGTGTGTTGGGGAGCTGCACTATACTTTGTGTGGGGAGCTGCACTATACTGTGTTCAGGAGCTGCACTTACTGTGTGTGGGGAGCTGCACTATGCTGTGTATTAAAGGAAATGCGCATGCACTATACTGTGTGTTTGTGGGAGCTGCACTATAATATGTTGTGGGGGCTGCACTATACTGTGTGTTTGGGAGCTGCACTATACTGTGTTGGGGAGATGCACTATACTGTTTGATGGGGAGCTGCACTATACTGTGTGTTGGGGAGCTGCACTATACTATGTGGGGGGAGCTGCACTATACTGTGTATCAGAGGAGCTGCGCCTGCACTATACTAAAAGTGTTTGCAAACACCATATTACATGCAGGCCGACAGAGTGTAAATATATAGTAATAGATATTCTAGACTACTACGCATGTAGATGTAGGACATAAAAAAGAGACTAGCTGTACGTAATACAGATACACCACAAGGACAAACAGCCATGTAGTCTTATACAATTGAAATTTTATTAATACAAAAATAGGCATTAAAATGGAATACAGGGCAGTAACAGGGGAGAAAGGACAACATGGGGTATGCCCATATATGCACATGCAACAAAAGCCCGAGAAGTAGCCTAAACAGGGCACTATATCAAAAATAACATGTGACTATGTAATTGTTGTCACACAAAATCGGCAGACAATGGCCATATTAACATCACATGTGAAAAAGATTAGCTAAACAGACATAATCCTATACAATAAATATATTAGGTAAGTACCATAGGATGGATTTTGTCATGTATAGTATATGACAGGTGAATACCATGCCATATGTTCAGTAAAAGAAGATATCAAAAGCTGCACTAGTAACACACATATCACATAGAGATATGTAATACAGAGACATAGTGCCAAGAGAATACATATACAAAAAATGTGATGTTAATATGGCCATTGTCTGTGGTTTTTTGTGTGACAACAATTACATAGTCACATGTTATTTTTGATATAGTGCCCTGTTTAGGCTACTTCTCGGGCTTTTGTTGCATGTGCATATATGGGCATACCCCATGTTGTCCTTTCTCCCCTGTTACTGCCGTGTATTCCATTTTAATGCCTATTTTTGTATTAATAAAATTTCAATTGTATAAGACTACACGGCTGTTTGTCCTTGTGGTGTGCCTTCACTATACTGTGTGTTTGGGGGAGCTGCACTATAATGTGTTGGGGAACTGCACTATACTGTGCGTTGGGGAGCTGCACTATACTGTGTTGGGGAGATGCACTATACTGTGTGTTTGGGGGAGCTGCACTATACTATGTTGGGAGATGCACTATACTGTGTGTTTGGGGGAGCTGCACTATACTGTGTTAGGGGGAGCTGCACTGCACTATACTGTGCTGGGAGGAGCTGCACTATACTGTGTGTTAGGGGAGTAACACTATACTGTGTGTTGGGGATCTGCACTATACTGTTGTGGGGAGCTGCACTAACTGTGTGTAGCGGAACTGCACTATACTGTGTGTGGGGGGTTGTACTATACTGTGTGTGAGGGGAGCTGCACTATACTGTGTGTTGGGGAGCTGCACTATTCTGTGTTTTGGGGAGCTGCAACTGCACTAAACTGTGTGTTGAGGGGAGCTGCACTATACTGTGTGAGGGGGAATTGCCATATACTGTGTGTAGTGGGAACTGCACTATACGTGTGTGGTGGGAACTGCACTATGCTGTGTGGGGGAAGCTGCACTATACTGTGTGTGGAGAAGCACACTATACTGTGTGTGGGGGAGCTGCACTATACTGTGTATTGGGAGCTGCAACTGCACTAAACTGTGTGTTGAGGAGCTGCACTATACTGTGTGAGGGGAATTGCCATATACTGTGTGTAGTGGGAACTGCACTATACTGTGTGTGGTGGGAACTGCACTATGCTGTGTGTGGGGGAAGCTGCACTATACTGTGTGTGGAGAAGCTACACTATACTGTGTGTGGGGGGAGCTGCACTATACTGTGTATTGGGGAGCTGCACCTGCATTATACTGTGTGTTGAGGGGAGCTGCACTATACTGTGTGTTGGGGAACTGCACTATACTGTGTGTGGTGGGAACTGCACTTTACTGTGTGTGGGCGGAAGCTTCACTATACTATGTGTGGGGGAGCTGCACTATACTGTGTGTTGGGGGAGCTGCACTATACTGTGTGTTGGGGGAGCTGCACTATACTGTGTGTTGGGGAGCAGCACTATACTGAGTGTTGGGGGAGCTGCACTATACTGTGTGTGGGTGAGCTGCACTATACTGTATGTGAGGGGGCTGCACTATACTGTGTGGGGAGCTGCACTATATTGTGTGTGGGAGAGCTGCACTATACCGTGTATGAGGGAGCTGCACTATACTGTGTGTGGGGGAGCTGCACCATACTGTGTGTTGGGGAGTTGCACTGTACTGTGTGTTGGGGGAGCTGCACTATGCTGTGTGTGAGGGTGCTGCACCAAACTGTGTGTGGGGGAGCTGCACCATACTGTGTGTTGGGGAGCTGCACTGTACTGTGTGTTGGGGGAGCTGCACTATGCTGTGTGTGAGGGAGCTGCACTATGCTGTGTGTGGGGGAGCTGCACTATACTGTGTATGAGGGAGCTGCACCATACTGTGTTTTGGGGAGCTGCACTGTACTGTGTGTTGGGGGGACCAACACTATGCTGTGTGTGAGGGAGCTGCACTATACTGTACTGTGTGTGGGGGGAGCTGCAGCATACTGTGTGTGAGGGGATATGCAAGTTATTTAAATGTTTGAATATAGTTGGCTAATGTTTAAGTTATTAATTTTATACAGCTCCCAAGTGATATTTCAGTTTTTATTTTTTAATAAATTTGCAAAAATTTCTACATTTCTGTTTTTTCAGTCAAGATGTGGTGCAGAGCGAACATTAATGAGTAAAAAAAACTTTTTTGAATTTACCAAATGGCTGCAATGAAACAAAGAGTGAAAAATTTAAAGGGGTCTAAATACTTTCCGTACCCACTGTATATATTTTAGTTCAAGGTTCTCAATTGAACCGAAATGTCGCTTAGCCTCAATGGGCTATTAAATCAGTTTCCTTCTTTTTTTCTCTAAATAATGTGCTGCCTTCGTTTTTTAACTAATTGGTGGATTGATAATTGCCTGGAAGGTTAAGCACCCGCATTAATTTTAATTATACTGCATCAGCAAGGTCTCCATTAGGCAAAGATTTCAAAACAGACTTGATTTCAAGATGTGCTGTTCAAGCTGTTTTGAAGAAATGTTGAGGACCATAGATGCATTGGTCAGCCAAGGAAATTTGGTGCAGCAGATGGAAGACACATCATGCTTACTTCACTTCAAAACTGGAAGATGTCCAGCAGTGCCATCATCTCAGAACTGATAGCTACTAATGTGACCCAGCTACACCCATCTAATGTCACAAAATAGTCTTCAAGGAAGAATTCTAGTAAAAAAACATACATTTGACATGGAAACAAGGGCCAGTGACTTAACTATGCACAAAAACATAGGAACTGGGGTGAAGAAAAATGGCAGCAGTTGCTCTGTACTGATGAGTCAAAATGTGAAATATTTGGCTCTAACAGAAGGCAGTTTGTTCAATGAAAGGATGGAGAGCGGTATATGAGTGCCTACAGGCAACAGTGAAGCTGTCACGTCACAGTAGCAAGATAGCCCGGGGCCACATGCCCTACTGAACTCCTAAACTCCCCACTCAGAGAAGTGGGGAGTTGTAGTGTATATGAATGCACAAAACCAGAATATCAAGAGAAGATGTACAGGGATAAATGAAAATACCAATCATACAAATATGCACTCACAAACAACAGAGTGGAACACCGGGAAGTACAGGGAGGAAAAAGCAAATAGGAGAGGACGAGGGTATGCACACAGACAAATCACCACACAACAGTCTCCTGAAAAACACTCCAAAATACATCCTCAAACAATCAACACCTACAGCTCCAGAAACAGGCAGTATGAAACTAAAGGGTATGCCACACTGAACAATATCGCTAACATCGCTAAAAAACGTCACTATTTAGCGATCCCGTTAGCGATGTTTTTTAGTGCGGCATCTGCCAGCGACGAGCTTCCTGCTGTGATCTCGCTCGTCGCTGGAATCGTTCCGGACCCTATTTTCTCGTCGGTGCTCCCGCTGGGTAAGTATATATCGCTAGTGTGGCACCTTTTTCTTAGCGATTTAGCGGTACTTTTGTACCGCTAAAGTCGTTAAGAAGATCGCTAACGGCGATAGCGTCGTTAACTATATCGCTAAATGTGGCCGCACTTAGCGATATAGAAACAATCCCGCTAGCGATCGCATTAGTATGCGTCGTTATCGTGATCGCTAGCGGGATTGTTTAGTGTGGCAGTACCTTAACACTGGGAATCCCTGCTTGCCAGAGGCGAGTATATATAGCAGAGGGGAGTGGCCAACACTGAACAACTGAGAGCAGAAAAGCCTCCAGGAGCTCTCAACTTAATAGATTAACCCCTGCACTGATAGCAGAAACCTGTACTGTTTAATATGAATGTGAAGTGTTTCTAATCAGTGCAGGAATACGAGAAATCAGATGCTGTAGTCTTCTGGCTCCTCTCTGTCGCGGTAAACCCATGACAGCACCACCCCTTCTACGAGAGACCTCCAGGAACCCAGGGCCTGGTTTATCAGGGTGTTCTGCCGGAAAAGACCAGATCAACCTGACTTGCATGGACATCAGATCCTGGTACACACATCCTCTCTTCAGGACCTGTAACCAGTGTACCAGATTCTGAAGTGAGCGAGAATCAATGATCTTAGCAATCTGAAATTTCAAATTCCCCTGAACAATGACTGGCAATGGAGGTGGTGATGATTCAGAGGAGGCAACGTATTTTTAGAGGAGAGACCAGTGAAACACATTATGAATCCTAAAGCTGAGTGGCAAAGCAAGGCGATTTACAATGGCTACAATCTTATAAGAACCAATGAACATAGTTCCCAGTTTCCAAGAAGGAACTTTCAGCTTAATGTTCCTCGAGGACAACCACACCAAATCACCAACACACAGATCTGAACCCACCTTACGTCTCCGATCAGTCACACACTTATATTTGGACCCCATCTTCTTCAGACTATTCAAAACCCTTTGCCACACAGATGTAATAGATGATGAAAACAGTTCCTCTACAGGTATTCTTGAAGACCGGTCCCTATTAAAAAAGCAGAACTGAGGATGAAACCCGTAAGCTAGAAGAATGGGGACTTACCAGTAGACTCATGATAATGGTTATTCACCGCAATTCAGCTAGAGGTCAGAAACCCAATCCTCCCGATTCTCAGATACAAAAAACCTAAAATAAGTCTCAAGGTTCTGGTTAACATGTTCAGTTTGCCCATTAGACTGTGGATGAAAGGCTGAAGAAAATCACAAATGCTCTCCAAAATTTGGACGTAAATTGCATCCCCCTATCAGAAACAATATCGGTAGGAATACCATGTAATTTTACGATCTCTGTGATGAAAATTTATGCTAAGGTCTTGGCGTTCGGAAAAGAAGGTAGCGTAATTAAATATGACATCTTGCAGAATCTGTCCACCATCACGAAAATTATTGTGTTACCTGATGAACCTGGTAGATCAGTGATGAAATCTACCGATAAATGAGTACAAGGTCTACTGGGAATTGACAATGGTTGGAGAGACCCAGACGGACGAGTATGAGAGATCTTAGAAGATGCACAAACACTGCAGGCAGCTACATACTACCAAACATCCTGGTGTATACCAGACCACCAAAAGGGCCGGGTAAGGAGATCCATGGTGGTTTTACTACCAGAATGTTCTGCTAAGACCGAATCATGATGTACACTTAAAACTTTTAGACGGAGATTCATTCAGTATTTGAGATTATTCAGTATTTTTACACGTTTGTTTTACTGTGCTTTTCTGTGTTTCAGTCTTTTGGTGCTGTGAACACTGTCCTACAGACTTGTTCACTGTGTGCATGGCTCATGTGTTTGTATCTAATTTGTTTATTGTTTTTGGAAAATTAGGGAGGTTTTCCACCCCTCCCTTGTGAGCCATGCACATAAAGGCCGTCCTCTGCAGCGTTCCATATCGGATATTACCGATCTGAATCCTGCTCATATAGGTACTATACACATGACCAGGTTTTTAAATACATCAGGGACTGCTCTGATACGGGTTACCTTGACGTTTGGTAGAGCGGCTTAGTATAAATGTTTTGCAAAAAACTTATCAACCAAATACCTGTTTTTTTGTCATCTTTATACTAGCACTTGCTGTTTACTGTTACTTTTTTACAATAGTATTTTTACACGTTCGTTTTACTGTGCTTTTCTGTGTTTCTGTATAAGAATCAGTGCAGATGCAAAACACTTTTTTCAAGGTATCAAATGCCTCTCTGGCCAGACTGGACCAATTGGAAAAGTCCGTCCCTTTACTGGTCATATCCATCATGTTTGGACACTACTGAAAAGTTTTTGATGAATTTACGGTAGTAGTTGGTGAAACCCAAAAACCTTTGTAATGCCTTTAAGTCCTCAGGATGTTCCCAATCCAGTACCACCCGGACTTTTGGCAGATCCAAGGAAAACCGGTGGATAATAAGAAATAACCCAGAATAGGGATCTCCTAAACCGAGAACATAC
The DNA here is from genome assembly GCA_033576555.1 of Oophaga sylvatica. Taxonomy (NCBI): domain Eukaryota; kingdom Metazoa; phylum Chordata; class Amphibia; order Anura; family Dendrobatidae; genus Oophaga; species Oophaga sylvatica. The sequence goes on from JARQOD010000003.1 coordinate 562,103,450, forward strand.
ATTTTATTGTGTTTGATTATCTGTAAACCCTGCCTGACATGTACCGATGTGACTCGTGGTCAGGTGAATAAATTAATATATCATCAAGATAAATCACAGCAAATCTTCCTGCCAGGTGACTAAAAATGTCATTTACAAAGTAATGAAAGACTGCGGGAGCATTAGTCAACCCAAATGACATCATGAGGTTTTCATAAAGTAGGTGTATTGAAGGCTATTTTCCACTTATCAACCTCTTTAATACAAATGAGATTATGTGCCACCCTGAGATCCAGTTTAGAAAACCATTTTGCTCCTACTATCTGTTTAAAGAGATCAGAGATGAGAGTCAGAGGACAAGGATCCCGGACTGTGATCTGATTAAAATCTAGATGGGGACACAATCCCCTCTTCTTTTTTCTGTACAAAAGAAAACATGCAGCAACGAGGAATGAGGATGGTCTGATATAACCCTTTGCCAATCTTTCAGTGATATTGCGCTTCATGGCCTGCCTCTCTGGACCAGATGTACTGTATTATATAGCCTGCACTTTGGCAGCTTGGCCCCGGGAATAAGATTAACAACCAATCATAAGAATGATGGGAGGAAGTTCTTGGCACCCCTGGCTCCGAAAAGACATCTTCAAAGTCAGACAGAGACAGGTATTCAGGCAAAGACTGGGTACCCACTCTGGCTAGCCAGGTGCCCAAGCAAGTGTCCTTGACAATACTCAGTCCACTTTACCACCTCTCAAGTTTTCAAGTTTACCAATGTATCACAGGGTTGTGCAGCGTAAGCTAATTTAGTTCTTCAACCACAGGAGAGGCACACACTCTAGCACATAACAATCAATAATTTCTAAATGCATGGCTCCTACCTGTAGATGTATTCCTCCGATGTCCTGAGTAAAATACCCCTGACTCAATAGTGCAAAATCAATGGTGATTATGGGTATATGTCTAGAGAGAGTATGTGGTTTGAGGCCCTGGACCTGGACAAACCTAGTGTCAATTAAATTAAACCCCGCCCCACTGTCTAGAAAGGCTGAAATAATTATTTTTGCCACAATGAATCTCGGCAGGTAGAAAAAATTGAGACCTACCCGTGGAGGAAATATGAACACCCGGATTGCTAACTTCCCCACAGCCCAGGCTCCTTAGTTTTCCGGCGGTTGTTTGCTGTATGATAGGGAAGGACAAGTACCCACAAAATGACCCTTTCCACCACAGACACAGAAACACACTCCCTTTTACGCCATAAGATAGTTGGACCAATAGAACTAGTCACCCCACTCAGTGCTTGGGTTCCTCCGTTGACTCAGACCAAGATTCCCTTGAGTCAAAACCACCTGCAGATTGGAGGGTCTCTTTAAGTCCCGGGCGACGAAGGCGATCCACACAGACAGCCAGAGACATGCCCACCTCATGGGAAATTGGAGTGTCACACAAAGCAAAGGCTTTCTTTACCATAGCCCTTGACAGAACTGGCTAGTAAGTGCTGGGTCATTCCACTTAGTATCTGTGGACAACCTCAGAAATATGAAGCAATACTCCTCCGCTGGCCGGTTCCCTGCTGAAGCTGACGTGTTGTGGACTGAGCCAGGGAGATGCAGTAGGGGTCGTTGTATGTATTAACCAATTGCCAGAAAAAAATCCTCAACTGTCTGAAGCGACTGAGAGTCGGCCGGGAAAGAAAATGCCTACGCTTGGATTTCACCTTGAAGGAGAGATATTACAATCCCCACCCACTGCTCCTCAGTTCCTGAGGAGTGAGGATGTAACTTTAAGAAAAACTTGCAGGCCTCCTTGAACATAACAAACTTGTCTCACCCCCCAGAGAACCTGTCAGGCAAAGGGATCTTGGGTTCCACTAGGGGTTACCTGGGAGTCACGGTCCCTAAACCTGCCATGTTAAAGTGCTGCAGAACTACAGTGCATAGGTCTGCCACCTCCAGGTGAACTGCTGCACTTGTCCTGCCAAAGCAGTCCCTGGATCCATGATGGATAAAAAAAATGATTTGGGCCACAGTTAATGTCATGGCACAGTAGCAAAACAGGAGCTCCTACCCTATCCCTAAAGCTAGGGATGCCCTAGCTATCCCTGTTTCCCAGATTACTTTTGATGGGGAAAACACTGGGGCCCCGGGCCTTACTGAGCTCCTGAATCAGCCCTTATCTGTCCCCTACCCCACCCAGGGAAGTGGGGAGTTGAAGTGTATATGAATACACAAAACCAGACTAACAAGGGAAGACGTATAGGGATAAATGAAAATACCAATCATACAAATAAGCACCCACAAACAACAGAGTGGAACACTGGGAAGTACGGGGAGGAAAAAAACAAATAAAAGAGGCGAAGGTATGCACACAGACAAATCACCACGCAGCAGTCTCCTGAAAAACACTCCAAAATGCCTGCACAAACAACCAACACCTCCAACTCCAGAACCAGGCAGTATGAGACCAATATACATAGCAGAGGGGAGTGGCCAACACTGAACAGCTGAGAGCATTAAAGCAGAAAAGTCTCCAAGAGCTCTCAACTGAACAGATTAACCCCTGCACTGCTAGCAGAAACCTGCACTTTTTAATATCAAGTTGAAGTGCTTCTAATCAGTGCAGGAGTTTGAGAAATCAGACGCTGCAGTCCTCTGGTTCCTCTCTGTCGCGGTAAACCCATGACAGAAGCATGATAGATGTTACTTGCTGCATTTCAGCAAATGGATTTGGGGAATTGTGTCTCTCAATACTGATAGATACAGGCATTAAACATCATATTGGCTACAAATGTATAAAACATCATATTGGCTATAAATGTATTCTGCAGCAAGGCGACTCCAAAAAATAGTGAATGTAAATTGAGGCAAAGAACAAGAAGGTGTCCTGTAAGTGATGATATGGCCCTGCAGAGACCTGGTCTGAACATTATCTTGTCTACTGGGATTACATGATCAGACAGAAGGATGTACACAAGAAACATCCACAGAGGATCTGTGGTTAGTTCTCCAAGATGTTTGGAACAACCTCCCTGATGAGTTCCTTCGAAAACTGTGTGCAAGTGAACCAAGAAGAACTGATGCTTTTCTGAACGCAAAGGGTAATTGTCACGGGTGTGTCGCTGCGAAGATCGTCGTGATTGCACACCCTGACTTCTCACAGCAGAGTTTCTGCTGCTGGGTGTTTTTCGGCAGTGAGAGAGTTAATTCTCCCTCTCTCTGTGCTGGACAAGACCAGCCTCGCTCAGCTGCAATTAATGTTGCGATAATTGGATTTCTTCATATACCTGCCTGTCTGCTAGGGAAGTGTCGGTGAAAGCATTCATGCAGACCAGCAGAGCGGATCATATTGAGAAGTCTAAAGCTAAGAGTACCTGTTGTGGTTTTCTCCTCTCCTCGCTTTATTATTTATCTCCTTACCATTTGGTGTTCCCTCTGTAGTTGTTGTTTTGTATGCAAGGTGTCTTTTATTTTACCCCTTGTACTTCTCGTTCGTCTTATACTGTGTGTAGGCAGTTACCTTCCCGTTCCCTGTGGTGGTAATCAGGGTCCTTCTCAGGACTAGATTACAGTTGTCAGGGATTCAAAGGAGATAGGGTTACGCTGGCGGCCTGGACCTCTGTACCATCAACAGTACCTCCAGGTAGAGGGATTAGTCAGGACCCCAGCTTAGGGTCAGCATAGACCCCGGTCCTCCTTATGCAGAGACAGCGTGACATTTTCACCGACCTCTAAAGATTTTCTCCAGTCACCATGGATCCAGTAGTCAGTCTTGTTCGGCAGTTGCAGAGTTTGTCCATGGAGCTGGCGGACGTTAAGTCCAAGGTTTTGTACCCCCCGGAGCAGGCCGGACCTGAACCTAAAGTAGCTCTCCCTGACAGATTCACTGGGGGGCGGGACAAGTTTTTTGCTTTCTGGGAGGCATGTAAATTGTACTTTCGGCTGCGACCTCGGTCATCTGGGAGTGAAGAACAAAGGGTGGGGATTGTCATCTCGCTCCTACAAGGAGACCCCCAATCCTGGGCGTTCGCTCTCCCCCGGGCTCCCCAGCTCTCCAGTCAGTGGATGGGTTTTTTGCAGCTCTGGGTCTTGTATATGATGACCCGGATCGGGTCTCCCTTGCTGAATCTAAGTTACGTAGGATACAGCAGGGAGATCGTCCGGCGGAGGAATTCTGTTCGGAGTTCCGTAGGTGGGCCACAGACACCCAGTGGAATGACCCGGCTCTTAGGAGCCAGTTTTGTCAAGGTTTATCTGACAAATTAAAGGATGTGCTGGCACAGTATGACCCCCCCACGTCACTGGAGGCCGCTATGGCCCTTGCTATTCGTATTGACAGACGTTTTCGGGAGAGGTGCGGGGTAACTTCGCCCCTTGTTATGACTCCACCTTCCTCAAGGGTCCCTTATACGGAGGTTCCCCTAGTCAGTCCAGAGGAGCCTATGCAATTAGGAGGGACATCATTCCGGGGGAGGGGATCGGTGGGGCGCCACAAAACAAGAAGTTGTTTCTTCTGTGGGAAAAAGGGACATTTTATTGGGGGGGTGTCCATCCCGTTCTTTGCAGAGTGAGAAGTCGCCGGAAAACTATTGATCCCAGATTGTGTGGTGGACGGCAATCTGGGAGTAAGTATTTCGTCCCTAAATTCGTCTCAGTTTCTCGTACCGGCGGAGGTGGTGGTGGGTGCGAGAACTGAGAGGATATCTGTTCTTCTGGATAGTGGGGCCGGGGCTAATCTGGTGGATGCTCGCTTTGCCCGGGTTCAAGGTATGCGATTGAGTGTGTTGGCTAAACCCGTTCCCATATTCTCGATCGACGCCAGACCTCTCGGTCAGGGAAGTTTTTTGCAAGCAGTGCATAACATAGATCTTCAAGTGGGGGCGTTACATAAAGAACTGTTGTCTTGTTATGTGTTGGAGGGTCTTCCTACTCCTATAGTGCTGGGCCTTCCTTGGTTAACTAAGCATAACCCGGTTATTAATTGGCAATCCAGAGAGATAAGTCAATGGAGTGAATTCTGTAATAAAAACTGCATGAATACGGTCATTGGTACGGTCGCTCCTAGGGCCTTACCTCCATTTTGGTAGACTTTGAGGATGTATTCTCGGAGAAAGGGTGTCAAGAATTACCTCCTCATCGCGAATATGACTGTTCTGTTAACTTGATCCCTGGGGCCAAATTACCGAAATCTAGATTGTATAACCTTTCTGGTCCTGAGAGACAGGCCATGAAGGATTATATTTCAGAGAGTCTGGCCAAGGGGCATATTAGACCTTCATCTTCCCCGGTGGCCGCGGGGTTCTTCTTTGTGAAGAAAAAAGATGGAGGCCTACGCCCTTGCCTGGATTTCCGTGAGCTTAATCGGATTACGGTCCGAGATCCGTATCCGCTCCCACTTATTCCCGATCTCTTCAATCAGATCGTGGGTGCCAAATTGTTCTCTAAGTTGGATCTCAGAGGGGCGTACAATCTGATTAGGATGAAGGAGGGGGATGAGTGGAAGACGGCGTTTAACACTCCGGAGGGGCATTATGAGAACCTTGTCATGCCATTTGGTCTGAGTATTGCCCCGGCGGTGTTTCAACACTTTGTAAATGACATCTTTCGCCACCTAATGGGACAGTTTGTGGTCATATATCTGGATGATATCTTAATTTACTCGCCGGATCTTGTGTCTCATCAGGAGCATGTTAGACAGGTGTTACAGATCTTGCGGGATAATAAACTGTACGCCAAATGGGAGAAGTGTGTGTTCGCCGTACAGGAACTTCAGTTTTTAGGATTCCTGGTGTCAGCATCCGGTTTTCGTATGGACCCTGGGAAAGTGCGGGCAGTTCTTGAGTGGGATCTGCCAGAGGATCTTAAGGCATTACAACGTTTCTTGGGGTTTGCTAACTACTACCGGAAATTCATTCGTAATTTTTCGTCCATAGTTAAACCTCTTACAGACATGACTAAAAAAGGGACGGATTTTTCAAAATGGTCTGACAAGGCTTGTCAAGCGTTTTCTTCCTTGAAAAAATGTTTTGCTTCAGCACCCATACTTATTCAGCCTGATGCGTCACAGCCATTCATTGTTGAGGTGGACGCTTCCGAGGTAGGGGTGGGAGCAGTATTGTCACAAGGTTCGTCCCCTGGTAAATGGCATCCGTGCGCCTTCTTCTCTAAAAAATTGTCGTCCGCGGAGAGGAATTATGATGTCGGCAATAGGGAACTCTTGGCCATTAAGTTAGCTTTTGAGGAGTGGCGTCATTTTTTGGAGGGGGCAGTCCACCCAGTCACCATCATTACTGATCACAAAAACCTGCTATATTTAGAGTCCGCTAAACGTCTGAATCCCAGACAACTAGTGGTCGTTGTTTTTACAGGTTTAATTTTGTCGTCACATATCGTCCTGGGTCAAAAAATGTTAAGGCGGATGCCTTATCTCGCTGTTTCCCAGGGGCTGGGAATACGCAGGACCCGGTTCCGGTCCTTCAGGAGGGGGTGGTGGTGTCGGCAGTATGCTCTGAGCTTGAGGAGGAGGTATTGGAGGCTCAGGGGGACGCCCCTGTAGGACCTCCAGGGAGACTGTTTGTTCCAAATCAGTTGCGACAAAAGGTGATCGAGGCACATCATAATTCAGCTTTGGCAGGACACCCAGGGAGTAAAGCAACTGAGGATCTCCTCTCGCGTCGGTTTTGGTGGCCTAACTTACATAGGGAGGTGGTAACTTTTGTCGCGTCCTGCGAGGTTTGTGCGCGCTCTAAGACCCCACATACCCGTCCGTCTGGGACCCTCTTACCTTTGAAGATCCCGGAGCGTCTGTGGACTCATCTGTCTATGGACTTCATTACGGACCTCCCGCCATCTTCGGGTAAAACAGTCATACTCGTTGTAGTGGACAGGTTCAGCAAGATGGCACATTTTATCGCTCTTCCTGCTCTTCCTAATGCTAAAACTCTTGCGCAGGTGTTTATTGGGGAGATTGTAAGACTTCACGGGGTACCCTCCGATGTGGTGTCGGATCGGGGGTCTCAGTTTGTGTCCAAATTCTGGAAAGCATTTTGTACACGGCGGGGGATGCAGTTGTCATTTTCATCGGCTTTTCACCCGCAGTCCAATGGTCAGACAGAGCGTCTGAACCAGAGCTTGGAGACATATCTCCGGTGTTTTGTGTCAGAGAACCAGGAGGACTGGGCTTCTTTCTTGCCTCTGGCGGAGTTTGCTCTAAATAATAGGCGGAGCGAGTCCACTGGTAAGTCCCCGTTTTTTGGGGCATATGGTTTTCACCCCCAGTTTTGTACTTTCAATAGGGGGGGCTCTTCTGGGGTTCCTGAGGAGGAACGATTTTCGTCGTCACTTGCTTCAGTGTGGAGAGGAGTGCTGAATAATCTGAGTACTATGGGGAACCGATACAAACGTATGGCTGATAGGAGGAGAGTGTCTGGTCCGGACCTAAGTGTGAACGATCTGGTATGGTTGTCTACCAAGAATATAAAACTTAAGGTTCCCTCCTGGAAACTGGGTCCCAGGTTCATCGGGCCATACAAGATCAGTTCTATAATTAATCCGGTTGTATTCCGTCTTGACCTCCCTCCCACATTTAAAATTCATAATGTGTTCCACAGATCGTTGCTTAAGAGGTATGTGGCGCCGGTGATACCTTCACCTTTACCTCCTCCTCCTGTGGTGGTCAATGGTAACTTGGAGTTCCAGGTGTCGAGAGTCATCGATTCACGTCTGAATCGCCGGTCCCTTCAGTACCTTGTTCATTGGAGGGGGTATGGTCCTGAGGAGAGGATGTGGGTTCCTGCGTCGGATATTAACGCAGACCGATTGGTTCGGGCCTTCCACACTACTCACCCAGATAAACCCGGCCTTGAGGGTCCGGAGGCCCCTCGTAGAAGGGGGGGTACTGTCACGGGTGTGTCGCTGCGAAGATCGTCGCGATTGCACACCCTGACTTCTCACAGCTGAGTTTCTGCTGCTGGGTGTTTTTCGGCAGTGAGAGAGTTAATTCTCCCTCTCTTTGTGCTGGACAAGACCAGCCTCGCTCAGCTGCAATTAATGTTGCGATAATTGGATTTCTTCATATACCTGCCTGTCTGCTAGGGAAGTGTCGGTGAAAGCATTCATGCAGACCAGCAGAGCGGATCATATTGAGAAGTCTAAAGCTAAGAGTACCTGTTGTGGTTTTCTCCTCTCCTCGCTTTATTATTTATCTCCTTACCATTTGGTGTTCCCTCTGTAGTTGTTGTTTTGTATGCAAGGTGTCTTTTATTTTACCCCTTGTACTTCTCGTTCGTCTTATACTGTGTGTAGGCAGTTACCTTCCCGTTCCCTGTGGTGGTAATCAGGGTCCTTCTCAGGACTAGATTACAGTTGTCAGGGATTCACAGGAGATAGGGTTACGCTGGCGGCCTGGACCTCTGTACCATCAACAGTACCTCCAGGTAGAGGGATTAGTCAGGACCCCAGCTTAGGGTCAGCATAGACCCCGGTCCTCCTTATGCAGAGACAGCGTGACAGTAATCACTCCAACTGTTGATATGATTTAGATTTCTTGTTTGTTCATTGACTTTGCATCTTTTTAATTGATTAAAATAAACTACTCACACGTCTATTTATGAATGAATTCTGACTTCGCAGCAATTTTCCCACACCTCCCGAAAACTTCTGCACAGTGCTGTGTGTATGTGTGTATATATATTTATAATGCTTATATTTTATGGTTCACACTCTTTTTCTCTTTTAATCATTCAATGGCCAGTTCGTCACCTTAACAGCTTATTTTATTTCAAAATGAAATGCGCTGTCACAGTTGTAAATGTATTTCCCCTGTGTCATCAGTGGATGATATTTAATATGATACCTGTTCTTTTCATCGCTAGCCCATAAGGCATAATTAATAATAATCATTCAAGTAATAACAGTAACTAGCAGGCCTAGTTCAAAGTCACCGTTCATGTTAGAGTGGTATGTTACACGCTGCGGGAAAAAAAAGATCAATTAAATATGTGCTCATGATAATTATCCAGAAAACATGCAGACGAGGAGACATGCCCTAGGGATTCCATGTAACAGCAATATTGGTGGGATCTGTCCTGATAATGTGAACTGTCTGAATAATGATCATGAGGTTATTTGCTGTTACATTTCTGAGAGAAACTCTTATGATATCTCATATAGAAAACATGCTTGGATATGTCCATTTACCTCCTCGGGTTTAGGCAGGCCAATCATACAGGGATGCTTTATAATAGGGATAAAGATAATTCAGCCAAGGCTTTCATCATCTATGAGTTTCCACCACTATTTGTCCATTATGCCACCTTAAAAGACAATCAAATTCAGGGGCAAAAAAGAGCACAAGGGAAATGGGTCTGGACCAGGTGGCATAACTTGAGCCCTATCATTTCCAGAACTGACTTATACATAGACATTGGGGTTTTTGGAGGGAATACGAGAAAAAAATGGACAGTCTTTCATCGGTGTGGAGGCTCCGATTTTCTTCCATTTTTACCAGTGTGTCATCCATTTTTCTTTTATGCAAAAAATGTATGCAAATGCGGTAAACTGCACAAAGCAGACAGTACTCGGATGATATTTGCCTGGCATTCTTGTGCGATCTGTTTTCTTCACTGACCCATTGATGTAAATGGAAGATCTAGATACGTGGCATGGAGCAAAAAAAGACATGTCTCTGATTTTTTTTTTTGTGGACACTCACTCGGTCTGCAAAAGTACATGAAGATGTGAACAACTCCATCTGTGAAAAACTTGGATAGACGTCAAAAACAAATGTCTGAGCGAGGCCATAGTAACATCTTCAATGGAAAAATATGGATGTCTACGTCCAGAGCCAAGGAACACCCAAGGCAAGACAGAAATGCCAATTTTTGGGCAGAGTTATCCAAACACGCTTTTTTTCTGCAAAGGATATGTCTGAACTTTCCAGTATTGATTTGAAAAATTTGAAACAGTCCTGGTAATTTCTGATTATTAGTAACTATCGTCTCTCATAAAAACTCTTTGGGTCCCTTCATGTTACAGGGACGAGTTGTAGCTTTTATAGTTATACTTCTGTCTACATCTACTCATGTATCAGGCTAGGGTCAAGCGACCATATTTTCTCTCATCTGAGAGAATTGGGCTGATTATGTTACTCACACTCTAATCAAACTCAGAGCTTGATTAGTGCGTGATCATAGTGTGATCCCATTTTCTTGGATGTGGAGAAGATGGAAAGAAATTCTTTATCTTCTCCATTCTGTCAGTCCGTGAAAATCAAGTGTGGTCCTTTTTTTTTTTGATGGGCCCATCGGCCTGCATGGCCGAGTGCAATCCGATCTACGGATGCAAATCGTGCATTCTGTGATGTTTACCTTAAACAGACTCGGTCCGAGAGAAGAATCGGACATGTGCACCGCAACATAGGATAACATTGCTCCGAATGCATTATGAGCCCTTATTTGGGCTTATTAAATTGTGGTATTTTATATACTCTGTGGCTATGTTATTTGGGTGCCTTTTGATTATTATTAAGGCAGTACATGGCATTGTAATTTTGGCATTTTTTGAAAAATTGGAGATGTTTTCACTTTTTTTCTTTTAATTAATAGGGACCTTGCTCACTCTTCACACCATGTTTTGCCCTTAAGACTTCCACGAACCTTATTATATTTTTTCCATGAGATTTGGATTAGAAATCAAATAGTCAAGCTGTAAAGCCAGATATATTTACATTCAGTTGTTACCTAGGTTTGGATTTTATTATTTTGGCACAAGTGACTTCCCAAGTGTTGACAATTACTGTATGTAGCCACCAATACGTAGAAAATCAGATCAGCTTTTCTGCAGACGCCCGCCTTCGATTGGCGTCTGTGACACTCATTTACATCACAAAAAAGGCGCCGACATTGTAAATAAAATTGTCTAATTGGTCTTTTGAGCCATTTATAATTTCTAGTCTATAATTTATTTCCCGCTCTAGAGCTTACAAGTAGATTGTGACTATTAACTAAATGCATGCACAGACCTATCCAATTTCTAGGAAAATAATAATAATAGAGTATTTGAGATATTATGAGACTAATCTAGCTTATTAAACCAATGGATAAGGATAGTATCTATGGAAATCAAATACAAACTTCATGAAAGTGCCCTGTCTGGAATAGAATGAAGACACATACACGCTAAGGTTGACCAAACCCACCAATTTTATCAGAAATCTCCCAACTCTTCCCCGTAAAAGTATGCAATTGGAGAGGAAGATTTTAATACCCAATCCTTTTTTTTCTGTATATATATTGAATCAGGGCAATGTGGATACAGAGTGAGGGGCATTGATGATGTAAGAATGTAACTGGTATTGAATTGGGGGAAAGAGTACAGGTGCTAATTAATTTGCATATTATATAAAATGGCTATTTATAGTTAGTAGGGGCACAGTGGTAGATTACAATTTACATTTGGAATGGTGGGTTGCCTAATAGCTAATTATATATTAATGTTGGATGCACATCTGTATTCAGCAGCGTACTGTAGAAGTTAGGGGAAAAGTGGGGAATGTGCTCTGGAAGCAGTGCTTTAGATAACTATATGTTATTTGCTGCAGAGATGAGTCCTGGCTGAAAGAAGTGATGATGGTCTGTGCTGGATAGAAGAAGAAAATCGAAGATGAATAACTTCAACTAGAGACGTCACGGTGAGTCAGTGTGCTACATGTACACTGACGCTATACCCTATGTACTATGTGTAGATCTCCTGTGTATAATGTCATTGGTAATCTCTGTGTTACCTGTACACTATACACTATATATATAGAGATCCTGTGTGTAATGTCACTGGTGATTCCTGTGTTACCTGTATACTATACACTATATACAGAGCTCCTGTGTATAATGTCAATGGTAATCCCTGTGTTACCTATACACTGACACAATATACAGAGCCCCTGTGTATAATGTCACTGGTGATCCCTGTATTACCTGCATACTAAACACTATATACAGAGTTCCTGTGTATAATGTCACTGCTGATCCCTGTATAACCTGTACACTGACACTATATACAGAGCTCCTGTGGATAATGTCATTGGTGAGTCGGTGTATTACCTGTACAATGACGCTATACACTGTATACTTTGTACAGAGCTCCTGTGTATAATGGCAATTATGGTAACATTAGTACTGTGTTTTTTTAATTAATTATATCAGTATTGTATAATTTCGGTCACTATGTGGTGGTAATACGTGGTGTGGTAATGGTGTGGCGGTATTTGTTCCTTGAATGTGGTATTGTTTGGTCACTATATGGTGGTAATATGTGATCTGGTCATGGTGTGGTGGTATTTGTCCCTTGTATGTGATATTATTTGGTCACTGCATGGTAATATGTGGTCCACTCATGGTGTCACAGTATTTGTCTCTTGTATGAGGTATTATTGGTCATTTAAAAAAATGTATGTTGCACAATCCCTTAAAGAAAAATAACTAAAAATATACCTAAAAGAGTATAGGATATTTTAACAAATTTTTAATAGGTTAGCCTAGGGTAGGGTCCTGCAAAAAGAGTCTACCTTGTCATGGAGGTATGAAAACAAAAGCTGCTGGCTATGTATGTGATATGGTGTTCAACTGGAACTGTTAATGTGTGATTGGTGAGGCCATGGTGCAGAAGTGAAGTTTTTCCAAGAGTGGATGAGATGGGACTGTGGAAGGTTCAAGGAGTGGAGCCTGGGTGGAGCGTCAATGGGGCCCAAAAATTTTGCCAGTATGGGACCCTTAAATTCCTGGTGACAGCCCTGAACAGAGATATCTAGTGGCCACTTAGTTCTCTCTCACCATAGAGAACATATGAATGTTCAGCCAAACTCATAAGGTACAGCTATCTAAGCTATACAGTCATCCAAAATAAGAGATGACTGCCTGATAGATGACAACAGAGGATAATCAGACCTACTGACCCACAGAAAACTCTATCACAATGAACCTTAACTTGCAGCTGTATGCAATTAACCTTTTTGAATTTACCAAATGGCTGCAATGAAACAAAGAGTGAAAATTTTAAAGGGGTCTGAATACTTTCCATACCCACTGTATATAGTAAGGTTACAGTTATGAAAGTTTACAATCGTATAACATGGAAGATCCTATAAGCAGTGTCTTCTAAGTGAGTAATACTGATGCACCAGTAACACCTGCCATGTATTCCCCAGAGAACACTATAATCCTGCCCTGCTAATGTCACTATGTGCGATGCACACATGCTAAAACATTGACTGGTATGTCAACTCTAGGTCATTGCCATATTGTTGACCTTGCCGGTATGGAAGATGACACCTTCAAAGGAAACAATAGTTGCATCAAGCTTTGCTTTCAACCATAGAGCTATTTGCTTTGTAAATCCATTTATTTTCACTTAAGTATGAAGAAAAAAAAATCAGATTTGTTGATGTTACATAATATAAAACACAAAGCTAAAGAAAGTAAATAAAAGATGAAGGTGAAGGTGTTTCATAGAATATCAGCCCCGGGGCAACTGTCAGACATGAAATTCAGCGTAGAGTTTCAGCATGTCTTCAGTTTAACCAAGCTAAAGAATGCTGTAAAAACAGGTGTTGTATGACAAAAACAATAATTATTTTTCACCTTGATGGATGTTGGTTTAAGCCACTTCTTACATGGTATCTAAACTAATGCCAAAAGCAGCATGCGAAACACTGAGCATGGCAATTGTGTGACATTAATCACTCCTAAATGTGTTCTCCCCTTCTCTTCAGATACATGAAGCACATTAGGTTGATGTAGTTGTAAGGGTGTGAAGGAGTATTACTGCCTTGCTTTGCCCCCCCTTAAGTCTACTTGATGTTATATGAACTAATTATTGTGTGTCATTGCAAATATCTTGTTGGTATTGCTATATGGAACATGTATTACCACACATAGCAATGGTATTGCCACATTCTCTATTGTGTTACCATTTTATGTATAATAATTGTATATGCGTTGTGTTCTTTTAGTATAATATATGTGATGTGTACAGGTTAGGGAAAGTTAGGTGCTTTCTTCTGGGAACACTAAAGGAGGGCACCTAAGTATATAGTTCTTATACATTGGGTAAGTGTACTTCTCTTGCAGGCCACTAGATGGGGCATACTAGTGGGCCTTGTTAGGTATAGCTTTTAGGAAGTTCATAGAGGGTTAAGTGTAGGAGGGGCTGCCGGATAGTAGTGAGAAGTTCCTAGGTAGTTAGGTCAGACAGGGCCAGTGTGCCCAAGTGTCCATATGGGCTACAGGCCCGGACAGCCGGCAGACAAGCAACATTCAAGTGCTGCAGCCCACGTTACCCACGGTCACTGTATATCCTGTCAGTGGGCCTGTACAGAGAAAGAAGATGTGGCGTCTTACCGCCTGGGCCAATGCTTTTAGGGCAGAAGTTGGCTGGACTAAGAAGATGGAAGGAGTTGGAACAGACGGGCCGGATGATGCACCAGGGGCCACCAAACGTAGTGATTGATGAATTCATGTCTGGGGCGAAACAAGCTGAAGGAAATGTCAATTTAGCGAGGTCAGGCCTGGAAGGAACTAGCAAGCAGTCTAGTACAGTCCAGGTGTGTACTGCACAGAAGTGACAGCAAAGCAGGGAAAGATAAGGCAAACAAGTGAAACCCATGATGTGCCAACTGTGGATGTAATGTGTGAACAGTTAAGTAAAGAGAATGTTCAACTTATCCTGGAGAAGCAGGTATGCTAAAGAGAAGAATACAGTTTACTGTAGGGGAAGGATGGGACACTGATGTTGCAATAATTCAGGTCACGACTACAGTCCCGTCCCTCCCTTACACTTGGCGTAGTCGGCAGTATGCCAACTGTCACGGGTGTGTCGCGGCGAAGATCGTCGCGATTGCACACCCTGACTTCGCACAGCTGAGTTTCTGGTGCTGGGTGTTTTTCGGCACTGAGGGAGTTAATTCTTTCTCTCTCGGTGCTGGACTGACCAGCCTCGCCCAGCTGCGATTGATGTTTTGTTAATTAGCTTCCTTCATATGCCTGCTGGTCTGCTGGGGAAGTTGTCGGTGAAAGCATTCATTCAGACCAGCAGAGCGGATCGTTTCTGAGAAGACTTAACTAAGAGTGCCTGTTGTGGTTTTTCCTCTCCTCGCTTATTGTTTATCCCTTAACCTTTTGTGTTCCTCTGTAGTGGAAGTTTTGTATGCAAAGGCAGTGTTTTCTTTACCCCTTGTCTGTCTCGTTTGTCTTAGACTGTGTGTAAGCTGTGACCTGCCCATTCCCTGTGGTGGTAATCAGGGTCCTTCTCAGGACTAGATTACAGTGGTCAGGGATCTACAGGAGACAGGGTTACGCTGGCGGCCTGGACCTCTGTACCATTAACAGTACCTCCAGGTAGAGGGACTAGTCAGGACCCCAGTTCAGGGTCAGCATAGACCCCGGTCCACCTCTATCCTGAGACAGCGTGACACGTACACAGTATAGACTCACAATACATAGGATATTATGTCAGGTAAGACATTGCTGGCAGATACTATGTATACATGTTGATATTTTCTATTATATGAAATATAGAATGTTGTCACATTAGATATATGTTACTATCATAGAATATATCTGTTATACGTCGTGACATTTTCACCGACCACACTAAAAGATTCTCCCAGCTACCATGGATCCAGTAGCCCAGTTAGCTCAGCAGTTGCAGAGTTTGTCCATGGAGCTGACGGACGTTAAGTCCAAGGTTTTGTACCCCGGGAGCAAACCAGATCTGAACCTAAAGTAGCTCTCCCGGACAGGTTCACTGGTGGGCGGGACAAATTTTTTACCTTCCGGGAGGCATGTAAATTATATTTTCGGCTACGGCCTCGGTCTTCGGGGAGTGAAGATCAGAGGGTGGGAATTGTCATCTCGCTCTTACAAGGGGACCCTCAATCCTGGGCGTTCTCTCTTCCTCCGGACTCCCCGGCTCTCCAGTCAGTAGATCGATTTTTTACAGCCCTGGGTCTGGTATATGATGACCCGGATCGGGTCTCCCTTGCTGAAATGAAGTTACGTAAGGTACAGCAGGGAGATCGTCCGGCGGAGGAATTTTCTTCTGAGTTCCGTAGATGGGCCACAGATACTCAGTGGAATGACCCAGCTCTTAGGAGCCAGTTTTGTCAAGGATTATCTGACAAATTAAAAGATGTGTTGGCTCAGTATGATTCTCCCCCGTCACTGGAGGCCGCTATGGCCCTTGCTATTCGCATTGATAGACGGCTTCGGGAGAGGTGCGAGGTAACTCCGCCCCCTGTGATGACTCCACCTTCTACTATAGTCCCTTATATTGAGGTTCTCCTGGTTTGTTCTGAGGAGCCTATGCAGTTAGGAGGGACATCGTTTCGAGGGAGGGGATCGGCGGTGTGCCGCAAGACAGGAAAGTGTTACTTCTGCGGGAGAAAGGGACATTTTGTTGGGGGGTGTCCATCCCGTACTTTGCTGAGCAAGGAGTCGCCGGAAAACTGTGATCCCAGGTTGTGTGGTGGACGACAATCTGGGAGTATGTATTTCGTCCCCAAGTCCGTCTCAGTTTCTCGTACCAGCAGAGGTGGTGGTAGGTACGAGAACTGAGAGGATTTCTGTTCTTCTGGATAGTGGGGCCGCGGCTAATCTGGTGGACGCTCGGTTTGCCCAGGTGCAAGGTATGCAACTGAGTGTATTGGCCAAACCTATCCCTATATTCTCTATTGACGCCAGGCCTCTCGGTCAAGGTAGCTTTGTGCAAGCCGTGCATAACATAGACCTTCGAGTGGGGGCAATACATAAAGAACTATTGTCTTGTTATGTGTTGGAGGGCCTTCCCACTCCTATTGTGTTGGGACTTCCTTGGTTAACTAAACATAACCCAGTTATTAATTGGCAATCCAGAGAGATAAGCCAGTGGGGTGAATTTTGCAATAGTAACTGCATGAACACGGTCATCGGTGCGGTCGTGCCTAGAACCTTACCTCCTTTTCTGGAGGACTTTGAGGATGTGTTTTCAGAGGAAGGGTGTCAAGAATTACCTCCTCATCGCGCGTATGACTGTGCTATAAAATTGCTCCTGATGCTAAGTTACCAAAATCTAGGTTATATAACCTTTCTGGTCCTGAGAGGCAAGCTATGAAGGATTATATTTCGGAAAGTCTGGCCAAGGGGCATATTAGACCTTCATCTTCCCCAGTGGCCGCGGGGTTCTTCTTTGTGAAGAAAAAAGATGGAGGCCTACGCCCTTGCCTGGATTTCCGTGAGCTTAATCGGATTACGGTCCGAGATCCGTATCCGCTCCCACTTATTCCTGATCTCTTCAATCAGATTGTGGGCGCCAAATGGTTCTTTAAGTTGGATCTCAGGGGGGTGTATAATCTGATTAGGATAAAGGAGGGGGATGAGTGGAAGACGGCGTTTAACACTCCGGAGGGACATTATGAGAACCTTGTCATGCCTTTCGGTCTGAATACTGCCCCGGCGGTGTTTCAACATTTTGTTAATGACATCTTTCGCCACCTAGTGGGACAGTTTGTTGTCATTTATCTAGATGACATCTTAATTTACTCGCCGGATCTTGTGTCTCATCAGGAGCATGTGAGACAGGTGTTGCAGATCTTGCGAGACAATAAACTGTACGCCAAATGGGAGAAGTGTGTATTCGCCGTACAAGAACTTCAGTTTTTAGGATTCCTGGTGTCAGCTTCCGGTTTCCGTATGGACCCTGGGAAAGTGAAGGCTGTGCTTGAATGGGATCGGCCAGAGGATCTTAAAGCACTGCAGCGTTTCCTGGGGTTTGCTAACTACTACCGGAAATTTATTCGTAATTTCTCATCCATTGTCAAACCTCTCACTGACATGACAAAAAAAGGGACGGATTTTTCTAGGTGGTCTGACAAAGCTTGTCAAGCATTTTCCTCCTTGAAAAAATGTTTTGCTTCAGCACCCATACTCATCCAACCTGATGCATCACAACCGTTCATTGTGGAGGTAGACGCATCTGACGTAGGAGTGGGTGCGGTATTATCTCAAGGTCCGTCCCTGGTAAATGGCATCCGTGCACTTTCTTCTCTAAAAAATTGTCGTCCGCCGAGAGGAATTATGATGTCGGCAATAGGGAACTCTTGGCCATTAAGTTGGCTTTTGAAGAGTGGCGTCACTTTTTGGAGGGGGCAGTCCACCCGGTCACCGTCATTACTGATCACAAGAACCTGCTGTATTTAGAGTCTGCAAAACGTCTGAATTCCAGACAAGCTAGATGGTCGTTGTTTTTTACCAGGTTTAATTTTGTCGTCACATATCGTCCTGGGTCAAAAAATGTAAAGGCTAATGCCTTATCTCGTAGTTTCCCGGGGGCCGGGAAGACGGATGACCCGGTTCCTATTCTTCAGGAGGGAGTTGTGGTGTCGGCTGTATGCTCTGAGCTTGAGGAGAGGTATTGGAGGCTCAGGGGACGCCCCTGTAGGACCTCCAGGGAAACTGTTTGTTCCAGATCAGTTAAGACAAAAGGTTATCGAGGCACATCATAATTCTGCTTTGGCAGGACACCCAGGGAGTAAAGCAACTGTAGATCTCCTTTCTTTTTAAATAAAGAGGTGGTAACTTTTGTCGCGTCCTGTGGGGTATGTGCGCGCTCTAAGACCCCACATACCCGTCCGTCTGGGGCCCTTTTACCGTTGAAAATCCCGGAGCGTCCATGGACCCATCTGTCTATGGACTTCATTACGGACCTCCCTCCGTCTTCAGGTAAAACTGTCATACTAGTTGTAGTTGACAGGTTCAGCAAAATGGCACATTTTATTGCTCTTCCTGCTCTTCCTAATGCTAAAACTCTGGCGCAGGTGTTCATTGGGGAGATTGTGAGACTTCACGGGTTGCCTTCCGATGTGGTGTCGGATCGGGGGTCTCAGTTTGTGTCCAAATTCTGGAAGGCATTTTGTTCTCGTCGGGGGATGCAGTTGTCATTTTCTTGGCTTTTCATCCGCAGACCAATGGTCAGACAGAGCGTCTGAATCAGAGCTTAGAGACATATCTCCGGTGTTTTGTCTCAGAGAACCAAGAGGACTGGTCTTCTTTCTTGCCTCTGGCAGAGTTCGCTCTTAACAATAGGCGGAGCGAGTCCACTGGTAAGTCTCCGTTTTTTGGGGCATATGGTTTTCACCCCCAGTTTTGTACTTTCAATGGGGGGGGCTCTTCTGGGGTTCCTGAGGAGGAACGATTTTCGTCGTCACTTGCTTCAGTGTGGAGAGGAGTGCTTAATAATCTGAGCACTATGGGGAACCGATACAAACGTATGGCTGATAGGAGGAGAGTGTCTGGTCCGGACCTAAGTGTGAACGATCTGGTATGGTTGTCTACCAAGAATATAAAACTTAAGGTTCCCTCCTGGAAACTCGGTCCCAGATTCATCGGGCCATACAGGATCAGTTCAATAATTAATCCGGTGGCTTTCCGTCTTGACCTCCCTCCTACGTTTAAAATCCACAATGTGTTCCACAAATCGTTGCTTAAGAGGTACGTGGCACCAGTTATACCGTCACCTCTACCTCCTCCTCCTGTGGTGGTCAATGGTAATTTGGAGTTTCAGGTATCGAAGATCATTGACTCACGTCTGAATCGCCGGTCCCTTCAGTACCTTGTTCATTGGAGGGGGTATGGTCCTGAGGAGAGGATGTGGGTTTCTGCGTCGGATATTAACGCAGACCGATTGGTTCGGGCCTTCCACACTACTCACCCAGATAGACCAGGCCCTGAGGGTCCAGAGGCCCCTCGTAGAAGGGGGGGTACTGTCACGGGTGTGTCGCGGCGAAGATCGTCGCGATTGCACACCCTGACTTCTCACAGCTGAGTTTCTGGTGCTGGGTGTTTTTCGGCACTGAGGGAGTTAATTCTTTCTCTCTCGGTGCTGGACTGACCAGCCTCGCCCAGCTGCGATTGATGTTTTGTTAATTAGCTTCCTTCATATGCCTGCTGGTCTGCTGGGGAAGTTGTCGGTGAAAACATTCATTCAGACCAGCAGAGCGGATCGTTCTGAGAAGACTTAAGCTAAGAGTGCCTGTTGTGGTTTTTCCTCTCCTCGCTTATTGTTTATCTCCTTAACCTTTTGTGTTCCTCTGTAGTGGAAGTTTTGTATGCAAGGCAGTGTTTTCTTTACCCCTTGTCTGTCTCGTTTGTCTTAGACTGTGTGTAAGCTGTGACCTGCCCATTCCCTGTGGTGGTAATCAGGGTCCTTCTCAGGACTAGATTACAGTGGTCAGGGATCTACAGGAGACAGGGTTACGCTGGCGACCTGGACCTCTGTACCATTAACAGTACCTCCAGGTAGAGGGACTAGTCAGGACCCCAGTTCAGGGTCAGCATAGACCCCGGTCCACCTCTATCCTGAGACAGCGTGACACGTACACAGTATAGACCCACATAGATAATAGGATATTATGTCAGGTAAGACATTGCTGGCAGATACTATGTATACATGTTGATATTTTCTATTATATGAAATATAGAATGTTGTCACATTAGATATATGTTACTATCATAGAATATATCTGTTATACGTCGTGACACCGACATCGTGCAGCGAGGGATTGCTGCAAGTGATGAGCTTGAGAAAGATGAAGTTTGGCAGGATGCTGTTGCCTTGCCATGTGAAGAATCTGCTGACAAAGATGATGAAAATGTATGTGCGACTGCTGTGCCCCTGGAAGATGACTGCGATAAAGAGCAAGTAGCTGCTGTAACTGGAGAAGAGTTTGTGAGTAAAACACTGGATTTGTCTACTATTGATTTTGTGACAACACCGGACTTGACTACTGAGTTGGACTTGGCTTTTGTGACAAAGAAATTCTACACCATTACTGTGACCAAGATGGCGGCGGTGAGAATGCCGGGAGATGGTGGAGAAGAAGCAAACAACAACGAAAACAGCGTACTTCGTGGGCGTTGCCGTCACTCTTTAGCGTTAAAACCTGCCTGTCAGTATGCCCTGTTACGCACCTGTTGGGTGCGGATAAAGAGGAGGAAACCTCACCCCCTTCCACTGACCAACAATGGATGGGAGGAGCAGCTGGAGGCGGTACCACCTGGAAATGGGTGGGACCTAGAAGAAAACTCCAAGTGCAGCTTGGAAAGGAGATGGCGACAGACAGAAGCCGAAAGAACCTGGCCCGCCAGACAGTGGGAAGAAATCGCAGAGCACCCCACTTACCAGTGTCTGGAGAGTTCTTCAGCGCAGAGTCGGCGGCTGCCAGAGTCGACAGCGTCCCGAGGACCGAAGCCCTTGAGTGTGGAGTCAGTGCTTCGACGTCCTCTGCAGCAGGAACAATCAGCGGAGCCATCATCTCAATGTTCTTTGGAGACAAAACCATTGGCCCGATGTCAGGCAGGGGGACCCTGTAGACCAGAACCTTTGTTGTTAGTTCAGCGGGGACCGGAACTGGCGTCCATCCTGGAGGAACCGTTGCCGGAAACCGAGAATGACCCGGAGCTCTATCTGCCAGCCGACTGCTCGGGCGTCCCCGCGGAAGGATCCAGCGTTCCCGGGATGGCCACAGCCTATGCTTCTGCATCTGAGCAGGTGAGTACACCTCAGCCCCTAACCCCGGATGGATGGTCCTTGTCACGGGCTCCCATCTCGGAGGTCATCGTTCGCCCACGCATTGAGTCAGGGGGATCTGCTCCCCAACCCCGACCCTCTAAGGCCCGGCCTATTTCCCACTCCGTCGATAGCCCTGGGCGCCTCTCATTTGCACCATTCCACAGAGGGCCTGGACCGAGCTGGGCCTTTATCTGCCCCAAAGGCCACTGCTTCAGTGTCGAGGCAACTACCGACTCCTGCGACTGCACAGTCGTCTACGGCCCAAATTCGGGCATAAAATATATATATTGTCTAAGATTACTGTACTTGTATTTATTATGTATACCCCACCTCACATGTAAAGCGCCATGGATTAAATGGCGCTATAATAATAAATAATAATAATATATTATATAATACCCCATAGGCAGCCTTATTTATAATGCATCCAAAGGCAGCTTATTTATAAATGCATTCCCCATAGGCAGCTTATTTATAATGCATTCCCCATAGGCAGCCTTATTATAAAGCATTCCAAAGCAGCTTTATTTATAATGCATTCCCCATAGGCAACCTTATTTATAATGCATTCCCCATAGGCAGCCTTATTTATAATGCATTCCCATAGGCAGCCTTTGTATTATAATGCACCCCCTTTACAAAAATGATAAATCCAGTACTCAACTCTCTTCCTCCCAGCTCCTGTGCTGCTCACTGCTCTCCCTCTCAACTCCTCACAGCAGGCGCCGGGCAGTGATGTCATCGCGCCCACTGTCAGACGCTGAGAGGGGGATGATGGGAGAAGGAGCGCTCGCTCCTTCTCTCTCAATGAGGTCAGCTGTATCGGCTAGCTTCCGATATAGCTGACCCTCCGATGACGGGCGGGGGGCCCACTGCTGGCACCGAGCCCCCCACTGCCTGCTCAGGGACCCCATAGCGGCCGGGCGGAGCAGGGAGAGCGATTCTTCCTGCTCTGCCGCAGTGTAACTGTATGGGCGCGCTGTTTTATCCGATACAGTTACAGTAGCGTAGCTCCGGGTGGGCCCCCTCAGAGCGCGGAGCCCGGGGCGACCGCCCCCTCTGCACCCCGGTAGCTACGCTACTGGAGTGAAGAGTTAAGTAAAGAGAATGTTCAAGTTATCCTGGACTGTGTCTCCATTACTAAGGGTTGCCTGAAAGAGGGACCGTCGTCGCCTGGGAAGAGCCCAGGAGAGTCTGGATGTGGAGAAGCAGGTATGCTGAAGAGAAAAATACAGTTTACTGTAGGGGAAGGACGGGACACTGATGTTGCAATAATTCAGGTCACGACTACAGTCCCGTCGCTCCCTTACACTGTGAACTCTAAAAGTGCATTTACAAGGCACAATTATCGGGTACGAGTATTCTTAGGAACGCTTGCTTCCCAATAATCGGGTGGTGTAAACAGGCGGCCGATGACTGAGTAATAAAACATTTGTTCATTGCGTGAAATGATCTTTTGGCCTTTTGGCTTATCGTTCTCGGCAGCTCATCATCCCGTATAAACAGGACCTGTGCTGGCAAGAACAACAACTTGCTTTGAGCATAGAATGATTTATTACTGATTTATTTTGTGTACATCTCAAATGTGGTGGCTATTCGATGACCACCGACCAGCAAACATGTCCTGAACTTTGCCAGTCTGGTGTTGGAAATGCACACCTAAGACATTAGATGAATTATTTTATAAACTCTTGGCCAAGGACTGTTTACAACTATTATGTGTCATGTGCTGTCATCATGATATTCACAGTTTATCAGATAATCAAATATATGTCACTTATAGATTAAATTCTGCAAGCGACTTTTGACTAACCTCTGCACTAATCCGTACCTCCCACTCCCGACTCCAAGACTTCTCCCGTGCTGCCCCAATCCTCTGGAATGCTCTACCCCAAGAAATTAGGACTATCCACAATTTGCATGGTTTCAGGCGCTCCCTCAAAACACATTTGTTCAGAGCGGCCTATCACATTCACTAATCAAAGTCATTCTATGTGTAAGTGTGTGTGTGTAGCCCATTTACTATCTCCATCCATCCCTCACTCCCTCAAGATGGCTGGACCATCATTGTAAATACACCATTGTATATACACACCTGTACTTTGTATATCCCCCACCTCATTGTAGATTGTAAGCTCTCACGAGCAGGGGCGGCTTATTTTGCTTTAATTATTGTATTGTTAACGTTGTTACTTATGACTTGTGTTTTGAAACTGTTAAACTGTAAAGCGCTGCGGAATATGATGGCGCTATATAAATAAAGATTATTATTATTAAATTTTATGGAGAGTCTATCGGCACAAAGTGACCACTGGCTTGGCTGAGCATTTCTGTGCACCTTCCACCTACTTGTTTTCCATCTCTAGTTGCTTTCTCTTCCTTAATTGACAGCTCTAGCTTTACAGGAGCCAGAGGAAGAAGGAGATGCAGTAGATGGAAAACTGTTCAGACATGTTAATCGTGCATGGGGTGTCTGTGCTTGGTTTGAACAGCAATTTTATGCTCACAGACTCCCTCAAAATAGACATCATTTTCACTCACTTTGTATAAAGTTAGTTCGGTCAACATAAATTTTTTTATGGATAAGAGGGGAATAAGCCAATTCTATAGCACTCTGGCAATAGCTTATCTTTCTATTACATTGAGGATAGTAAATGGTTTTATAAAGGGTTCACATTCATTCCTAAGGGTGTAACGATTGTGTTCAAAGATGGTGCAACCATGACTGGGCCTAGGGGGTTAGGGGTGTCCACGCTGCTGTATGACCAACCGCAGAGACAGCAGCAAGCCATAGACTTGACAACACAAGTATAGACAGTCAGGCCCAACATACGCGCAATGCTGTTTAGAGGGGTAGGGCTCTCATATCTTTCTCAAAAGGAGTCATGATGCCACCACTTCCAGAAGCGGTGTCTTCTCTTGCCTGGCTCTATGCAAAGCAAAGTAGTCTAGACTCCAATTTAGCACTTAGCGTGTGTTTAAGAGAGCAAGGCAAGATTTCAACAGCATTCCCAACTAAAAGATAAACACCACATGACGTGCTGGCTCTGGGAGTGATGACTGTGGATGATCAGGCCAGAGGTAATGGCTGACAATAGGCTGTGAGAAGGGGGCTGGTGCTGCTTCTGCTTTGGTGGCTGTACTAGGTAAGGGGGCAGGGGACCCAAGTTCAAAGTTTGCTTCGGGACACATAGTAATCAAGTTACTCCATTGTTTATGCCATAACACACAAGAATGGGGAACATGGTACAGTTGATATGAAAAAATATGCATGTATCTTGGGATTCTACGGTGATGACATGCAGTGGCTTGGTTCCAAACACAATAAAAATTATTGATGTTTAACAAGTAACGGCACACTCAGAAATGATGTCCTACAAGATTAGCACATTAATATTTGAGGTCCTACAAGACTGAAACTTGGGAACTTAATTCCGACAAAATGAGTACGCTGACACTTGAGGTTCTTCAGGATCAGAACATTGAAATTTCAGGTTCTACTTTACTGGTATATTGACAATTGAGGTGTTAGAAGACTGATAGAAAACTGGCACAATGACCAATGAAATCCTTCAAAGCTTCTACACTGGCTTTGGATATAAATCTCAGTGATAGATGCTTAAAAGCCCATAAAAGTATCATAAGAGTATCATACATGAAAAGAGTATCATACATGAAAACCTACACAATCATTGCAGTGCTTGCATTGAGACTCAAGAATTCACAAGAGTAACACACTGGCGCTCCTAGGATGGAGCTACAGGTGAAAAAGCAGGCTCTGTGCCAATCCTGCTAAACAAACTATGGAACAGTGCATAAAAAATAGATTTCACTGCGCTTACCCTTAGGGCCCCGTCACACATAGCGACACACCAGCGATCCTGACGATATGCACTTGTCAGGATCGCTGGTGTGTCGCTACATAGCAGCTCAGGCAGCGATCAGGACAGCGACACTGCGGGAAACGTTGCTTAGTTACCCGCAGTGTATGTTGGATACCAGCCCGCTGGTGCAGGGAGCTGGTAACCGAAGTACACATCGGGTTTCCAGGCGCTGCAGGGGCACCTGGAAACCCGATGTGTACCTTGGTTACCAGCTCCCCTGCAGCAGTGCTCTGGTATCCAACGTACACATCGGGTTTCCAGGCGCCGCCCGGCGCCTGAAACCCGATGTGTACCTTGGTTACTAGCTGATCGCTGGTCTCCTGCCTGCCACACGCAGCGATGCGTGCTGGCCAGCAGGAGACCAATGATCAAAAAAATGTCCAGGACATTCAGTGACGATCAGCGATACCCAGCAGTGGGGCTGATCATCGCTGAGTGTCACACACAGTGATATCGCTAGCGAGATCGCTGTGTGTCACCAACTCTCTGCAGTGTGGCACATGTTTTTCATCTATCTCTCCTTGTATTAATCCAATACGCCCCAGTGCCTATTGGCTTCCTAAGGGTAAGCGCAGTGAGACTCAAGAATTATGGAATTTTCACCAATATACATCCAAATGTATCCTGTAGCTTTTTTTTTTATTAACAGGGGTTGACCGGTTAGAAAAAGGTAGCATCTAGCCAAAGGATAGATGATAACATATTGATCAGTGAGGGTCTGACCACTGGAACCTGCACCATTTGGCAGAATGAGGAACTTTTATCCTTATTAGAATGGAGCAGCAATCTGCATGCTCAACTGCCATTCCATCCATTTCTGAAGGGGCAGCCCCATAGAGAATGAATGCAGCGTTGGTCAGGTATCCAAAGTGCTGCTCCATTTTGTAACGGGCATCAAAGTGCCCCGTTAGGATAAAAATCCCCTATTCTGCCGATCAGTGAGGGTCCCAGTGCTTAGATTACTACAAATTTATTTTCACTGGACAACTTTTAAATTCTCATTAAAGGCTAAAATCCAATCATTAGGGTTCCCCTGAGACTGTGACATGTACTAAATACTAAACTTATCTTGTTCATTATCATATTGGAGCAGAAACACCAACTTAATGGTGTAAACTGGAAAAGATTTTGAAAAAACGTCTACCATATTTTCCTTATCCTTAAACGCTACATCCGTGATAGCAGCAGTCGTGTAATTTGGGCTTTTTTTAGTTTTGATAAATCAGCAGAAACAGATCAATTAAACACCCACCCAAAGTGGAAAGTGCTGAGTATCTACTATGAACTTCAGATATGAGTGGAAAAAATTTGCGTCCACATATTTGTGGTAGATCAAATACCTTTCTCTTTATCTGTTGCGTGAGCCAGTGGTTTGTTTGTCTTTCCTCTGTTAGAGCTGAATGATTTTATTAAGGAAGTCACACTCTCTGTTCAGGGTTTTTTGTACAAAAAGTTGCCTTGAAATCTTTTCAAAAAAGGTGAGAGAGCCTAACAAAGAAAATGGGAGTGTGTGAATTTTTCCCCCTGGAACTATTCAGATGGGTCATTTTCACATCCTTATATAAAAAAAAAGTATGACCCTGCTTGTCCTTCAAGGAAATTGCTTCCAATGGCAAGAAAAAAAGAGTCAAGGAAGGTTTAATGAGCATTTGAAGCAAGCAACACTTGTTAATGGGGTGTTGAACTGGTGAGGAGGACATCATCTTCCCTCCTCCTCTGAAGTTAAAAGGTTGACCTTTCTACCTTTCTATACAGTCTTCTGTATACAAATTCTGTATGGCCAGCCGGCCAGACCCATTTGATGGCTGTTGGCAGAAAGATATTTCAGTTGACGGCCATGTCATAGACCCCATTGTGATTCAAGTGGTCGATATAGCCATCACATAATTCAGGAGAGGGGTAAAGAAGATAGCGATCACTAAGTATCGTACCACACTTACATTACAGTAAACCATCAAAGGTTTAGGAAATAAAAAGAGAATACCAAGGGTACTTTAAGTACATATCTAACTGGCCATCCTCTATGAATAGCAAAATGGGAAAGTCTGTAAGCATTTAATCAACAATCAAGCACAGGATTTTTAGTTTTATTTTGATATGTTTTGCAGAGTTGTGTCTCGGGTGTAGCACAACAGAGAGGAGCCAGAAGACAGCAGCATCTAATTTCTCCTACTCCTGCACTGATTAGAAGAACTTCACCTTCATATTAAATGGTGTAAATTTCTTTTATCTGCTCAGTTGAGCGCTCATGGAAGCTTTCCTGCATTAAGGCTCTCAGCTGTTCACTGTTAGCCACTCTCCTCTCCTATATAATCTGGGTCCTGGTTAGCACTCATTGTCAGAGTTAGCTTATGCTGCATGGCTGGAGATTGTTGGTGGTTGTTATTGGAGAAGGAGTTTGGTGGATTTATCTGTGACTGTTGCTTGGTTTTGAGTGTGTGATAATTCCCTTCCTTCTACTTTGGTTTAACCACATCCTCCACTTACCCGTGTTTATCTCTGTTGTTTATGCATGTATATTTGTATGATTGGTATTTTTCTTTATCCCTGTAGGTATTACCTTGTTAGTCTGGTTGGTGTATTATGGTGCACTACTACTCCCCTCTTCCCTGGGTGGGGGAAGGGTACAGACTGAGGGTGGATTGAGGAGCTGAGTCAACGTACGTGGCCCCGACGTCTTCACCATCAGAAGTAGTCTGGGGAAAAAGGCGAGCTAGGGCGCCCCTAGTGTTAAGGACAGGGAAGAAGCCCCTGGTCCTGGTACACCCGACAACAGATTTGTGACAGTGTACGTCTTTATGTAAGAAGGTTATTGTCAGCTCTCACCCACCAAGCTTTAGCATGAAGATTGTAGATGAAGATTACTCTATTTATGAGTATGTGGAACACCAAGTTGTTTCCTCTGCCATGGTCTTGAAGATCTTAGTTTCAGGACAAAAATTCCATTGTATGTCTGTATATGGAAGAATTGTGGATTCTGGGTGATAGTCATTTTGGTAAGCCACAAACATCACCATGCTACAAATAACCTTAATTTTAGCAATCGATCAAGATCGGTGGTGTCTGGAAACCATTTATTTCTGTTCCACTGACACAACATGCATCCTTGAGAGGGAAGTTGATGAAGAACACATTTGCAAGGCCAGCATTACATTAGGATGAAATAGCAATTGTCTCAAGGGGGTTTTGTTTTTGTCGTCCCAGGGGGATTGATATAATAGGTTGAACTTGATGAACTTGTATCTTTTTCAGCCGTACTATACAACTTCTTTAAACAATAGATGAAACTAGACTAAACAATGCAAAACTAAAACCACCTAAACAGATGACATGAGCATAGTTGTAGACAATGAAGAGGCTGGATTTTATGCAAAGTTTTGGCTGTTTCCATTGACCTGCACAAAGATCAGGTGTCTCTAATGCCGCATAGAGCGTATTGAAATGTACTTGGCAGAAGAAACAACACAATTGTGCACATCAAACAATTGTAGGAAAGCTTTTTTTATGCATTTATGTAGAGTATTTCAATCCACAACACTCTACTCCATAGTCCTTTAGTAATTATCTGCTCCCCTATTCACTTTGAATTCATTATTAACCCCTTAATCCATGCTCTCTGGAATCAGAAGATAATGTTTAAGTTAGTATAAAGTGTATGCAACAGTTTGGATTGAAAAGAGGTCTTGAATCGGCAGAAGACTTGGTTTCCTGCCATGGAAAGGAATTAGGTGAATAGTACCTAAGCATTAACAGCCATATAGTATAACACTTGCTGTGAGCAATTGACACAGTCATTCCTTTATAGCGGGCTCGTCCAGGGAAACCATTACCAACCTGTCTAGAAAAAGGAGGTCATTTGCACTGAGCCTCCATTTGACCTATGGAGAACGGCCTCCAAACCTCTCCATTCATAAGATAGAACTTCCTTCCAGTAGAATGCGTCCATTTACATAGCACAGAACAGGTACCTGTTAAAAACAAGCTACTAGTTGTAAGGTGCCAACCTTACTAATGATGTCGGCATCCTGGCATGGGAGGATGTCAATGGCAGGATGTTAAATTTAAATTAAGATCATATCCTGTCAGTGTCAATGCAACCTTAATTTTAATAACTGGTCAATATTTACTTACGCCGGTGGACTGGGCTAATTCAATTTTGCTGATTTCTTGCAAAAGAAATTGTGAAGTAGTTGAAAATTTAACACAGGAAAATGCTAAAATGGAAACCAGTATAGCAAGAAGATTGAGTGTTCCCAACAGGGTTTTCTAGGATTTTGGAAAAGTTGGCAAAGCGTATGAAATGTTAAACCAAAAAGAAAAGGCCAATACATACTCCTTATAGTCTCCATTGCTTCACTGCCACCTCTCTGGTGGTCTCTCCTGATTCTGCAGTGACGATTTCCTGTCTATTACTGTGTGGATGTTTGCTTGTACAACACATCACTGAATAGGTGGATGAGGTATCATGACTGTAAAGGTACTGTCACACTAAGCGAGATCGCTAGCGATATCGCTTAAGTGACACTGATTTTATGACGCAGCAGCGACATCGTTAGCGACGTCGCTGTGTGTGACATGTAGCAGCGATGTGGCCCCTGCTGCAATGTCACTGATCGCTTATGAACGTTCTGGACCGTTTTTTGATCGTTGGCGTCCCGCTGGTGAGCCTGAATCGCTGAGTGTGACACCCTTTATGAACGACGAGCGACCTCGTTGGCGACTCATGTCAGCGGCGCAGGCGGGACTAGGTTTTAACGCCCCTCAGCTCCGATTGGTGGCCACAACATCTAGTCCTTTGTGCGTTGTTGCGAGGATACTATCGTGTTTGGGGTTTTGCGATCCTGTCAGAGTCGCTACAGCGCTTCATCTTTGCCATTTATACAAGAGGTTTTTGGGATCCTGAAAAAATGAATCTGGGGCAAACGCAATAGCGGCACAGACTGGATCGCAGTAGCTGCAAAGCAGAAGGCTAGCAGGACGCAGTATGGAACGATGCTGGAAATTCATATGAACCACTTGCGTCGTCTTTTATGACGCAGACGTCCAATCACTAAGTGAGAGCTGTGACATATGACATACAGTGACCACCAATCTGTGCTGAGGGACGTGGAAAAGGTTGCGCTCAATCTTTATACATACATGCTGTGTGACAGGTCCCAACGACCGCCGAGGTCGTTATACAGATCGCTGATCGCTGATGTGATCTTTGTGTTTGGAAGCTACTAGCGACCATATAGTGATCACACCAACGATCTCGCCAAGTCGTGTCGTTGTCGTGATCGCTGGTGCGATTGCTTAGTGTGACAGTACCTTAAGACCTCAGTGACCAGTGGGGCTATCGGAGCTATGGCATTGGAGTCCTGTAGAAAAAGGACTCACTCTGCTGACATATACGTAAATACCCAAATATGCAAAGACCAAAAGATCGATACAAAAGTGCAAAGTCATGGAATTCAGTGCATAAATATTAGACTCAAAAGAAAAAACGCACCATGAGAATTCAATACATAAAATAGTATATAACTTTATTAGATAATTAATTATAAAAACATGCAATCAAAAAATATATGGAGAGATATGACAGTGGTGAACCGAAAGGTGGAACCACAAAAGGACCCAGATAAAGAATCAGGCTTGTACATACTAAACCATTACACACAAAAATGCAAGTGCATAGATATAAATCTCAAGAGCCCATATAACAGACCACAATAAATTGGTCACACTACAAAGGGCATGATAACAATGACAGTGAAGGCTAGAGACATACCTGAGATCCAGTGGTGCTACACACCCCAACACGTGTTTCGGCGCCGTGCCTTCTTCCGGGGGAGTCACAGCTCCAAAACGCGTGTTGGGGTGGGTGGCACCACTGGGTCTCAGGTATGTCTCCAGGCTAATTATAGATTACTATGTACACACACTTATGAGATTTATTCCGTCTCTGTATTGGCATACAGTCTTAACTGTAATTGTTATCATGCCCTTTGTAGTGTGACCAATTTTTTGTGGTCTGTTATATGGGCTCTCGAGATTTATATCTATGCATTTGCATTTTTGTGTGTAATGGTTTAGTATGTACAAGCCTGATTCTTTATCTGGGTCCTCTTGTGGTTCCACCTTTCTGTTCACCACTGTCATATCTCTCCATATATTTTTTTATTGCATGTTTTTATAATTAATTATCTAATAAAGTTATATACTATTTTATGTATTGAATTCTCATGGTGCGTTTTTTCTTTTGAGTCTGACAACTATGGCAGCCTATGGTTTACTGCGGTCTACCTATGTAAACAGGCTATTAAACGACTTCCAATCGGGGAAGGTTTACCACTCAGCAGTTGTTTAGTGCAGCCGGTCGACCTGTATAGACGGACCTCAAAGTTGGCCATACACATGAGATAGTTATTGGTGGAGCGTATGTTCAGCAGACAGCTTTTTCTCCCTATTTTTTCATATACATGAGACTCGACTTGTCAAGGCGTTCAACATGGATAGAGGAGAAGGATGCTGCCAGATCTTCAGGAAATGGCTTACCTTCCCTGAAAAAGAGGAAAATTCCAACTGCCTGGTCCATCTCTCCCCAGACATCATTTGACAGGGGAGACTCGGGAGTCATCATCATATCAGCAGTTGGGTGGGTTCAGACAACTTTCAACTATTGTTTGTGATGGCCTTAGAGCTGGCAATAAACATATGATAGCTCTTACCTGAACACAGATTAGGCTAACAGCTATCTCTCCCAACGCCAACACACACATGAACGTTCTGCTAGTCTAAACTTGATGTGTTTTCAATGGGTAAAATGGAGAAAGCACCAATGATATGTCCGTCCCTGGGAAGGACGTTTACATTCATATTGCCCTTCAGTATCTCTGAAGGTTGAGAGACCCTCATACACATTAGATTATCGGTCAATTCTGATCATATTAGCAGGTTTGGCCAACTTTAAGCTAATGTGTATGGAGACCTTAAGGAAAAATTTGGCGGTAATCAAATCAAATTAATACATTTTCCCTCACTAACCCAATTGCTAGCCCCAATGGCTATCGGGCTTCAATACAGGGTACTAAACCTGACTGCCAAACACATAGTCATATGCCAGAAATATGCTTGAACTACAAATTCATTAAATCATATTTATCTGACTGTTCAGTAGCTTTTCATAAAATCCCCTTTTTTGTAGGAGACTTGGAAGGTGTGTTAAATCTTGCATGGCACTCCCTAACAGACTAACGTTGGGCAATAGTTTAATGTGTATTGTTGCATCCCAACTCTCCTCCAACAGATGATGGTGGAGTGAGAGAAGTATCTAGCATGTCCAATTTTGAACTGCCGATCCCTTTGCTCTCAGTGAGATAAGCCACCACTAGTAGAGATGTGGGGCAGCAGTTGGCTCATAGACAGCAAAGAAACGCTTGACTGAGCCCAGTACTCCTTGTATGTAGGAGTCAGAAGAGATACTTTTGATTCGGCAGACAGCTTTTTGGTTCAGCCAAGAGATATCCATTGTGTTTGGGGAGCTTAAAGATGGCAAACTAGTGTTGACATATGGTATACTAATTCACCACATCAGGAAAAGTATTCCTGGATGCCATCCATAAGGAGGAATACATGTTTGGTCAGTGGGAGCCTTTGTTTTTTTGTGTCCTGCCCTGACTTGATGGTGGATGTTGTGGCTCCAGAAGAGTTGGACTGGAGTTAAGGCTGGGTCTCACATAGCGATACACCAGCGATCCCGACAACGATATGCACTTGTCAGGATCGCTGGTGTATCGCTATATTATCGCTGCTGAGCTGCCAAACAGGCAGCTTAGGGCAGCGATCAGCACAGCGACCACTGCGGGTAACATCGCTTAGTTACCCGCAGTGTACGTTGGATACCAGCGCCCTGATGCAGGGAGCTGGTATCCAAGGTACACAGCGGGTTTCCAAGCGCTGCGCGGTGCCTGGAAACCCGCTGTGTACCTTGGTTACCAGCTCCCTGATTCAGGGAGCTGGTATCCAAGGTACACAGCGGGTTTCTAGGCACAGCCCCGCACCTGGAAACCCGCTGTGTACCTTGGTTACCAGCGGATCGCTGGTCTCCCGCCTGTCACACGCAGCGATGCGTGCCTGTCAGCGGGAGACCAGCGATCAAAAAAATGTCCTGACATTTCAGCGACGATCAGCAATACCCGCAGGGGGGCTGATCGTCGCTGAATGTCACACACAGCGATATCGCTGGTGAGATTGCTGCTGCGTCACAAAACTAGTGACTCAGCACCGATCTCGCTAGCGATATCGCTATGTGAGACGGGCCCTTAAGAGTGGAAATCTGGCCTAGTCTTCCATGGACAATCAATAATCAAGCATGAATCAGGAGGCAGATAGTGACTCAAGCCGGAGGAGGTGTGGGAGTCTGACTTAAAACTATGTGAGATGAAGACTGAGAATAGGGACTTACAGTTTGAAAGCCCTCAGAGGAGCCATTCCTGAAAGAAAACAAGCCATAAACTTGCCATACTCATGAGATAACTGTCAGCTAGTAGGCAGACAGCTATCTCTCCCAATTCCCCCATATACATAAGCTCTTGACTGAGCCAAGCGTCATACTCTGGCTCTGAAAATATAAGGATCAGCCACTAAACTTGCAGCAGCCCGATTCTATTCTTCCCTGACATCATCGTCAGGGGAGAGTTGGAGGCCCTCACACCCATCAGATGGTCCACAAGCGGGTTCAGCTTACATTCATGCAAATGTATGGGTCCCAGAAGGATGAGTCTGAGAGTGGACAAGGAAAGTCAAGGACTTGCTCATCATAATCCATTAGATTGCTGCTCTCATTTGTCAGAGGTCCTTTGAAAAAAGAAATATCCCCTAATTAAAGGCCACAGCTCCACTTTTCCCTTTCATCAGTTTTGATAAACTTATTTTAGTACAAAATAAATGTTTCTGCTCTCAAAACTCCTGCGTGCTTTACTGATTATTTGGATTGTATCTACAATATTTAGAATGATGTTTCCAGATCAGTTACTAGAACATGAAATACCTTCCAACATAAACGTCTACCCTGCGAAATCTATCTCCCGTGTAGCCCTGCGCACAGTAACTATGACTATAGTGTAACATTTGATACAAGGGGCTCTTTTTGTTTCATCCAGATGACCTGGCAGTACTTTCATATTTTTCCTTGTCTTTATAGTTTTACCTAGGTGGATATGTAATGGCTTTATAGTCACTGACCTTTCCAAAAACCAAGGTCTGCAATGTGTTTATAAAATACGGAACCCTGGTCATAGTGCTGAAATATGGAAAATGTGCACTGCACAGTATATACATATATATACAGGGCTGGCTCCAGGTTTTTGTGGGCCCTGGGCAGAAGAGTCTCAGTGGGCCCCTTTAACACATACCATGATTAATGATCACAGATATGAAATATAGGTATAGTACAATACCAAAGATTTCACTGACTTCTTACATTACATGATAATAGCTAGTGTAAATTCTACAATAGCTCAGAAATCGGCAAATCCTCTCAGCACACAGCAAACAGAGTGACTGCAGACTAATCATTTTAGACCGGATAGTATAATCCTCCATACAGTATTATGGGCACCACATAGTCCTCGAAACAGTATTATGGACACCACATAGTCCTCCATACAGAATTATGGACACCACATAGTCCTCCATACAGTAGTATGAGCACCACATAGTCCTCCATACAGTATTATTGGGCCTCTTATATTTCTCTATACAGTATAATGGGCCCCCTTTAGTAATCCCTATAGTATAATGGGCCTCATATATTACTCTATACAGTATAATGCGCCCCACATAGTGCTCCATACAGTATAATGGGCCCCATATATTGCTCCATATAGTGTAATGCCTCCATATAGTGCTCCATACAATATATAATGGCACCATGTATTGCTCCATACAGTATAATACCCCCATTTCTTGCTCCATACATTATAATGGGCCCCATGTATTGCTCCATACAGTATAATGGACACCATATATTGCTCCATACTCATCAGCGTCTTCTGACCCTCTGTATCATCATTGCGCCCTCTGCCCTGAGACATCACAGAGAGTCCAAAGATGCTAAAGACACTGAAGCTGCAGCAAATGAGGAGAGGTGAGTATTTGAGGGGGGCCCGTGCCAGTGCTGGCACCGAGCTCCCCCAAGTCATGGGCCCCATTGCGTGCTAGTGTCCCTGACGGCAAGTGGGTCGCCCTGTTTGTCCAGGGCCCTGGCACTTGCCCAGGTGCGTTGGGTGGTGTCAGCTCTGGCAAAAACTAAGAGACCACTACAAAATTTTCAGTTTGTCTGATTTTTCTATTTATAGGTATATTTTTGAGTAAAATGTAAATTGCTCTTTTATTCTATAAACTACTGACAACATGTCTCCGAATTTCCAAGCAATAAATTTTGTATTTATTTTCAGAAATTGAGAAATGGTCAAAATAACAAAAAATGCAGTGCTTGCAGACCTCAAATAATGCTAAGAAAACAAGTTCATAATCATTTAGAAACAACAATACTAATGTTTTAACTCAGGAAGAGTTCAGAAATCAATATTTTGTGGAATAAACATGATTTTTAATCACAGCTTTCGTGCGTCTTGGCATGCTTTCCACCAGCCTTTCACACTGCTTTTGGGTGACCTTATGCCACTCCAAGTACAAAAATTTCAGCAGTTCTTCTTTGTTTGATGGCTTGTGACTATCCATCTTCCTCTTGATTACATTCCAGAAGTTTTCAATGGGGTTCAGGTCTGGAGATTGGGCTGGCCATGACAGGGATTTGATGTGGTGGTCCTTCATCCACACATTGATTGACCTAGCTGTGTGACATGGCGCATTGTCTTGCTGGAAAAAACAGTCCTCAGAGTTGAGGAACATTGCCTGAGCAGAAGGAATCAACAGTTTTTCCAGGATAACCTTGTGTGGTAAGATGACTCGCTCGGCTCTCCTGAAGGTAGACTCAGGACACACGTTCTCTGGGTTTTCTTTCTGCTGGTTTATTATCAGCGATAAACTCATGCAGGTTTCGCAGGAAAAAGTAAACATGACCCTTCTGGTTAAACGGGAAAAGCATAAAAAAAAAAACCAATAACTCAGTTCATAGATGAGTGGGTTCCGCCCGCTCTCGGTAGCATAAACTGCACTGTTAGGGTGAGTTTCCACGTCAGGAAACGCTGCGTGTTTGGCGCTGTGCGCTGGCGCAGCGCCAAACACGCAGCGTCCAATGTTACAGCATAGTGGAGGGGATTTCAAGAAATCCCGTCTCCACTATGCGTAACAATACGCAGGTGGCAGACCTGCGTAAACGGACATGCGGCCGCGTCTTTTTAGACCGCAGCATGTCCTCGTGTATTGCGGCGACGGTGCGTCGCCGCAACATAATTAACACAGGGCTATGTAGCCCTGCGCTCTTTCCGGAGGTGTTCCGGAGGTGTCCTGAACACCTCCGAAAGATCGCGCGTCATAAAGGGGCGGGGCTTAGACGGAGCGGAATTTCCGCTCCGTCCAAAGCGCTATGGTTCCGGACCGTGGAACCATAGCCTCAAAGTCCTTGTGCAAGCTCTGCAGCTTCCACTATCCTGTCTGGAGACTTGCCTCTCCAGACCACACCAGAGAAAAAAAAACAGGACTGAGCTTTTTACATTGCTCAGCCACACCCTTTTAACGTATAACATGCTGGCAGATAAATGAAGTAGGTCTTAGTTCACACAGGAGAGCATCCTGTGTGACACATACCTCCCCTCACATATAAAACCAGTGACACTGTCACATATTCCCCCCCTCTGCCCAAAGCCGGGGGTTTGGGCACCTTCTGACACCAGACAGGGAATCCTAGAGAGGGCATCTGCATTCACATGTAACTTCCCTGGCCTATGCTCCACGTGAAAGTTAAATTCTTGAAGCTCTAGGAACCATCTAGTTACCCTAGCATTTTTTCCCCTCTTTTCCCTCAACCATCTCAACGGGGCATGGTCTGATACTAATTTAAACTTCCGGCCTAGTAGGTAATATTTCAATGTATCCACGGCCCATTTTATGGCTAAACACTCTTTCTCTACTATGGCGTAGTTCTTCCCGCAGGAGGACAGCTTTCGGCTTAGATAGAGAATAGGATGTTCTTCCCCATTATTTCTTGGGAGAGTACGGCCCTAGACCAACCTCTGATGCGTCAGTCTGGACCACAAATTCTTTCTTAAAGTCTGGCGCGACCAGGACAGGCTGCTTGCACAGTGTTAGCTTCAGCTTTTGAAACGCGGTCTCCGTTTCTTCCGTCCATTTCACCATGGTTGATTTGGTGCCTTTTAGAAGATCCGTTAGTGGGGCGGCAATCGTGGCGAAATTCGGGATAAACCGCCGGTAGTATCCCACCATTCCCAGGAATGCTTTCACCTGCTTCTTTGAGAGCGGTTGCGGCCAGGTTTGAATTGCCTCCACTTTCTTGATCTGCGGCTTTATTTCGCCTCTACCAACAACATAGCCCAGGTACTTGGCCTCCTCTTTTCCGATGGCACACTTCTTCGGATTTATGGTAAATCTTGCTTTCCTTAGCGCGTCCAAAACGGCCTGTAATTTAGGTAGGTGACTAGCCCAGTCTGGGCTAAAGACCACAATGTCGTCGAGGTAGGCTGCGTCATACTCCTTATGTGGGGCTAGGATCCGATCCATAGCCCTCTGGAAAGTGGCTGGGGCCCCCTGTAGTCCGAACGGCATCCGTTTGTATTGAAAACAGCCATCAGGTGTTGAGAAAGCCGTCTTCTCTTTAGCCATCTGGGACATGGGGATCTGCCAGTAGCCCTTCGTCAAGTCAAGAGTGGTGATGTACCTCGCCGGTCCAAGCCTCTCGATGAGTTCGTCGACGCGGGGCATCGGGTACGCGTCACACTTGGATACCTCATTTAGCCGACGGTAGTCATTACAAAACCTCCACTCTCCATTGGGTTTCGGCACGAGGACGATTGGGCTCGACCACCCACTCTTCGACTCCTCTATTACCTCGAGGTCTAACATCCTCTTCACCTCAGCCGAGATCACCTCCCGGCGTGCTTCCGGAATCCGATACGGCTTCAAATTCACTCGTACATGCGGTTCTGTCAGCACGTCATGCTCTATCACTTGTGTATGCCCCGGCAACTCTGAGAACAGGTCCCGATTCCGCTGTAGTAATTCTCGACACTGTTGCTTCTGGGCCAGTGATAGAGTCTCTGCAATAGTGACCTCCTCCACCTTGCCTTCTGGTGCGGCTCCCAGGCAAGGGGTTTCCACAGGTTCACGGTCCCGCCACGGCTTGAGCAAGTTTATATGATATATTTGATGTGCCTTCCTTCGGCCAGGCTGGTGGACTTTATAATTAACCTCGCTGACTTTCTCCACCACCTCGTATGGACCTTGCCATTTGGCGAGGAACTTGCTATCGACGGTAGGGATCAGCACCAAAACACGGTTTCCGGGCTGGAACTGTCTTAGTCTCGCTGACCGGTTATAGACTCTCGCCTGGGCTTCCTGCGCCTGGAGGAGATGTTCCTTTACGATGGGCATCACCTTTGAAATTCTCTCCTGTAACTGGGCGACATGTTCGATGATACTCCGGTGTGGCGTGACTTCAGCCTCCCAAATTTCCTTGGCGATGTCTAGGAGACCTCTTGGATGCCGCCCATATAGGAGCTCAAATGGAGAGAAACCCGTGGAGGCTTGAGGAACTTCTCTGACAGAGAAAAGCAGAAATGGGAGCAGGTAGTCCCAGTCTCTCCCATCCTTTTCAACGACCTTCTTGAGCATCGCCTTTAAGGTCTTGTTGAAGCGTTCCACTAGGCCGTCCGTTTGTGGATGATAAACCGAGGTCCGCAGCTGAGTTATCTGAAGGACTCTGCAAAGCTCCTTCATCACCTTGCTCATGAAGGGGGTTCCTTGGTCTGTTAGGATCTCTTTTGGTAGACCTGTCCGAGCAAAAATATGGACCAACTCTCGGGCTATACTTTTACTGGACATGTTCCTTAGGGGAACCGCTTCTGGATACCGAGTCGCATAGTCCATGACGACCAGGATATATTGGTGGCCCCGAGCTGATTTGACTATGGGGCCCACGAGGTCCATGGCAATCCTCTCAAAGGGAACCTCTATCACAGGTAGTGGAACTAAGGGGCTACGGAAGTGGGAGGAGGGAGCGGTTATTTGGCAGGTGGGGCAGGACCTACAAAAGTTTTGAATTTCTCGATAACATCCTGGCCAATAAAACCTCCTCAGTATCCTCTCCTGAGTTTTCTCGACCCCTAGGTGTCCCCCCAGAACATGTGAATGGGCCATGTCTAGCACCCGCCGTCTGTATGGCCCCAGGCACTAACAGCTGTTCCACTATCTCACTGCCCCTCAGTTTGGCCACCCGATATAGCAACTCCCCCTGTACTGCAAAGTGGGGGAATCTGGTGTCGGCCCCCGGCTCTTGGGCAACGCCATTACATACAGTAACCTGGTCGAAACGCCCCTTTTAAGGTCAGGTCTCGAACTTGAGCAGTCCCAAAGTTCTCTCTGGACATATCTAAAGCAGGTAGGTCGGCCTCCTCGGTCACCGTCTCACCCTCATCACCGACAAGGACGCACAGTGGGAACTCCTCTCTCTGAGACTCTGTCGGGGGTTCTTCTTCAAGGATCTCGCTTTTCGCCATGCTACTTAGTCCAGTTCCCTTCCCCCACAAGTCCCAGAATAAGGAAAAATCACGGCCCAATATGACGGGATGTATCAGGTCCTTTACCACCCCAACTTCATGGGACTGGGCACCACAGTCTGTCAATACTGTTACTGTGGCCACGGGATAGTCCTTGGCGTCACCATGGATGCACCGAACACCCAGGGTTTTGGAAGGGATCAACTGGTGGGGAAGGGATGCTCTGATCAAGGTCACCAGACTCCCGGAGTCCAACAGCCCAAGCACTTTTATTCCATTAATGGATACTGCACACGCCTGCGGTCCCTTGCCGGGTTGACAGTCCACGCTACAGGCTGGATAGGCATAATAGGAGATCCGTCTGCCTAGGCTGCAGTCCATGGGCTCAGGGGATATTTGACACTTGGCGGCTACATGTCCAGGGTTGTGACATCGCCAGCAAACTATATCTTTCCCACTTGTTCTAAAGGCCGCTTCGATAGAGTGGGACGCCCCCCAGTGGTGGCTCTAGACCCCTTCCGTGGTGAACCCACCCCCTTTTGGGTATCCCAGTAGGGAGAAATGACTGCATCCGGTTTCCCAAGAGATCTCTCAACTACCTGGTACCTCTCTACCAGGCCGATAAAGTCATCTGCGTTCTGGGGATCACCCTGGGCAACCCAGGTCTGTACTGACTTGGGAAGGGAATGCATGAATCTATCAATCACCACCCGCTCAACCATCTGGGCCGGAGTGGAGGACTCCGGTTGTAGCCACTTCTGAACAAGATGCAATAAGTCAAACATCTGCGAACGAGGGGGTTTGTTGCTAGCATACGCCCAGTGATGAACTCGCTGGGCTCTTACTGCCATATTTACTCCCAGACGTGCTAAGATCTCTGTCTTTAGTTTGGGAACTCCTTAGCATCTTGCAGCGCCAAGTCAAAATACGCTTTTTGGGGTTCACCCGATAAATATGGCACCAGAACCTCTGCCCACTGTGCTGGTGGAAGTCTCTCCCGATCAGCCACCCTCTCAAAAACAGTCAGAAATGCTTCTACATCATCCCCAGGGGTCATCTTCTGCATGGCCCGCCTTACCGCCTTCCTGACGTGAGAATCATCAGTCGGCACTGGGGTTGGGGTGGCCGCCCGGCTCTGGATGGCGTCCACCAAAAGCTGTATCTGCTGTTGCGCCTCCTGCTGGTGCTGCTGCTGCGACTTTTGCTGCAACTGGATCTGCTGAAGCAACAGTTTGGTCGTCTCCTGGTGCTGCTGCTGCATTCTCTGCTGGCTCTGTAGTGTGTTTGCTGCTGGGCCTGGACCAGGTGCTTAACGAGCTCCTCCATGCTGCCGGACTTCTCTAGCTGTCTGGCAGCCTTCACCCAGGACATCCACCGGTCTTTGTGGCAGGTACACGTGTTCCTGGAATCCTGCACGCACTCTCACACCAACTGTGGTATGACGACTCGCTCGGCTCTCCTGAAGGTAGACTCAGGACACACGTTCTCTGGGTTTTCTTTCTGCTGGTTTATTATCAGCCATAATAAACTCATGCAGGTTTCGCAGGAAAAAGTAAACATGACCCTTCTGGGTTAAACGGGAAAAGCATAAAAAAAACAAACAATAACTCAGTCCATAGATGAGTGGGTTCCGCCCGCTCTCGGTAGCATAAACTGCACTGTTAAAGTCCTTGTGGCAAGCTCTGCAGCTTCCACTATCCTGTCTGGAGACTTGCCTCTCCAGACCACACCAGAGAAAAAAAAAACAGGACTGAGCTTTTTATACATTGCTCAGCCACACCCTTTTAACATGTAACATGCTGGCAGATAAATGAAGTAGGTCTTAGTTCACACAGGAGAGCATCCTGTGTGACACATACCTCCCCTCACATATAAAACCATGACACTGTCACACTTGTATGCGGCTTGATTCATACGTACTTCGCAAAGATAACTGCCAAATTCCAGCTTGCTGAAACATCACAGATCATCACCGATCCTCCACAAAATTTCACAGTGGGTGCAAGACACTGTGTTTGTACGCCTCTCAGGTCTCCGTCTAACATTAGATGACCAGGTGTTGGCAAAGCTGAAAATAGACTCATAGAAAAGATTACCTTAAGCCCCCGTCTCACACAGCGATCTCGCTAGCGAGATTGCTGCTGGTCACTAGTTTTGTGATGCAGCAGTGAGCTCCCCAGTGATATCGCTGTGTGTGACATTCAGCGACGATCAGCCCCCCTGCCGGTATCGCTGATCGTCGCTGAATATCCTGGACATTTTTTGATCGCTGGTCTCCGCTGACAGTCACGCATCGGCGTGTGACAGCGGAGACCAGCGATCCGCTGGTACCAGGTACTCAGCGGTTTCCAGCGCGTGTGCCTCAAAACCGCTGTGTACTTGGATACCAGCCCCTGATGCAGGGAGCTGGTAACCAAGGTACACAGCGGTTCCCAAAGGCACGTGCAGCGCTGGAACCCGATGTGTACCTTGGTTACCAGCTCCCTGCATCAGGGCGTGATCCAAGGTACACTGCGGGTAAAAAGCGACGTTACCGCATGTTGCTTTATTGATCGCTGCCCTGAGTAGCCTGTTTGGCAGCTCAGCAGCGATAATGTAGCGATACACCAGCGATCTGATCGTTGTCAGGATCGCTGGTGTACGCTATGTGAGACCGGGCTTTACGCCAGTCCTCTATGGTCCAATCCTATGGTGTTTGGCAAACTTCAGCCTGCCTCTCCTTTGCTTCTCATGATGAAGCTTTTTATAGCTTTACATGACTTGAGCCCTGCCTCTAGGAGCCAAACTGTTCTTGCCGTGCACTTCACACCAGCTGCTATTTGCCATTCCTTTTGTAGGTCACTTGATGTCATCCTGCGGTGCTGAGTGACATTCGAATAAGATAACGTCACCCTTAGGCCTCTTTCACACTTCAGTCGTGCAAGTCAGTCAAAATCCGTCAAAATGTGAAAAAAACGGATCCGCCATTTTTTTGGGATCCGTTTTTTTCCATTGACTTGCATTAGTGACGGATTTTGACGATGGTCATCCGTTAGGTCCGTTTTTGACGATCCGCCAAAATTTGGCGTCCGTCGTTTCAGAAAAATGTCCAATGCAACGTTTTTTAGGGTCCGCCAAAATGCGGACTATGGCGGATCCCCGCATCCCCATTTTGTATATGGCCGCCTATGGGCGGCGATCCGCTGCATCGTCTTGACGGAATCCGCATGATCTGTCGCTTCCATAGAAATACCATTAAAAATGCTGCCAAAACTGTCCGAGTCTCTCTCTCTCTCTCTCTCTCTCTCTCTCCTCGGTCGGACTTGCAAACTTACATTTTCCGGAACGAAATGTATCATTTCGGGTGAACACTTCTTGGCGATCCGTCAGAAACGCATCCTTACATCCGTTTTTACACTTTTCTGACGGATCCGTCATTTTCACACTTTGGC
Source organism: Oophaga sylvatica (assembly GCA_033576555.1). Classification (NCBI taxonomy): domain Eukaryota; kingdom Metazoa; phylum Chordata; class Amphibia; order Anura; family Dendrobatidae; genus Oophaga; species Oophaga sylvatica. Next base: position 562,147,015 of record JARQOD010000003.1, read on the forward strand.
GGAGTCACACACTGAATTTGTAAAGAGGCCTTATGTGAGAGTCGTTTTTTCGCCCTCTACCGGTCTGTAGCTTTGTTGTCACCATGTCTGCTGTTGACTTGTTGAAATGACTGCGTCTTAGAAATTTAAGGATGGAGGCAACATGAAGTCCTGCATCCTCTGCTAGTAAAGCCAGAATTGATCCTTCTTTTCCTCAGAGCTCCAGACTTTCTTTCAATCCATTGGCATGGTCAAAAAGTTATTTTTCATTCCTATTATTTTGGGATAACTAGCATTGTTAGCCATCCAGCTTGTCCTATTGCAAGAGATTGTGAACCACAGCAGTGTCTTTATACTTCCTTCATTAAAAAAGATTTGGTTCAGGTGATCCCTAATCAAAGCACATTAAGTAGAATGAGTGCACTCTGGTGAAATCAACTGACACTGGAGAAATGGCTGTCACAATGTAGAGAAGCTGATTTTTATTAAAACATGCAGTGTCTCTTAATCTATATGTATATTAGGGTGCAAGGAAATGCATGTAAAAATTAGTATCAAGTTTGAAGTCTACCTCCTAATTTTGTTCTTTTGTCATAGATATTAATTTCTTTTTAAGATTAGTTTCATGTACTAGTTGCTCAATGGCACATTCAATTGCAGTTTTAAATGTTTGTTTAGTACTTATCGTCATGCATATCCGCGTTATGTATGGTATTTATGCCGTTTACCGATCAGATTAATTGATTTTATATTTTGAATAGATCGGGCGTTTCTGAACGCGGTGATACCAAATGTATTTTTTTAAACCCTTAATTCAATGGGGCGAAAGGGGGTGATTTGAACTTTTTTTTTATTTTTATTTTTAAATGTTAGTGGTTAAATTTTAGTGGTTATTGTGTGTACAATATTGTGGAAAATGAGAAACATGGAATAATTCACATGCCTTGAGCAAGTGGTAAATCTAAATTTAATGTCAACATATTTTACATTTTTACATGGTGAATCCTTATGCCAAAAGGAACAAATTTGAGGGGTAAGACTTACCAATTTGCAAAGTTCATTGTTATTTTTCATTGGCATCCTAATATATATATATATATATATATATATGTATATATATATATGTTATAATATTTATTATTATATACATTTTTATAGCGCCATTTATTCCATGGCGCTTTACATGTGAAAAGGGTGAATATAGACAAGTACAGTAAATGTGAGCAATGCAAGGCACACACAAGTACAGAAGGAGAGAGGACCCTGCCCGCAAGGGCTCACAGTCAATATATATATATATATATATATATATATATATATATATAATATACTGCTCATAAAAAATAAAGGAAACACTCAAATAACACATCCTAGATCTGAATGAATGAAATATTCTCATTTAATACTTTGTTCTGCACAAAGTTGAATGTGCTGACAGCAAAATCACACAAAAATCATCAAAGGAAATCAAATTTATTAACCAATGGAGGCCTGGATTTGGAGTCACACACAATTAAAGTGGATTGTAATGTCCTTAAAACAAGTCAAAATGATGCTCAGTAGTGTGTGTGGCCTCCAGGTGCCTATATGACCTCCCTGTGCCTGTATGACCTCCTTACAGTACCTGGGCATGCTACTGATGAGGCAGCGGATGGTCTCCTGAGTGATCTCCTCCCAAACCTAGACTAAAGCATCCGCCAACTCCTGGACAGTTTGTAGTGCAACGTGACGTTGGTGGATGGAGTGAGACATGATGTCCCAGATGTGCTCAATCGGATTCAGGTCTGGGAAACGGGCGGGCCAGTCCATAGCTTCAATGCCTTCATCTTGCAGGAACTGCTGACACACTCCAGCCGCATGAGGTCTGGCATTGTCCTGCATTAGGAGGAACCCAGGGCCAACCGCACCAGCATATGGTCTCACAAGGGGTCTGAGGATCTCATTTCGGCACCTAATGGCAGTCAGGCTACCTCTGGCGAGCACATGGAGTGCTATGCGGCCCTCCAAAGAAATGCCACCTGTCATGAACGGCACACGGAGGCCCGGGGAGTCACGGTTTATTTTCCCACCGCTGCCACCAATGTGAGGAACGGCACACGAACAGGCCCAGGATCACGGTTTATGATCCCACCGCTGCCACCAATTGTTACGATCTGCAGGATTTATATTTATCCACTTCCCAGTTCCGTTTAGGAACTTGCAGCTCTCCGTGCCCGCCTTACCCTCAGTTTCAGTCAGGGAACTGCACCTAGGATGAATTATCACCGGACGGTCTTTTGGACGTGTCTGGCTATTGGCACGCTGCAGTGAGGTATTAATAACTAGTCCAATGCCTTCAGCATCAATACGCTTTATAAAACCGGCTCCGTCACTGCCAGCGATGCCCACAGTGCCAGCAAACACTCGCTCGCTCCCACCACCTCTGGTCAGAATGGGGGCACCCAATTTAGTAGCGTAGTATACTTCAGGCACGTGCAAAATTCATTATAGAGCTAAGACACAACATAGTTATTTTATTTTTAATCCAAAAAATAGGCAATGTTTACAAAATTTAAAAAGTTTTACAAAGGGAGACAATTATAATAATTGTAAAATACGGTTTACAAATAAAAGGGTTAACAAGAGAAAGAGATCAACTACAGTATTTTAGATAAATTGCAGGCAAACCATACGAGGGGGGATGGGCGACATGTCGCAGTGCATTACGAACGTGTACTGTGTCTGGTTTCCAGACAAATCGAGGCAAAATTACCTGTCCTGCCTTAATAGCCCTCTGTCATGACATCATTAAATGGCTGAGTTACATCCACAACCAAACATGGCTTTTTAGTTCCACATAAACGTTTATGAAAATCCGTTTCTCGGATTCTGGTTGGGCTAAGATACTTAGCCAGACCACTGTAGTGAAGCTGATATGAGCACTGCAGAATGTCGCTTTGGTGTTATCACAAACTCGCACGTTTTATGACCGAATGAGTACATTCCCATTATTGTCTATGAGAAGTCCTGAGCACATGGCAGACAAAGCAGCCATGTGTTTTCAGAGTGCTAAACAGGTTTCTCAGCTGCTAGGAGGCGGGTGAGGGGAAGCTGCAGCAACTAGTATCATTGTAGCAAATGGAAGTTCTGGAATCCCCGGAAAGTCATACATGATATCAGGGTATCTTACGTCTAATTTTACATTCGTTATACACCCCACACCATTACTGACCCACTGCCAAAACCGGTCATCCTGATGGATGTGTCAGGTCATGCACGATGCTCTCCATGGCGTCTCAGATACTCTGTCACGTCTGGCAACATGTGCTCAGTGTGAACCTTCTTTCCATCTGTGAAGAGCAACAGTGCCCAGTGGAGAATTGCATCCGGTAGTTACTGTGGGCAATGCCAAGCGTCCTGCATGTGTGGGCTGGAGCACAACCCCCATCTGTGTGACGTCGGCACTCAGACCATCCTCATGGAGTCGTCTCTAACCATTGTGCAGGCAACATGCACATTGTAGCCTGCGTGAGGTCATTTTGCAGAGCCTGGCAAGTGTACATAGTATAAGGTGAGGAAGACTTTAAGTTCCATCTAGTTCAACCCAAATCCTATCCTAAAAATGCCTAAACAGTTGATCAAGGAAGCAATAAAAAACCAGTGGCAAACAGTAAGCTTCACATTGGGGAAAAAAAAATCCTTCCGACTCACATAACGGCACATCAGACTACTCCCGGATCACGCTGTATCTAGGAAACTAGGAAATTAGCCTGTATATTTATACTTTCAAGAAAGGCATCCAGTCCCCTCTTAATATTTTAGTATGAATCACTCATTACAACATTAGGACCGCAGAGAGTTCTTTTATCTCACTGCTCTTACAGTAAAGAACTGCATCTGTGATTATGGCTAAACCTTCTATTCCTCCAGACGTAGAGAATGCCCCCTGTCCCACGTCCGGTCAATGAGTAAAAAGATCATTAGAAAGTCTTTGTACGTGTCCTCATATATTTGTACTTTTAATAAGATCACCCCTAGTCTTCGATTTTCCAACTAAATAACCCCAAGTGTAATTAACCTGTCTTGGTATGCAGACCCCCCAGTTCTTAATAACCTTGGTCGCTCTTCTCTGAAACCCGCATCCAGTTCAGCTATGTCTTTCTTATACACCGGAGACCATACGAACTGCACACGTATCTAATGTGGTCGCACCATGACTTGTATAGAGGTAAAATTATGTCTCTCCATGAGCTCATCTATGCCTCGTCCTAATGCATCCCATATTTTATTTGCCTTGGCAGCAGCTGCCTGCATTGGCCACAAATGTGAGTTGTCGTCCACAGCCATTAACCCAAGTCATTTTCAGTGACAGTTTTGCCCAGTTTTTACAATTACAGTGCTTCTCCTGTTCCTCCTTGCACAAAGGCGGAGGTAGCGGTCCTGCTGCTGGGTTGTTGCCCTCCTACAGCCCCCTCCACGTCTCCTGGCATACTGGCCTGTCTCCTGGTAGCGCCTCCAGCCTCTGGACACTACGCTGACAGACACAGCAAATCTTCTTGCCACAGCTCGCATTGATGTGCCATCCTGGGTGAGCTGCACTACCTGAGCCACTTGTGTGGGTTGTAGAGTCCGTCTCATGCTACCACGAGTGTGAAAGCACAACCAACATTCAAAAGTGACCAAAACATCAGACAGAAAGCATTGGTGCTGAGATGTTGTCTGTGGTCCCCACCTGCAGAACCACTCCTTTATTGAGTGTGTCTTGATAATTACCAATAATTTCCATCTGTTGTTTATTCCATTTGCACAACAGCATGTGAAATTGATTGTCAATCAGTGTTGTTTCCTAAGTGGAAAGTTTGATTTCACAGAAGTTTGATTTACTTGGAGTTATATTTTGTTGTTTAAGTGTTCCCTTTATTTTTTTGAGCAGTGTATATATAATATATATATATATATATATATATATATATATATATATTGTAATAACACATTATTTAGTTTGGTTTTCCTTTTTTCAAGAAGGATCCTACAACTTTAGGTCAGCAAAACTTTATTCGGACAGTAATTATTCTTCCAAAGTAGTTTCAGATGGAAAGGTGAATAAGCAATTGTCAGGCACCTCTGCAAGTGGCTTATCTCCCATGACTATAATGATTGAGCATGTTGAAATCCAATATATCTGGTCTTTTTTTATATACCGGTATGTGTTGTATAGGATGAGTAGTTGTCGATGAAACCTGACTTTGTCTCAGATATATGGGCACCTTTTTTGTTCATTTGTCAAATTGCTATTTTTACCAGCTTTTTCTTCAGCTCCATCAATGGAGTCAATGGCCAGGACTGGGTACTGCATATCTGCCTCTATTGATTTGAATAGGGGGCGTATGTTCAGTACCTGGCCGCGGCCACTATACTGTTGACAGAGCTGTGCTGTGCTGCTCTGTAATTTAACTGATCAGTTCCGGCTGTTCCTAAGGATAGGCCATCAATGTTAAAGTCCCAGACCCCTTTAAACATACAAGTTTAGTTGACTCTATTACTTCCTAGGGGAGAAGAAGGATAAAGGATGTCAAAATCCAAAATTCTTCCCCATCCTTTCTTCTAATATCTCTCATTATTAAAACCGTCATGCACCCCCATATGTATTTTATCAGTGGTCAAAATGGTGGCTATGAAAGGGTTTAGATGATGTCTATTGTGTATGGTCAGCTTTAGGTTTACATGTAGGGGGTCACCACAATCTAGTCTCATTATACAGATGTTTTTTTTGTTTCAGGTTAAATTCAAGATGACAATAATTTTAGAATCACTGATAATTTATATCCTATCGATTATCACTTAATGCAATGTGAATTGTGAGAAAAGTCATTGGGTGTAAACTTCAAACTGTAGGACATCAGTCATAACAAATTGGAAAAATGTAATCTGTCAGCAATCTTGTAATCTGGCCAATAATCTTGTAATCTGACTGTTGGCGATTGGTCTGCTTGAAGAACTACGTGCATCTTTTGTAGAGGCAAATTATCTCAGCTTGTCTGATTTTTCCTTTATTGATGCTTCCATGATAAGAGTCGCCTCTGACATTGTGGTTTATGCCCAAGTGAAAGATGTGCTGATAGTACCTGGCCAGACACTGACAAAAACCGTAGAGAGACGAGGGCTTTCCCTTTCATCAGCCGAATTACATAACAAAGGCAAAGAAAACTCAGAGGGAAAAAAAACATCTTTACGAGACATCTAAATCAAATTAAGAGCTGTAAAACACCAGGCTTTGGTCTGGTGAATAAAGAGAAGCCGCAGATAATTACATCAGATATTCTTGTCTTGAAGAACAAAACCCTTTGTTATCCCAATAATGGAATATTCTTGCACTTATATTTTAGATATCTGTTGATTTTTGATCAAATCACTTCCCTGGCAGATTTAAGTAAGATAAAAATGCTAATTAAACAACACCAATTTTGGTCTGATTGGACAGAAATTGGTCCAATATCTGTTTGTGTAAATGCACCTATACGCTCAAGGATTTTTTTATTTTTTTTTACAAGTGCCTTTCCCTTTAAAACAAAAGTCTACACAGGTGAACGGACAGTTTTTATAAGGTTGATCAAGATGCCGAGCGACTGCTGATTTTAAGGTTTCATGTGTTTTAGTAAGAGGCCAGAAAAAGTGCAGCAGACTGTGCTGAAATCCAAGGCTGATATTAGACCCGAGTTCTGATCCCGCAGGTTTAAACTGTACTTGTTACTGAAAACTCATTTCCAGTAAAATCTAATCTGCGGGTTTGGTTTAGTTCTTCCTTTTCAATTTGAGAAGCAAAATTTCATCTCCAACATTCCACTCCTGTCAGCCGGCATGCTTCATCACATTCTTCTCCAGCGCCGTACCTTTCAGTCTGAAGGCACATGGAGCCGTAATTCGGTCTGACCAGAGAGTCTGAGGTGCATGGCATGGAACTGCTGCTTTTCACTTTTTCAGATTCACCTGACACATGACCGGAGATACTGATCCAATGTCTTTAAAAACAGAATCTGTTTAATTGTGTTGTCAAGTAACATAACCTTAGCAACCAGTCATGAGCGTAAACCGTTTACACGCCCAGATCAGAGGTGTCTTCTTCCAGTGACGTAACGTGAAACTTTTGGGCTCCAATGAAAAATCTCCAACAGGGTCCACAACTGTCATGGGTCCTTAATACTACTGGTCTTCTCGTAAGGGCCAAATGGACCTTTTGGGTTTCCGTAGGCTCCAGGGCCCAGGTGTGACTTCAACCCTTGCACTCACTGTACAGTAGTTACGCTCCTGCACTGTTGTAAAGATCAATTGGACTTTTCCCCATCCATTCCACATTTTACTATTTTGCACAGAAGAACCCGTGTTTGCTTCCCTGTGCACCTTATCCATTACGCATTCCTCTCAACTATCCCAGATCCATAGGAACAGTCCTGAATTAGGGAAGCTGTTCCAAGTGGTCAGGGATATATCATGTATCCGGAATCATTAAGCTTTCACTTTACAGGAATTTAAGGGCCTAGACCAACCCCAGAAAAACAAGCCCATAGCATTATCTCTCCACCAGCAAACTTTACATATAGCACAATGAAGTCAGGCAGTTAACGTTCTCCTGGCATTTGGCAAACCAAGATTTATTAGGCCGCCAGATAGACACGTGATTGTCACTCCACAAAACACGATTTCACTGCTCCATAGTCTTGTGTCAGGTGCTGTTATGTTTAGGTAGCTGAGGAGAAAAAGCAAAAACGGTAATACACCAGAGAGGCTGGAACCTATTGGATTGCAGTAACCTGAACTAACCACACAACTAGAGGCAGCCGTGGAGCGTTCCTACGTTGATCCTAGATGCCTCGTCACAGCCTGAGAGATAACTACACCTAAAGGCAGAAAGATGAAAGCTATCTGCCCCGGAGCAGATCCCCAAAGAAAATAGGAAGCCCCCAAACATATAATGGCGGTTAGACAAGAAAATAGCACGGACACAGACAGAAAATAGAATGAGCAAACGATGGGTCCCAATCTGTCTAGACAGAAAAGCACAGCAAAGAATTCTGACTGCAATCCAACAAAAACCCTAAAAAATACCAGCACTTCTGATTGCCAAAAAACCTGAGATCACACGATCTCTGCCACCTAAATCAGATCTCTGGTGTAACAAAACAAAGCCGCAGCCACTGAAAAAACAGGAAACAGCAAATGAACAAATAACAGTGGCTACAGATAAATTGAGAGGAGCACAGGCCCCAGAAGGGGACCCGGCTGACCTCCACAAAAGTGCAGAAAACTATGCAAAAAGCAAGCACAAAAATAAAAGCAGAAAATATCTTATCTGAAAGCAGCACTTGCAGGCAAGACTCCAGAAAACTTCCAAATGAACCAGGAACCACAAATGAGACAAGAACAATTGATCATCGGCGACCATCATGGGAGGGAACCTCCCTTATATCAGTCCAGTCAGTGAACCCAGACTGCCATTCCTCCCTGAAAGGTTCAGTACTGTCTGTAACCACCAGAGGGAGCCTTTGCTCAGAAACCATCTCTAGCACATTCACAACAAGGTGCTTTACATCACTCGTTTGGCATTGTGCTTGGTGATGTAAGGCTTGCATGTAGCTGTTTGGCCATGGTAACCCATGTCATGAAGCTCCTGGAGAACAAATTTTGTGCTGATGTTAATACCAGAGGAGCGTTGATGACTTTTCTGCACTCAGTGACCCTTTAAATGGTCTCCACTTTGTGGCTGTGTTGCTGCTGTTCCTTCCACTTTTCAATAATGTCACTTACAGGTGATGGCAAAATATTTAGAGGGAAAGACATGTCACAAACTGACTTGTTACATCTGTGGTTGCTATTACAGTGCTAGGCTCAAATTCAATGAACTCTTTAGTATGAGCCATACTTTCATAAATATTTGTTTGGGCAGAGAGGATGGTGAGGGCCTGGATTTTATATACAGGTTACAATGACACTGAATGGAAAACCTGAATTCAACGATTACCTGAATACTTTGGTCCATAAACTGTATTAAGCCCTTTACGACTTATGACGTATAAGTACTCTATAGGTCGCTTCCCCTTCTTCGATGCGTACTCCGGCGCTGATCCCGTACGTTTTCAGGCACATAAAAGCTGATCTGATCAGCTGTCATGTGCACCTAAAAGCCAAGGATGGAATCACAATCCACCTGGAGCTGTTAACATGTTAAATGCCACTGTCAACAGTGACATTTAACATCCCTGCGCTCGAAGCACCTCACTAACTCCGCCCATCGACGCCCCTGTTACATGATTGTGGGACGCTGATGGGTTGGGATGACAACTGGGGGTCTGCAGGAGACCCTCATGTTTGCCATTGCCAGTATGCTGTGAGTGCCGCCACATGGCCGACGTTCATAGCAGATCAGCATTCCTGCTACAGGGCTGAAGCCCTGCTATGTGCAGCGCAGGCAATCGAATGATTGCTGCTTCAAGTCTCCTAAGATGACAATTAATGTAAGTGAAAAGTAAAAAATAAAAATTTTTAAAAATTAAAAAATCGAAAAGTTCAAATCACCCACCTTTCGCCCCATTCAAATTAAACAATAAAAAATTTATAAAATACACATATTTGGTATTGTCGCGATTAGAAACGCACCATCTATCAACATTTAAAAATAATTAATCCAATTGGTAAACGAGAAAAAAAATCAGAACACCAGAACTACGTTTTTTTTGTCACCGCAACATTGCAATAACAGGCGATCAAAACACTAAAATGGTATCAATAAAAAATCAGCTCGGCGCACAAAAAATGGGTGTGGGTGAGGGCTTATTTTTTGTGTGCCGAGTTAACGTTTTTATTGATACCATTTGCGGTGACCAAAAAAACGTAATTATGGTGTTTTGATTTTTTTCCTCATTCCGCCCAGAGCCAGGATCTCTGAAAATGCGATTTTTTTTTTTACTTTTTACAAATTTTGGATTTTTTTCATGACCTAAATAAAAAAGAACCTATACATGTTTGGTATCTATGAACAAATTTGTTTCTACCATGTGATGCTCGTTCAAACTCACCTGTGGCAAGTAACAGGTGTGGGCAATATGAAAATCAAACCTGAAACCAGATAAAAAGGGGAGAAGTTGACTCAATCTCTGTATACTGTGTCTGTGTGTGCCACACATAACATAGAGAACAGAAAGAGGAGAAAAGAACTGTTTGAGGACATGAGAACCACAATTGTTGAATAATATCAGCAATCTCAAGATCTCCAGAGATCTTGATGCTCCTTTGTCCACAATGCGCAACATAATTAATAAGGTTACTGTTGGAATATGTTTGGTGCAACAACTCCATTCCTGTCTATGAGTGTTTAGTTGCTAGATTTGTATGCTGTTTATAAAGTTAGAACAAAAAACAAAAAAACTCCCAGAGGCTCACATAGGAAGAGCATGTGACTATTTCCTGTTTTCCTGTGTCTGTGTATGAGAGAAGCAGCCTGCCGTAGATGCTGCACAGATAGAGACACACAAATGATTTATTCCTGATCTATTAAGCTTATCATATATTGTTCCTGAGTGGTCTTGTGTAGCCCTGGTGTGAAGGCACACGCAGTACCCTGGAGAATGTGCGGAGAGGTAACAGTTTAATGCTCAATAAACATTCACTCCATCACACACTTAGACACACCCATAGGTTATAAGAGCTAGTGAGATCTAGTCAGTCAGTGAGTCTGTTTCCTGTCCTCGGACAGAGAGGAGAGTCAGTCAGTCTAGCCCGGGTGGCTCCTGAGTGAGTCATCCCACCTGTGTGCAGACTGTGCAGGAAGAGAGAGGAGTTAGCAGCAGGACCTTCAGTCTCCTGTCCCAAGGACAGTGGAGTTCAGTGACGTGCTCCTGAACTAGAAGATTACTGAGCACCTGTTAGCAAGCTCTGGGAAGAAGCAAGAAGGGACTAGCCTGCATTACCCTAGGAAGTGTGGAGTGCTTATGCTACAAGCGCGGACAGGGCGAAGGGCGCAGTGGAAGGAATTCAGTGCATTAAGGATTGGACTATCCTGCACATTGTCACCGGTCACTGGCGACCGAAGTGTCACTATAGCTTTAGGCATAGTGATAGAAAAACCAGAGTCTTACTGGACCTTAGGTCGCAGCAAGCAGCCCTTGGAGTGTCAGTACGTAACAGGGGTCAGGTGGAATAGGAACTTTGAGCCTGATCAGCAAAAGCAAGAACCTAGTTCCATCAAAGGAAGGCTCCGACCACAAAACTGACCGGGCAGTACAGCTTGGAGAAGCTGGAGAAATTGGAGTGAACTAGGCTTTATGCTGGTTGGACTCATCATCTTTGAAAGTAAAGGAGGCCCCCAACCTGTTCAGCTGTTATCTCAAAGCACATCCTCCACCCGACCAGCCTCCCTGGGACCTGCCTTATCATCTGACAAGTAAAAGGTATGGAAAGACGCTGGATGGTGTGAGACTGAGTTATTTGATTGCATCCCTGCACAACCCCACCATAACTATCGACCTGAGGGAAGAGTCCCACCTGTAGGGGACCCGAAAACTAGCTGCCACACCATCCCCTCAGAGATCTACAGCAGCGCTGGTCTTAGTGATCAGAGAACTACAGGTGGCGTCACGAACTGTATATATACCTATCCCCTGTAAATATTCCCCCCAACATACGCCTGACCGCCAGGGCCACAGACCGAGCCAGCGCTACCTGTGACAACCCCATAGACTTCCATGGGCTCGGCTCTGAGTACCCCATTGCTCTGGTAAACCACAATTGTGGTGCGGGTCAAGACAACTTGGCGTCACGAACAGGATGCGAAACTCGCAAAATTGCGAGCCCTGTGTGCCTGTGGAGGTGTTTTTGTGAAAAAGGACTGTTTGCTATTTTGGCGCTAAAATCCGCCATTTTGCCGCCAAATTCGCGCCCTCAGGCGCCGGAGAAGAAGGTGGGCGTGGATTCGTGGGCGTGTGCCCCCCTGTGGCGCGAAGAGAATGCCTGCCCTCTCAAAGTGCTATTACAATATGCGATCCTGCCCTACAGCAAAGGAGGTCCGCCTCCTCTTCACCTTCCCTGCGAAGAGGAGGAGACGCAAACCCCGCCTCCACGGAAGAGACCGGACGGCTCTGATGGAAGAGGAGAGACTGTTCTGGAACATCATGGAGGCAGGACGTGTGCAGCCGAGCAGGGAAGCGGAGGAAGGCAGGCCCCGTTCCCCAGCCAAGCTGCCACTGGAACCGGAACCATCCGTGGTCCTGCACCTGCAGCAAGCATTGCTGGAGATTAAAGAGGAAAATACGAGATTGAAGAAGATGGTTTTGCAACAACCTGGCGAAGAAGAGATCGAGAGACGCCGGCGTACCCAGATGCAGCGGCGGCTGTGGGACGCGGTGTTCTCTCCCCTCGACGACCCCCCACGGTTCGAGTTACCAAAACTTCTGCTGCCCAAGGCTAAGGAGCAACCGGAGGCTACCCCCAAAAGGACCGACCCTGAACCTACCGAGGAAGCGGTGGAAGCGAAGGAGGTTGAGGAGGTACCGCCAGTTCCGGAACGCCCGCCCGGCCAGGAGGCCGCAGCAGATGATCGATCCCCGGCAGGGACACCGGAGGGGTCCTGTCCATCATTACCAGACGTCGACTGGGATGAGATGGCGCGCCTGGATGACGTCGCCTACACCGCCCAGTGGGAACGTGAGTGGCAGCGTTGCGAAGAGGAACAGCGACGCCGGCAGGAGGAAGAGCGGGAAGCGCAGCGGAACCGGCAGCGGCAGTACGAGCAGCTGATCGCGGACAAGGAAAGTGTCCGCCGGGAAAAAGGTACTCTAAGGGAACCGCGGCGGCAGGGGTGTGTGACAGAGTTCCAGCTCCGGAAGGGCTGGGGCTTCATCAGAGAACCGGGCCTCTACCCAGGGGTCTTTGTCAGTCGCAGGGACGTAGAATCCCACCTGCCCATCGGCCATCCCGGGAGGGACCTAATCAATGGGGACATAGTCAACTACACACGGCACTGGGGTATGAAGGGATGGTATGCCCTTAATGTCACAATCGTCCGTGACCCCGTCCCTGACGCAGGTAACGTCACCATTGCCAGCGCATCCCAGCCCCAATCTTCCGCTGCATCAGGCCGTGCCCCGGCATCGCCCCAAGAGAGTATATCACAGTTGGAACGCCCCCTGCGTACTCTTCACTGCCTTGTCCTACTACATCGCAATCTGCGAACCATTCCACATCGCAATCAGCGGTCTACACGACGTCGCGCACGACGACTATTTCTGCATCACGAGAGAAAGTGGTTATTACAGCGACGCAGACAGCGTCTCACAAGGAGAAAGCGCCCGGCGTGCCCCAAGCGGTTCGCACAAGGACTGTAGCGACCCAAACCCTGATAGCAGGTCACGACTTGTTGGTCATGGGATCTAAGGATCATCGTATTGTTCCAGCCCCCGGGATGGAAAGTATAATGGAAGCCTGCAAGAAAATGTGAAGAACGGTAGGACCCAGACAGGGTTTACCGCAGCTGAGAAGATGTATATAAGTTTTTATAAAAGTGAAAATAGTTTGCACCGTTGATACGAGTATATAATGTTTGCATATTTTGCCAAAAATAGAATGCCCGGCTGGGTAAGCAGAAAAAGAGAGTTTTGCACTTTATGGTATTTATGTGATAAGTGGTTGCATATTTGCACCAAGTTTTATAGGGAATACTCTAGTTGAGTAAATAGAATCTGATATAATGCGAATTATTTGAAACTGTGTCTTATAATGGACTTTGAGGTTGAGGACTGAGCCAGCCCAAAAACTGTATCCTGTAAATAGTTGCACTAAGGTGCATTATATTGGTTTTACATGAAACCACCTCAACTACCTCTGAATATAAAACCCGTGTGGTGAGGCACTGAGCGAGGTCTGCATTCAGATGTCCTGCAGCCCACCCAGGACCCACGTTGAAGGTTTGGTGCGGGTCCTTCACAAGAATACTGTGTATATATTGAATGCCTTGATGCTTTAATACTTTTTGTATTTTTCTAATGTTTGAATGCAACGTTCAAGAAACCCGTACCTCCCGGATGGGAAGAGTTAATGTTTATTGTTAATGAAAAACAAAATGTCTTCTTGTATTTCACAGCCCGGGAGTGCTGTATTTTACCATGGGGGAATGTGTAGCCCTGGTGTGAAGGCACACGCAGTACCCTGGAGAATGTGCGGAGAGGTAACAGTTTAATGCTCAATAAACATTCACTCCATCACACACTTAGACACACCCATAGGTTATAAGAGCTAGTGAGATCTAGTCAGTCAGTGAGTCTGTTTCCTGTCCTCGGACAGAGAGGAGAGTCAGTCAGTCTAGCCCGGGTGGCTCCTGAGTGAGTCATCCCACCTGTGTGCAGACTGTGCAGGAAGAGAGAGGAGTTAGCAGCAGGACCTTCAGTCTCCTGTCCCAAGGACAGTGGAGTTCAGTGACGTGCTCCTGAACTAGAAGATTACTGAGCACCTGTTAGCAAGCTCTGGGAAGAAGCAAGAAGGGACTAGCCTGCATTACCCTAGGAAGTGTGGAGTGCTTATGCTACAAGCGCGGACAGGGCGAAGGGCGCAGTGGAAGGAATTCAGTGCATTAAGGATTGGACTATCCTGCACATTGTCACCGGTCACTGGCGACCGAAGTGTCACTATAGCTTTAGGCATAGTGATAGAAAAACCAGAGTCTTACTGGACCTTAGGTCGCAGCAAGCAGCCCTTGGAGTGTCAGTACGTAACAGGGGTCAGGTGGAATAGGAACTTTGAGCCTGATCAGCAAAAGCAAGAACCTAGTTCCATCAAAGGAAGGCTCCGACCACAAAACTGACCGGGCAGTACAGCTTGGAGAAGCTGGAGAAATTGGAGTGAACTAGGCTTTATGCTGGTTGGACTCATCATCTTTGAAAGTAAAGGAGGCCCCCAACCTGTTCAGCTGTTATCTCAAAGCACATCCTCCACCCGACCAGCCTCCCTGGGACCTGCCTTATCATCTGACAAGTAAAAGGTATGGAAAGACGCTGGATGGTGTGAGACTGAGTTATTTGATTGCATCCCTGCACAACCCCACCATAACTATCGACCTGAGGGAAGAGTCCCACCTGTAGGGGACCCGACAACTAGCTGCCACACCATCCCCTCAGAGATCTACAGCAGCGCTGGTCTTAGTGATCAGAGAACTACAGGTGGCGTCACGAACTGTATATATACCTATCCCCTGTAAATATTCCCCCCAACATACGCCTGACCGCCAGGGCCACAGACCGAGCCAGCGCTACCTGTGACAACCCCATAGACTTCCATGGGCTCGGCTCTGAGTACCCCATTGCTCTGGTAAACCACAATTGTGGTGCGGGTCAAGACAGTCTTGAATAAAGAAGCTCTGTTGTCACACATTTGGAGAGTATCCTGAATAACCCGCTGCCAACAGTTACAACCCATGGCACTATAGCTAATCTCCCTGGACGTGGATGGCAAAGAAAAATTGATGAAACCTTTCAAAGCATGATACTCCAGTTGGTAGATAAGTAGTCTCTATCACATTCCAAAGAAATTCAAGCTGTCCTGCAGGCTCAGAGTGCATCAGTGTCAGGTCGAACTATCCATCGACATTTCAATGAAATGAAATACTATAGCAGGAGACCAAGGAGGACCCCACTACTGACACAGAGACATAAAAAACCTAGCCTGCAGTTTGTCAAAATTTACGTGGGTAAGCCAAAATCCTTACAGGAAAGCGTCTTGTGGACAGATGAGACCAAGTTAGAACTGTTTGCTAAAGAACATTATTCTACTGTTTACCGAAAAACAAAAGAACATAGTCCCTACAGTCAAATATGGTGGAGGTTCAAAGACATTTTGGGGTTGTTTTGCTGCCTTTGGCACTGGGTGCCTTGATTGTGTGCAAGCCATCATGAAATATGAAGATTACCAAAGAATTTTGAGTTGCAATGTAGAGCCCAATGTCAGAAAGCTGGGCTTGCGTCCTAGCTCTTCCAGGTCTTCCTGCAGGACAATGACCCCAAACATACTTCAAGAAGCACACAAAAGGACGGAAACAAAGCGCTGGAGAATTATCTAAGTGACCAGCAATGAGTCTGGATCTTATTCCCATTAAACACCTGTGGAGAGATCTTAAAATTGCTGTTGGGCGAAGGCACCATCAAATATGAGAGACCTGGAGCAATTTGCAAAGGAAGAGTGATCCAAAAATTCCAGTTCAGAGGTGTAAGAAGCTTGTTGATGGTTATAGGAAGCGTTTGATTGGAGTTATTTATTCCAAAGGGTGTGCAACCAGATATTAAGTTGAGGGTGCCAACAATTTTGTTCGGCCCATTTTTAGGGTTTTGTGTGAAATTATATCCAATTTGCCTTTTTTTTCTCTGTTTTTTTTTTGTGTTGTTCCAATACACACAAAGGAAATAAACATGTGTATAACAAAACATGTGTAATTGTAATAATTTTCTGGGAGAAATACTTAATTTTTGGAACAATTTCAAGGGTGCCAACACTTTTGGTCATGACTATATATCATTACACTAATGCACTAAAAAAGTGGCACCTAAGGTTTGATTGATTGCAATTGGCAAGCTCTCCATAGCTTTCTTGTTTAAAGAGCAGTGTATATTACAAATGTCAGTTTTTAAAGGGAATCTGTCAGCAGATGTTTGCTATTTATTCTGAGAGCAGCATACAATAGATTGCAAGAGCCTGATTCCAGGGATGTGTCACTTATTAGGCTGTGTACCAAAGTTTCAATATAATCAGTATTTTATTATCAGAGGATTATCATTACATGACTACAGCTCACGTGCACGGTAGTCAGGTTAATCTGTGTAACCCCGCCCCCACCACTGATTGGCAGCTTGCTGGCAATTCACAGTGCGCACAGAAAAATGCCAATCAGGGATGTGGGTGGAGTTATACACATCCCAGAAATCATAGCTCTGCTACATCTGGATCAGACAAAGCAGGTAAGTGATACGTCACTGGAATCAGGCTTTCTTTTCCTACATTATTCTGCTCTCATATAGCAAAAAACTTGCTGACAGATTCCCTTTAAGTAATGATTTTCCTTTAAAACTCAATAGAAGACGTTATCTGTAACACACTACGATTTCATTGACTTGTTTTTGGTTTGACGACATGGACACTATAAAATATAAAACCTTTGTGTAACAATGTAGACCCCAGAGCTATTATGTTGATTTATTCTGGACAGTGTTCAGTTCAATGAGTGGAACCGAGAGACAAAAGTTTAAAAATTCTTTCACGCTGCTGTAATAAATTCAGTACATTGCTTCCAAGTAAAAAGAAAATAGCTGGATACGGAAAATAGAAGGGGCTAAAATCTTGTTGTGTTTTCCCATGTGTTACAAAGCAATTGATGGTAGTAAAACCCAGTAGAAAGTGATTAGAGATAAAGTTCATTGACATTGATCATGAGTTTATGGGGTCCAGTGACAGGTGAAGGGAGAATGTGACACAAAAAGTGTTTGTGTTGGTAGAAATACTGGTTCTGGAAATTCTAGCCCTAAATAAGATATAATCTTGGTATACTGACTAGCTTATATACCGTCCTCTCCTGTTAGATGTATTATGCAATGACGGCTGATGGAGCATGAGAAAGCTTTTCTAATGGAGGAGTTGAGGGACTGGTCATCTACTCGGAGGCTGCTCCATCAGCAGTCATTTTATGTCTGACAAGAGAGGACTATGTAACAAAGAGAGGGAGCTGTGAATAACAATAACGAGAATATGCTACGTAAGGGACGGTGCTGTACTTGACAAGAGATTATACTATAAACACCAATGTCCTGTATATGGTACAACATGACACAACCAGAGCAAAATAATGCAAATATATTTTATTTATCAAAAACTTGATCTTATACATATAAAAATTCAACATCAATTAAACATATTAACAATTCAGCAATAGTATGTAATATTCAAAAAGTGCAGGATAAAAAGGGACGGAACAGGCTTCCTAATAATTAAATGTGCTGCAAGGTAAAGACCCTATCAGTATCGACATGCTAGCATAGGCACATTTGAAGCCATGAACAAATAAATGTCCATAGCAAGTTCTTATCTTATTGTTATGATGAGCCTTAGGCTGAAGTCACACTGGCGACAAAATCGGACGACTGCAATGCGATGAAATATCGTATTGCAGTCTGCCCTATGTTAATCTATGGAGCAGCTCCCAGTATCAGATTTTTTGTGGTCCGTTTTAAACGTCCGTGTGCAATCGCAGCATGCTGCGATTGTCACCGATTGTCGGTCGACAATCGCCAATGCAAGTCTATGGGAGCGATGAAAAATCTGATTACAAACGGACCGCATGTGTGACTTGCGATGAAATCGCATCGGTGTCCTTTAGAAAAGCCGGCAATTCATCCCCGGCTATACTGTAAAATCACACTGACAGCTTTAATAAAGACTAGAAAGAATAGATATATACACATAGAACACATATATATATATATACATGTCATTGTGACATGTACATATACATATATTTATAGTTCCTAGACTTATACATACTGTAATAGGCGCTAATTCAATTGCCGGGTTTTGTGAAATCACAGAAGCCGACATGAAATGATACATTGTTTCCACACAGTTAACCATGTCATTTCCTGTATTTTGATATTTGTTTAGAACTTACAATTACATGAGTGTATTTGTGCAAAATTTCAGACATGTAGGGTTAATTAAAGGTGTAATTTCGTTGAAAAATAATGCGTGGGCTCCCGCTCTATTTTCTCCACCAGACAGACAAAGCAAAGCGAGTGGGGGCAGATAATAATAGCCTAGGGAGGGTACATTTTTTTTGTGCCCCCCCTGGCTACTAACATCTGCCCCCAGACACCCCAGAAAGGGCAAATCTATAATTAGATTCGCCCTTTCTGGCACTTTGCCCGTCTATTCCCATTGCCCTGTAGCGGTGGCGAATGGGTTAATCTCACCTTACTGTCACCTTAGTATTGAAAGGTGACCTTAAGGCAGGTTAATAATTGAGAGCTGTCAATTAGACAACTATCAATTATTAATCCTATTGAAGTAAATAAAAAAACACACACACACTTTAAGAATAAATAATTTTAATGAAATAAAAACACATTTTTTTGACCATATTTTATTTTACACTTAATCCGTGCGAAGCCATTGATCTCCTAAAATAAAGAAAAAAAAATAAAACAACATTATTCTTACCTATTCCGCCGATCTGTCACGTCCCACGCTGTAATCCTTCACAAAGGGTTAACTAGCTTTGAGCCAAGCAGTGCAAGTAATCCTGCATGCTCAGCTCAAAGCTCCTGAATGAATAAGTTCCTCTCCTGGCGACAGGAGAGGATGTGTTTCATGAATGAAGCTTAATTGATTGTGTCCACTTTCCCTTTAGTTCAGGTCACTACAGTTAAATTGGCAATAAATCAATTAAGCTCCATTCATGAATCTATTCCTCTCCTTTTGCTGGGAGAGGAACTTATTCATTCAGGGGAATACAGGTCTGAGACAGCATTATTAGCTCTCTGCGACCTGTAACCTGTTAACCCTTTCTGATGGATTACAGCGTGGGACCTGACTGTACATCGGATTGGTAAGAATCATTTTGCTTTTTTATTTTATTTTTATTACAGGAAATGGTTTTAGCAGGAAAATAAAATATGGTCCAAAAACTGTGTGATTATTTAATTAAACTTATTTTTTATTAAACTGTGTGTGTTTGATTTTTCTTTCATACAATACGATTAATAATTGATAGTTGTCTAATTGACAGCTCTCAATTATTAACCTGCCTTAAGGTCACCTTTCAATACTAAGGTGACAGTAAGGTGAGATTAACCCATTCGCCACCGCTACAGGGCAATGGGAATAGACGGGCAAAGTGCCAGAAAGGGCGAATCAAATTATAGATTTGCCCTTTCTGGGGTGTCTGGGGGCAGATGTTAGTAGCCAGGGGGGGCACAAAAAAAATGTACCCTCCCTAGGCTATTATTATCTGCCCCCACTCGCTTTGCTTTGTCTGTCTGGTGGAGAAAATACAGCGGGAGCCCACGCATTTTTTTTCAACGAAATTACACCTTTAATTAACCCCTACATGTCTGAAATTTTGCACAAATACACTCATGTAATTGTAAGTTCAAACCATATATCAAAATACAGGAAATTACATGGTTAACTGTGTGGAAACAATGTATCATTTCATGTCGGCTTCTGTGATTTCACAAAACCCGGCAATTGAATTAGCGGCTATAACAGTATGTAGAAGTCTAGGAACTATAAATATATGTATATATACATGTCACAATGACATGTATATATATATATATGTGTTCTATGTGTATATATCTATTCTTTTTTTTGTGATTGAAATACTATTCTTTTAGATCCATTATATGTCAGTTTTGCAAGCCTGCGAGAAAATCTCGCAAGTCGGATGAAAATCGGATGTTACAAGGTACACACACATGCGATTAAATCGCATCTTTGAAGGAAAATCGGATGCCAGAAGGATGTGTGATGTTTGCATTTTGATCCGACAATCGACCGTCTAAAACGGACCGATTTTTTGTGGTTGTGTGTGACTCCAGCCTTAGATAATTATACTGGCTTTATAGAGAACTGCTGCGGTATATGGGTAATTGCTCTTTTGAACTATAATGAAACAATAATTCTGTGAATGGTTTCACTAGTTTTTAGGCTTAAGCATGCATACCTGGTTTATGTTTAACGGTTATTCCAATCTATGTCAAAATTTTTCTATCACTGCTCCTGAGAGTAGTGCGCATGCGCTGTTCTGTGCGCGTCCTAGCGCATGACAAGCGCGGTCATGAAGGGTGAAAAGGCCGAGTCAAGTCACATGATTAGTGACGGAACTTCGGCCAATTCACCCAGACCGCTCTGGAGTGCGCAGCTGTAAAAGGATGGTGCACGGACTGCGCATGCGCCTAAGAAACTCCCAGCTGACACTGATAGTTGGGCTGCAAGCCCTGACCTGATTGGATGGAGCTCTCCTTTTAAACTCACACACCCTCTGCCTTAGACACGCCCCCCGAAGAAGCTGGGCGAAACGTGCACATCGGGGCAGAGGGACGGAGGCTCCTATCACCCGGTACTAAGCTGCTAGGATCCAGGTAGTGACTCATTTTTTGTTCACATGCTTCTATGGGTTACATTTGGTTGTGGTCAGACACATGTTTCTGGGTAACTTATGATCCTGTGTTCCGGTCATATAGTGATTAATGAGCAAAGCTTAAATCACACTTGTTATAGACTTGGCGTGGACATTTTGTTAACACCCTTGCTATTCACCACTGATAGTTTGCATCCTATCGTGCTAATTACTAGTTAATCTGCTATGGACATTTATTTGTTCATGGCTTCAAATGTGCCTATGCTAGCATGTCGATACTGATAGGGTCTTTACCTTGCAGCACATTTAATTATTAGGAAGCCTGTTCCGTCCCTTTCTATCCTGCACTTTTTGAATATTACATACTATTGCTGAATTGTTAATATGTTTAATTGATGTTGAATTTTTATATGTATAAGATCAAGTTTTTGATAAATAAAAATATATTTGCATTATTTTGCTCTGGTTGTGTCATGTTGTACCATATACAGGACATTGGTGTTTATAAATTGTTTTGAGCAAATACATATGTATATACAAATAGGCTTTTCTGAGTTTAAAGAGATTATACTATGCAATAATAGATGGTGCTCCACATAACACAGGACACTATATAATAAGGGACCACGTCATACGTAACTAGGAAGGATGGAACGTAATAAGAGACAACACTATACATAACAACAGGGAACACTATTTAATATGGGACGGCGCCATACATAACCAGAGAGGATGATACGTACTAAGGGACGGTGCTTTACATAACAACAGAAGACGCTACATAAAAATGGATTGCGTCATACATAACTAGGGAGGATGGTACGTAATAAGAGACGACACTATACATAACAACAAGGGACACTATTTAATATGGGATGGTGCCATACATAACTAGAGAAGATGGTACGTAATAAGGGACGGCACTGTAAATAACAAGAGGACACTATTTAATATGGGACGGCACGTACATAACTAGAGAGGATGGTACGTAATAAGGGATGGTACTGTAAAAAACAACAGAGGACACTATTTAATAAGGGACAGCGCCATACATAACAAAAGAGGATGGTACCTAATAAGAGATGGTGCTGTATATAACAATAGAGGACGCTACATAATAAGGGACCGTATCATACATAACTTTGGAGGATGGTACGTACAGTTATAAGAGACAACACTATGCATAGCAACAGGGGACATTATTTAATATGGGATGGTGCCATACATAACTAGAGAAGATGGTACATAATAAGTGACAGTGCTGTACATAACAACTGAGGATGCTATATAATAAGAGACCGCATCATACGTAACTAAGGAGGATGGTACGTAATAAGAGACGACACTATACATAATAACAGAGGACACTATTTAATACGGAACAGCGCCATACATAGCTAGAGAGGATGGTACGTAATAAGGGAAGGTGCTGTACATAACAACAGAGGACGCAACAAACCAATGGACCGCGTCATACATAACTAGAAAGGTTGGTACGTAATAAGAGATGGCACTGTACATAACAACAGAGGACATTATATAATATGGGAAGGCGTCAAACATAGAGAGGATGGTACGTAATAAAGGATGATGCTGTACATAACAACAGAGGACGCTACAAAATACTAACTAGAGATGATGATACATAATAAGGGACGATGTTATATATCATAAAAGAGGAAACTACACATTACCCACTATCAGAAGACAGAGTAGCTCCGCAAGCGATGACACCGAGAAAGGCTAATCGGTGGAGGTGCCAGGTGTCTGACCCTGACCGATCAGACATTGATGACCTATCCTAAAGATGTGTACCGCTTTTTCATTGATGACCTAACAGCTTTCAGGACGGCGCTATTAATAACAAGAGTGTACTCTATCTACCATGGGACTTAAGGTACTGTCACACTAAGCGAGATCGCTAACGAGATCCCTAAAGAGTCACCGGTTTTATGACGCAGTAGCGACCTCGTTAGCGACTTAGCTGTGTGTGACATGTAGCGGTGATGTGGCCCTTGCTGAGATGTCGCTGATCGCTTATGAACGTTCTGAGCCGTTTTTTGGTCGCTGGTGTCCCGCTGGTGAGCCTGAATCGCTGAGTGTGACACCCTTTATGAACGACTTCACCAGCGTCGCAGGCGGGACTAGGTTTTCCCAACGACTGCAGAGGTCGTTATACAGATCGCTGATGAGTTGTGTTTGGAATCTAACTAGTGATCACATAGCGATCGCACTAGCGATCTCGCCAGGTCGTGTCGTTGTCGTGATCGCTGGTGCGATCGCTAAGTGTGACAGTGCCTTAAGCAACATCTCATCATAAGTCTACATTCCTGTATCTGTGTGAAGTGTCGGTGTGCTGCCTGATTTTTTTCTCAGACAGCACACAGACCCATTGAGTATGTCCTCAATATCGGATCAGAAACAGACTTGCTCTGAGTCTCACAGATTTCATTCTTGGTTCCGTGATTTTCACAGATATGTGAATGGATCCTTGTGCTGTCAGATAAAAAAATCTGGCAGCTCACATACATTTCAGACGAATGTGAACCAGAATGTTACAAATAACAGAATTTCCCCAAATCACACAGTATAAAGAATAAATAATTACATCTAGGTACTTACCGCTAAAGTCTCGTCTGATTATAGTCGTTTTTGTTGTTTCTTCTCCATATGGTCAGACCTTCATGTCGACATCTCCCAGCCACGACTCGTCTTGTCATAATGATCATCGCAGCTGTGAAAATAACAAGTTCACATATATTGTATAAATACATTTGTCTCCCGAATAAAAAATCCCCACACTGCACCTTTGACTACAAATATGTGCCCCACCATTATTATATATTAGCCACACATCATTCAAAATATGAACTGATAAGCCAGAGCTGTGCCCCCTATTAATCTCCACAGCTCAATAAATATAAATTAATCAGTCTGTGTGACTCTCTCCCAAATTCATTTGAAGTCTATGTGCATATATTGCATTTTCATTGTGGAAAATAAGCAACGTTTTTGTTTCTTTCAGGCCATCGGGAGTTAATGTCAGTTCTCCTCCCCCCCCTGGCCTGCTGGTGTAATTGCATTGCTGCTGGGGTCAGCTGATGTGGGTGGTGACCACTCACACCATCCTTAAAAGGTCACCTGATGCATCAGCTGACTGTTTGTTTTACAGGTCCTTTCTGGAGACCAACCTGGTTGGAGACAGGAGCTTCCTGGGTGCAGTGGTGCTTCAGCTAATTACATTGATCTGGTGTCTTTATCCTGCTGTGTGAAGCTTTGCAGCAGAAAGCTAAGTGTTGCATTTTTGTTTATCCTGTCCCTTTTGGTGTCTGTCTATCCTTACCTTATGTTGTATTAGTGCAGCGGTGGGACCAGCGCTCTCATCTGCCAGTTCCCTACATAGGGATTAGAGCAGGGCAAGTGAGGGTTTAGGTATCCTGCTCGGTGATGGGGTGAAAGAACTCGTATAGGGACGAAAGGGAGATCAGGGCACATCCTTAGGTGAGTGCAGAAGGTGTCCATTCCCCCGTTCCCTATCGACATAGGGCCTACCGTTGTAATTGTGTCCCTGGTGTTCCCTTGTGTGTTGTGCCATTTGGTGACCGACCAACCGTTGGGTCATGTCACACTAGGACAGTCGCTCCGTGACAGTTTTACAGTGCAAGCAAAGTGAATGAGATTCCTTGCAGATTTGCAGCAGATCAAAATCTGCATGTCAATTCTTGCAGCATTTTTCACCCATACTAATGAGTGGAGAAAAAAATGCAACAAAAAAGCATGTAAAAAAAGACGTCAAAACCGCGTATTTTATGCAGCGTTTTTCCCTAACAAAAAATCAGGATTTGTAGCAAAATTTCCTGCTGACCTGTGTCCTGCCTCCACACTTACACATTCATTATACAGTAAGGCCCTGATAGTGTCATAATGAATTCAGGGGTGGGGAAAGACGTTATCAGGATCTTATAATGAAATGGGGGTGCAAGAGGATGCTATCAGGTAATAATCAGGCTTCCAATAATAGTGTCCCACATACTGGGCCCCTTCTTGGGATAATGTCTCACAACCAGACCTCCTTGTTGGCATAATGTGCCCCTTCCTGGGCTAATATGCCCCATCCACATCCCCTTCCTGGAGTAATGTGCCCATTCCTGGTATTATGTGCCCAAAAACTGGAAATAGGTCAGATAACAATCCAAACATGTGAGGGAAGTGGCTTACCCTTCACTGATCCTGCCTTGAGTGAAGATTGGCACTCTAAGAGCTCGATATGGCGCCCCACTCAAGTAGGCTATCTCTATATGACCCTACTAGGACCTCCTACCAAAACTGCCACCATCACCCAACAATAAAGACTAATTATGTCTGGTTATATAACCTCAAATAAGGCAAAATGTCATAAATTGCAAATATATGCAGCAAGATAGCCTGGTCCATATTCTAGTGGACCCAATGGAAGTTCAAAAACATTCCCATACTGCTAAATGTACAGAGTCACACTCAGTTATTACACACTGGGCGTCCACGTTGATCAGCACATCACCAGGCAATAATAATAGCAGGGTATCATGGATCCATATTGGAATTTGTATATGGTCAACAAAATATAGACCACTTATGAAAAGACAATACACTTATCTCAATGTAGATGTTCATAAGCCCACCCAACGCGTTTCCCCCCAGGAAGTGAAGTAAGGGGTTCATCAGGAGACCAAATGTGCTCGAACGGAAAGCACATCCGAGGAGTTACATCCAGCCGAAATGGTCGCCGGTGCCGGCAGTCCCCCTCCGGGTCCGGGCAATTGCATCAGCAATACGTCCACCCCAGCACTGTAGGCTTCAAAGCCTGTATTCAAGAGTGAAAGGGATGGTCTGAAATCCAAATTAATTTTCCTCCTTAATCCCTTTCTATTTAATGCCATCATCTAAACTATTTTCTAATATATTTAAATTCAAAAGCATCATCAGGGGGTAGAGGCTGCAGTCACCGGGAGTAAGATGGGACCATAACAGGCTGAAACCTAGGGGAGACAGATCAGTGAATGGATGACAGCTGGGGGGGAGACAGGAAAGTGACATGCTCACACCTGTGGGGGGATACAACAGTGACACTCTAACACCTGGTGTGGACTGCCCTTTGACATACTGACACCCAGGGAAATATAGTGGCAGGCTGACACCCAAAGGTAGACAGTAAGAGGCTCATAGCTGGACAATGACAAGCTGACACCTGTGGAGAGACAGGTCAAGCTGACACCTTGGTGGAACAGAGCAGTGACAGTCTGACAGCTGGGGGGACAGGACAGTGACAGTCTGACAGCTGGGGGGACAGGACAGTGACAGTCTGACAGCTGAGGGGACAGGACAGTGACAGTCTGACAGCTGGGGGACAGGACAGTGGACAGTCTGACAGCTGAGGGGACAGGACAGTGACAGTCTGACAGCTGGGGGGACAGGACAGTGACAGTCTGACAGCTGGGGGGACAGGACAGTGACAGGCTGACAGCTGGGGGGACAGGACAGTGACAGTCTGACAGCTGGGGGGACAGGACAGTGACAGGCTGACAGCTGGGGGGACAGGACAGTGACAGTCTGACAGCTGGGGGGACAGGACAGTGACAGGCTGACAGCTGGGGGGACAGAACAGTGACAGTCTGACAGCTGCGGGGACAGGACAATGACAGGCTGACAGCTTGAGGGGACAGGACAATGGCAGGCTAACACATGGAGGGCAGGACAGTGACAGGCTGACACCTCGGGGGAGAAGGACAGTGGCAGGCTGACATCTGGGGTTGGGGGACAATGATATGCTGGTATAAGGGGGAAACTGGATAGCTATCGACTGACACCTCGGGGAAGAGGGGTTTACGGGTGGTAGGACAGACTGACATAAGAAGAGACAGGAAAGTGACAGGCTGACACCTGGAGGGCGAAAGGACAATGGCAGGCTGACACCCAGGAAAGAAAGTGATTGGCTGAACATGTGTGGGAAGACAGTGAAGAGGCTAACATCTAGGGGTGACAGGATAGTACCACACGACAGTGACACCCTGACACCTGGAGAGTAGACAGTGACAGGCTGACATAAACCTGGAGGGGGAGAATAGTGACAGGCAGACACTTGTGGGTGGGGATAGGACACTGAGAGGCTGAGAAGACTGAACGGTTTTATGTGGTGGTGAATGCTGGCTGGATATCCACATAATGCTGTCTCATTCTGCAGATGATGCTGGCAAATGGGGTGATGATTAGAGTATACAGGATTGGTTGTTGCCCTGTACAGCAGAGAGTACACCACCACCACTGTTTATTGGGCGGCTGGAAGTGACCACTGTTTACTGTGGTCATTGGCAGCCAATGAGGACTCTGCTTTCAGGCTGTGATCATGGTCTCTGATCAGAGTACTCCCAGTGGCTAATCATGGTCAGAGTCTCTGATATCCCTATGTTTATATGACCTCCCCCGGTTGTGCTCCTCTTCTGCGCCTCTTCTCTCAGGCCACCATTTCAATTTGTTTTCTCTCTTCTTTTCACAGTTTGACAAGGTTAAACAGAAATGAGTTGAGGCTTTCAGAAAGCTTGAGGATTTCATGAAAAGTAAGGGAACACATCTACTAATGATAATTTGTTGTACTTTGTAGCTGAGGGTACTAGAGAAATGGTACTGTGCAGCTATCATGTGTCCCAGTATGCAGGATACATACAGAGGTACTGTGCAGATGTCGCCTATCCTATTATATGACAGGGGCAGTGGTATTGTAGCATGGCAGCCTTTTCCAGTCTACAAGACATGAACAGGGTACTGTGCAGCTGTCACCTATCCTAGTGTACAGGACAGAAGTAGTGGTACTGTGCAGCTGTAACCTATCCTAGTGTACAGGACAGAAGTAGTGGTACTGTGCAGCTGTAACCTATCCTAGTGTACAGGACAGAAGTAGCGGTACTGTGCCACTGTAACCTATCCTAGTGTACAGGACAGGAGCAGTGGTACTGCGCCTCTCTCACCTATCCCAGTATACAGAACAGGAGCAGTGGTACTGTGCAGCTGTAACCTATCCTAGTGTACAGGACAGGAGCAGTGGTACTGTGCAGCTGTAACCTATCCTAGTGTACAGGACAGGAGCAGTGGTACATGCGCCTTCATCCTATCCAGTATACAGAACAGAGCAGTGGTACTGTGCAGCTGTAACCTATCCTAGTGTACAGGACAGAAGTAGTGGTACTGCGCCTCTTAACCTATCCCAGTTACAGACATGAGCAGTGGTACTGTGCAGCTGTAACCTATCCTAGTGTACAGGACAGGAGCAGTGGTACTGTGCAGCTGTAACCTATCCTAGTGTACAGGACAGGAGCAGTGGTACTGTGCAGCTGTAACCTATCCTAGTGTACAGGACAGGAGTAGCGGTACTGCGCCTCTCTCACCTATACCATATACAGAACATGGAGCAGTGGTACTGTGCAGCTGTAACCTATCCAGTATACAGAACATGAGCAGTGGTACTGTGCAGCTGTAACTATCCTAGTGTACAGGACAGAAGTAGCGGTACTGTGGAGCTGTAACCTATCCTAGTGTACAGAACATGAGCAGTGGTACTGCGCCTCTCTCACCTATCCCAGTATACAGAACATGAGCAGTGGTACTGTGCAGCTGTCACCTATCCTAGTGTACAGGACAGGAGCAGTGGTACTGTGCAGCTGTAACCTATCCTAGTGTACAGGACAGAAGTAGTGGTACTGTGCAGCTGTAACCTATCCTAGTGTACAGGACAGGAGTAGCGGTACTGTGCCACTGTAACCTATCCTAGTGTACAGGACAGGAGTAGGGTACTGGCCCTTCACCTATCCAGTATACAGAACAGGAGCAGTGGTACTGTGCAGCTGTAACCTATCCTAGTGTACAGGACAGGAGCAGTGGTACTGTGCAGCTGTAACCTATCCTAGTGTACAGGACAGGAGCAGTGGTACTGCGCCTCTCTCACCTATCCAGTATACAGAACATGAGCAGTGGTACTGTGCAGCTGTAACCTATCCTAGTGTACAGGACAGGAGTAGCGGTACTGTGCAGCTGTAACCTATCCTAGTGTACAGGACAGGAGCAGTGGTACTGTGCAGCTGTAACCTATCCTAGTGTACAGGAACAGATGCAGTGGTACTGTGTCAGCTGTAACCTATCCTAGTGTACAGGACAGGAGCAGTGGTACTGTGCAGCTGTAACCTATCCTAGTGTACAGGACAGGAGCAGTGGTACTGTGCAGCTGTAACCTATCCTAGTGTACAGAACATGAGCAGTGGTACTGTGCAGCTGTAACCTATCCTAGTGTACAGGACAGGAGCAGTGTACTGTGCAGCTGTAACCTATCCAGTGTACAGAACATGAGCGTGGTACTGTGCAGCTGTAACCTATCCTAGTGTACAGGACAGAAGTAGCGGTACTGTGCAGCTGTAACCTATCCTAGTGTACAGACAGACAGTAGGTACTGTGCTCTCTAACCTATCCAGTTACAGAACAGAGCAGTGGTACTGTGCAGCTGTAACCTATCCTAGTGTACAGGACAGGAGCAGTGGTACTGTGCAGCTGTAACCTATCCTAGTGTACAGGAAATGAGCAGTGGTACTGTGCAGCTGTAACCTATCCTAGTGTACAGGACAGAAGTAGCGGTACTGTGCAGCTGTAACCTATCCTAGTGTACAGGACAGAAGTACGGTACTGTGCAGCTGTACCTATCCTAGTGTACAGGACAGAAGTAGCGGTACTGTGCAGCTGTAACCTATCCTAGTGTACAGGACAGAGTAGCGGTACTGTGCACTGTAACCTATCCTAGTGTACAGGACAGAGTAGCGGTACTGTGCAGCTGTAACCTATCCTAGTGTACAGGACAGAAGTAGCTGGTACTGTGCAGCTGTAACCTATCCTAGTGTACAGGACAGGAGCAGTGGTACTGTGTAGCTGTAACCTATCCTAGTGTACAGGACAGGAGCAGTGGTACTGTGCAGCTGTAACCTATCCTAGTGTACAGGACAGGAGCAGTGGTACTGTGCAGCTGTAACCTATCCTAGTGTACAGGACAGGAGCAGTGGTACTGTGCAGCTGTAACCTATCCTAGTGTACAGGACAGGAGCAGTGGTACTGTGCAGCTGTAACCTATCCTAGTGTACAGGACAGGAAGTAGCGGTACTGGCACTCTTACCTATCCCAGTATACAGAACATGAGCAGTGGTACTGCGCCTCTCTCACCTATCCCAGTATACAGAACAGGAGCGTGGTACTTGCGCCTTCTACACCTATCCAGTTATACAGCAACATGAGCAGTGGTACTGTGCAGCTGTAACCTATCCTAGTGTACAGGAAAGGAGCAGTGGTACTGTGCAGCTGTAACCTATCCTAGTGTACAGGACAGGAGTAGTGGTACTGGCAGCTGTAACCTATCCTAGTGTACAGGACAGAGAGCGGTACTGTGCAGCTGTAACCTATCCTAGTGTACAGGACAGGAAGTAGTGGTACTGTGCAGCTGTAACCTATCCTAGTGTACAGGACAGGAGTAGCGGTACTGCGCCTCTCTCACCTATCCCATTATACAGAACAGGAGCAGTGGTACTGTGCAGCTGTAACCTATCCTAGTGTACAGGACAGGAGCAGTGGTACTGTGTAGCTGTAACCTATCCTAGTGTACAGGACAGGAGCAGTGGTACTGTGCAGCTGTAACCTATCCTAGTGTACAGGACAGGAGCAGTGGTACTGTGCAGCTGTAACCTATCCTAGTGTACAGGACAGGAGCAGTGGTACTGTGCAGCTGTAACCTATCCTAGTGTACAGGACAGGAGCAGTGGTACTGTGCAGCTGTAACCTATCCTAGTGTACAGGACAGGAGCAGTGGTACTGTGCAGCTGTAACCTATCCTAGTGTACAGGACAGGAGTAGCGGTACTGCGCCTCTCTCACCTATCCCAGTATACAGAACAGGAGCAGTGGTACTGTGCACTGTACTATCAGTATACAGACAGGGCAGTGGTATGTAACCATCAGTATACAGAAATGAGCAGTGTAACTGTGCAGCTGTAAACCTATCCTAGTGTCAGAAAGCAGCAGGTGTATGTGCAGCTGTAACCTATCTAGTGTCAGGACGGGAATGGTACTGTGCAGCTGTAACCTATCCTAGTGTACAGGACAGGAGCAGTGGTACTGTGCAGCTGTAACCTATCCTAGTGTACAGGAAAGGAGCAGTGGTACTGTGCAGCTGTAACCTATCCTAGTGTACAGGACAGGAGTAGCGGTACTGCGCCTCTCTCACCTATCCCATTATACAGAACAGGAGCAGTGGTACTGTGCAGCTGTAACCTATCCTAGTGTACAGGACAGGAGCAGTGGTACTGTGTAGCTGTAACCTATCCTAGTGTACAGGACAGGAGCAGTGGTACTGTGCA
The DNA here is from genome assembly GCA_033576555.1 of Oophaga sylvatica. Classification (NCBI taxonomy): domain Eukaryota; kingdom Metazoa; phylum Chordata; class Amphibia; order Anura; family Dendrobatidae; genus Oophaga; species Oophaga sylvatica. Next base: position 562,178,550 of record JARQOD010000003.1, read on the forward strand.
GCTGTAACCTATCCTAGTGTACAGGACAGGAGCAGTGGTACTGTGCAGCTGTAACCTATCCTAGTGTACAGGACAGGAGCAGTGGTACTGTGCAGCTGTAACCTATCCTAGTGTACAGGACAGGAGCAGTGGTACTGTGCAGCTGTAACCTATCCTAGTGTACAGGACAGGAGCAGTGGTACTGTGCAGCTGTAACCTATCCTAGTGTACAGGACAGGAGTAGCGGTACTGCGCCTCTCTCACCTATCCCAGTATACAGAACAGGAGCAGTGGTACTGTGCAGCTGTTGTGTAGCCCTGGTATGTAAGGCACACATTATCCGGGAGGATGAGTGGAGAGGTAACGGTTAAGGCTCGACATCACTCATATACATTTCAGACACACCCAGCAGGGGTGTATAGGGGAGTGTCCTGTAGCACAGTGCAGTCTGAAAGTTCTCCTGTGAGCGTGCAGAAAGAGGGAGGACTGGTGCCTTTTGGAGAGCCGAGATCTCCTGTCAACACAGGGAGACGGTACAAAAGTGGAGGCTAGTACGGATGATCGAATATTATCCTAGTCTAGTCAGTGCTGATATTAAGAGCGCGAGCAGGGCGAAGGGCGTAGTGGAAAGAATCATAGAAGTGCTTGAAGGATTGGACTATCCTGCATTAGTCACCGGTCACTGGGGACCGAAGTGTCGCTACAGCTTCAAGCGTAGTGATAGAATAATCAGAGGTTCGCTGGACTTCAAGTCACAGGAACAAGCCCTTTTGTCAGAACGAAACCAGGGTCAGGTAGAACAAGAACTTTGAGTCAGTGCACGACGAGAGAAGGAACTTAGTTCTATCCACTAGAAGACTCGACCACCATGCTGACCGGGCAGTACAGCTACAGAATTAGCTGGAGCTTTTGAGGGAATTTAGCTTTATGCAAGTTGGACTCGTTACATTGAAACTTAAGGAGGCCTATAACCTGCTCAGCCGTTACCTTGAAACGCATCCTCCATCCACCCCAACAGCTTCCCGGGACCTGCCTTACCATCTTGGAAAGTAAAAGGTATGGAAAGAAGCTTTAATGTGTGAGACTGTGTCATTTAACTGCACACCTTCACTACATCATCATCACTATAGACCCTGAGGGAAGAGTCCCACCTGTAGGGGACCCGACATCTAGCTGCCACACCATCCCCTCAGAGATCTACAGCAGCGCTGGTCTTAGTGATCAGAAAACTACAGGTGGCGTCACGAACTGTTATATACAAGTTCCCTGTAAATAATTCCCCCCAAACATACGCCTGACCGCCAGGGCCACAGACCGAGCCACCGCTACCTGTGACAACCCCCTAGACTTCCATGGGCTCGGCTCTGGGTACCCCATTGCCCTGGTAACCCACAATTGTGGTGCGGGTCAACACAACTTTGGCGTCACGAACAGGATCCGAAACTTGCAGAATTGCGAGCCCTGTGCGCCTGTGGAGTGTTTTGGTGAAAAAAACTGTTGCTGTTGTTTGGCGCCAAATACCGCAATATTTGCCGCCATATTCGCGCCCTGGGGCGCTGGAGAAGAAGGTGGGCGTACCTGAAAAGCGCGCAGAGTCTCGGACATCGCCCCCGGCTCTGACTCAGCGGCAGGTCCTGCGACAGGAAGTGGACGCTCTGACATCAGAGCGCCTGCGACGAAGGTCCTGTTCCCACTGCCGTGCCTGTGAAATAGCAGCTTCTGAAACCGGTAGGCTCCGTTTAACCAAGGGGGCGCTAATATGTCACAACAACCGGCCGACAGTGCGGCCCCAGCCGGAGGCCCCGACCCCGCACCGCGTGGCATTGTAGCGCCAGATGGGGGCGCAGGCCCAGCACCCAGTCCGGTAGTCCCGCTCATGTCACTAACGCTCCCATATATGCCTGGGGCGAAATGGCTTCCCCAGTACAGCGGCGAGCCAGGCACTTTAGCAGGATTCAAGCGGAAGTTATGCAGCATCCTAGAAATGTACTCCATGCCTGAGAGACAAAAAGCTGCTGTGCTGATAGGGCAGCTAACTGGCGCTGCTGAGAGGGAAGTGGAGACTTGGGATACCGTTGATCAGGAGTCGGTACCTGCGATCCTCTTTAAGCTACATGCCATGTTTGAAGACCGCACCGAAACGGATCTCCGGATGGCCTTCTACCACTGTTCACAGCAGACAGGTGACAGCATCAGGGACTACGCTTGCCGACTACAAGGAGCCCTGAGAGCCCTTAAGCAGATTAATAATATAAATGCTATCGACGAAAATAAGATGCTGAAAGAACAATTTGTACAGGGATTGAGATCCCAAGAGGAACGCAGAACTGTAAACTGGTGGTCCTTAGATCATCCTGATGCTACCTTTGATGCCCTAAAGGACATGGCAATAAAAGGGCTGCGACCCCTGGGCAAACCTGAGGTGTCAACCCAACATCACCAGGGTGAAGTCACTCTGGAACCGGCAGTACCCCCTTTTCCCCGCTAGTGGCAGAAGCCAAAACGCAGGTGACACCCCCTAGTGAATTGGACTGTCTGCGCTCAGAGGTGCGCCAGCTGACTAAAAATCTGGCTGCTGTGATGAGTGCCCTGCAGCTGCGGAAAGAGGAAGAAGGGAAGATCTTATTAGCTGACTGCCCAGAAGACGTCCTGTGGATGAACCGGAGAAGAAGGAAGACGTCGCCCCCTCGGAGGAGGACAACGCCACCCCCAGGAGCGACCTCTGATCAACACCCTCCTCGTTGGGAGATCACTTGTTACCTTTGCAACCGGAAAGGTCATATGTCTCCACAGTGTCCTTTAAACGGGCAGAACCTGGGTCCGAGGGCCAACACCCAGGAGGAGATCCGTCAGGCCCCCTAGACTGGAACCGCAGGTATGTGGGTGGGCGACCCTACCTGTCTATCATTCTAGATGGTATTGCAGTTCCGGCATTGTTAGACACTGGGTCTCAGGTGACCCTAATACCTGATGCCCTATATACTAAGTTCTGGTCAATGGACAGTCTTAAACCCCCGAGCCCTGACTTTACCGTGTATGCTTCTAATGGTCTTCCTGTAGAAGTACTCGGGACAAAATGTGTGGATGTGAAAGTGGGCAGAGAGGAGTTGAAAGACCAGGGGCTTCTAGTAGTAAAGACTGTAAATGAGGAGAACGGTTTAAATATAATTTTGGGTACTAACATTATCAGTAACTGTCTGGGAGAAGTTGTGTTCTTACTCCAACAGCTCGCTGAAATTGCCAGACCAAGGCAGAAGGGAGTGATCCAGAGAGAGATCCGGGCCCTGATGTGTCAGCAGCAAGCGAAGCTTACAGACGGCGAAATTGGTAATGTACGGGTCACCGACTCGAATCCTATTGTGATACCCCCAATGAGTGAAATGATAATCTGGTGCAGGGCAGCCATAGGTCTGAGAGGACAGAGCTACCAAGCTGTAGTAGAACCCCACCATTCAGAACATAGACCTACACTTATGACTGCTAGGGGGGTAGTGGAAGTGGTGAATGGAAGAGTACCGGTACGGCTCCTCAACTGGGAGATGATGAGGTAAACTTACCCCGTTATGCAACCATTGCTAAACTACATGCTGTCGACAATAATTCTATTCTCCCAACTGAGTCCTTAGACTCCCGCCAAATAGCGGAGGACAATGACCCGGCAACCCAGGTGGCAGAATGGTGTCAGCAACTCCATGTTGGGACGGACACCACTCCCGCTCACCAGAAGCAAGGGGTATTACGGGTGGTACAAGAGTACGCCCAAGTGTTTAGCAAGCACCCACTTAGTACAACATCATATCCCTACAGGCAGTCATCCTCCCATCAAAGAGCGGTACAGGCCTATACCCCCAGCCCATTATCAGAAGGCTAAAGAAATGTTGCGAGATATGAAAGAAGCCGGAGTAATCAGGGATAGTTGTAGTCCCTGGGCAGCACCTCTAGTCCTGGTTAGAAAAAAAGATGGTAGCTTGAGAATGTGTGTGGATTACAGGCAGGTGAACCGCATAACACATAAGGACGCATACCCGTTACCACGTATAGAGGAATCATTAGCTGCTCTGAAAACGGCTAACTACTTTTCTACCCTCGATCTGACTAGTGGGTACTGGCAAGTGGCTGTGGCTGAGGAGGATCGTGAGAAAACGGCTTTCACCACCCCAATGGGCTCTGTGAGTTCGACAGAATGCCGTTTGGGCTCAGCAGTGCCCCAGGAACATTTCAGAGAGTGATGGAGAACTGCCTGGGACATCTCAATTTTGAAACCGTGCTGCTATACCTAGACGACGTCATCGTGTACTCCAAGACATATGAGGACCATCTGAAGCACCTGGCAGAAGTATTTGAGTCCCTGTCCAGGTACGGGATGAAGTTGAAACCCTCAAAATGCCATCTACTCAAACAGAAGGTACAATACTTGGGGCACATCGTCAGTTCGGAAGGAGTAGCGCCGGACCCAGAGAAAGTCACTGCTATCCAGAAGTGGCCGGAGCCGAAGAACCTCAAGGAAGTGCGACAGTTCCTGGGACTCACGGGTTACTACAGAAGGTTCGTGAAAGATTACACGAAGAAGGCAGCCCCTTTACAGGACCTCCTAGTAGGACAATCCTTAAAGAGCAGAAACCCTCCCTTTAATTGGGGTAAGGAACAGGCTGAAGCATTCCAAAAGATGAAAGAGATCCTTACAGGTGATGAGATCTTGACCTATCCTGATTACAGCCAACCGTTCCTGCTGTACACCGATGCAAGTAATGAAGGTTTAGGAGCAGTTCTCAGTCAGAAGCAGAATGGCCAAGAAAAAGTCATCGCATATGCCAGCAGAAAACTCAGGCCAACTGAGAGGAATCCGGAAAATTATAGCAGCTTCAAGCTGGAGTTTCTGGCGCTGGTCTGGGCCATTACTGAAAGATTTAAGCACTATCTGGCCTCCAACCAGTTCACTGCGTTTACAGACAACAACCCCTTAACGCACCTGGACACAGCCAAGCTGGGCGCCATGGAGCAGCGTTGGATGGCTCGGTTGTCCAATTACCAGTTTACCATCAAGTACCGGGCAGGCCGAAAGAATGCTAATGCTGACGCATTGTCCCGAATGCCGCATGAATCTGACACGGAAGAAGAATCGGACGACCTGGAAGAAATTATGCTACCTGCGTTCCATCGAAATGGGATAGTCCACGAGCAGCGAGTCTACAGAAAGCAGTATGGTGCTACGTTAAATCCCTTACCCCATCATAGCTGGAAAGAGACTCAGGACAGCGATCCAGTGGTCAGCCGTATCAAGGAGTTGTTACGACAGGAAGGTTCCTCCTTGGAAAAAGATGCACCTATGTCAGCAAAGCTCCTGTGGAACGAGAGAAGCCGGTTGTTCCTATACCGTGAGAAGTTGTGCAGGAGATACGTCAACCCCAGGACCCATGAGATGGTCTGGCAGATAGTGGTCTCCAAGGCAGACGTCCAAATGGTGTTGGAAGCATACCACGATCAAGCAGGACACTTTGGCTGGAGAAAGCTGGAGACCCTGTTGAGGTGTCGGTTCTACTGGGTAGGGATGCGCAGCTCCATCGAGAGGTGGTGTCGGAACTGTGGACCCTGTGGTCTCAGAAGAAAGGACTACGGTAGTCAGAAGGCACCCCTGCAGCCTATCCGGACGACTCGTCCCTTGGAGATTGTGGCCTTGGACCACGTCAAATTGTCGCCAAGTAGATCTGGATACTCATACGCCTTGACCATGGTGGACCATTACTCTAGATTTCTGGTGGTTGTTCCAGTTAAGGATCAGACAGCAGTGACGGCAGCAAGAACCTTTCAAGCAAGCTTCTGCAGACCGCATGGGTATCCGGAGCAAGTATTAACTGATCAAGGACCTGCTTTTGAGGCTGACCTATTCAAGGAATTCTGTCACATGTATGGGTGTAAAAAAATTAGAACAACACCATACCATCCTCAAACCAACGGCCTTTGCGAGAAAATGAACCACATTGTCCTTGATTTGTTGAAATCTATACCGTTGGAAGACAGAAATCGGTGGCCGGACTTACTACCTGATTTGGTTGACTTGTATAACCATATACCTGTAAGTTCCACTAACTGCACTCCAGCCTATCTTATGAGAGCAAGGCCCGGAAGACTACCAATGGATTTAGAACTTGGAGTGGTAGAACCGGAGGCAGATGACGCCGTTGAAAACTGGGACATCAATCGGCAAGAGCAATACAGACGAGTGCAAGTCTGTGTAGAAGAAAGTCTCAACAAGACACGGGAAAAACAGGAAGATATTTACAACAGGAATGCTCCTGCCAAGCCTTTGATGCCTGGAGAAGTGGTATTGAAAAGAAAAAGGAAGATGCACAAATTGGACAACCAGTGGAACAAGAACCCTATGTCGTACAAGACTCCAAATATGACAACAGAAAAGTTTGTATCATCAGTAAGGACGGAGGAAGAACAATATCCACTGTGTCCAGAGACCATTTGAAATTGTGTCCAGAACCCTTAAAGCTTCGTGAAGAGAACCCTGTCGTCAATCGAGAAGAAAGAAAAGAAGAGGTCATACACACGGATCTGGGAGATTTACCTGCGGATTGGCCCAGACTGGGAATGCTGTAATCATTCCGGTGTTGCAGTTTTATCAGCCAAAAGAGGAAGTTCTACCTCCAGTTGTGCCCATGGTGCCAGTTGAGCCAGTTCAGGAGTTACCTATTCCAGTAACACCCCAGCCTACAGAATCTCAAGAAGGACCATCAGAAGCAGCGCCCCATGCTATGGGATCCCCTGGTGAAGCTGACTCACACCGCCCAGCCATCAGTACGCTTGCCAGATCCATAGAAAGATTGAGACAGTTCTATAGTTTGCCGTTACGCAGAGCAGGTAGATCACAGACTAATATACCTGAAGCTACTCCACGTAGATCAGAGCGAACCACGAAAGGGAAGATACCTATTCGATATCAACAGTAATTCTAGCAAAATAATGTATTTTAACTCAGAAAAAGTTTACCTTATGTGAATATTGTAAAAAGTATTGTTATGGTATTGTGCATTACTAAATAGGAGGAATAATGGACTTCGAGGCTGTGGACTATGTCAGCCCCAGAACTGATAATGTATATAGTTGCACTTTATGCATTCTCGTGGTTCTATATCCAACTGTAACAATTACCTCTGAACATAAAACCCGTGTGGTGTGGCACTGAGCGAGGTCTGCAGCCAGATGTCCTGCAGCCCACCCAGGACCCACGTTGAAGGTTTGGTGCGGGTCCTTCACAAGAATACTGTTTGATATGACATATTTATTGAAAGTATGTTTTTGTATTTTTCTATGTCCATTGTACATAATGCAACGTTTAAGAATTTCTCACCTCCCTGCTGGGAAGAGTTTGATGTTAAATGTTTATTGTTAATGCAAAACAAAATGTCTTTCTTTTTATATTTCACAGCCCGGGAGTGCTGTATTTTACCAAGGGGAATGTGTAGCCCTGGTATGTAAGGCACACATTATCCGGGAGGATGAGTGGAGAGGTAACGGTTAAGGCTCGACATCACTCATATACATTTCAGACACACCCAGCAGGGTGTATAGGGGAGTGTCCTGTAGCACAGTGCAGTCTGAAAGTTCTCCTGTGAGCGTGCAGAAAGAGGGAGGACTGGTGCCTTTTGGAGAGCCGAGATCTCCTGTCAACACAGGGAGACGGTACAAAAGTGGAGGCTAGTACGGATGATCGAATATTATCCTAGTCTAGTCAGTGCTGATATTAAGAGCGCGAGCAGGGCGAAGGGCGTAGTGGAAAGAATCATAGAAGTGCTTGAAGGATTGGACTATCCTGCATTAGTCACCGGTCACTGGGGACCGAAGTGTCGCTACAGCTTCAAGCGTAGTGATAGAATAATCAGAGGTTCGCTGGACTTCAAGTCACAGGAACAAGCCCTTTTGTCAGAACGAAACCAGGTCAGGTAGAACAAGAACTTTGAGTCAGTGCACGACGAGAGAAGGAACTTAGTTCTATCCACTAGAAGACTCGACCACCATGCTGACCGGGCAGTACAGCTACAGAATTAGCTGGAGCTTTTGAGGAATTTAGCTTTATGCAAGTTGGACTCGTTACATTGAAACTTAAGGAGGCCTATAACCTGCTCAGCCGTTACCTTGAAACGCATCCTCCATCCACCCCAACAGCTTCCCGGGACCTGCCTTACCATCTTGGAAAGTAAAAGGTATGGAAAGAAGCTTTAATGTGTGAGACTGTGTCATTTAACTGCACACCTTCACTACATCATCATCACTATAGACCCTGAGGGAAGAGTCCCACCTGTAGGGACCCGACATCTAGCTGCCACACCATCCCCTCAGAGATATACAGCAGCGCTGGTCTTAGTGATCAAAAACTACAGGTGGCGTCACGAACTGTTATATACAAGTCCCCTGTAAATAATTCCCCCCAAACATACGCCTGACCGCCAGGGCCACAGACCGAGCCACCGCTACCTGTGACAACCCATAGACTTCCATGGGCTCGGCTCTGGTACCCCATTGCCCTGGTAACCCACAATTGTGGTGCGGGTCAACACACTGTAACCTATCCTAGTGTACAGGACAGGAGCAGTGGTACTGTGCAGCTGTAACCTATCCTAGTGTACAGGACAGGAGTAGCGGTACTGCGCCTCTCTCACCTATCCCATTATACAGAACAGGAGCAGTGGAACTGTGCAGCTGTAACCTATCCTAGTGTACAGGACAGGAGCAGTGGTACTGTGCAGCTGTAACCTATCCTAGTGTACAGGACAGGAGTAGCGTACTGCGCCTCTCTCACCTATCCCAGTATACAGAACAGGAGCAGTGGTACTGTGCAGCTGTAACCTATCCTAGTGTACAGGACAGGGCAGTGGTACTGTGCAGCTGTAACCTATCCTAGTGTACAGGACAGGAGCAGTGGTACTGTGCAGCTGTAACCTATCCTAGTGTACAGGAAAGGAGCAGTGGTACTGTGCAGCTGTAACCTATCCTAGTGTACAGGAAAGGAGCAGTGGTACTGTGCAGCTGTAACCTATCCTAGTGTACAGGACAGGAGCAGTGGTACTGTGCAGCTGTAACCTATCCTAGTGTACAGGACAGGAGTAGCGGTACTGCGCCTCTCTCACCTATCCCATTATACAGAACAGGAGCAGTGGAACTGTGCAGCTGTAACCTATCCTAGTGTACAGGACAGGAGCAGTGGTACTGTGCAGCTGTAACCTATCCTAGTGTACAGGACAGGAGTAGCGGTACTGCGCCTCTCTCACCTATCCCAGTATACAGAACAGGAGCAGTGGTACTGTGCAGCTGTAACCTATCCTAGTGTACAGGACAGGGCAGTGGTACTGTGCAGCTGTAACCTATCCTAGTGTACAGGACAGGAGCAGTGGTACTGTGCAGCTGTAACCTATCCTAGTGTACAGGAAAGGAGCAGTGGTACTGTGCAGCTGTAACCTATCCTAGTGTACAGGAAAGGAGCAGTGGTACTGTGCAGCTGTAACCTATCCTAGTGTACAGGACAGGAGCAGTGGTACTGTGCAGCTGTAACCTATCCTAGTGTACAGGACAGGAGTAGCGGTACTGCATCTTTCTCACCTATCCCAGTATACAGAACAGGAGCAGTGGTAGACTAATGTGCTTTACCAAAAAGCTCTATCTTGGTCTCCTATAAGGATTTTGGTTTACTCACATACATTTTGTAAACTGCAGTCTAGCTTTTTTATTTCTCTGTCAGCAGTGGGATCCTCCTGGGTCTCCAGCCATAGCGTTTCATTTCATTCAAATGTCGACAGATAGTTCACGCTGACACTGATGCACCTTGACCCTGCAGGACAGCTTGAATTTCTTTGGAACTTAATTGGGGCTGCTTATCAAGCACCTGGACTATCCTGCGTTGCAACAATTCATCAATTTTTCTCTGCCGTCCATGTCTATAGAGATTAGCTACTCTGGCAACCTTAGTTCACAGCCTCCAGGTTTTCCAGGAGCTGGAAACTCCAGTAACCTTAAAGTCTCCCTTAACCCCTTTCCGACGTTGGGTGTAATAGTACGCCCTCATCGGAATCTCTTCCTTTGATGTGGGCTCCGGCACTGAGCCCACACCTTTCCCAGCACATGTCAGCTGTTTTGAAAAGCTGACATGTGCCTCTTACAGCGATGGGTTGAATCGCGATCAAGGCTTTTAACCAGTTAAATGACGCTGTCAATCTCTGACAGCGGCATTTAACTCGCGCTTACCTGAAGCGTTCCGGAAATCCAGCCAATTGGTGACCCCGTCACATGATCGCTGGTCACCGATGGGTTGGCATGACAACCAAAGGTCTCCAGCAGACCTCTATGGTTGTCATAGCCGGATTGCTATGAGCGCCGCCCGATGGTCGGTGCTCATGGCAAGTGAGCATTTCTGCCACACACAGGCGATCTGATCATCGCCTGTGTGTAGCAGAGCTGATCAGACAACTGCAGCTTCTAGTCTCCCATGGAGACTATTGAAACATGCAAAAAGTTAAAAAAATGTTTTTAAAAATTTTGAAAAAATAAAAAATATATAGAATCATAGAATAGTAGAGTTGGAAGGGACCTCCTGGGCCATCTGGTCCAACCCCCTGCTCAAAGCAGGATATATAAAAGTTCAAATCACCCCCTTTCGTCCCATTCAAATAATAAAATAAAAAAAATCAAATATACACATATTTGGTTATTTGGTGTCGCCGCGTTCAAAATCGCCTGATCTATCAATAAAAAAAATAATTAATCCGATTGGTAAATGGCACGTAACGAGAAAAACATTAAAAACGACAGAATTAAGTTTTTTTGGTCTCCACTACAGTACAATAAAACACCAAAATGGCATCAATAAAAACGTCAGCTTGGCGCGCAAAAAATACACCCTCACCCAACCTCAAATCACGAAAAATGGAGACGCTACAGGTCTCGGAAAATGGCGCCATTTTTTTTTACCAAAGTTTGGATTTTTTTTCACCACTTAAATAAAAAAGAACCTAGACATGTTTGGTATCTATGAACTCATAAAGACCTTGAGAATCACAATAGCAGGTCAGTTTTAGCATTTAGAGAACATGGTAAATAAAAAAAAAAGCTTGGCATTGCACTTTTTTTGCAATTTCACTGCACTTGGATTTTTTTCCCCGTTTTCCAGTACACGATATGTTAAAACCAATGGTGTCGTTCAAAAGTACAATTTGTCCCGCAAAAAAACAAGCCCTCACATGGCCATATTGACTGAAAAATAAAAAAGTTGTGGCTCTGGGATAAAGGGGAACAAAAAACGAAAATGCAAACACGAAAATACCTCAGGTCGTTAAAGGGTTAAAGGCTCCGAGCCTCACAGTTGCCGAGCCTCAAGTGTTTGGAATAACAAGTGCCGAAGTGCCGAGTGCCAGATTCACAGTCCCTGCCCTCTTGAGAACCAGCCCCTGTGAACTGAGTTAACCTAACTGACATCTCCTCAGTTCAAAGTGGCCAGACTAATGAGCACTTACTTTGTGATTCAGATTATCCATTCACTATAATGAGGCAGCGAGTTACACTGGACTCCGTCTGGCCTCTGTTCAGCAGTGTCCTTCTTTTCAGAAGTGCATAAAACTGTGGCCGACAGCGCTTTTACATAATCCTAAAAAGACGAACACCACAGGTCCTATCACTTCCACAGTGCCTCCATCTGCCTCATTATAGGGAATCCTCCGCCAGAGGTTCCGTCTGAATCACGTATTTCAGAGACCTATATGTGCAAGCGCTCAGCGCAGAGCGCAAGATAAATGTGCACCGAGCCTTACTGCGATCTTTGGGAGGCAAAATGAAAAAATCAACAGCAGGTGAAGAATTGTTTTTATTTATTTCTTACGCTGTTTCTTGTTCAGTATAAATGATTAGGAGACTTTATTCTTCGGGTCGGTGCGATTACAGCGATACCAGATTTATATCGGTTTTTATGTTTGGCTGCTGTCAGACACTTTTTATTGCAAAAAATAGTTTTTGCATCACCATATTTTGAGAGCTATAATGTTTCCAAATTTTGGCCCACAGAGTCATACGAGGGCTTTTTTTTGCGGGATGAGTTGACGTTTTTATTGGAACCATTTTCAGACTCATGACATTTTTTAATAGCTTTCTATTCTGATTTTTGGGAGGCAGAATGAACAAAAAAGAGCAATTAAGGATTTTTTTTGGGTGGTATGCCTTTCCATGTGTGGTAAAATTGATAAGGCAGCTTTATTCTTCGGGTCAGTACGATTACAGCGATACCTCATTTATATTTTTATTTTATCTTTTGGCGCTTTTACACAACAAAAACTTTTTTATAGAAAACAATATTTTTGCATCGCTTTATTCTGAGAGCTATAACTTTTTTTATTCTCCGCTAATGAAGCTGTATGGCGGCTTTATTTTTTGCGGGACAAGATGGAGTTTTCAGCGGTACCATGTTTATTTATGTCCGTCTTTTTTATCATGTTTTATTCCAATTTTTGTTCGGCAGTATGATGGTAAAGCATTGTTTTTTGCCTTGTTTTTTTATTTATTTTTTATGGTGTTCACTAAAGGGGTTAACTTTTTTAGTTTGGCCCATTATGGGACTATGATTTTTTGCAGGCTGATCGCTTGTATAGCATGGGGATGCAGCAGCTGTACACTGACAGAAAAAGTTGCTGATCATGCACTGTGCATGATCAAGCAACTTTCCTAGCTCTGGTGACATCGGGTCACCACGGCAATGATCATGACCCTGCGTGACGATGCAGGGTCTCTGATCCAAGGGCAGAGGAACTGTCATCCCTCCGCCGGCTCCCGGAATGCTGCGATCGAGTTCAATCATAGTATTTAGGGGGTTAAATTTTCCGGGAGCTGTGCGGGACCGCTCCTAGCACTTAGTGCTCACCCGTAATAATTTGTCCAGCATCAATAAGTGCCAGGGCGCATGGACATATTATTACTATATTGGAAATGGGTTAAAAGTTACCAGAGTTCATAGACACCAGGTCTCCCGGGAGCTGTGAGGCCTGGAAACCTTAAGGTAGCCTTTAAGAGAGATTTTAAGGTTACTGGAGCTTCCAGCTGCAGGAACACCTGTAGGCTGTGAACTCTGGTAACTTTAGTTCACAGCCTTCTGGTGTTCCAGCAGCTATTAACTCCAGTAACCTTAAAAGCTCTCTTAAGTTTTCCAGGCCTCACAGCCACTGAGAGACTTGGTGGCTGTTAACTCTGGTAACCTTACCTGTATTCACAGCCACTGGGTCTCACAGCAGCTTGAATGCAAGTTTGATGAGTGCCGGAGTGCCCAGAATTAGTGCATCTACTGGACGGCGAAGGGCTGGACATATTAGGCTGGAAAGAGGCCAATATCCATGGCCCCTTCATCATTTTTTTAGGGTTCCTCCATTTTTAAAAACCAGCAAAGGCAAAGAAGACAGCTGTGAGCTGATATATTAATAAGCTGGGAATGTCCATGGTTATTGGCCCCTTCTCAGCATAATAAGACCAGCTCAGAGCTGTCTGCTTTCTCTTGGCTGGCTATAAAAATATCGGGGACCCCACGCATTTTTTATTTATTAATTAACAAGTACAGTAAAATATATATGCAGGGCATTGCTCTACTTGGACTTCTGCCTCCTGGTTCAAGATTTTTTTTATTCTATGCTATTTTAATTAATTTTCCTTTCCACATTTGTTTGCAGGGCAGTTGTCCTGCTCTTACTGTCATTTTGTTGCCTTTTTCAGCCCTCTCCTCTTACTTCGACCATTTTACAGCACCAAAGTTCGGGTCCCCATTGACTTATATGGGGTTCGGGTCCAGGGTCAAGTTCAGGTGCCTGAACCAAACTTTTTTCTCAAGTTTGACCTAACCCGCTGAACTCGAACTTCCACAGTTCCGCTCATCCCTAATGCTAATGACACCCAATTATACACCTTTTTTCCTGACATCACCCCCCACCTTAATCCAAAATACCAGGGATTGTCTGTCCACTGTGTCTAACACCATGTCATCCTTCTATCTGAAACTATATTGTGTTTCCTCCTTCTACTAACATACCTAGCTATACACAATATTGCAGTTGTGTTGGGTGGTTCAACCATAACTCCCAAGTGGCATGCCCGCAGTCTTGGGGTCATATTTGACACAGAACTTTCCTTTATTCCCTATATCCAATCACTTGCTCGCTCATGTTACTTGCATCTTAACAACATCTCCAGAATCCGACCTTTTGTCACTTTTTAAACTGCAAAAACTTTTACTGACGCTTTTATTCATTCTCGTCTGGAATATTGCAACGCTTTACTGATCGGTCTCCCTCTAACTCAACTTTTTCCTCGCCAATCCATACTGAATGCGACAGCCAGGTCATATTTCTGTCCAGCCTTTTCACCGATGTCTTTACCTTGCGCCAGTGATTACACTGGTTGCCCACCCGTTACAGAATACAAACTCATATCTGTCACCCACAAAGCTCTCCACAGTTCTGCACCACCTTACATCTCCTCCCTCATCTCTGTCTAGCACCTTACCAGTGCTCTCGGTTCGGTAACTGATCTAAGACTTACGTCCTTAATAATCCGAACCTCGCACCTCCGTCTCCAAGACTTTTCTCATACTGCGCCAGTGTTCTGGAATGCACTACCCTAAACGATCCGACTAATATCTAGCTCCCATCTAGCCTTCATGTTTTTAAGCGTGCTTTAAAAACACATCTCACACAGGCCTGTTCCCTCCATATAAATGTTAATCATAATCTGGTCCCCCCTATTCATGTCTCCACATGTTCCATGCACTCAATAGCACACAGATATTGACTGATGACCGCATCATGCAGCTTTATATGAAAACCCTCATTTATTATAATGGCTGGACCGCACATAACAAGCATGGTCCCCTCTATTTCCTTATAGGTTGTAACCTCACTCCTCCTGTAACTGTTGAACTATGTGTTACTTTCCATTATTATTGTCTGTACATGTCCACACTTAATTGTAAAGTGCTGCAGAATATGTTGGCGCTATATACAGTGGCTTGGAAAAGTATTCACCCCTCTTGGCTTTTTACTTATTTTGTTATATCTGGTGCAGGCAATCACCTTTATAAGTCACATGCCAGTGAAAGGAAGTTCCCCTGTGTGCAATCTAAGTGTCACATGTCTGTCAGTATATGCACGTAAGGCTGGGTTCACATTGCTATTGCGGGCAATGCGCTGACGGCATCCATCACATAGCGGCACTAACGCTATGTAACGGATGCGTTAACGCCGCCATTGCCCGCAATAGCAGTAGGGCATCCTAACACATGCCGAAATCGGCATGCGTTAGCGATGTGCCGTCATTCTGTGACAGACCCTCGGACGCGGTCTGCAGCGTTCGGGGGTCCGTCACTGCTAGCTCAGCTGGAGAATCTGCACTAGCGTGATCGGTAACGCGATCACAAAATGACAGTAGCGTTAATGCAGTCCGTCAACGCTATGCGTTGAACTGACTGCATTAACGCTATGTGAACCTAGCCTTACCTTTTCTGAAAGGCCACAGAGGCTGCAACACCATTAACAAGAGGCACCACTAACCAAGAACATCATGAAGACCAAGGAGATCTCCAAACAAGTCAGGGACAAATTTATTGAGATTTACAAGTCTGGGTTGGGTTATAAAAAAATATCCTAACCTCTGATGATCCCTCGGAGCACCATCAAATCCAATATCATCAAATGGAAAGAACATGGTACCACAACAAACCTGCCAAGAGAGGGACGCCCACCAAAACTCTCATCCTGGGCAAGGAGGATATGAATTAGAGGGGCAACAGAGAGACCAAAGATAACCCTGAAGGAGCTGCAGAGTTCCAAAGCAGACACTGGAGTATCTGTCCATACGACCACAATAAGCTCCATAGAGGTGTCCTACATGGAAAAGTGGGCAGAAAAAAAGCCTTTACTTACACACAATTGTAATGTGTGGATGAAGGTGCTGTGGTTAGATGAGACAAAAATTGAACTTTTTGGCCACCAAAGTAAACGCTATGTCTGGCGCAAAATCAACACAGCTCATCCCATCAAGAACACCATACCCACAGTGAAACATGGTGATGGCAGCATCATGCTGTGGGCATGTTTTTCAGCTTCAGGGTCAAGAAAAATGGTCCGAATTGAGGGTAAGATGGATAGTGTGAAATACAGGGATATTCCTGAGCAAAACCTGTTTCAGTCTGTCAGTGATTTGAGTCTGGGACAGAGGTTCGCCTTCCAACAAGACAATGACCCAAATCACACTGGTAAAGCAACACTCAAGTGGTTTAAAGGGAAATGTGTAAAATGCGTAAATGTTTTGGAGTGGCCTAGTCAAAGCTCAGACCTTAATCCAATTGAGAATCTGTAATCACACCTGAAGATTGCTGTTTACTAGAGGAAACTATCTATCTTGAAGTCACAAGAGCAGTTTTACCTTGAATAATGGGCAAAAATCCCAGTGGCCAGATGTGCATAGTTCAGAGACTTATCCAAAGCGACTTGCAGCTGTAATTGCCACAAAAGGAGGCTCTACAAAGTACTGACTTTAGGGGGGTGAATAGTTATGCAAACTGAAGTGTTCAGTTATTTTGTCATATTTGTTGTTTGCCTCACAAAAAAAGTAAAACAAATGTTCACAGTTTTGGGCACGTTCTTTACATGAACTGATGCAAACCATTAGAAAAAACAGTGAAATTCCAGGTTGTTAGGTAGCAAAACACGAAAAATACCAAAGGGGGCGAATATTTTCGCAAGCCACAGAAACTAAAATTTTTATTATTTCAGATGTAAGTTTTGCTATCCATGTTTTTCACGGACAGCACTTAATTGATAGTATGTGGGGTAGTTCACATATCCGATTTTCCTCTAAGTGGTCCTCACAAAAGCAGACACTTGTTTGATATTAACCCATGGGTTGGATCAAACTCACCAATGGAAGTCTATGATTCGCAAACAAATGGCACAGCACTCGGATGCCATCGAGCACTTTATCGTCATCACTGTCCCCATTGGGGCACACAATCTAGATTCTTTATCAGTATGTCTTTGGAAACCAGAGAACCCAGAGGAAACCCACGCAAACACGGGGAGAACATACAAACTCCTTGCAAATGTTGTCGTTGGTGGGATTTGATCCAGGACCCCAGTGCTGTAAATGTACAGTGCTAACCACTGAGTCACTGTGCGAACAACTGAGCCACCAATCTGCTCTTACTTAATATTTATCTAAATCTCTGATGTTTGAAAATAAACTTAATTAAAAATAAAAAAAAATAAAACTATGGAGAAAAAAATTGCCTTGATGACCCAGGCCATAGCATGATTAAGAGCGTTTGTTGCTTTCTAATAATATTAGCAATGTGATATATAGCAATCTGGTAAATCTGAAGCATGAATTTGTAACTTTCAATGGAAAAAAAAAGTAGAAACCGCACAGAATGAATCAAATCTTTTATTTTTAAGCAATCGTCCACTTATTAACCACGTCCCCAGATCACACAAAGAGATAACGGAGAGGGACCATGCTGCTTTGATGTGGGATATATCACATGTAACCGAGGGGACCTCAATCCATGAATCACATTCTGTGGTTTCCACCAGATTTGACGGATCACTTTTACACAGAGGTCAGCCTCAAGTGTCCAGCTGTACTGACTGATCACTGGCCGACAACATCACTTTCAAATTAATAATGTCAGCCGCCACCTCCTCTGTGAACTCGGAGCTTCATTTGTAAACTAGTGTGATGAAAAGGGGAATTAATTTAAAACAGAGCACCAATTTTTTTTTTTTTTTTGCAAAGGCACATAGGGTGACACTTGTGAAAAAGTAGTTTAAAGGACAAAGGTGCTAACGCCCAAGCAGCCAATCAGAGAACAAGAATTAATGACATAATTGAGAATAAATATACATCCCCCAAGTGTCAGTATTTACAGCTGTATTTATAACTAGAGATGAGTGAATTTGTTCAGATTTTGACCCCAAATCTGATTTTGACATATTTGAGACATATTCGAACAATAATCGTGACGAATGTATGTCTTATGATCGGTTCCGAAAACATTTTGTAATTTCTACTCCTATTGACGTTCGGCTGCGTTCATTGAATATTGCAAAAACAATATTCGATTCCGTTCGTATTCGGAACCGAATCCGAACAAATTTGCTCATCTCTATTTTTAACATGTAAATAGGTCTAACAAAGGGCAAGACAACAAGGAAAAATGAATGATAGTTGGAACAAGTCACAACATGAACATGAATATAACTGCACAATATCTAGCTGACCATCTAAGCTGGACCCCTGAAGAGCACCTACTAAATCAAAAAGTAATACAATCAACATTAGGGCTCATATCCATCAGTGAATAAAATGGAGTAAATCTCTGTCATTTAAAGATAGTTTTCAACCTAAATATTTTTCAATAGATATGACATATGTAATTAGTACAGTGCATGTAGCATGTATTTAATTAATAAATGAATAAATTACAGAAAAAAATGGCACGAGATCCATTTAAATTTTGTTAACCAGCTAAGGGAAAGCAGACAGCTGGGGGCTGATGTTTCTAGCCTGGCAAGGGGGTAATACACATGTAGCTTTCCAGGCTATTAATATCAGCTCACAGCTATATACGTTTGCTGGTTATTAAAATGGGAGACCTCCCCAAAAAATGGTGTGGGGCCTTCCTATAATTAATAAACTGTAAAGCACTGTGGAATATGTTGTCCGCTATATAAATAAAGATTATTATTATTATTAATAACCATCAAAGGCTAGGCAGACAGCTGAATGCTGATATTAATAGGCTAAGAATGGGCCATGCCTAAAAACATCAGCTCCCAGCCACCCCAGAAATGGTGTATTCCTAAGATGCGCCAATTCTGGCGCTTAGCCTCCGCTTTTCTCACTTGCCATAGTGTGGTGGCAAGTGGGGTAAAAGCATTGGGGTTGATGTCAGCTTTGTATTGGCATCTGATTGTATTGGGCGTAAAGGTGAGTATAACTTTGTTGTTTCTATTTTTATTTCAAATAAAGGTGTCAATGTCTTTATTTCAATTAAATGACTTTATTCTGGGTGTATTTTTATTTACAATATGACTATGGGGTTAGTAATTGGGGCGTCTTATAGCCAGCTCCCCAGTACTAACTCCTGAGCTTGATGTCAGCCGCCAATACAAAGCTGACATCAACCCCAATACTTTTACCCCACTTGCCACGGCATCAGGAAAGTGAAAGAGTGGAGGCTAAGTGCCAGAATTGGAACATCTTATGGATGCGCCATTTCTGGAGGGGCTGATGTTTTTAGTCTGGGCGGAAGCCAATATACATGGCCCCTTCCTAGCCTATTATGATCAGCCCATACCTAATCTGGTTATCAATTATAGGGGAGCCCCAAGTATTTTTTTGGGGGTCCCCTTTTTAATTACCAGTAAAGGCTAAGTATATAACTGTGAGCTGATATTAATTGCCTGGGAAGCTCCATGTGTATTATCCCCTTCCCAGGCTAGAAACATCTGCCCCCGCTGTCCCCTTTACCTAGGTTGGTTAACAAAATTTTTTATTTAACTATTAGCTAAATCCATGAACATTAAACTACACGCGCACTGCAGTTATTATATATGTGACTGACATCTTTCTATCTATTCTGATGCTCACACAGTGAATTTACTGTACTTGGCTGATGAAATGTTGGGTTTTCAAGCACATGGGTGTGTAAAAATCGGACAGCACACGCAAGGGCCATGTGATTTTTTGCTCGCAACCATTGACTTGCATTGGCAAGTGTCGTCCGATATACGAGGACAATCGCAGCATGCTATTTTTTTTCTCAGTCCGATCTGAGCAAAAAAACGCATATGGGCAAGGAAACATACAATAACATTAGTCAGAGTGCAATCTGATCTTTTTATCGGATTGCACTCGTCCGTTATTCTGTCTATTTTTGCACACAGCACGATTCGCACAAAATCATAGAGACGTGTCCAATTTTGATCAGATCAAACTCACCAGTGCAAGTCTATGGTCCATGGAAAAAAAAAAAAAAAATCAGACAGCACTCAGATGCCATACATGTGCTGTTCATTTTCAAGGACACTTCGTTAGTTCAGGTGCACACGACAGTTTATATCGGATGAGTGCTATCAATGGCTTTGATGGACAACACTCGTGCCTATGATACTCTATGGGGCTTTGCACATGTCCAACTTTTACCTCGGACCCAGCGTGTACTACGAAGTTTCCATCGTTTAGTGTATGGGATATCGCAGCAGACCGCTGTTCCACACTGTGTATGTGTTTGTAGTTAAATCCTATATGTGATAGACGCCACTTTGTATTCCTCACAGGTTTCTGTATAACAAGTTGCGACCGTTCTCAGAATAAGCATTTGACAAAAGCCAAAAATAAACTCAAAGTGAAGGGTTACTAATGGAAATTCAGTTTTATTATTCTGTAATTCTACTGCAATGTGGATCCTAAGGAGAAAGTACAGAAGATAAAGTTTATAACATTTTTTCTGTACAGGTGAAAAGCAACTCTAATATATCTTAGAGAAATCTGCTTCTTTCTCCTTCTGAATAGATATAGAATAGGGAAAACGATAGGGTGATAATCTCTCAATTCATGGGTAAATCTGGGATAGGAGAGAACAGTTGGTGCTCATAAAGTTCTATGCTCTCCCTCATTAAAAACAGACTTTTGGGAGAAATGAGTGTTTGGACTTTAGCACCAGACACTAAACTGTTTGGTACAAACCCTGAATAAAAGTTTAGGAGGTGCTCATCTCTAAAAAAAAAGATCAATCCAGAAGGGGAAATATATATATATTATTCTGATGGGATAGATTAAAGTTATTCTTTTCCTGTGTACTATTGTTGATTTATGAGGTTTTATCATAACAGTACCCATAAAAATAGTTACTGTACCATGGGATCAAAAGGTTAAACAATCTTTATTCTATATAAATTACATAATACAGATAGATATTCACACTGATCTATGGGTACAGTCAGGGCCATAAAAGAGCAAACAAACAAAAAAAAAAAAAGTGGCACGAGCAAGTTTAACTAGTGAGTTTAATGTCTAGCCTTCACTGCGAGATGTGCTCATAGAGATAGGAGTGACAGCACTAAGCCCTCACGAGGGTTAACAAAGGTTCAGCAGGTCAGGACAAGGCCATTTATCAAGTCATGTCAGGCTTAGGCCGTGTTGATGCAGATAAGTCATTTTCCTCCCTGGAATTATTTCGGCACATTGATTTGGGGATTATGAGTAAATATGGAGACAGCATTTAGTTTGGAAGTAATGGCTTTGTATATGCAAAAAAAAAAAAAAAAAAAGTTGAGTGGGGAGGGTCATATGTAACTGAGTGGGCATATGCCATTTTTTGTTCCAAAACTGGTAGTTTCTCCAGAATAGCATCCTTTTACTTGTCGTTAGGTATACCCCCTCCCCATCATAAGTTCAGAGGACTCTCAAGGTACTCGAACATTAAGGGTCCAGCTCTAACCACTGATGTGGGGCAGCATGGTGGCTCAGTGGTTAGCATTGCAGTGCTGGGGTCTTGGGTTCAAATCCCACCAAGGAGTTTGTATGCTCTCCCCATGTTTGTGTGGGTTTCCTCCCACACTAAAGACATCCTGATCGGGAATCTAGATTGTGAACCCCAATGGCGACAGTGAAAGAGCTGTGGTATTAATGGTGTAGTATATTAGGCTATGTGCACACATTCAGGAATCTTTGCAGAAATTTCCTGAGAAAAAAAAAACAGACTTTTTCCCCAGAAATCCGCATGCGATTTTTTCCTGAACATTCTAGGTCAATAATATAGTGGGAAATATGCAAATTTACTGCGAAAATAATGAACATGCTGCGTCTTTACCGCAATGTGTTTTTGCCTGGAAAAAACACACCATGTGCACAAAAATTGCAGAATGCATTCTGAATAATAGGATGCTTACTGCATGCATTTAAGAGTTTTTGCCGCAGAAAAAAAAAAAAAAAAAAAAATCCTGAACGTGTGCACATAGCTTAAGAGTAAAATAAATTCAGGGAATCTACAAGGAACCATAGATGGATATACTAGATAATGTGTAGAAGAGTAAGGGAAACCACTTTTTGTGGAGGCTTTATTGTAACACATTATGAATTCTATATACAGAAATTTACAAAGGTACAATATCGTCCAATGATAAATGCAAGAGCGTTTAATACACAACTTGTATCTACATAAAATCATGGGCAGGCGCCCACTGAGTGATCAGTTTTTTTTGCGGCCACAATATAAATACTATGGTACTGTACAAATTAAATATAAAATAAGTGAATTTATAAAAGCATCTATACACAGTATGACACTATAGAGGTCTCTTTAGAGGACTTGGCCTTTAAAGGGTTTGAATCGAGTGGGAAGATTGTCCACGGGGTAGACGATGGGACTAGTCTTCATGGTCGGTGGCCCATTTAGGAGTTCCCAATCGCAGCTTCGGCACAGTTCAATGATAAAAGTCTTTAGGAGGATCTTTGCAAACTCTTTGCCCACACAGCTCCTCGGACCTCCTCCAAAGGGTATGAAGCCGAATCGGGAAGAGTCTTCAGGGAAAGGAGTTAAGAAACGATCAGGGTTAAACTCTTCCTTGTTGGGGAAAATCTCAGCAAGATTGTGAGTGTCCGCGATGCTGTAGATGACATTCCAGCCCTTTGGAATCTGATAGCCCTTTAAAAAAAAAAAAAAAAAGAAAAATGCATAAATACCAAAGCAAGGTAATACAGGTAATAACACTCAATAGGTGTGACACCCGGCACTGGCCAGTCTTACAGGATGCTATAAAACCGTAAAAAGGGCTGCAATTATGGTCACCATGAGCCAATTGACAAGCATGAAATTGCCTGCGAGTTGTCAGATGTTCACTTTACTGCTGTAAAGGACCTTGTGAACTTACCAGTGTTAGATCAAAGAGAAATACACTCTACATTCACAAGAACATACAATAAAATAAAAGCCGGACAGCCACCTCCTACAATAGCTGGAGTAAATACTAGACCTCAAATAAATTCAGGTTCCCTTTGTAGATCTGTCAAAAGGAACAAGTATGCGGGCGGGCGATACAAGCGCACCGCAGTCATAGAAAGTTGCATACAGAATTTCTTACTTCCTAGCGGAGTTACTCATTTTGACATTAACATCTAGTTAAGAAGTTTGGACAGAAGGAATGGAGAAGGTCAAAAACTGTCCAAAAGCAGGTCTGCATTTGAGAAGGGAACCACAATGAATCTCTACACGTCTAAAGGAAACATTTGTTTAAACTCAATTAGTATGTATATAGACTTACATTTAAGACAAAAGTCTTCACCGCAACTCGAAAACCTCCAGGAATTGGTGGGCTGAGCCTTAGGGTCTCCTTTAAGACGCAGCCAGTGTATGCAAGCTGATGTAGTATATCGAGGGTTAAAGGTTTCTTTTCTTCAGGAGCAAGTGATAAGAGGCCCTAAAATAGAAAAATGAATGCCAAATTTAGTAATCCTTGTCATACCCATCCAATTGCTGGGCATCTTATGACAACCAACTTCAGAGCAAGGTCTCGAGAGTCTTACCTTAGAGTCAAGCTCTTCACGGACCTTCTGCACAACATCCTTGTGAAGGCCAAGAAACGTTATGAGAGATGTGGCAGCACTAGCTGTGGTCCCGTGGCCTCCAAACAACAACTCTGTTGCAGATTCTTTCAATGCCTAGACAATGGCAAGGGTTTAATAGGGTGTCCCTCTAAATGAACCACATCAAGCGCATTTATAGGGAGCTCCCTAGTTTAGGTGCTCACCTGCAAGTTAATGGGTTCTCCATTCCGTCGGCTATGGTCAATCAGCAACTGTAAGGCATCTTGACAAGAGCCCTCCGGTTCTTTCTGCAACTTTTCCTTGATGTTTTCATCAATTTTAGCATGAATTATATTTCTTGCCCGCAGACCCTATAACACATTGAAATAAAATTACACTAAAATTTGGGACAAAGTTCTAAAAAAAACCACTGGACTTTCACAGAAGACGATAACAAAAATATAGAGCTCTTGTAAAAATTTAGAGATAATGAAACAGGATCACTCACCTTGTAAAGGCCACTAAACGGTACATCAATAGGAAGGGAGAAGAGATTCCGGGTCATTTCCTCAAAGGCTTCCACCAGTGGCTGCTCATGTGCCGGGTCCATATGGGAAGGCTCGAAGCCTAGAAGAAGTCTCATGGCGATGCGGAACATGAGACGCTTGACGGCCGGGTACACTAGCACACAGGACTCGTTTTGCAGCCACAAGTGAATGGCAGTGCGGATCTCTTCCTCCATGACTGGCACGTAGCTCGCCAGAGCATCCTTGGAGAAAGCTTGCATGATGACCTAAGACAAGACACTTCAATTACTACCATGCCACCGCTTGCTTTCTCTACAGAAGTTCATATGACACTACAATGGGTTAATTAGGTTTCTTTAATGAGGTGGTTAAAAGGTTGCTGCATATCTAAGTCATCTCTGTTGGTAGAGGAGTTACTCCCCCTGGAAGCTTCATGCTGTATAAGGGATTAGTGCCCCCCTCCCTGTCAAGCCTAATGCAGTAAATGGATTAATCAGAACCACCCAGAGAGCAGCACTAGGACTTCATTAATAGGTCAGTTATATCCCAAAAAAAAAAAAAGCCACACAAAACAAATCTGTATCATAATTAATATTGACTCAGAAGCAACAAGTATTTACAAATATCAACGTGGACAAGGGATGGCGCTGCTTCCCCACATTCAGTGCCATGCAGGAAATAAGAGCTACAGACAGAACTCTCGGATCAGCCCATCTGCGCTCTGCTGCGCCTTTACGCACGGGACTCCTGCGCCACTCACCTTCTTCATGTGCTTGTGCTGGCTGTCGTGCAGGTTGGAGAGACACTCGGAGCCCAGGATGGTCCGGACAGAAGCCGGCCAGTGCACGGACACCAGTTTGTGCTCCCCAAGGAGGATCTGCCGCACATTCTCTGCTCCCATGATGCGCACAGTCGGGCTTCCGAACAGATGCGTTTTATAGATGTGCCCATACTTTCTGCTCTTGAGTTGGAGGAATTTACGTCTCTGGAAGAGAAACAGACACGTTCAAGCACTTATAACTAGCAAGCCATGCGTTTGCTCTAAAGCCTTCTGCATCCGCACCAGAGAACTCTGCATCCGCACCTGAGCGCATGGCAGCCAGCCCCAGTGCAGGTGCATCAAATCACCCATCTGCAAGCAGCAGCATCCTACACTTACCTGCAGCACCATCTGCAAGGTTTCCCCAAAAAAAGGCAGCCCCATAGTGCCAGGGGGCAGAGGGCTGTCGCAGGTAGAGTCTCTGCAGCTGTAACAGTACAGTCCCCACAACTTGACTGCAGTGAGCAGCAGCAGGACTGGCAGCACCAAGGTGCACAGGGCACTGGTGACCAAGGTGGACAGCTCCATGTCAGTGCTCAGTGTCAGCTCCCCTACATACTGCTCTCAGCCCCCAGTGTCGCCCTTATATAGCAGCTCCAGGTCTGCCCCCTTTTTTTTTCTTACCTTGCTCAGATAAATTAGTTCACACAAAGTTCATCTTTAATTGCAGATTGTAGCATAAGTGCAGGACTCCTCCCCCAGGGACAGGGCTGCCCAAAATCTTTAACCATTTGGATTCATTTCCCACCTCCAGAGCTCCACACAATCAGCAGCTTTTGCTTTGAAAAGGTGTTAATTTGCCCAACACAATGTCCAGTCCCATATAGCCATGCAAGTCAATGGTCCATTTAATAGAAGGGTGTGTGCTATTTGCTTTTCTAATTCATCCTGCACTGAGGCAGCAGAGGAGGAGGACACCCAGGCACAGGGCGAAGGCTCCAGCACTGGTCACTATCTGGGCTGAGCTTACATTAGAGCGATCTATTCCTCATAGGATCGGATCAATGAATGAAAATGTCTTGCTCAAGGCTTGTTTACGTAAAGCGATTGTGAATAAGTGATCACTAATTTGCCGTATTATTCCATTTATTAGGATCTCTGTGCACACCTAATGAGCAGGACAATGACCTATAATGCATTGGCGAGCGCGCAGACAACTCATTTCTCATTGGGTCAGTTATTCTTTTTTTTTTCACAAAATGATTATTGAGGTTGTTGGTCGATTTCATTCAGCTACTTCTAAATGCATCTCCTGTAATAAGGACACCTTCTGCTGGTTCAGTAAGGCCAGAGTCTGATACCATAGCTGGTTAATTATCATTGGGATTCTAAACTTCTTGTTTGATTAAAAAAAAAAAAAAAAAAATATTGCATGGTCTGACCACTGTTCAATCCTGTCCCGTGTGTGCAGGAAGCAAAGTGGGACAAGGAGCTCTGCCACAATGCATCTCTACATAGTAAAGCATTGGGGAACATAGAAAAGCACAGTAAAACCAACGTATAAAAATACTCTGTTGTAAACAAGTAACAGTAAACAGCAAGTGCTAGTAAAAATATGATAAAACACAGGGTATTTGGTTGATTCATTTTTTGCAAAAGAAATGTATACTAAACCGTTCTACCCAGGGTGAACCTAGCCTCTGTGCTGCCTGAGGCGAACTGCAAAACAGCGCCTCCCAATTCGAGCGAGGAAAGCGGCAAATTTTAGGCCACGCCCCGACCACACCCATTTCACAACTAGTCACACCCATGTCCACGCCCCGACCACACCCATTTAGCACTGGTGATCACACTGACTGGTACTGAGTAGTGTTGAGCGATAGTGCTCGATAACTAAAAATATCGTATCGAAATTGTATCGCTGATATCACTAAATATCGTCGATATCCGATTACGATACCGGAAGTCCCATGTAAGTCTATGGGAACAAAATATCGCAACTAAAAAAAACCTTTATTTCCTTGTAAACACTAAATATACACACATAGAATACATATATATATATATATATAATACATGTCATTGTGACATATATATATACATATATGTATAGTTTATACACTTCTACATAGTAAAATATCCTCTGATTCAATTGCCGGGTAAAGCCGGCTTCTGTGAAAAGACAGAAGCACCCGACATGAAATGACACTTGGTGTACATAGGGTTAACCATGTCTTTTCATGTCCTTTGCTATCTGATTTGCACAAACAATTACATCAGTCTATGTGTGCAAAATTTCACACCTGTAGGGTTAATTAAAGGTGTAAATTCGTTGTAAAAAAAACGGACTTTTTTGCTACGAATTTACACCTTTAATTAACCCCTACAGGTGTGAAATTTTGCACACTTACACTCATGTAATTGTTTGTGCAAATCAGATATCAAACTACATGAAAAGACATGGTTAACTCTATGTAAACCAAGTGTCATTTCATGTCGGGTTCTGCATTTTCACAAAAGCCGGCAATTGAATTAGCGGCTATTATACTATGTAGAAGTGTATGAACTATAAATATAAATATATATATATATATATATGTGTCACAAATTTAATGACATGTATACATATATATGAGGTGTAAAATTGCTGAAAAAAAATGCGTGGGCTCCCGCCCTATTTTCGCAACCAGACAGACAAAGCCAGTGAGTGGGGGCAGATAATAATAGCCCAGAGAGGGACCATTATTTTTGGCCCCCCCGGCTACTAACATCTGCCCCCAGACACCCCAGAAAGGGCAAATCTCTAATTAGATTTGCCCTTTCTGGCACTTTGCCCGTCTATTCCCATTGCCCTGTAGCGGTGGCGAATGGGTTAATAAGGGGTTAAAATGACCTTGCAATTGAAAGGTCACTTTAAGCCAGGTTAATAATTGAGAGCTGTCAATTAGACAACTATCAATTATTAATCCTATTGTATGAAAGAAAAATCAAACACACACACTTTAATAAAAAAGAAGTTTAATGAAATAATCACACAGTTTTTGACCATATTTTATTTACCTGCTAAAACCATTTCCTGTAATAAAAATAAAATAATAAAGCAAAATTATTCTTACCAATCCGATGTACAGTCAGGTCCCACGGTGTAATCCTTCAGAAAGGGTTAATGTTTACTGCAGGGACCGCAGCTAATGCTGCAGCCTCACAGTAAACCCCCAAATGAATGAGCTCCTCTCCTGGCTGACAGGAGAGGAAGTGGAAAGCTTAAGGCTAAGTGCACACGATCAGGAATAATTGCGTTTTTTTCGCGGTTTTTCCGCGGTTTTTCCGCGGTAAAAACGCGATAAAAACGCAAGCATTAAGCATCCTATACATGTTAATTGATTCCGCATGTTTTGTACACATGTTGCGTTTTTTTCCGCGAAAAAAACGCTTAGCGGAAAAAAAAGCAACATGTTCATTAATTTAGCGTAACCGCGGTGATTCCGCCGCCATAGGAATGCATTGAACCGCTTACTTTCCGCATGTGGCTATGCCCACCATGCGCAATGTAAGCGGTTCATGTGCGGATGGTACCCAGGGTCTGGAGCAGAGGAGACTCTCCTCCAGGCCCTGGGTACCATATCCCTGGTAAAACAATAATTAAAATAAAAAATAATGATATTTCTCACCTTCCGGCGGCCCCCGCAGCCTTCCCGCGGCCCCCTGCAGCCTTCCCGCCTTCAGCGACGCTCCCGGCAACTTCCGGTCCCAAGAGTCCTTTGCGAGAATCACCCAGATGGCGTAGCGGTCTCGCGAGATGCTACGTCATCGGTGTGATTTGTCGCAAAGCACTCCTGGGACCGCGAGTTGCCGGGAGCGTCGCTGAGAGGCGGGAAGGCTGCGGGGGCCGCCGGAAGGTGAGAATATCATTATTTATTATTTTTTTTATTATTTTTACATTAGATCTTTTTACTATTGATGCGGCATAGGCGGCATCAATAGTAAAAAGTTGGTCACACGTGTCAAACACTATGTGTGACTCGTGTGACCAACCTGTCAATCAGTTTTCCAAGCGATGCTACAGATCGCTAGGAAAACGCTAGCATTCTGCAAGCTAATTACGCTTGCAAAACGCTATTATTCTGGCGGGAATCAGCATAAAAAAACGTGCGTATTTCCTGCGGGAGAAGTGCGGGATTGCCGCGGAAATTTCCGCGGCAATTCCGCAACGTGTGAACTTAGCCTAATTGATTGCTTTCCACTTTCACTTCAGGTCAGCCAGGGACACAATCAGTGACGTCAGAGGGAACTGGTTAACAAAAATAGGGGATCCCCTCGAAAAAAATTGGCGTGGGGTCCCCCCTATTTTTGTTAACCAGCCAGATGAAGCAGACTGCTGAGGCCTGGTTTTTCAGGCTGGTAAGGATCCAATATCCATGGACCTTGCAAGCCTGATAATACCAGGCCACAGCAGTCTGCATATCTTGGCTGATTAACAAAAATAGGGGATCCCCTCGGCGTAGGGGTCCCCCTATTTTTGTTAACCAGCCAAGTAAAATGCAGACTGCTGCGGCCTGGTATTAAAAGACTGTCAAGGCCCATGGATTTT
This sequence comes from Oophaga sylvatica, assembly GCA_033576555.1. Classification (NCBI taxonomy): domain Eukaryota; kingdom Metazoa; phylum Chordata; class Amphibia; order Anura; family Dendrobatidae; genus Oophaga; species Oophaga sylvatica. The sequence continues at coordinate 562,208,014 of JARQOD010000003.1, forward strand.
GGCCCTCAACAGCCTGATAATACCAGGCTACAGCAGCCCCACATTTGGCGCATCAAAAGATGTGCCAATTGTGGCACTTTAACCCGGCTCTTCCCACTTGCCCTGTAGCGGTGGCAAGCGGGGTAATAAGGGGTTAATGTCACCGTTGATTGCACGGTGACAATAAGCCCGGTTAATAATGGAGAGGCGTCAATAAGACACCGATCCATTATTAATCCCAAAGTTATTAAATGCATAAAAAAAAGACAAAGCAAGAAAAAAGTATTTTAATGAAATAAAAGAGACAACACAGTTTTCATTTCTTTTATTGTACTCTCCTTCCTGCGACGCCATCGATCTCCTGTAAAAAAAGAAAAAAAACAAACCAACAGTATACCACCTGTCCGACGCAGTCCATAACGACAGTCCCACGACGATCCAGCTCTGCTACATCGCAATGACAGGCAGAGCCTGTCATCGCGACGCAGCACAGCTGATTACCTGCTTCCCCGGCGGTGACGTCATCGGACTGACTGCTTTACGGCCGGGATTACCCAGCAGTCACTGCAGTTATCGCGAGAAACTGCATGTGACCGCCGGGGAGAAGAGGATGGCGGCCATGAAGCAGTCCAGGCCGTGACCGCCGGAGATCTTCTGCCAGGTAAGTGCCGCTGACTCCTGACAGACCCGACCGACGGACACTGACAGTGACAGACCCGACCGACGGACACAGACAGTGACAGTGACAAATCCGATTCCGGTATTCGATAAGACGAAAATATCGAAACGAATTATCGAAAGGCCGATAGAGCTAATATCGGCCGATAGCCGATATTTGCAGTATCATATCGCTCAACACTAGTACTGAGGGCACAGTGACTGGTACTATGGGCACACTGGTACTGAGTAAAAGAAAGAACAGAGAGAGAAACAAGAAAACAGAGAAAGGAGAGAGAGAAAGAAAGAAAGAGGGAAAGCAAGAAAGAACAGAGAGAAAGTAGAGAGAGAAATAAATAAACAAAGAAAGGGAAAAGAAAGAACAGAGAGAGAAAAGAACAGAGAGAGAAAGAAAAAAAGACGGGAAAGAAAGAACAGAGAGAAAGAAAGAACAGAAAAAGAAAGAGGGGACAGAAAAAAAGAACAGAGAGAAAAAAAGAAATAGGGGAAAGAAAGAACAAAGAGAAAGAAAGAACAGAGAGATAGAGAGAAAGAAAGATGGGAAACAAAGAACAGAGAGAGAAAGAGAAATAAAGAAAACAGATAGAAAGAAGAGAGAGAAAGAACAGAAAGAAAGAAAGAACAGAGAGAGAAAGAAAGAGAAAGAAAGAACAGAAATAGAAAGAAAGAACAAAGAGAGAAAGAAAGAGAAAGAAAGAACAGAGATAGAAAGAAAGAGGGGAAAGAAAGAACAGAGAGAAAGAAAAAGAACAGAGAGAGAAAGATGGGAAAGAAAAAAATTACTGAATAATGGCCCCATATACTGCTGCATACAGTATAATAGCCCCACATGATGCTCCATACTGAATAATGGCCCCAACTACTGCTGCATACTGTATAATGGCCCCATATACTGCTGCATACAGTATAATAGCACCACATGATGCTCAATACTGAATAATGGCCCCATATACTGCTGCATACTGTATAATGGCCCCATATACTGCTGCATACAGTATAATAGTCCCACATGATGCTCCATACTGAATAATGGCCCCATATACTGCTGCATACTGTATAATAGTCCCACATGATGCTCCATACTGAATAATGGCCCCATATACTGCTGCATACAGTATAATAGCCCCACATGATGCTCCATACTGAATAATGGCCCTATATACTGCTGCATACAGTATAATAGCTCCACATGATGCTCCATACTGAATAATGGCCTTGCATAAAAAAAAACTACTCACCTCTGCCCGTTCCAACGCTGATATCGCTTCCTCATCTATCACACACACAGCGTCTCACACACACACACACACAGCGTCACACACACAGCAGCTTCACACACACACACACCCACACACACAACACACACACCAGCTTCACAGGCACAGCGGCCAGACTCACCTCTCCATGATCCGGCAGCTTCCTGCTCACTTCCTCTCACACATTATGAGTTCTGCTCTGCCGCCCCCTGGCTGCCGCCGCCGCCGCCTGAAATAACAGCTCAACTCGCCTCATTATAGCGGCGCCAGTGGCTCTACCAAACGTCAAGGTATACCCGTATCAAAGAAGTCCCTAACTGATGTATTTAAAAACCTGGTCATGTGTATAGTACCTGTATGAGCAGGATTCAGAAAGGTAATGTCCAATGTGGACACGCTGCAGAGAACGGCCTTAATGTGCATGGCTCACAAAGGAGGGGTGGAAACCTCCCTAGTCTTGCAAAAACAAGAAACCAATTGAATACAAACACATGAGCCATGCACACAGTGAAGTCTTCTGGTGGTTGTGAACAATGTCCCTACAGGCTTGTTCACTGTGTGCATGGCTCATGGTAAAGCATTGGGGTAGATTCACACATGACAGATTTCTTGCAGAAATTTTCGAGTCATAAAATTGGCTCCATTCATCTGACTGAGGCCACATTCACATGTTCTGTATTTGGTCAGTATTTTACATCTGTATTTGTAAGCCAAATTCAGGAGTGGAACAATCAGAGGAAAAGTATAATAGAAACACGTCACCACTTCTGTATTTTTCACCCACTCCCGATTTTGGCTTACAAATACTGATGTAATATACTGATCAAATACTGAACGTGTGAACATGGCCTTAAGGTTGTTTGGGTAGAAACAATATGTATTTGTACAAGTAACTTTAAAAGAATTGGACGGTTGTTACATTTTTGCAACAAATCTGCCAAGTGTGTATACCGCTTTAGTCCTCATTCACATGTCTGCTGTCCGTTTTTAACATTATAAATAATAGAAGCTTTGCAAATTATTTCTTTTGCAAAAATCACTTATAAAACGGATGTTAAAAACTGAAACACTGACAAAAATCTGATCAAAAATGCTTATGAAATCACTGACAGGTTTTCAAACTGAAGTCAAGACTGGATTAAAATGGAATATGAAATATAAAAGAAGTGCTATGGGTTTGTTCACACTGAGCAAATACATGTCGGAAAAGCATTTGTTCTTGAATCCGGAGCAGAAATCCGAGACAGAACCTCAAGTTTCAGTAGCATATTTGGAGCATGAATAGTGGGTTTAAAGCAGAATGGGACTAATCTGTGTGTCACAACCCGCCATGGTTTTCAGAAAAAAAAAATGGGATGTACTTTGTAACCATATCAAAAAGTCCAACCAAAACTGCATTTGTTATTAGAGTGTTTGCGTATGTACATACGACGACTTTTCAGAAAGCACTAGGTAAACGTTAGAATGAACATATGCACAGCAATTTCAAAATAACTTGCTGTGCACATGTTCTGTCTTTATTTTTTCTCTTATTTCAACTCTTCAAAAGCCGTGAAGTGGATATAAGAAGTGAATTGGCTATTCTTCAAGACTTTTCCTTGAAAATTGCCAATATGTTATGTATGGAAAAAAAGTTGACGACAAAAACAGCACAAAAGACGTCAAAGAAGATGCATCAGAAGAAACATCACCGGCGTTCTACTGTAGTGTCTTCTGCTTTTATAAAGAAGCAGGTACTCCGGCATTGTGAAGATACCCTTAGGCTATGTACACACAAAAATTTTGTTGATACAGTAAAAAACGACAAGTTTTCTAGTAAATACACGCTTTGGTTCTTCAGTGTCTTTTTAGTTTGTGCCGCTGGAGTCTTTCACACTATACTTTCAAGTATGGAGCCTACTAACGGACCGAGTGACTTCTCATGGTGCCATAGACCGAGTGACTTCTCAAGGTGCCATAAACTGAGTTACTTCTCATGGTGCCAAAGCCTGAGTGACGTCTCATGGTGCCATAGACTGAGTGACGTCTCATGGTGCCATAGACTGAGTGACTTCTCATGGTGCCATAGACTGAGTGACATCTCATGGTGCCATAGACTGAGTGACGTCTCGTGCCATAGACTGAGTGACTTCTCATGGTGCCATAGACTGAGTGACTTCTCATGGTGCCATAGACTGAGTGACTTCTCATGGTGCCATAGCCTGATGACTTCTCATAGTGCATGGACTGAGTGAATTCTCATGGTGCCATAGGACCAGTTACTTCTCATGGTGCATAAACTGAGTGACTTCTCATGGCATGTGCATGAGGACTTTTATGGTGCATAGCCTGATTGCGTTTCATGGGACCATGAGACTGAGTGATTTTACATGGTGCCATAGCAGTGATTCCATGGTGCATGGACTTAGTGTAACTCTCATGGAGGTGCAAGCCTGAGTGATTAGGTGAGCATTAGACTGAAGCACTTTCATGGGGTAGCATAAGCCGAGAACTCTCATGAGTGCCTAGCTTACTGACTTCTATGGTGCTGAGAAGCAGTACTTCTCATGGTGCAATAACTGAGTGACTTCATCATGGTGCCATAGACTGGTGATTTATGGTGCCATAGCTGAGTGACTTCTCATGGTGCCATAGACGAGTGACTTCTATGGTGCCATAGACCTGAGTGACTTCTCATGGTGCCATAGACTTAGTGACTTCTCATGGTGCCATAGCCTGAGTGACTTCTCATGGTGCCATAGACTGAGTGACTTCTCATGGTGCCATAGCCTGAGTGACTTCTCATGGTGCCATAGACTTAGTGACTTCTCATGGTGCCATAGACTGAGTGACTTCTCATGGTGCCATAGCCTGAGTGACTTCTCATGGTGCCATAGACTGAGTGAATTCTCATGGTGCCATAGACTGAGTGACTTCTCATGCTGCCACAGACATGACTTCTTATGGTGCCCTAGACTGAGTGACTTCTCATGGTGCCATAGCCTGAGTGACTTCTCATGGTGCCATAGACTGAGTGAATTCTCATGGTGCCATAGACTGAGTGACTTCTCATGCTGCCACAGACAGTGACTTCTTATGGTACCATAGACTGATTGACTTCTCATGGTGCCATAGACTGAGTGACTTCTTATGGTGCCATGGACTAAATGAAGTCTCATTATGCCACAGGCAGAGTAACTTCTCATGGTGCAATACCTGAGTGACTTCTCATGGTGCCATAGACTTAGTGAATTCTCATGGTGCCATAGACTGAGTGACTTCTCATTGTGCCATACACTGAGTGACTTCTCATCATGGTGCCATAGCCTGAGTGACTTCTCATGGTGCCATAGCCTGAGTGACTTCACAAGGTGCCATAGCCTGAATGACTTGTCATGGTGCCATGGACTGAGTGAAGTCTCATTATGCCATAGGCAGAGTAACTTCTCATGGTGCCATAGCCTGAGTGACTTCTCATGGTGCCATAGCCTGAGTGACTTCTCATGGTGCCATAGACTGAGTGACTTCTCATGGTGCCATAGCCTGAGTGACTTCTCATGGTGCCATAGACTTAGTGACTTCTCATGGTGCCATAGACTGAGTGACTTCTCATGGTGCCATAGCCTGAGTGACTTCTCATGGTGCCATAGACTGAGTGAATTCTCATGGTGCCATAGACTGAGTGACTTCTCATGCTGCCACAGACAGTGACTTCTTATGGTGCCCTAGACTGAGTGACTTCTCATGGTGCCATAGCATGAGTGACTTCTCATGGTGCCATAGACTGAGTGAATTCTCATGGTGCCATAGACTGAGTGACTTCTCATGCTGCCACAGACAGTGACTTCTTATGGTACCATAGACTGATTGACTTCTCATGGTGCCATAGACTGAGTGACTTCTTATGGTGCCATGGACTAAATGAAGTCTCATTATGCCACAGGCAGAGTAACTTCTCATGGTGCAATAGCCTGAGTGACTTCTCATGGTGCCATAGACTTAGTGAATTCTCATGGTGCCATAGACTGAGTGACTTCTCATTGTGCCATAGACTGAGTGACTTCTCATCATGGTGCCATAGCCTGAGTGACTTCTCATGGTGCCATAGCCTGAGTGACTTCACAAGGTGCCATAGCCTGAATGACTTGTCATGGTGCCATGGACTGAGTGAAGTCTCATTATGCCATAGGCAGAGTAACTTCTCATGGTGCCATAGCCTGAGTGACTTCTCATGGTGCCATAGCCTGAGTGACTTCTCATGGTGCCATAGGCTGAGTGACTTCTCATGGTGCCATAGCCTGAGTGACTTCTCATGGTGCCATAGGCTGAGTGAATTCTCATGGTGCCATAGACTGAGTGACTTCTCATGGTGCCAATAGACCGAGTGAATTCTCATGGTGCCATAGCCTGAGTGACTTCACAAGGTGCCATAGACTGAGTGACTTCTCATGGTGCCATAGCCTGAGTGATTTCTCATGGTGCCATAAACTGAGTGACTTCTCATGGTGCCATAGCCTGAGTGACTTCTCATGGTGCCATAAACTGAGTGACTTCTCATGGTGCCATAGCCTGAGTGACTTCACAAGGTGCCATAGCCTGAATGACTTCTCATGGTGCCATGGACTGAGTGAAGTCTCATTATGCCATAGGCAGAGTAACTTCTCATCATGGTGTCATGCCTGAGTGACTTCTCATGGTGCCATAGCCTGAGTGACTTCTCATGGTGCCATAAACTGAGTGACTTCTCATGGTGCCATAGTCTGAGTGACTTCTCATGGTGCCATAAACTGAGTGATTTCTCAAGGTGCCATAAACTGAGTGACTTCTCATGGTGCTATAGACTGAGCGACTTCTCATGGTGCCATAGACTGAGTGACTTCACAAGGTGCCATAGCCTGAATGACTTCTCATGGTGTCATGGACTGAGTGAAGCCTCATTATGCCATAGGCAGAGTAACTTCTCATGGTGTCATAGCCTGAGTGACTTCTCATGGCGATATAGACTGAGTGATTTCTCATGGTGCTGAGCAGATTGTGGGATGCAGTGACGGACAGGAGGCAGAGTAAGGGTTAACAGATTTATTAACAGGGGAATACTCCACGCAGGGAGGTAATGAGTTAAGCAGGGGGTATGGGAGGTAGTATTAACACTGTATGAATGAGAGGTGAGGTATTGGGTAAAGCAACTGTTCATGAAAAGGGTAAACTTATCAAATTGAAAACAGCAAAAAGAAACCAGCTTATCTGTATTGGCTTGTGGTGCGTGGAAGCAGTTACTTCTCATGGTGCAATAAACTGAGTGACTTCTCATGGCATGGTGCCATAGACCTTCTTATGGTGCCATAGCCTGATTGACTTCTCATGGTGCCATAGACTGAGTGATTTCTCATGGTGCCATAGCCTGAGTGACTTCTCATGGTGCCATAGACTTAGTGACTTCTCATGGTGCCATAGCCTGAGTGACTTCTCATGGTGCCATAGACTGAGTGACTTCTCATGGTGCCATAGCCTGAGTGACTTCTCATGTGCCATAGACTTAGTGACTTCTCATGGTGCATAGACTGAGTGACTTCTCATGGTGCCATAGCTGATGACTTCTCATGGTGCCAAGACTGAGTGAATTCTCATGGTGCCATAGACTGAGTGACTTCTCATGCTGCCACAGACAGTGACTTCTTATGGTGCCCTAGACTGAGTGACTTCTCATGGTGCCATAGCCTGAGTGACTTCTCATGGTGCCATAGACTGAGTGAATTCTCATGGTGCCATAGACTGAGTGACTTCTCATGCTGCCACAGACAGTGACTTCTTATGGTACCATAGACTGATTGACTTCTCATGGTGCCATAGACTGAGTGACTTCTTATGGTGCCATGGACTAAATGAAGTCTCATTATGCCACAGGCAGAGTAACTTCTCATGGTGCAATAGCCTGAGTGACTTCTCATGGTGCCATAGACTTAGTGAATTCTCATGGTGCCATAGACTGAGTGACTTCTCATTGTGCCATACACTGAGTGACTTCTCATCATGGTGCCATAGCCTGAGTGACTTCTCATGGTGCCATAGCCTGAGTGACTTCACAAGGTGCCATAGCCTGAATGACTTGTCATGGTGCCATGGACTGAGTGAAGTCTCATTATGCCATAGGCAGAGTAACTTCTCATGGTGCCATAGCCTGAGTAACTTCTCATGGTGCCATAGCCTGAGTGACTTCTCATGGTGCCATAGCCTGAGTGACTTCTCATGGTGCCATAGCCTGAGTGACTTCTCATGGTGCCATAGACTTAGTGACTTCTCATGGTGCCATAGACTGAGTGACTTCTCATGGTGCCATAGCCTGAGTGACTTCTCATGGTGCCATAGACTGAGTGAATTCTCATGGTGCCATAGACTGAGTGACTTCTCATGCTGCCACAGACAGTGACTTCTCATGGTGCCATGGACTGAGTGAAGTCTCATTATGCCATAGGCAGAGTAACTTCTCATCATGGTGTCATGCCTGAGTGACTTCTCATGGTCCCATAGACTGAGTGACTTCTCATGCTGCCACAGACAGTGACTTCTTATGGTACCATAGACTGATTGACTTCTCATGGTGCCATAGACTGAGTGACTTCTTATGGTGCCATGGACTAAATGAAGTCTCATTATGCCACAGGCAGAGTAACTTCTCATGGTGCAATAGCCTGAGTGACTTCTCATGGTGCCATAGACTTAGTGAATTCTCATGGTGCCATAGACTTAGTGAATTCTCATGGTGCCATAGACTGAGTGACTTCTCATTGTGCCATAGACTGAGTGACTTCTCATCATGGTGCCATAGCCTGAGTGACTTCTCATGGTGCCATAGCCTGAGTGACTTCACAAGGTGCCATAGCCTGAATGACTTGTCATGGTGCCATGGACTGAGTGAAGTCTCATTATGCCATAGGCAGAGTAACTTCTCATGGTGCCATAGCCTGAGTGACTTCTCATGGTGCCATAGCCTGAGTGACTTCTCATGGTGCCATAGGCTGAGTGACTTCTCATGGTGCCATAGCCTGAGTGACTTCTCATGGTGCCATAGGCTGAGTGAATTCTCATGGTGCCATAGACTGAGTGACTTCTCATGGTGCCAATAGACCGAGTGACTTCTCATGGTGCCATAGCCTGAGTGACTTCACAAGGTGCCATAGACTGAGTGACTTCTCATGGTGCCATAGCCTGAGTGATTTCTCATGGTGCCATAAACTGAGTGACTTCTCATGGTGCCATAGCCTGAGTGACTTCTCATGGTGCCATAAACTGAGTGACTTCTCATGGTGCCATAGCCTGAGTGACTTCACAAGGTGCCATAGCCTGAATGACTTCTCATGGTGCCATGGACTGAGTGAAGTCTCATTATGCCATAGGCAGAGTAACTTCTCATCATGGTGTCATGCCTGAGTGACTTCTCATGGTGCCATAGCCTGAGTGACTTCTCATGGTGCCATAAACTGAGTGACTTCTCATGGTGCCATAGTCTGAGTGACTTCTCATGGTGCCATAAACTGAGTGATTTCTCAAGGTGCCATAAACTGAGTGACTTCTCATGGTGCTATAGACTGAGCGACATTTCATGGTGCCATAGATTGAGTGACTTCACAAGGTGCCATAGCCTGAATGACTTCTCATGGTGTCATGGACTGAGTGAAGCCTCATTATGCCATAGTCAGAGTAACTTCTCATGGTGTCATAGCCTGAGTGACTTCTCATGGCGATATAGACTGAGTGATTTCTCATGGTGCTGAGCAGATTGTGGGATGCAGTGACGGACAGGAGGCAGAGCAAGGGTTAACAGATTTATTAACAGGGGAATACTCCACGCAGGGAGGTAATGAGTTAAGCAGGGGGTATGGGAGGTAGTATTAACACTGTATGAATGAGAGGTGAGGTATAGGGTAAAGCAACTGTTCATGAAAAGGGTAAACTTATCAAATTGAAAACAGCAAAAAGAAACCAGCTCACCTGTATTGGCTTGTGGTGCGTGGAAGCACGGATCCCGTGTAGTTACACGTGCAATAATCAGCGAAAAAAGAAAAGGCTCAAAGCTTTGAGAAAGAACAGTTGCTTGTTCGAAACGCATTACTCTTGTGAACATGTGCGGTCTGTCCGCTAGTCTCTGTTTTTAATATGTCTAAATAAGTTTTGGAATATTTTGGAAGCTGGACCATCTTTTCCTTTTTTCTCTGGTAAACTTATCAGTCCGCCGGCTTCCTGGCTGTAGAGTCTTGGGCTCCAATAGGGGCGCCCACGCAAGCGGCGTGTGATGTCTCCGGAGGGGTCCTGAAGAAGTTGAGGATCCGGTTCCCGATGAAGGCGGCGTATCCTTGCTGTCCTAAGCGGGGTTCTGTGTCCATGGTTCATTGTACGGGATGCAGGACAGTCTGTGATACCGCCGAAGCGTGACTCGACTTGGCGGTGAATGCGGGTGAGAAGTTACACAGCTCTGGATGAGTCACAAAGTCAGTCTTAGGCTGCACGCACGCAGCAATCACCGGCCTGGAGCGTGTTAGACTTTCGGTCACGGGAGTCAGCGGGCACACAGCAGATTGCTGTCCACAGTCAGTGTACTCGAATGCAGGGAATCTACAGTGCGGGCCTGCGCTAACACGTTGCTCCAAGGAGGGAGCACCAACCTTCCCCTGCTGCGTGCTCTGTCTTTCCGCCAAGTCTCTTTCCGCTTTCTCACACACGGCGCCTTTTTTTATCATCACGCCCCCTGCTGTCGAGTGCAAAGGTTGGTCCGGGTCAGAAAGCCTTTCCCCGGGCAACAATGGTGACAGCTCCGACAGTTCTGGAACCGACACAAGAGAGGTACCGCTGGTCCGGTCCATCTTCTTACAGTGCCATGAGTGACTTCTCATGGTGCCACAAACAGTGATTTTCCTGTACATCTCACAGGTTGTGTAGAAAGCCGTTTTTCTTTTAGTGGGAAAGTGGGGACGAAAATTGCTGATATTGATTACGCTTTAATAGGAATAATAACAAAGGGGCACATTTATTGATGGTTTAAACTGTAAGGGTATGTTTCCACATAGCGGAAACATACCGGATTAGCTGCGGATTGAACGCTGGGTCCTACAGCAGCATTGAATCCGCAGCGGGCAGATGTTCCTGGATAGTGGAGGGGATTTTATGAAATCCCGTCTCCACTATGCGTCCAATTACGCGGGTGACACACCCGCGAAACTGGACATGCGGCGCGTCTTTTTAGACCGCAGCATGTCTATTTATCTTGCGGCGACGGAGCGTCGCTGCAAGGTAAATAGCAGAGTCCTAAGAAGCGCAGCGGCAATTCCGGATGTGTTTAATGAACACATCATCCGGAATCACCGCGCGTTCAGAAGGGGGTGGGGCTTTGAGCGGAGAGGCGTTTCCGCTCCGTCCAAAACGCCACCATTCCTGACCGTGGAAACGCACCCTTAAAGTGGCTTATTTAATAACATATAGAAAAAAGCAAGTCTAAACTGAAGTGTGCACTGATGGCTTGGACCGTCGTTGAGAACTCTGCAGATAACCTTTGCAATCACCAAAACGTCTAAATAAAAAGTAACTAAAAATATGCAATTGAAGTGCAATTAAAACTTTGAAAAATGGTTTTATACTTTGTAGCTTCTTAAAAGCAGTGTTGAGTGGGTGATATAGGGTGGTCTTGAGAGTCGTGACCCAGACACGCACAAATTACATGTCAACTTATGCTCGAACACTGTGGTTTGGTGAAAGGGTTCAAAAGAAAGGTTACAGATCCGTTCACCACTGCATCCATTCATCATGTATAGAAGGTATTTATGATATCATGAATAGAGGTTGCAATCCAGGACTTGAAAGGTCAAGAAAGTCCGTCTTCCATATAAGTTGAAATTGGTACTATAAGGCAACGTTCACACATTCAGTATTTGGTCAGTATTTCACATCATTATTTGTAAGCTAAAACCAGGAGTGGGTAAAAAAATGCTTCTATTATACTTTTCCTCTGATTGTTCCACTTCTGATTTTGGCTTACAAATACTGATGTAAAATACTGACCAAATACTCAACATGTGAACCTGTCCTAAATGACAGTATGGTTTGGGGTCCTAGTGCAGATTTTGCATCAGGACTTACTGTTCAACACAAATATATACTTTTTTTATGCCAGGCATTTTTCAAAACATCCTCTGAAAATAAAGGTAAAAAACTTACAACTGTGAAGAGGATTTTCCATAGGACAGGATGTGCTTTTTTAGGTATTTTTGAAGTTTTTTTAGGAGGATTTTTAGAGGAGATCCACAAAAAAAGCCAATTAAACCTCCATGCCATCAGTTGTTGGTATATAATAATTTAATCACTGTGTTTAGTCTGTGGCTCAATGGCAGCTTATCACATGCGATGTCCGGTGATGTGGATTCACACTGCAAAACCACATTTAATATTTACACAGCAGATAAGGCAATTTTATTAAATTAAAGGCGGTTTGTAGACGGCTGTCACCCAGACTCAGTTCAGTATTCACATTAAAGTCTCAGTTCACATGAATAGTCCAATTTTCATCCAGAAAAAAGACGATTTTTCATCTGTATCCTCATCTATACGTATTCTGTATTGCATCCGTTTTTATACATCAGCAGCGAAAATGATTTACAAGACCAAAAGCAGGTTCCTATGTTGGGCCATGTGCACACGGTGTCTTTTTCCGGCAAATTCTGGCCAAAATGATATTGCTGTGCACATGTTCTGTTTTATGGCAGTACTTTTAATTGCATCAGGGTTTGACGTTTTCCTTGTCGGCTTCAGCTGCGGAAAACTCGGCAGCTGCATTGCCATCTAAAGGAAGCCATAGGCACTCAGCCTTAGGGGGTGTACAGTGGGTTTGAAAAGTATTCAGACCCCTTTAAATATTTCACTCTTTGTTTCATTGCAGCCATTTGGTAAATTCAAAAAACTTTTTTTTTTCTTATTAATGTAAACTCTGCACCCCATCTTTACTGAAAAAAAAAACAGAAATGTAGAATTTTTTGCAAAAAAGAAAAACTGAAATATCGCATGGTCATAAATATTCAGACCCTTTGCTCAGTATTGAGTAGAAGCACCTTTTGAGCTAGTACAGCCATGAGTCTTCTTGGGAATGATGCAACAAGTTTTTCACACCTGGATTTGGGGATCCTCTGCCATTCTTCCTTGCAGATCCTCTCCAGTTCTGTCAGGTTGGATGGTGAACATTCGTGGACGGCCATTTTCATGTCTCTCCAGAGATGCTCAATTGGGTTTAGGTCAGGGCTCTGGCTGGGCCAGTCAAGAATGGTCACAGAGTTGTTCTGATGCCACTCCTTTGTTATTTTAGCTGTGTGCTTAGGTCATTGTCTTGTTGGAAGGTGAACATTGGGCCAAGTCTGAGGTCCAGAGCACTCTGGAAGAGGTTTTCATCCAAGTTTTCTCTGTATTATGCCGCATTCATGTTTACTTGAATTGCAACCAGTCGTCCTGTCCCTGCAGCTGAAAAACACCCCCATAGCATGATGCTGCCACCACCATGTTTCATTGTTAGGATTGTATTTGGCAGGTGATGAGCAGTGCCTGGTTTTCTCCACACATACCGCTTAGAATTATCACCAAAATGGTCAATCTTTGTCTCATCAGACCAGAGAATCTTATTTCTCATAGTCTGGGAGTCCTTCATGTGTTTTTTAGCAAACTCTATGCGGGCTTTCATATGTCTGGCACTGAGGAGAGGCTTCCGTCGGGCCACTCTGCCATAAAGGCCCGACTGGTGGAGGGCTGCAGTGATAGGTGACTTTGTGGAACTTTCTCCCATCTCCCTACTGCATCTGTGGAGCTCAGCCATAGTGATCTGGGGGTTCTTTACTTCTCTCACCAAGTCTCTTCTCCCATGATTCCTCAGACTGGCTGGACAGCCAGGTCTAGGAAGACTTCTGGTGGTCCCAAACTTCTTCCATTTAAGGATTATGGAGGCCACTGTGCTCTTAGGAACCTTGAGTACTGCAGAGATTCTTTTTCAGGCGTGCTCCATTTTATGTTCATTTTTTGGAGTTGCTTTTTCAGGTGGGTTCCAGTTATGATAATTTTTTGGAGTTGCTTTTTTAAGCAGGTTCCAGGTTCTGTTCATTTTTTGGAGTCGCTTTTTCAGGCAGGTTCCATGTTGAGACCATCTGAAAAAAGACATCATGTGCACATACCCTTAATAATGCAGCCGTAAAAATCAGATGCTGTACTGTTAATCAGTATGGGATCCAATTTTTCTTATTTTTTGCGTACCCATAGACATCAATAATTAAGTCGCATTCAAGAGGCTAGTGCATGCTGCAATTTTTTACATGTAGACCTTTGGTACGTGTAAAAAAAAAAAAAAGGTAATCCAAAGAGTCCAAATTGAATTACATTAGTCGAATTGCTGCCTGTTTTTTTCCACTTGTTCTGAAAATAAGTGTACGTAGTGTCACAGTTGCAATATCCGAATTTTCTGCAGTTTTACTGAACCGGACCTAGATAGCTAAAGAACCCTATGGTGATATACTAGCTCAGTACAACGCGGTCATAATACAGACACTATTGCTCTTACTGGAAATATCTTCTCCTGTATGACTACTTTACCTGATTACTGCTGCTCAGATCAAGGTCGAATATTCCGGTCTCTGGCCAGATTTAGGCCAGGGCTTGACCTTCCATGTAATATTCTGGTTGAACTTTTCATGGTGCCACCAATATGAGGCATCGCTGCTGTCAGGGCATTTAGTATCCTCTTCATTTGATGAATATTATTTCAAGAATAGACCATAACAATAACGATAAAGTTCTATGGAGGTATTGATTGACAGTCCTAGGACTGGGGCAGGATTTGGGCTGATTGCAGGAGCTTATGGAGCATAATGAGGTGCTTAGATGTGGAACATCAAACACTGTGTACAGCCAGAGACATTCCTCCTATGTTATACCATTAGCCTGGCCTGCGGTTCACCCCTGTTCTCAGATTGTATTTACGTTCAGGGTCCTGAGAGGAATAAGCTAGGGAAGAGGAGCAAGTTCTTAAACTTATGATGCAGGGCTAATCGCTGGTTCAAACTCAGTCAGCAGGGAAAGCAAGGTTATATTAATAGGTAAACACCCAGCGATTGCCTCCCACAAATACATCACATCCTCACTGTAATGCTATGTCCTGCGAGGACAGCAGGCGATCATAGGAGCAGAGAGGAAAGTGCATCACCCCTGGAAATCACCCTGCAATGCATCCATCATCATCATCATCATCACCACCCATACTGCCGAACATACATCACGTGACACCCAACAAAGTGCACTGCGCTAACCAAAGTCATCGCCAGGTCTGGGAGATACTGAATGCAGCAAGTAACATCACCATCATACCATACACATGTAGCGGCAGATTCATCATCGTCTTTGCACATTTTTACTAGAGTAAAAATGGTTCCGAATCTAACGTCCACACCACCACAATATTTTCGGTCCTGGAGCTGTCCCGAGAAAAATCTGACCTTGCGTAGACCAATGGTATTCAATATGGCTGGTCAAATGACAGTATGTTTTTCATATGGATCAAATATCTGGGTGAAAAAAATCCCAGCATGCGTTAATGTCTTCCATATTTCGAATGAGACTCACTTATTCAAATATATCAAGAACACCAAAAAAGAAAAAACGATCCAACATCCCATGTGATCTATCAAAAGCACCAAAAAATGATCCAACATCCCATGTAATCTATCAAAAACGCCAAAAAACGATCCAACATCCCATGTAGTCTATCAAAAGCACCAAAAAACTATCCAACATCCCATGTAGTCTATCAAAAGCACCAAAAAACGATCCAACATCCCATGTAATCTATCAAAAACACCAAAAAACGATCCAACATCCCATGTAATCTATCAAAAACGCCAAAAAACGATCCAATATCCATGTAATCTATCAAAACCACCAAAAAACGATCCAACATCCCATGTAATCTATCAAAACCACCAAAAAAACGATCCAACATCCCATGTAATCTATCAAAAATGCCAAAAAACGATCCAACATCCCATGTAATCTATCAAAACCACCAAAAACCGATCCAACATCCCATGTAATCTATCAAAACCACCAAAAAACGATCCAACATCCCCTGTAACTATCAAACCACCAAAAATGATCCAACTCCCATGTATCTATCAAAACCACCAAAATATGGGTGATATAATGAATCCCAAAATTAACTTAGCATATATAGACAGATTGGACATGGAGATCCCTGGATGTCTGTACGCCCACCCTGACGCGCGTTTCGGATGAAACCTTTGTCAAGGGTCATAATGTGTGAGCAAAAAAAAAAAAAAATCATATCTCATACGTATAACATCCGATTTTTACAGATACTTTGCAATTCCTAACATAGGAACTGTATTTGGTCTTGTCAATTTTTTTAACTACTGATTTATAAAAACTAATGCCATACGAATGACGATATACATGTAAAATTGTCTTTTTTTTCTAGATGAAAATAAAATGTTTTTTTTAAATGTTTGACTGAACTCAACTTAAGGGTAGGTGCACAAGACACTTGTGTCAGGCAGTTTACTCCTAACAAAAAAAAAAGCTCAAAAAATGTTAAAAATAAGGAACATTCACAGCAATGTCAAAATGACTGTGCACACGTCTTTATTCCGCCGTTGCACACACCTTGGTTTTCTTAGGTGAAGGTGACACGACCATATTGTCTTTTATTCAAGATCTTATCAGAGTGTGATCCGAGTTTCTTAGATGTGGAGAAGATGGTGAAAAAAATATCTTCATCCCGTCAGATGTCATCCGAGTGGAGTCTAATTGTTTTCATGGACTTATTGACTTGCATAGCCAATCCAATTTATGGATGCAAATCGTGCATCCTGCGATTTTTTTTTTTCTCTGAAAGACTCTGTCCAAGGAAATCGAATTTGTACACGGCCCCTGATCCGAGTGTAAGCCTATGTTTTGTCAGATCGCACTCGGACTGAAAATACGGTCGTCTGCACGAGCCCTTAGTGGCTGACAGTGGAGTTATTGAAGGTTGTCATAAATATTTTCATATCATACAAAATCCTTGCAGTATAGGAACGACATGGAGGATCGGGACCATTGCAGTCAGATTCCTTTGCCACGGAGGAATTTCTCCGGTCATTACATATACTGGGCATGGCACCATTATTCCTGGGTAGGGATGCGCGGAGCTGTGGAAGTTCGGGTTCTGGTACGACTTGAACTTTATTCCAAAGTTCGGTTACCAGAACTGTACCTGAACTTGAACCAGAACCCCGTTGAAAATAACGTGTAATCGAACTTTTGAGCAGGAAAATTCTCTCCTTCTCTTCTCCCGGAACTCCGAACATTGCAATAGACTCCCAGGAGAAGTCCGTGTTCTGCGTTTAGCACTGGACACTAACTTTCTGGTTCGACAAACTTTTAAATTTGGGCTCGCTCATCTCTGTTCCTGGGATTTAGGCATTGTCTTATCCATACATTATTAATGGTAAATGTATCCGCAACCTTCTCATGCGGTTCAATCTATAGCCTGGGTTCACATATCTTCCATAGACCCTAATGTCATGAGAGATATGTTTATTGATGGGAATTTGATTACCCTACAGTGACCCTTGTAATAGGACTGGGTTCAGGAATCCCGCTCCATGCTGCTCTCCCTGCAGGGTGTAAGAATAAGCCATATGTATCTCAGTGGCAGCAATTTGGAATTCAGTCCTTCTGTTGTGTCTTCATGAATGAAGCAATTTAATACCAACTACCAACCTGTGTTACTCTACCTCCATACCTGCCTATGCAATGCCGGCCATTGTGGAGATGTGCCCCTCTCACCTGACTGTCATTTCCATACATGGAGGTGAAACAATATATCCCAAGCCAACTCAATGTACAATTAAAATTCAGCAGGGGGATGATAATACCGGACCCTGTGATCTGCTCATTACTAACCGAGGTAATGTTTTTTTTCAAAACAAACTTTGTTCTCTCCATTCAAGTCCCAGGTGTTGTCGAACAGCCACGAGACATGCAGCCGCGGGGACTAGAACATACTATCTGAGCACGTCGAAGTCACTCCGTTAGCACAGGAGCATGCTCAGATAACCTTATCCAAGCACGCTTGCTCATCACTATTCATCTGCTTGGACTGTGATTTCTTGGGAAGAGGCTGAATAAAAGGTTGCCAAATACAGGAAACCAGTTGTGCAGCATGCACACGGAAACATATAAAATGTGAGATGAATATATTCCATGCAAATATATGCAACACTGAAACATTTCCTGTAAACATGAGTCACCGATGTGTAATATTTTTCAAAATTATGAATAAAATAAATGGCAACTAATGTCACACTAAAGGTCACATGTCAGATTAAGATCGAATGTGTACTGTAGTTTTTGAGGCACAAAGGCTGATCTCCCAAATTTCCACCATGGATATGCCGTTTGTCTGACCCCCAAAAAAGAGACAAGTTCTTCTTTGATCTGTGTCGCAAATTAAACCTGTCAATATAAGTCAATTGATCCGCTTAAAACAAAAATAAATGAAGAGACCATGTATATAATCTACAGTATGTACTGTCTGTATTCTACTGGGAGAAGCAAAGATTTTTTTCAGTGAATCATAAAACGTTAATAAACCCGAAAAATGAGGTTTTGTCTATGTACGCAGAATTATTGGGAAACTGTTAGTGTGCAGAATTATTGGGCAACTAAAATATAAATTTTCCCATCTCAGTTATTTTCTTCTGTTAAAGTGAGAATAATGACCAAGCAACTCGCATTGTACAAAAATACAGTCATAGCCAAAAGTGCTGGCATCCAAATTTCTCCAGAAAATGATGTATGTCTTCAAGAAAATTATTACAATTACACCTGTTTTGTCATACACATGCTTCCTCTTTTTGTGTGTATTGGAACAACATAAAAAACAGAGAAAAAAAAGGCAATAATTTCATGCAAAACGCCAGAGATGGGCCTGACAAAATTGTTGGCACATTTCCAAAATTGTGGGTAAACAACTTTGTTTCAAGCATGTGATGCTCGTTCATTCTCACCTGTAGCAAGTAACAGGTGTGGGCAATATGAAAATCACATCTGAAACTAGATAAAAAGGGGAGAAGTTGACTCTATCTTTGAATTGCGTCTGTGTGTGCCACACTAAGCATGGAGAACAGAAAGAGAAGAGAACTGTCTGAGGACTTGAGAACCAAAATTGTTGAACAATATCAACAATCTCAAGGTTACAAGTCCATTTCCAGAGATCTTGATGTTCTTTTTTCCATGATGCGCAACATAATCAAGAAGTTTATAACCGATGGCACTGTAGCTAATAACCCTGGACGTGAACGGCAGAGAAAAATTGATGAAAGGTTGCAACTCAGGATAGTCTGAATGGTGGATAAGCAACCCCAATCAAGTTCCAAATAAATTCAAGCTGTCCTGCAGGCTCAGGATGTATCCGTGTCAGCACAAACTATCCATTGACATTTGAATGAAATGAAACACTATGGCAGGAGACCCGGGAGGACCCCACTGCTGACACAGACATTTTGCCAAAATGTACGAGAGTAAGCCAAAATCCTTCTTGGAAAGCATCTTGTGGACAGATGGGACCAGATAGAACTTTTTGGTAAAGCACATCATTCTACTGTTTCCTGAAAAGGAGTGAGGCCTGCAAAGAAAAGAACGCAGTACCTACAGTAAAGTATGGCAAAGGTTCAAAGATATTTTGGAGTTGTTTTGCTGTCTCTGTGACTGTGTGCAGCAAACAAAAAACGTTGCACTCTGTAGTACTAAAGCATGTCAATATGAAATATATGAGAAATATATGAAATATGAATAGCAATACTGCTTCTGGATTCTAGGAAAAAAATGAGACACTTAGCGCATAATTTGGCCAATTCATGCATGTTCAGCAGCCAATGACAAGGTGGTCTCAGAACTGCTGGGTCCTACGTGTCTAGTGTGAATACCCCTCTAAGGGCTTATACTCACATGCGTGGAAATCGTCCGACGCTCGCATATAAAATCCCAGCTCTGGTGCCGGCACTCGGGAGTGGAGCGAGCGGTTGCATATAAATACATGCAGCCGCGCATTCCACTCCCGAGTGCCGGCGCCAGAGCTGGGATTTTACATGCGAGCGTCGGACGATTTCCACGCATGTATGAGCCCTAAGGGTTCCGTTACACATAGCGACTCACCAGCAATCCCGACAACGATATGCACTTGTCAGGATCGCTGGTGTGTCGCTACATGATCGCTGCTGAGCTGCCAAACAGGCAGCTCTCTGCAGCGATCAGGACAGCGACTATGCGGGTAACAAGCGACCCATGTCGCTTAGTTACCCGCAGTGTACCTTAGATACCAGCGCGCTTGTGCAGGGAGCTGGTAACCAAGGTACACATCGGGCTTCCAGGCGCCGCTCGGCGCTCAGTAACCCGCTGTGTACCTTGGTTACCAGCTCCCCTGCACAAGCGCGGTGGTATCTAACGTACACACCGGGTTTCCAGGCGCCGCCCGGCACCTGGAAACTCAATGTTTACCTTGGTTACCAGCTCCAGCTTGCTTATCGCGGGTCTCCCGCCTGTCACACGCAGCGATGCGCGCTGGCCAGCGGGAGACCAGCGATCAAAAAATGGTCCAGGACATTCAGCGACGATCAGAGACACCCAGCAGGGGGCTGATCGTCGCTGAGTGTCACACTAAGCGAGAACGATGGCTAGATCGCTGCTACGTCACAAAATCGGTGACGTTTCAGTGATCTCGCTATGTGTAACGGGGCCTTAAGACTGAAGTCTGAATTCCTGGGTAGATGTGAATATTTCTCTTCAAAGTCTGATTTTATGGGTAGGTAGGACCCTGCTGCAATTAAAATCCACCACATGGTGGAGGGCGGAGTGCTCGGTCAGAGAGCTAATATACAGTACAGACCAAAAGTTTGGACACACTTTCTCATTCAAAGATTTTTCTGTACTTTCATGACTGTGAAAATTGTAGAATCACACTGAAGGCATCAAAACTATGAATTAACACATGTGGAATTATACATTACACTTTACAAAAAAGTGTGAAACAACTGAAAATATGTCTTATATTCTAGGTTCTTCAAAGTAGCCACCTTTTGCTTTGATTACTGCTTTGCACGCAGAAAAGGTGAACGGATGGACTCTACATGCCTGGTTCCCACCGTGAAGCATGGAGGAGGTGGTGTGATGATATGGGGGTGCTTTGCTGGTGACACCGTTGGGGATATATTCAAAATTGAAGGCATACTGAACCAGCATGGCTACTACAGCATCTTGCAGCGGCATGCTATTCCATCCGGTTTGTGTTTAGTTGGACCATCATTTATTTTTCAACAGGACAATGACCCCAAACACACCTCCAGACTGTGTAAGGGCTATTTTACCAAGAAGGAGAGTGTTGGGGTGCTACGCCAGATGACCTGGCCTCCACAGTCACCAGACCTGAACCCAATCGAGATGGTTTGGGGTGAGCTGGACCGCTCACCGCTTCAATTTTGAATAAATCCACAACAGTGTCACCAGCAAAGCACCCCCACACCATCACACCACCTCCTCCATGCTTCACGGTGGGAACCAGGCATGTAGAGTCCAGCCGTTCACCTTTTCTGCGTGCAAAGCAGTAATCAAAGCAAAAGGTGGCTACTTTGAAGATCCTAGAATATAAGACCTATTTTCAGTTGTTTCACACTTTTTTGTAAAGTGTAATTTATAATTCCACATGTGTTAATTCATAGTTTTGATGCCTTCAGTGTGATTCTACAATTTTCACAGTCATGGAAATACAGAAAAATCTTTGAATGAGAAGGTGTGTCCAAACGTTTGTCTGAACTGTACAAATGACAAAAGACTGACTGACACTTCCAAGCTAGTGTGAACAGGTGTATACTAGGAGCAACCACCTCCATATACAATAAACAAAAAAAGTTGCACTCTGTAGTGCTAAAGCATGTCAATATGAAATGTATGACATACAGTCTTAGAGAGGTATTCACACTAGACACGTAAGACCCAGCAGATTTGAGACCGCCTTGTCGTTGGCTGCTGGGCATGCATGAATTGGCCAAATTATGTGTTAAACGTCTCATTTTTTCCTAGTATTCAGAAGCAGTATTGCTATTCATATTGCATATATTTCATATTGACATGCTTTAGCACTACATAGTGCAACTTTTTTTGTTTATTGTATATGGAGATGGCTGCTCCTAGAATGCACCTGTTCCCATTAGCTTGGAAATGCCAGTCAGTCTTTTGTCATTTGTGTGCAAGGAATCATAAAATCTGAAGATTACCAAAGGAATTTGGGTCACAATGTAGAGCCCAGTGTCAGACAGCTGGGTTTGCTTCTTAGGTCATATGTCTTCTAGCAGGACAATGACCTCAAACTTAGTTCAAGAAGCACCCAGTAAGGATGGAAACAAAGCGTCCTGTGGACAGATGAGACCAAGTTAGAGCTGTTTGCTAAAGCACATTATTCTACTGTTTACCGAAAAACAAAAGAACACAGTACCTACAGTCAAATATGGTGGAGGTTCAAAGACGTTTTGGGGTTGTTTTGCTGCCTTTGGCACTGGGTGCCTTGATTGTGTGGAAGCCATCATGAAATATGAAGATTACCAAAGAATTTTGAGTTGCAATGTAGAGCCCAATGTCTGAAAGCTGGGCTTGCGTCCTAGATCATGGGTCTTCCAGCAGGACAATGAACCCAAACATATTTCAAGAAGCACCCAGAAATGGATGGAAACAAAGTGCTGGAGAGTCCTGAAGTGGTCAGCAATGAGTCCGGATCTAAATCCCTCTGATCACCTGTGGAGAGATCTTAAAATTGCTGTTGTGAGAATGCGCCTTAAAAAATGAGAGACCTGGAGCAGTTTGCAAAGGAAGAATGATCCAAAATTTCAGTTGAGAGGTATAAGAAGCTTGTTTATTGGTATAGGAAGCGATTGCAGTTATTTACTCCAAAGGATGTGTAACCAAATATTAAGTTGAGGGTGCAACAATTTTGTAATAATTTTCTGGGAGAAATACTTAATTTTCTGGAACAATTTAAAGGGTGTCAAAACTTTCGGCTATAACTGTATTTGTGACATTTCCAAAAAAATATCAGTGATCGATATAGCCACCCTTCTTTTCAATAACATATATAGAGTCTGTTAGTTTCTTAATCTGTTGATGATATTTCTTGGCCCAGTCTTGATGTTTCACCTTGTGTGTCTTGCTCAGTGGTGGTCAGGTTCAGCCTCCTCACCCCAGTAGTGTCTCTGAACCCTGAACACCTTGTACTTCTGGGCCTCCAGGGACGTGGCAGCTCTGGAATATGAGAGCACAGGAAGATAATGGCTTCCTGGTCACTTCACGATTGATTCTTCACAAATCTTTGGCAGTTTAATGGTGGTCTTTGCTCTCAACACATTTTTTGCAACCCTGTTGACTATTTGACGAAAGCTAAAATAAAAAAAAAGAACAGATACCCTGAAAATAAGTAAATAAAAATAACGTAATAATGAATGTAAAAAAGTTGACAGTTTTGATCCAAAAAGCATAAATTCCATCCCACCATGACAAGGTGAACCCAATCAGGACGGTTCTATCCTCTACTATTAAACCTTACCTTGTGTCAGCTGACCTCAATGTAGATGGGGGCAGAGCAGGACCGAGACCTGACTGTTCAGTCACCTGCCCATGGTGGAAAGTTATATAAAGCTATACCTCGTATAAAGGCAAAATGCTGAGATCAAAAAGGGGGAGCCATGCCCCTGTTTGTACAAAAAACTAAAACAAAACAAATGAGCCAGAAATGTTGGTACAGGTGCAACATGTTGGTGCACGTTCACACCGTGACCGCCTAAAAGACAAAACCTATGATAAAAACAAAAGTTTTGATGTTTCGGTGATTATGACCCAACATCTTAGCAAATTGAAGAGTTCTGCATCCCTCTGTAAGACTTTTAACAATTTCTTAAAAAGTCTTAAAAGGAGGCATTATACTTTATAAGGGGTACAATTACTATGTGGGGCAGTAAGGATCACTGTTATTGCACCCACTCGCCCCCCTGAGCTGATCCTCTAGCTACGACTTCGGCTAATATTATTCATTCGGGCAGTTCAGATGACAATATTTTCATGGACCAAATATCCGTGTGAAACAAAAGGCAGCATGCACTAGTTTCTTCCATATTTTGGATGAGAATTGCCTATTGGAGAAAAAAAAAATTGGACACTATACGGATTATTTGTTTTGCATTCAATTTTTATGGATACGTAACATTAAATCAAGAAACTGCATGTGACCACATACACTTTAAGCTGTTGATGTATACATATGAACGCCATTTGAATGGAAAGTGGATGAAAATTGTCCCAGTTTTCCGGATGAAAATAGGAGGATTTTTCCACATGCTTGTATAGAATCTGGCCTTAGGCTGGGCTCTATTTACTGCTATAAATGGGCTTGCTAGAACGAGCCCTAAGGCTGGAGTCACACTGGCGACAAAATCGGACGACTGCAATACGATGAAATATCGCATTGCAGTCTGCCCTATGTTAATCTATGGAGCAGCTCCCAGTATCAGATTTTTTGTGGTCCGTTTTAAACGTCCGAGTGCAATCGCAGCATGCTGCGATTGTCACCGATTGTGGGTCGACAATCGCCAATGCAAGTCTATGGGAGCGATGAAAAATCTGATTACAAACGGACCACACTGTGTGACTTGCGATTAAATCGCACCGGTGTCCTTTAGAAAAGCCGGCAATTCATCCCCGGCTATACTGTAAAATCACACTGACAGGTTTAATAAAGAATAGAATCAATACATATACACACATAGAATACATATATATATATATATGTCATTGTGACATATATATATACATATATTTATAGTTCTTACACTTCTACATACTGTAATAGCCGCTAATTCAATTGCCGGCTTTTGTGAAATCACAGAACCCGACATGAAATGATACATTGTTTCCACACAGTTAACCATGTCATTTCATGTATTTTTATATATGGTTTAAACTTACAATTACATCAGTATATGTGTGCAAAATTGCAGACATGTAGGGGTTAATTAAAGGTATAAATTCGTTGAAAAAAAATGCGTGGGCTCCCGCTGTATTTTCTCCACCAGACAGACAAAGCCAGCGAGTGGGGGCAGATAATAATAGCCTAGGGAGGGTACATATTTTTTGTGGCCCCCCTGGCTACTAACATCTGCCCCCAGACACCCCAGAAAGGGCAAATCTATAATTAGATTTGCCCTTTCTGGTACTTTGCCCGTCTATTCCCATTGCCCTGTAGCGGTGGCGAATGGGATAATAAGGGGTTAAAATGACCTTGCAATTGAAAGGTCACTTTAAGCCAGGTTAATAATTGAGAGCTGTCAATTAGACAACTATCAATTATTAATCCTATTGTATGAAAGAAAAATCAAACACACACACTTTAATAAAAAAGAAGTTTAATGAAATAATCACACAGTTTTGACCATATTTTATTTACCTGCTAAAACCATTTCCTGTAATAAAAATAAAATAAAAAAGCAAAATTATTCTTACCAATCCGATGTACAGTCAGGTCCCACGCTGTAATCCATCAGAAAGGGTTAACAGGTTACAGTAAACAGAGAGCTAAATGCTGTCTACTAGCTCTAACCCCCTGAATGAATAACTTACTCTCCCAGCGAAAGGAGAGGAAGAGATGAATGAATGGAGCTTAATTGATTTATTGCCACTTTCACTTTAGGTCAGGTCACTGAAGTGAAAGTGGCAATAAATCAATTAAGCTCCATTCATTCATCTCTTCCTCTCCTTTCGCTGGGAGAGTAAGTTATTCATTCAGGGGGTTAGAGCTAGTAGACAGCATTTAGCTCTCTGCTTACTGTAACCTGTTAACCCTTTCTGATGGATTACAGCGTGGGACTGTACATCGGATTGGTAAGAATAATTTTGCTTCTTTATTTTATTTTTATTACAGGAAATGGTTTTAGCAGGTAAATAAAATATGGTCAAAAACTGTGTGATTATTTCATTAAACTTCTTTTTTATTAAAGTGTGTGTGTTTGATTTTTCTTTCATACAATAGGATTAATAATTGATAGTTGTCTAATTGACAGCTCTCAATTATTAACCTGGCTTAAAGTGACCTTTCAATTGCAAGGTCATTTTAACCCCTTATTAACCCATTCGCCACCGCTACAGGGCAATGGGAATAGACGGGCAAAGTACCAGAAAGGGCAAATCTAATTATAGATTTGCCCTTTCTGGGGTGTCTGGGGGCAGATGTTAGTAGCCAGGGGGGCCACAAAAAATATGTACCCTCCCTAGGCTATTATTATCTGCCCCCACTCGCTGGCTTTGTCTGTCTGGTGGAGAAAATACAGCGGGAGCCCACGCATTTTTTTTCAACGAATTTATACCTTTAATTAACCCCTACATGTCTGCAATTTTGCACACATATACTGATGTAATTGTAAGTTTAAACCATATATAAAAATACATTAAATGACATGGTTAACTGTGTGGAAACAATGTATCATTTCATGTCGGGTCTGTGCTTTCTCAAAAGCCGGCAACTGAATTAGCGGCTATTACAGTATGTAGAAGTCTAGGAACTATAAATATATATATATATATATATACATGTCACAATGACATGTATATATATATATATATATGATGTGTTCTATGTGTATATATCTATTCTTTCTTTGGTGATTTAAATACTATTCATTTGGATCCATTATATGTCGGTTTTGCAAGCCTGCGAGAAAATCTCGCAAGTCGGATGTAAATCGATGTGACAACTACGGTCAGATGCTACAAAATCGCATCAACTACAAAAAATCGTATGCTAGTCGCATCAATGTTCATGAAATTTTAATCCGATTATCGACCGACTAAAACGGTCAGCTTTTTTAGTCGTGTGTGTGAAACCAGCCTAAGAGGTAAAAAAGCAGTCAGGCCTTAACCGCTGTAATCGTACCCTCCTGACTTGCTGCGTCCTTTCTCATGAGCTTGAAATCTGGCACATGGTGCATCTGCCTTCCATCCGGAGCATGTGCAATAAGACTAAGTGCACTGTTCCTGGTTTCATCACCCCGCTGTGCGTGCCCAGGATGGCATCACGGCATTGATAGTAGTTGAGTAATGAGAACATCAATCATATCCAGGGAGGCACGATTACTCCATTCCTGTCCGAACATGTCTCAGTGTAGAAATGCCCACCATGATAATACCAAACTGGGGGCATTATTGGGATGCGGATTATCATTCTAAATGTTTTCAGGGCTGTTTGAGGTTCTCATTAAAGATGAGTAAATGTGCTCGGGTAAAGAGTTATCTGATCATGCTCGTGTGCTAACCGAGTGTTTTCGGCGTGCTTGAATAATATGTTCCAGTCCCCGCGGCTGCATGTCTCGCGGCTGTTCGACAGGTGCAACACATACAGGGGTTGTCTAACAGGCGATCCCTGCAAGTGTTGTGGCTGTCAAACAGCCGCGAGACATGCAGCTGCGGGGACTGGAACATATTATTTGAGCACACGGAAGACACTCTGTTAGCACACGAGCATGCTCAGATAACACCTATCCGAGCATGTTCACTCATCACTAGTTCTCATTAATATAGTTTTTTCCCATTCAAGAAGGGAATCCGCTTATTAAGGAAAAGAGAAATATGCTAAAAAATAATGCCGTGATTTTGTGCATAAATGCCGCAGGCGTTGGTCTACAACTCTACGTACTTACAGGCGGTAGATTTACTCTGAATTTAAATCCTCAATATCAACATGAAAATCATGCAGGATTTCAATACAATGGGTGAAATCAGTGGCATTTCTTGCAGCGATTAATGGGCATAAATATGTTGGGGGTCATAATTTGTTGCGTTTAGACATCTTCTTTTCAGGTCAGGAGGCGGATATGACTATTTCAGATATTGCTCAATGCCCAGGATAACGCTCGGCACGTCTTTTACTGTGTAGGGTTATGCAATTCCTGTAATGTTCTGAGGCGTGCAGGCATTGCATGTAGTGATCTCATTCCCTGGACGGAGAGCGGCTCGTTCTCACCTGTGCCTGTGTCATTCACATGAGAAGGTTTTACTCGCTGCTGTGAACGGGCCTGCCAGAACGGGCCCCGAGAGGCGGAAAAGTCTCGGGTCTGAAAAGTTCACTATCACATCCTGCTGGGCAGAAAGGGGCAGAATGCAGAAATATATATTGTAGAAGTCTACGCAAAGAAAAAAGAAATCGTCCAAGGAGCGTACTTCTTCTATAACTATTCATGGTTCTGAATTTTGCCCGATGCTGAAAACGGTAAATCGCAAGTTAATTAGGAGGAATTATACAAGGATAGGGCTCATGGCCAAATTATAAAGGGGTTCACTTTCCGGTGCTGATAGAAAGAGAACAGGAGCCAAAATGAAAGCCCCCTTACTGAAAAGTATCCTCACCGATTACAGCTGACGTGGGCATCATATCAGGGGGACACTTTACAATCAACTTATTCTCAAGATCCTTTTAAAAAATAGAGACAAGGAGGAGGACCCCTTTATGGGTTTTGACCTGTGCTGTGGATTTTCGGTGAGGTACTTCTGCTTTGATCTACTCTTAAGGATTATTCCACTCTAAAGACATTTTCCAGCATTAATGTGCTCAGCACTCCTATATACTGTAAGTATAGCATAGACCTTTCCATGGTCCTGAAATTTCCAAACCAGATGCTTTTTGGCAAAGTGTCTGAACATTACCCCAGTCTGGAGAGGTCTTCTACCCTGATCAGGACACCATGACTGTCTCTGTAGAGTGGGGACAGATGAGGTCAAACCCTCTTCCCTCCCCCACCCCATCCAACACACTGGCAAACAAATAGGGTTAGGCACAGTTACAATCAAAATTACTCAACCCCCCAGCAAATTAGGATTATTAGTACAATGTACAAACTTTCTATCATTTGCAATTAACCAACATCATAAATAGAGAAATCCAGAAGAAGCAGATCCAGCACCTCAGAAAATCTGGACACTTTTATTTGTAATCCATAAAATCCAAGACAGGGATGAAGTGTAAAAAAACAAAAGAGGATTAGGAGAGCAAAAGTGCTGGCGCGTTTCGAAGCATAGAGCCCGGGTTATGAGTAAGAAACGTGTCGATTATTTTGCTCTCCGAAGAGACTTTTAACTCGTCTTTTGGATTATTGACACTTCATCCTGGTCTTGGATTTTATGGAAACCAAATATAGTATACAGATTTTCCGATGTGCATTGTACACAGTACAGCCCTGCTGGCTGTTATAATGTGCTAGAAACCCGATGCATAGCCAAACACTCGATTCTGGCTGTGTTCTTGAGGAGCCTTAGATCATTCCTCAAATGGGCAATGGCATCCGTTCACGAATATTCTTGGTTTGGGTGCTGCAGGCACCTTCTTTATATCCTATCAAAAAAATGTCTAAGTGGTTCAGGTCAGGAGACTCTGATGGCCACTGCAGGATCTTCCAGGACGTCTTCTGGAACCAAGGATTGGTGGACTTTGCTTGTGAGCACTGACCTGTTAAGTCCAACGATGCCCAAATTACCTTTTATACGTTTTGAACACAGTGTTTTGGCTGCAGAAAAAAAGGCCGTGAAAGCAAATCAGTCACCAGACTTAACAAACTGAATATATTACTAAGTAGATCTTTTAGTCCTGATGAGGCTGGTTTCATCACTTTGAAAATTAATGTCAGAGTGGCTGTATAATCCTTTTACAAAATTTTCCCACCTATTAGTAAAATAAGCATTATAGTGGATCTGGACTCCTAAAATACCCATCTTCATATCCTGATATTATAGCCACCATGCTAGCAAATTTCTGAATAAGTACACCGGCCTCATCAGGTCTGATTATATATAATACCGTATATACATCTGAGCATACCCTGACGCACACCAGTGATAATATAATTAGATACCTGCTAAGTAATTTCTAGGTGCATCTAAGTCACTAGAGAGTCCTCTTAGTATCTTGGTATGAGACGAGGTCGTTTTTCCTTCTCCCACACCAGAACAACAAGTCACGCTCTGGGTGCAGCAGTTTTTGATTTTCAATAGTCTTCTCAATAGGACTTGGAAAAAAAAGTGCATGTTACAAATGTGAAGGTCTCATGGCATGTGGAAAATTTGGACACGTCTTTGCTTGTGTCAGAATTCTCAGGCTGGGGTCACATATTTTTTTGAGGAGCATTTTGAAGAGCTAAAATTTGCCTGAAAAAGTCTTATTTATTTACCGTAACTGGTTAATCCACTGTGTTGTTCATATCAGGAGTTTTTTTTAAGCTTTTTTTTCCCAGTCAGGGCTAGAAAAAGTAGAAAACGAGAAGTGACTTGTAACATTCAGGCAGATCCCTCATGGATCGGACTATGAGATTTGACATGGTCAAGACAAGCGTCTGAAAACAAAACTGCAGGAAAAAAAAATATACCAAAACCTGTTAAAAAAATGCTTCAGAAACAAAGACAAAAATAAAGAAAGGAGCAGATCCTGAAATGAATTTATCTAAAAAAGCTCGGACGTTTCCACCTCCAAATAATGCCATGCTGACCCGCAGACTTTTGCCGCAGATTTAAGCATGAACTGCCGCGTATCTACATGTGGACAAGCCTCAATGAATCCGCATGTCCCTACCAGCCTCACTGTCCGCATGCGTACTGCTTTAGTAAGCAACATGCCCGTTATAAAAGGGATGATCTAGTTATCTGCAGCTTGGATAGCATGATTGCAGCAGGGAAATATAATATGCAAATAAAGTAAAAAAAAAACCTATAAAGATGCAGCCGGGGACCATAACTGGAGACCAGACTAGTCCAGCTCCACACTGGCCGACTCCTCTCAACACTGCTCCAGGTGATTGACAGGTCTCTTCCTATGTACATGCGAGAAAGAGACCCATCACCTGCAGCAGTGCTATGAAGAGCCATCCAGGAACCACAGCCAGAGACCAGACTAGTCCAGCGCCACTCCTGGCCGGCTCTTCCCAGTGCTGCTCCAGGTGATTGACAGGTCTCTTCCTATGTACATACGAGAAAGAGACCCATCACCTGCAGCAGCGCTATGAAGAGCCATCCAGGAACCACAGCCAGAGACCAGACTAGTCCAGCGCCACTCCTGGCCGGCTCTTCCCAGTGCTGCTCCAGGTGATTGACAGGTCTCTTCCTATGTACATGCGAGAAAGAGACCCATCACCTGCAGCAGCGCTATGAAGAGCCGTCCAGGAACCACAGCCAGAGACCGGACTAGTCCAGCTCCGCTCCCGTGGCCGGCTCTTCCTAGCACTGGTGATTGACAGTCTCTTCTTAGGTCTAGTTCTTGCAAATACATATCACCTGCATGGACGCTGGAAAGATCTGACTGGGGACTATAAACGGGGACAAGACTAGTCCAGCTCCACCTGTAGGCGGCTCTTCCCAGCACTGCTCCAGTTGATTGACAGGTCTCTTCCTATGTACATGAGAGAAAAAGACCCATACCTCCCAACTGTCCCAGATCGAGCGGGACAGTCCCGATTTTAACCCTCCCACCCGCTGTCCCGCTCGGGACTCTGTTTCCCGCCGTGAGATAAGCCGCCACGCCCCCCCATGCACCCCATCCTCGCCCTCCGTTTCTCCACCTCAGCCTCTCACAGCCAGCAATGACGTCGCTGTGCTGTCCTCTTCTGTGCGCACAGGACCTGTGATGAGGTCACAGGGGTGGAGGAGTCAGGGGTCACATGATCAGGGTCTTCGTGTGCAGGTCTCTGCTGTGCTGGTTGTCATGGTGCTGGATGAGGGCAAGTTTATGTGTGGGGTCCGGAGGAGTTTACAGGGTGGATGTAGCAGAGCTGTGTGTGTATGAGTTGTATGGAGCGGAGCCACTGTGTATGAGGTGTACGGAGTGGAGCCGCGCGTGTACGAGGTGGATGTAGCAGAGCCGTGTGTGTACGTGGTGGATGTAGCAGACCCGTGTGTGTACGAGGTGTATGGAGCGGAGCCATGTGTGTACGAGGCTGTGCTGTGTGTGTACGGGGCGTACGAAACGGAGCCCTATGTGTACGAGGTGTACCGAGCTGAGCCACTCGGCTCCGTACACTTCGTACACACAGGGCTCGTGCTTGAGCCGTGTGTGTACGAGTTGTACGGAGTGGAGCTGCGCGTGTACGGGGTGGATGTAGCAAAGCCGTGTGTGTACGAGGTGGATGTAGCAGAGCCGTGTGTGTACAAGGTGTATGGAGCGGAGCCGTGTGTGTACGAGGTGTACGGAGTGGAGCCGTGTGTGTACGAGGTTCATGTAGCAGAGCCAGGTGTATGGAGCGGAGCAGTGTGTGTACGAGGTGGATGTAGCAGTGCTGTGTGTGTATGGGGCGTACGAAACGGAGCCCTGTGTGTACGAGGTGTACAGAGCTGAGCCGCTCAGCTCCGTACACTTCATACACACAGGGCTGCGTGCTTGAGCCGTGTGTGTACGGAGTGGAGCTGAGCCGTGTGTGTACGAGGTGTATGGTGCAAAGCCGTATGTACAAGGTTTACGGAGTGGAGCCATGTGTGTACAAGGTGTCCGGAGCAGAGCTGCATGTGTATGAGGTTTACAGAGTGAAGCCATGTGTGTACTGAGTGGAGCCGTGTGTGCGCGAGGTGTGCGGAGCCACATGTGCACGAGGTTTACGGAGTGGAGCCGTATGTGTACTGAGTGTAGCCATGTGTGTACGAGGCATACAAAGCGGAACCGTGTGTATGAGATGTGCTTTCAAACCTCCCAACCATCCCAGATCCAGCGGGACAGTCCCGATTTTGAGAGTCTGCCCCGCTGTCCCGGCCGGGAGCTTACTTTTCCCCGGACACAGGCGTACACGGCGGAGCCCCGAGGAGCACTTTGAAACTCGCATGTGACATTCCACCGGAAGTGATATGCTAGAAGCTGACCGGAAATGAGGTAATTTCGGGAGGAGATTGTGACGGAACCATGGAGGCACTTCAGGGAATGCTTCAGATCCATCACCGTGTCCTCCTCTGACAGCGCAGACGGCGGGTCACCCCACAGTAAAAAAAACCTTTCATTTTTCAAAGCCAAAAAAAAATTTCCCTGGACCATTTTGGTTTCCAAGGGTCATTTTTATTTTTTCTTTCCGGGGTTTTTTTTTTTTTTCCTTTTTTTTCCCCTTAAAGGGTTTGGGTTTGACCTTTTATATTACCTTTTAAAATCCCAAAAATTTTTTAAAAATTTTTAAATCCCCAAGAGGGGGCCCCCCCGTTTTTTAACCCCCGTTTCCCCCCCCTTTTCTTTTCCCCCCAGGAAGGGGGCCCCCCCTTTCCCTTTTTGTTCCACCGGGTTTGGGGCCCCAAAAAATTTCCCCCTTTTTAAAAAATGGATTTCAAATGAAAACCCAAACCGTGCCCCTTTGCGGCAAAGGCAAAACCCTTGGAAGGGGTTTGGGGCTTGGCCAAAGAACCCCCGGGTTTTGGGTAAAATGGGACCGGGTGTTGTACGCAACCCTTTTTTCCTGTTTTTTTTCCCTTTTTTTTTTTCCCCCCCTTTCCCCGTTTTTTCTTTCATTTCATTTTTCTTTCCCCCCCTTTTTTTCCCCCTTTTTTTTCCTTTTCCCCCTTTCCCTTTCTTTGTTTTTTTCCCTTTTTTTTCCTTTTTTCCCCTTTTTTCCTTTTTTCCCTTTTCTTTCCCATTTTTCCTCGCCTTTTTTTCCCCCCTTTTTCTTTTTTCCCTCCCTCCTTTTTCCTTTTTTTTTTTCCCCCCTTCTTTTGGGGTTTTTTTTCCCCTTTTCCTTCCGTTTTCCCCCCTTTTTTCCCCCTTTTTTCCCACTCCCTTTTTTTTCCCCCTTCTTTTTTTCCCCTTTTGCTTTTTTTTCCCCTTTCCTTTGTTTTTTCCCTTTTCCCCTTTCCCCTTGTTTTTTTCCCCCCTTTTTTTTCTGCCCCTTTGCCCTTTTTTTTAAAAGGGCCCCCACGACCGCCTCCCCCCCAAAAAACATTTTTAAATAAGGGGGGCATGATGGGGGGAAAGGTTTCAGGGGGGGAAAATCTGGGGGTACCCTTTTTCCTTTTTCCCGTTTAAAAAGGGGGATTTTAAAAACCTTTCCTTTGGCCTTTGGGGGGCCAGGCCCCCCTGAAACAGGGGCCACTCCCCCTTTTTAGAAGTCCGGTTTAAAATTTTTTTTTTTCCCCAGGCCGGGGGAAAAGCCCCAGGGGCAACTAGCACTCTGCCTAAGTTTCCCCAATTTTTAAAAAGGGGACAAGCCCCCTTTACATTTTTGAGCCATAAACTAAGGGGGGGAAAAGAAAAAAAAGGGCCCGTTGTTTTTTTTTCCCGGGTTTTTTTAAAATTCAATTTAATGTAAAGGGCCCACAGACGGGGGCGGCAACTTTTTAAAGGTGCCCTTCTTTTAATAACTTTGGGAGGGGCCAAAAGAAACCAATTTTAAAACCCAACCAAAGGCCCGGGTTCCCGCGAGGAGCGGGGGACAAAACCCCAAAAGGGGAAGCAGGTGGATTTTAAACCCGGCCGGGCGAGCTTGGGCGTGCTGAGGACCCCACGCTTTTAAAAGGGGTTTTGGAAAACAAAGATGTGGGGGGTGTAACCTGTAACCCCAAAAAAAGGCAACCACTGGTTCAATTTTGACCCCCCCGGGTTGAACTTGGGAAAAACCCCGCGTCTTCCGGTTGTTTTTTTCCTTCCTGCCGGTCCCCCTCCCCCCCCGCACGGGGCCCCCTCCCCCGGGCGGCCCGCCCAACCCCCCGGGCCCCGGGGGCCCCCCGCGGGAAGGGGAAACCCCCACCCCCAGGGGCCCCGCCCCAATTACCCCCTTCAAATAACACGGCAAATTACCAAAAAACCCCCCTCAAGGGGGGCCCGTCACCCACACAAACCCGGGGGAAAACCCACCGGGCCTTTTCCACCGGGCGGTCCCCGCGCCAAATTAGGGAAAGGGAAACTTAAAAGGGCAAAAAAGGGCCCCTTTTTAGGAAAGAAAAAAAGCCCCGATAATTTGCCGTAAACCTTGTTTCCACTTGGCTGCGAAAGCAATGAAAAGCGAGGGGAAAACAAATTAGTTCTCCTGTCAGGGTGCTGGCACCGGCCAACACGCGAGGGGGAAAAAGTCAGCAGGCCCAAAAAAAAAAAAGGGGGGTTTACCCAGCCGCCCCACGGGGGGTTTTAATGCTGGCTCCCCAGACCTGCTGCAAGCACTCACAAACCTTATTAAATTTTTAAACCGCTGAGTTTATCATATAATCCGCATACCCCGAGCATCTCTATAATCCTGAAGAGCCTCATAAATCCTGTATTATATCCCGCAGAGCACTCTCTAATCCTTTTAAACCACAGAGCTCTCTTTATTTCCCGATTAATCCGCAACATACTTAATCCTGTATTATACCGCAGAGATCTCATCTAATCCTTTTATAAAAAAATATCCACAAGCATCTCATCTATTCCTTAAAAATATCCGCGAGCACTCACTAATCCTGTATTATATCCTACAGAGCCCATCATTTCCCTTATTAATCCTGCAAACATCTCACTAACCTTATTATATCCGCAGAGCATCCCTAATCCTGAATTTAATCCTGCAACTCCATCTAACCCTTTTTTTAATCCTGCAGAAACTCATCTAATCCCCTATTTAAAACCTGCAGACACTCATCTAACCTTATATATCATACGAGCACTCATCTATTTCCGATTTTAAACCTCAGAGCATCTCATCTAATCCGTATTTTTATACCTGCAGAGCATCCATCTAATCCGTTTAAATCCCCAAGCATCTACAATCCTGTATTATATCCTAAAGCCCATCTATTCCTTTTAAAACCGCAGAGCATTCAGTAACCGTATCATATCCTGCAGAGCATCTCATCTAATCCTGTATTATATCCTACAGAGCATCTCATCTATTCCTGTATTATATCCTGCAGAGCATCTCATCTAATCCTGTATTATATCCTGCAGAGCATCTCATCTAATCCTGTATTATATCCTGCAGAGCATCTCATCTAATCCTGTATTATTATATCCTGCAGAGCAACTCATCTAATCCTCTATTATATCCTGCAGAGCATCTCATCTAATCCTGTATTATATCATACAGAGCATCTCATCTATTCCTGTATTATATCCTGCAGAGCATCTCATCTAATCCTGTATTATTATATCCTGCAGAGCATCTCATCTAATCCTATATTATATCCTGCAGAGCATCTCATCTAATCCTGTATTATTATATCCTGCAGAGCAACTCATCTAATCCTGTATTATATCCTGCAGAGCATCTCATCTAATCCTGTATTATATCCTACAGAGCATCTCATCTATTCCTGTATTATATCCTGCAGAGCATCTAATCTAATCCTGTATTATATCCTGCAGAGCATCTCATCTAATCCTGTATCATATCCTGCAGAGCATCTAATCTATTCCTGTATTATATCCTGCAGAGCATCTCATCTAATCCTGTATTATATCCTGCAGAGCATCTCATCTATTCCTGTATTATATCCTGCAGAGCATCTCATCTAATCCTGTATTATATCCTGCAGAGCATCTCATCTAATCCTGTATCATACCCTGCAGAGCATCTCATCTATTCCTGTATTATATCCTGCAGGGCATCTCATCTAATCCTATATCATATCCTGCAGAGCATCTCATCTAATCCTGTATTATATCCTGCAGAACATCTCATATAATCCTGTATTATATCCTACAGAGCATCTCATCTAATCCTGTATTATATCCTACAGAGCATCTCGTATAATCCTGTATTATATCCTGCAGAGCATCTCATCTAATCCTGTATTATATCCTGCAGAGCATCTCATAATCCTGTATTATATCCTGCAGAGCATCTCATATAATCCTGTATTATATCATCCTACAGAGCATCTCATATAATCCTGTATTATATCCTACAGAGCATCTCGTATAATCCTGTATTATATCCTGCAGAGCATCTAATCTAATCCTGTATTATTATATCCTGCAGAGCAACTCATCTAATCCTGTATTATATCCTGCAGAGCATCTCATCTAATCCTGTATTATATCCTGCAGAGCAACTCATCTAATCCTGTATTATATCCTGCAGAGCAACTCATCTAATCCTGTATTATATCCTGCAGAGCATCTCATCTAATCCTGTATTATATCCTGCAGAGCATCTCATCTATTCCTGTATTATATCCTGCAGAGCATCTCATCTAATCCTGTATTATATCCTGCAGAGCATCTCATCTATTCCTGTATTATATCCTGCAGAGCATCTCATATAATCCTGTATTATATCCTACAGAGCATCTCATATAATCCGGTATTATATCCTACAGAGCATCTCGTATAATCCTGTATTATATCCTGCAGAGCATCTAATCTAATCCTGTATTATTATATCCTGCAGAGCATCTCATCTAATCCTGTATTATATCCTGCAGAGCATCTAATCTAATCCTGTATTATTATATCCTGCAGAGCATCTCATATAATCCTGTATTATATCCTGCAGAGCATCTAATCTAATCCTGTATTATTATATCCTGCAGAGCATCTCATCTAATCCTGTATTATATCCTGCAGAGCAACTCATCTAATCCTGTATTATATCCTGCAGAGCAACTCATCTAATCCTGTATTATATCCTGCAGAGCATCTCATCTAATCCTGTATTATATCCTGCAGAGCATCTCATCTATTCCTGTATTATATCCTGCAGAGCATCTCATCTAATCCTGTATTATATCCTGCAGAGCATCTCATCTATTCCTGTATTATATCCTGCAGAGCATCTCATCTAATCCTGTATTATATCCTGCAGAGCATCTCATCTAATCCTGTATTATATCCTGCAGAACATCTCATATAATCCTGTATTTATCCTACAGAGCATCTCATCTAATCCTGTATTATATCCTACAGAGCATCTCGTATAATCCTGTATATCCTGCAGAGCATCTAATCTAATCCTGTATTATTATATCCTGCAGAGCATCTCATCTAATCCTGTATTATATCCTACAGAGCATCTCATATAATCCTGTATTATATCCTGCAGAGCATCTTGTCTAATCCTGTATTATATCCTGCAGAGCATCTCATATAATCCTGTATTATTATATTCTGCAGAACATGTCATATAATCCTGTATTATGTCCTGCAGAGCATCTCGTATAATTCCGTATTATATACTGCAGAGCATCTCATAAATGCCTGTATTGTTTTGAAGAGCATCTCATGTTTTATATTCTGCAGAGCATCTCATAATCCTGTATGATTGTCTGCAGAGCATCTAATTTAACCCCGTATTATATCCTGCACAGCATGTCATCTAATCCTGTATTATTATATCCTGCAGAGTATCTCATATAATCCCTTATTATATACTTCAGAACACCTCTCATATAATCGCATATTATACCCTGCAGAGCATCTCATATAATCCAGCATTGTTCTCAGCCGGTATCCTATGATGAGACTCTCGTATACGCCCCTATACTTTGTGTGTAATCCTACGATATCACATTGCTCTGCAGAGCATCTCACACATAGCCATCTCACTGTATATCGCCTGTAGAGTCGCATTTGGGGGAGATCGTTGCACGGTAATAATAGATTGCAGGTTAGATGTGAGATAACCAGCAATAAGGGGTTAATGCTGTTTTTTAGGATGGGGTGGGGGGAGGACAATAGACACAGGAGCCTTCAGTAGCTAATTAAAGTTAGTCATTGATGCCTGCACCCTCCCCTACTGATGTAAGCACAAAGATTCACCTTCCAGACAAGGTCAGCAGGGCAGAAGCTCCTGGTTCACATAAGGGTCAATCCTGGTGTGTGTGTAACCTACTGCAGCTCCCTGGCACTTCAATGAAGGCTTTCAGGGCTGTCACAATAGGTGGCACCCACAGATCAGGTCATATCTGGGGTGAGAGTGAGGCTGGTGATGTCAGACCCCCACTTTATACATTTAGAATTGTTCCTGTGGTGGGAGGACTCCTACACTACAGGACAGGTGAGGGCTCCGAGGACGGAGGGTCTGCCCAAGAATGTCCTGTAGAAGGCTGTGACCGAGGACTTTCCCTTATATGTCGTTCACATTCTTACCGTATTCTTTAATGCGGTCTCCAGTATTATTTTTATTGCCAAGTTTAGGGGGGCAGGGGCAGTCCTGTAACTTTGTATTTTGGCATGGAACTTCTGGGTCTCCATTGTCGCATGGTCTTCAAAAAAAGGTGGGATTAGTGCCACCGCAATAAAAAAAAAGTGTTTTCCTTTGACTTTGCAACCATTACAAAAAAATATTACTATGTCCCAATGGTGCTCTTGCCTTAAAGAGGTTGTCCACTACTTTTTCATTGTTGACTTGGGTCTGGCACCACCCTCCCGCTACCAGAAGACAGAGCAGCTACGCAATCCAGCAGTTGTGGCCGCCGACACCGAGAACTGCTGATTGGCAGAGGTGCCGGGTGTTGGACCCCCGCCGATCAGACATTGGTGACCTATCCTAAAGGGTATGCCACACTAAACAACATCGCTAACGGGATCGCTAAAAAACGTCACTATTTAGCGATCCCGTTAGCGATGTTGTTGTGTGCGGCATCTACCAGCGACGTGGCCCCTGCTGTGATCTCGTCCGTCGTCCTGATCGTTCCGGACCCTATTTTCATCGCTGGCGTCCCGCTGGTAAGTATATATCGCTGAGTGTGGCACCTTTTTTAGCAATTTAGCGGTACTTTTGTACCGCTAAAGTCGTTAAGGAGATCGCTAACCGCGATAGCGTCCTTAACGATATCGCTAAATTAGGTAGCTACTAGCGATATAGAAACAATCCCGCTAGCGATCTCATTAGTATGCGACGCTAACGAGATCGCTAGCGGGATTGTGTAGTGTGGCAGTACCTTAAGTATATATCATCAATGAGAAAGTAGTGGACAACCTTCTTTAGAGGAGGACCTGGACCAGTGTTTCCAAACCAAACTCCCGTCCTCACGGCCCCCAACACATCAGGATTTCCTTAGTATTACACAGGTGAGAGAATTTGTGGCAATTTCTGATGCCTTGATAATTCCATTACCTGTGCAATACTAAGGAAGTCCTGAAAACGTGACATATTGGGGGCCATGAGGACTGGAGTTTGTGAAACACTGACCTGGATTATATGAGTGCATTGCCCTGTGGGCATGAATAGATCCCTGATGAAGCTGCAGATGACAGCGAAATCCATTGATATACTCCAGTTACAATGGCGCACATAAGATTCCATGTGGCATTCTTACTTTCCTTAAATGCACCTCAACCGCTTTACGTTTATGTACCCTAAAGCTACACAGTACCGACTAACTTGGCACCATATTATATTTGGGGAGAACAATAACTTAAAATGATCGGTACTCCCCTGCTGTCACCTCCCATCCGGATCCAGTAACAGCCACTCTGATGTTCATGAGGTCTTCTTCATTCTGTTGTCTGCTGATGCCTAGGATTGGCCTCAATGGTCTGGTGACTAGAAAGAAGCATCAGAAACACATCGGATAGTGCGCTGTTCTAGTCAGTGTCTCTGCAGATGTCTCAGACGTATCGCTGCCAAATGCGGCTTCCTCATATATGCCATATACTGTAGCGCAGGACCAAATTTAAGTCCACAGAAAAGTATAAACCAAGAAGGGAAAGCTAATTTGATATCCTTACTTTACATTTTGGCTATCAAAGGGATCAGAATATGGAATCAAATGAGTTCCATGCAGATGTCCCAGGCGTCTCGCTGCCAAATGTAGCTTCCTCAGGGGCCCTATTCTAGGCTATGGGTTCTTATTACCATATACTGTAGTGCAGGACCAAATTTAAGTCTACACAAAAGTATAAACCCAAAAAAACTACAAAGATAACTTTCCCCATGAATTGCTGCCACGTTTTTTCCACTTCACAGTGGAAAAAATCCACTGCCAGTTATGGTAACCTTCTCCATTTACCTCTCTTTTGTACGCAAGAGAAAAAGATGTTTTTTATCATGGTGCTGGAGCCAGTATTTATAGATTTTTTTTTTTTGGTCCAAGTGTCTTCTTTGAGCAGCCAAGCACTGTCTGATTCTTCGCTGACCCATTGGTTTGAATGGGTGAGCGTTATCCTTGACTCAAACTCTCCAAGTCTCTGTTTTATTTTTCTTCTCGCAGACATATTGGCTATGCTCAAAGTGTCATTTTTAAGAGCTTTAGGTCTATAGAGCGGTCCCCAACAATATCCAGATATAGCTGGGTTCTCCAGGAAGTAGACGGCAATAAAGTCCTTGGACACATCACACAAGCCATATTTCCTAGAATGTCAGAGTTGGAAGAGACCCTAACGGTCATTGTGTCCAACCCCCTGCTCAATGCAGGATTCACTAAACCATCTCAGACAGATGTCTGTCCAGCCTCTGTTTGAAGACGTCTGTTGAAGGAGAACTCACCACCTCTGGTGGCAGCCTGCCATGGTTGCCGTATACTGGCCAAAAGAACCTGATCAGTGTAATGCATTTGTGTACAAGCATTCCCACATTTGTTAGGTGACGTTGCAGCAAGACCGTAATCTCAGTCCTCCTCAAACCTATATAGGACAGTGATATCCCATGCCACAAATCTGCAACAAGACGGCTGCACAACCGGCAGTAGATATTTACTAGATTCTCTGGACCCTTGCTCCAAATTTATCAGACTAGGTCTCCTGTGTCTCTTTGATGTCTACTTCTCACTTGTGATAGACAGTGAGGTCCTGGAGATAACCCCTTCACCAGACTAGTCCTCAGATTGTAGTAGATATTGTTTGCTTCAGCTCATGTTGGATTCTCTGTGTTGCTTACTGTTGAATAAAGGGTT
Source organism: Oophaga sylvatica (assembly GCA_033576555.1). Classification (NCBI taxonomy): domain Eukaryota; kingdom Metazoa; phylum Chordata; class Amphibia; order Anura; family Dendrobatidae; genus Oophaga; species Oophaga sylvatica. The sequence goes on from JARQOD010000003.1 coordinate 562,249,818, forward strand.
ATTCCCATCTTTATAGATGATACTGCTTGTAAAAACAAGCACTTTTGCAATTTACTGCTTATTAAAATTTAAATTAGTTGCACAGTACTAGTTACTAAACCGTTAATTTACCGTTTAATTTACCGTTAATTTAGTTACTAAATTAGGTACTAGTATTACTAAACCGATATCACCTGCAGCGGAATAGTATTCTCCTTTCACCAGAGAATTGCATAATAAAAAAAGAAGTAAAAAAACTTTTTGCATGATGACACAATAAACCAATAAAACATTTATGCAAAATCAATTTTGTTAACAAGATTAGCCAACCCTTTTCATAACCAATTGATATGTTACAATGTAGAATCATAGAATGTTAGAGTTGGAAGAGACCTCCAGGGTCATCGTGTCCAACCCCCTGCTCAATGCAGGACTCACTAAACCATCTCAGACAGATGTGTGTCCAGCCTCTGAAGACTACCATTGAAGGAGAACTCACCACCTCTCGTGGCAGCCTGTTCCACTCATTGATCACCCTCACTGTGAAAAAGTTTTTTCTAATATCTAATCTGTATCTTCTCCCATTCAGTTTCATTGCATTGCTTCTCGTGTTTCCATGTTGCAAATTAGAATAATACCACAGTTAATGGTGATATTCAGGCTTGTGATCCACCTTGTTAGTCCAAGGAGTGTTTTGCAGATAGTGCCCCGGCTGGTGTCACTCTCCATTGATCTCGTCCTTTCAAAAATGGAACAGTAAGTTCCAGTGTGCATCAGTGCTGTGCCGGCTTTCAGTCTGTGTCGGTGAGTGTGGTTACAGCTGTTGCTCACTATGTACTGAGCAGTGACTGAAAGCTGGAGGCTGCCAGGAGGAATAAACTTTCTTTCTTCCAGGTAGCTGCTCTTTCAGAGTTAAGAACGTTACTAACCTGCAGGTTAATAGCATTTTTGACATGACAGGTCCCCTTTAAACTGCGGCTCTAAATGTAAACCATTAATTGGCAATACTGAAGTGGGAGTTCTTATGTCAAATGGTCCTAAAAGCACCATACACATTAGACTAACGCCTTCAAAACCTGTCAACTATCAACGGGTTCTGCCGACAGTCTAATGAGTATGTGGGACCCTGACTGTCCTCCAGCAGATGCCCTTGGACAAAGTAAGAATCCGGCATGTCTAATTTTGGATTGCTGGTCCTTTAGTTCTTTAAGAGATCTATTGTTGCTAAAGATGTCGACAGCGGCTCTCATAGAGAACACAGGACCACTTGGCAGAGCAAGCTCTCCGGTACATGGAAGAGCCGATTGAGATAGCTGTGGGAGAATGATTATTCGTCCGGTAGCTATCTATTGTGTATGGGAGGGTTTAAGGCTTGTTTTTAGTCTGCTGTCTGTGCTACACCAAGGCATGGGCCATCTACGTGGTTGGATCACAATCCCATGACATTCACCACCCTACAGAACCAAGAAACTGCTATTGGAAACTTTGAAGTAAATCTGTTTGAAATATAGGAAATCTTTTGGCTCAAAAAGTTCCTTTATTGGAGTACATTTGTTATGATGGCACACGCCAGTTGGTAGACGCACCAAATTCATTCATTCAGTCATTCATTCATTACTCCAGTGCACTCTTCATCAAGACTGGCGTGCAAAATATAATTCTTGGTGAATTGGGTTTTTACTGGCCTGTGACCAATACAGTCATGGCCAACAGTGTTGGCATCCTTGAAATTGTTCCAGAAAGTGAAATATTTTTCCCAGAGAATGACTGAAATTACACATTTTGTTAGACACACGTTTATTTCCTTTGTGTGTAATGCAACAACACAAGAAAAAAAATAAAATGGGACATCATTTCACACAAAACCCCCAAAATAGGCCGGACAAAATTGTGAGTAAACAATGTTGTTTCAAGCTTGTGAAGCCTCTTCAAACTCACCTGTGGCAAGTAACAGGTGTGGGCAATATGAAAATCACACCTAAAACCAGATGAATAGGGGAGAAGTTGTTTTAGTCTGTGCATTGTGTGCCTCACTAAGCATAGAGAACAGAAAGAGAAGAGAACATGAGAACCAAAATTGTTGAACAGTTTCAAAAACCTCAAGGTTACAAGTCCATCTCCAGAGACCTTGATGTTCCTTTATCCAAGGTCAGGGCTGCTATCAGGGCATTACTATTACTGCTGTAAGGGGCCCGGTGAGCAGAAGCAAAAGAGGAGGGGCCCGTAGTGCCTGAGACACTGGCAGAGTTTGTGACCGGGTTGGAGCCCCTCTTCTTTTGCTTCTCCCCATTGGGCCCCAGGGCAGCATCAGTCAGACATCATTATTTGCTACTAACTAACACAGCCATACACGTGCAGGATGTTTAAACACAGCCCAGCATGGCTGTGAAGCTGCTCCTCACCTCTTCCTGGACCCCCTCTTCCACGCCAGTGACAGGAGAGGTTTTCCTGTGAGTGCACAGCAGCTGCAGAGTCCATGGCAACGAGCAAGAAAGGGAAGAGGCTGGCAAGGCCAGGTATGTTGGGGAATGAGACAGTGCTGAGGAGAGGTGATGGGAGAAGCTGCTGAGGAGAGGGGTGATGGGAGAAGCTGCTGTGGAGAGGGGTGAAGGGAGAAGCTGCTGAGGAGAGGTGATGGGAGAAGCTGCTGAGGAGAGGGGTGATGGGAGAAGCTGCTGTGGAGAGGGGTGATGGGAGAAGCTGCTGAGGAGAGGTGATGGGAGAAGCTGCTGAGGAGAGAGGTGATGGGAGAAGCTGTTGAGAAGAGAGGTGATGGGAGAAGCTGCTGAGGAAAGGGATGATGGGAGAAACTGCTGAGGAGAGAGGTGATGGGAGAAGCTGCTAAGGAGAGGGATGATGGGAGAAACTGCTGAGGAGAGAGGTGATGGGAGAAGCTGCTAAGGAGAGAGGTGATGGGAGAAGCTGCTGAGGAGAGGGGATGGGAGAAGCTGCTGAGGAGAGGGGTGATGGAGAAGCTGCTGAGGAGAGGGGTGATGGGAGAAGCTGCTGAGGAGAGGGGTGATGGGAGAAGCTGCTGAGGAGAGGGGTGATGGGAGAAGCTGCTGAGGAGAAGGATGATTGGATAAGCTGCTGAGGAGAGGTGATGGGAGAAGCTGCTGAGGAGAGGTGATGGGAGAAGCTGCTGAGAGAGAGGTGATGGGAGAAGCTGCTGAGGAGAGGGATGATGGGATAAGCTGCTGAGGAGAGGTGATGGGAGAAGCTGCTGAGGAGAGGTGATGGGAGAAGCTGCTGAGGAGAGGGGTGATGGGAGAAGCTGCTGAGGAGAGGTGATGGGAGAATCTGCTGAGGAGAGGGATGATGGGATAAGCTGCTGAGGAGAGGTGATGGGAGAAGCTGCTGAGGAGAGGTGATGGGAGAAGCTGCTGAGGAGAGAGGTGATGGGAGAAGCTGCTGAGGAGAGGGATGATGGGAGAAGCTGCTGAGGAGAGCGGTGATGGGAGAAGCTGATGAGGAGAGGTGATGAAAAACTGCTGAGGAGAGGGGTGATGGGAGAAGCTGCTGAGGAGAGGTGATGGGAGAAGCTGCTGAGGAGAGAGGTGATGGGAGAAGCTGTTGAGAAGAGAGATGATGGGAGAAGCTGCTGAGGAAAGGGATGATGGGAGAAACTGCTGAGGAGAGAGGTGATGGGAGAAGCTGCTAAGGAGAGAGGTGATGGGAGAAGCTGCTGAGGAGAGGGGATGGGAGAAGCTGCTGAGGAGAGGGGTGATGGGAGAAGCTGCTGAGGGGAGGGGTGATGGGAGAAGCTGCTGAGGAGAGGGGTGATGGGAGAAGCTGCTGAGGAGAAGGATGATTGGATAAGCTGCTGAGGAGAGGTGATGGGAGAAGCTGCTGAGGAGAGGTGATGGGAGAAGCTGCTGGGGAGAGAGTGATGGGAGAAGCTGCTGAGGAGAGAGGTGATGGGAGAAGCTGCTGAGGAGAGGGATGATGGGATAAGCTGCTGAGGAGAGGTGATGGGAGAAGCTGCTGAGGAGAGGTGATGGGAGAAGCTGCTGAGGAGAGGGGTGATGGGAGAAGCTGCTGAGGAGAGGTGATGGGAGAATCTGCTGAGGAGAGGGATGATGGGATAAGCTGCTGAGGAGAGGTGATGGGAGAAGCTGCTGAGGAGAGAGGTGATGGGAGAAGCTGCTGAGGAGAGGGATGATGGGAGAAGCTGCTGAGGAGAGCGGTGATGGGAGAAGCTGATGAGGAGAGGTAATGAAAAACTGCTGAGGAGAAGGGTGATGGGAGAAGCTGCTGAGGAGAGGTGATGGGAGAAGTGTTGTGAATGGACTTGAAATGAGTTCTGAGCAGAGGCTCCCTCTGGTGGTTACAAGCGGTACTGGACTGTCCAGTGAAGATTGTGAGGAGTGGGAATCAGGTGTTACTGACTGGTCTTATATAAGGGAGTCGCCTTCCCATCAGGGTTGCCGGTGATCAATTGTTCTGGTCTCAATACTTGAGTCCTGTTTCCCTTGTGGCCTGCTGTGTCGTGTCTGCATCTCCTGCTAACAGATAAGACATTTTCTTCTTTTTGTTTTTGTGCTTGATTTTTGCATTTTGTCCTGCACTTCTGTGGGGGCCTTCGGGGTCCCCTCCGGGGGCTTTTGCCCTCTCAGTTTAGTTCAGCCACTTATGTTTGTACTTTTGCTTTTTCCAGTTTTTTCAGTGGCTGCTGTTTTGATTTTGTTACACCAGAGAACTAATTTAGGTGGTAGAGGTCGTGTGATCTCAGGTGATTTTGAAATTAGTAGAGTTGGTGCTTTTCAGGGTTTTTTGAGATTGCAGTAAGTGCCCTTCCTATCCTTTTCTATTTAGGTAGTTTGGGCCCCAACGTTTGCTCAAACTATTTTCTGTCTGTGTCAGTATTTCGTCTTGTCTAACCGCCATTGCATGTTTGGGGCTTTCTATGTTCTTTGGGGATCTGCTCCGGGGCAGATAGCTTTCCTCTTTCTATCTTTAGGTGTAGTTAGTTTCTCAGGCTGTGACGAGGCGTCTAGGACCAACGTGGGAACGCTCCACGGCTGCCTCTAGTTGTGGTGGTTAGTCAGGGTACTGCAATCTCATAGATTCCAACTTCTCTGGTGTATTGCCTTTTTTACCTGCACTCCTCAGCTACCAAAACATAACAGTATCACCGGCCCAAAAATTGAAAATTGTATGGTACTCACAGAAGGGAAAAGATATTGTGAAAGAGAAAAGGTTGTCAGAGTTGTCAGAGATATTTTTCTGTTTGTTGCATTTTTTTCCCTCTGTATCTCTGGGTGCTGGGGAGGATTTTTTTTTATTTTCTCTCAAATTGAGTTTGCACAGTTGTCTGGCCGTGTGGATCAGCTTGCCACTGAGGTTCGGAGTATTGCTGCCTATCTTGCTAGGTTGCCTGTTGTGGAACCTAGGATTCCCATGCCAGATTTGTTTTTAGGGGATCGAGCTAAGTTTCAGAATTTCAAAAATAATTGTAAATTGTTTTTTGCCTTAAAATCTAAGTCCTCAGGGAACGCAGCGCAGCAGGTTCAAATTGTCATCTCTCTCCTGCGCGGCGATCCTCAGGATTGGGCTTTTTCCCTGACACCTGGGGATCCTGTTTTGAGTGATGTTGATGCATTTTTTCAGGCTTTGGGGTTATTGTACGATGAGCCTAATGTCACTGATCAAGCTGAAAAAGCCTTGTTGGCATTAAATCAGGGTCTTGATGACGCTGAGTTATACTGTCAGAGATTCCGTAGGTGGGCAGTCCTGACCAAGTGGAATGACGACGCTTTGGCGGTGTCACGCTGTATAGCAGATATATATATGTGATGACAGTAATCTATATCAAAAGGGCAACATACTATATAACATGCGCATAGATATATGATAACATAGAATTACCTGACAGAATGTCCAGTGGGTCAATACGGAATCCGTTATACGCTGTCTCCGGCTAGAGGGTGACCGGGGTCTATGCTGACCCTAAACTGGGGTCCTAACTAATCCCTCTACCTGGAGGTACTGTTAAAGGTACAGAGGTCCAGGCCACCAGCGTAAACCCTGTCTCCTATCAATCCCTGCCAACTGTAATCTAGTCCTAAGAAGGACCCTGATTACCACAAAAGGGAATGAACAGGTAACGGTTAATGAACAGAAAGACATACAAGAAAGACAAGAACTAAAGTAAATAAAGTCTTACATACAACTCTCACACACAGTAGGAACACCTAAGGTCTCAGAGATAAACTATAAGCTATAAGAGTAAAAACAACTAAGGAGCTCTTAGCTTAAGTATTCTCAGAACCGATCCAGTCTGCTAGACTACATGAAGGCTTTCACCAGCATCTAACACCCAGACTGGCAGGGATATAAAGGAAGCTAATTAGAACATAATCAAAAGCAGCCGGGCGAGGCTGGACCTAGTCTTAGCAAAGAGCTAGGTAAAATTAACTCTCTCATTACCAAACACAAAGTAACAGCAACTCAGCTGCGAGAAGTCAGAATGTGCAATCGCGACGATCCTCGTGGCGATGCACCCATGACAGGCGGCCCTTTTTCGGAAGGGTCTGTCAGATAATGTAAAGGATGTTATGGTGGGATTCTCTGTCCCCTCTGGTCTCAATGATTCTATGTCATTAGCGATTCAAATTGACAGACGTTTGCGTGAGCGGAGAAGTATGCGTGGAATGGTGTTGCCTTGTGAACCTGCTTCTGAACCCATGCAGTGTGATAGAGTGGTGTCTGGGGCACAGCGTCATGAGTTTCGAAAGCGCAATGGGTTATGTTTTTACTGTGGTGATGCCTCTCATGCTATTTCAGTCTGTCCTAAGCGGGGAAGACGTTTTGCACGCTCAGTTGTCTTGGGTAGTGTTCAGACTAAGTTTTTATTAACTGTCACTCTGATATGCTCTCTGTCCTCATTTTCTGCTCAGGCTTTCGTTGATTCTGGAGCAGCTATTAACCTGATGGATTATGATTTTGCTAAACGTTGTGGGTTTCCCTTGATACCCCTACAGAAGTCTATTCCCCTACTGGGGATCGATTCTACCCCTTTGGCTGAGAATAAACCTCAGTTCTCTACTCAGGTGATAATGAGGGTTGAACCTGATCATCAGGAGTGCTGTAAATTTTTGGTTCTGTATAATCTGCATGATATTATCGTACTGGGCTTCCCTTGGTTGCAGTCTCATAATCCTGTTTTGGATTGGAAATCTGTGTCTGTAACCAGTTGGGGCTGCCAATGTGTTAATACCAACACTCCTGTTTTTTCTGCCTCCCCCCAGGCTCAGGATGTTCCTGACTTTTTGATTGATTTTTCTGATGTGTTTAGCGAAAGTAAATCTGCATCCTTGCCTCCCCATAGGAGCTATGACTGCGCTATTGAATTAGTGCCTGGTAGTAAATTCCCTAAAGGTCGCCTTTTTAACTTGTCTATACCTGAACATGACGCTATGCGGTCTTATATCAAGGAATCATTGGAGAAGGGTCATATCAGACCATCCTCTTCACCCTTAGGTGCCGGTTTTTTCTTTGTGGCCAAAAAGGATGGTTCATTAAGGCCGTGTATTGATTATCGTCTTTTGAACAATATTACTGTAAAATATCAATACCCGTTACCTTTGATTTCTGACCTGTTTTCCAGGGTGAAAAACGCTACTTGGTTTACCAAGCTTGACCTCAGGGGGGCATATAACCTTATTCGCATTAAGCACGGGGATGAATGGAAGACGGCATTCAATACCCCTGAGGGGCATTTTGAGTACCTTGTGATGCCCTTTGGGCTCACTAATGCTCCTTCTGTCTTCCAGTCCTTCATGAATGACATTTTCAGGGATTTTGTGGATAAATTTCTGATTGTTTATTTGGATGATATCTTGATTTTTTCTAATGACTGGGACTCTCATGTGAAACATGTTCAAACTGTATTCCAGATTTTGAGAGAGAATGCTCTGTATGTGAAGGGATCAAAGTGTCTTTTTGGCGTACAGAGGATCTCATTTCTGGGATTCATTTTGTCCCCATCTGTTATTGAAATGGACCCGGTCAAGGTTCAGGCCATCTGTGATTGGGTCCAACCTACTTCATTAAAGGCTCTTCAAAGATTTTTGGGTTTTGCCAATTTTTATCGTAAATTTATTGGTAATTTCTCGGTTATTGTTAAACCATTGACTGATTTGACCAGAAAGGGTTCTGATGTGGTGAATTGGCCTCCTGAGGCAGTCTCTGCATTTCAGGAACTTAAGCATGGTGTACAATAATAAATTATATTGTGGTACCGTGTTAGCCAGAAAAATCGATGTGAATACTTTTCCATCCAATTATGACAAGAGCATTCTTAAGGTGATACCTTTATTGGCTAACCAGAAAATTATATGTTCGCAAGCTTTCAGAGCGCAGAGGCGCAGAGAAGGAGCCTCTGCACTCTGAAAGCTTGCGAACATATAATTTTCTGGTTAGCCAATAAAGGTATCACCTTAAGAATGCTCTTGTCATAATTGGATGGAAAAGTATTCACAGGAACTTAAGCAGAGATTCACTTCTGCTCCTGTTCTACGGCAGCCTGATGTTTCTCTGCCATTTCAGGTGGAGGTTGATGCCTCTGAAATTGGGGCAGGTGCCGTTTTGTCCCAAAAAGATCCAGAGACCTCTAAAAGTAACCCTTGTGCCTTTTTCTCTCGAAAATTTTCTCCTACGGAACGTAATTATGACGTGGGTAATCGGGAGTTACTGGCCATGAAGTGGGCTTTTGAAGAGTGGAGACATTGGCTGGAGGGAGCCAAACATCAGGTGGTGATCCTTACGGACCATAAGAATCTGGTTTATCTGGAATCTGCCAAGCGACTCAATCCTAGACAGGCCAGGTGGGCCTTGTTTTTCACACATTTTAATTTTGTGGTTTCCTTTCTTCCTGGCACTAAGAATGTTAAGGCGGATGCCCTCTCGAGGAGTTTCCTTGCGGACTCTCCTGAGTTATCTGATCCTTCTGTTATTTTGAAAGAGGGTGTAGTTCTTTCCGCCATCTCACCCAATTTGAGACTTGCTCTGGAGGGCTGTCAGGAGGATAGGCCCGAGCGCTGCCCTGTTGGTAAATTATTTGTCCCGGACCAGTGGAAAAAGAGTGTGATGTCTGAGATTCATTGTTCCGCGTTGGCTGGGCATCCCGGAATTTTTGGTACCAGAGACTTGGTTAGTCGGTCCTTTTGGTGGCCTACCTTGTCTCGTGATGTCAGGGAATTTGTGCAGTCCTGCGGGACTTGCTCTCGCTCCAAGCCTTGCTCTCGCTCTAGTGGTTTGTTGATGCCATTGCCTGTGCCCAAGAGACCATGGACCCATATCTCTATGGATTTCATTTCCGATCTTCCTGTTTCTCAGAGAATGACCGTCATCTGGGTGATTTGTGATAGGTTTTCCAAGATGATACATCTTGTGCCATTACCTAAGTTGCCTTCCTCCTCTGAATTGGTGCCTTTGTTCCTTCAGCACGTGGTTCGTTTACACGGCATTCCTGAGAACATTGTGTCTGACAGAGGAGTCCAGTTTGTTTCCAGATTTTGGAGGACCTTTTGTTCTAAACTTGGTGTTCAATTGTCTTTCTCCTCGGCGTTTCATCCTCAGACCAATGGTCAAACTGAGAGAACAAACCAGACATTGGAGACTTATCTAAGATGCTTTGTGTCTGCTGATCAGGATGACTGGGTCTCTTTTTTGCCTTTGGCTGAGTTTGCTCTTAATAATAGGGCTAGCTCTGCCACTTTGATGTCTCCATTTTTCTGTAATTCTGGGTTTCACCCTCGATTTTCTTCAGGACAGACGGAGGCTTCTGTCTGTCCAGGTGTTGACTCTGTTGTGGAGCGTATGCAACAGATTTGGGACCAGGTAGTGGAGAGGTTGTCCCTCTCTCAGAGAGGGCCCAGCGGTTTGCTAACCGGCATAGGACTGATGGTCCTCGGTTTAAAGTGGGGGACTTGGTCTGGTTGTCCTCAAAAAATATTCCTATGAGAGTGGCATCTCCTAAATTTAAGCCTAGGTTCATTGGACCTTATAAGATCATGGAGATTCTTAATCCTGTTTCTTTTCGTTTGCTTCTTCCAGGGACATTTAAGATCCATAATGTGTTCCACAAGTCCTTGTTGAAGAGGTTTGTTGAGCCAGTGGTTCCTACTGCTTTGCCTCCTGACCCTGTTCTGGTTGAGGGCAATATGGAGTTTGTGGTTGAGAAAATATTGAATTCTCGTTTTTCTAGACGGAAACTCCAGTATTTGGTTAAGTGGAGAGGTTATGGTCAGGAAGACAATTCTTGGGTGTTTGCTTCGGACATCCATGCTAGGAGACTCATCCGTGCGTATCATAGAACTCATCCTGACCGACCTGGTTGCTCAAGTGAGGGTTCGGTGACCCCTCCTCAAGGGGGGGGGTACTGTTGTGAATGGACTTGAAATGAGTTCTGAGCAGAGGCTCCCTCTGGTGGTTACAAGCGGTACTGGACTGTCCAGTGAAGATTGTGAGGAGTGGGAATCAGGTGTTACTGACTGGTCTTATATAAGGGAGTCGCCTTCCCATCAGGGTTGCCGGTGATCAATTGTTCTGGTCTCAATACTTGAGTCCTGTTTCCCTTGTGGCCTGCTGTGTCGTGTCTGCATCTCCTGCTAACAGATAAGACATTTTCTTCTTTTTGTTTTTGTGCTTGATTTTTGCATTTTGTCCTGCACTTCTGTGGGGGCCTTCGGGGTCCCCTCCGGGGGCTTTTGCCCTCTCAGTTTAGTTCAGCCACTTATGTTTGTACTTTTGCTTTTTCCAGTTTTTTCAGTGGCTGCTGTTTTGATTTTGTTACACCAGAGAACTAATTTAGGTGGTAGAGGTCGTGTGATCTCAGGTGATTTTGAAATTAGTAGAGTTGTGTTGTGAATGGGTTTGAGATGAGTTCTGAGCAGAGGCTCCCTCTGGTGGTTACAAGCGGTACTAGTGAAGATTGTGAGGACTGGGAATCAGGTGTTACTGACTGGTCTTATATAAGGGAGTCATTTTCCCATCAGGGTTGCCGGTGATCAATTGTTCTGGTCTGAATCCTTCATTCCAGTTTCCCTTGTAGCCTGCTGTGTCGTGTCTGCATCTCCTGCTTCCAGATAAGTCTTTTTCTTCTTTTGTGTTTGTGCTATATTTTTGCATTTTGTCCTGCACTTCTTTGGGGGCCTTCTGGGTCCCCTCCGGGGGCTTCTGCCTTCTCAGTTTAATTCAGCCACTGAGTTTTGTTCTTTTGCTTTTTCCAGTTTTTTCAGTGGCTGCTGTTTTGATTTTGTTACACCAGAGAGCTAATTTAGGTGGTAGAGGTCGTGTGATCTCAGGTGATTTTGAAATTAGTAGAGTTGGTGTTTTTTTCAGGGTTTTTTGGGATTGCAGTAAGTACCCTTCCTGTCCTTTTCTATTTAGATAGTTTGGGCCCCAGCGTTTGCTCATACTATTTTCATCCTGTGTCTGTATTTCCTCTTGTCTAACCGCCATTACATGTTTGGGGGCTTTCTATTATCTTTGGGGTTCTGCTCCGGGGCAGATAGCTTTCCTATTTCTATCTTTAGGTGTAGTTAGTTTCTCAGGCTGTGACGAGGCATCTAGGACCAACGTAGGAACGCTCCACGGCTGCCTCTAGTTGTGGTGGTTAGTCAGGGTACTGCAATCCCATAGATTCCAACTGCTCTGGTGTATTGCCTTTTTTACCTGCACTCCTCAGCTACCGAAACATAACAGTATCACCGGCCCAAAAAATTGAAAATTGTATGGTACTCACAGAAGGGAAAAAATATTGTGATAGAAAAAAGGTTGTCAGAGTTGTCAGAGATATTTTTCTGTTTGTTGCATTTTTTTTTTTTCCCTCTGTATCTCTGGGTGCTGGGGAGGATCTTTTTTCCCAATGGAGTTTGCACAGTTGTCTGGCCGTGTGGATCAGCTTGCCACTGAGGTTCGGAGTATTGCTATCTATCTTGCTGGGTTGCCTGTTGTGGAACCTAGGATCCCCATGCCAGATTTGTTTTTAGGGGATCGAGCTAAGTTTCAGAATTTCAAAAATAATTGTAAATTGTTTTTTGCCTTAAAATCTAAGTCCTCAGGAAACGCAGCGCAGCAGGTTCAAATTATCATCTCTCTCCTGCGCGGCGATCCTCAGGATTGGGCTTTTTCCCTGATACCTGGGGATCCTGTTTTGAGTGATGTTGATGCATTTTTTCAGGCCTTGGGGTTATTGTACGATGAGCCTAATGTCACTGATCAAGCTGAAAAAGCCTTGTTGGCATTAAATCAGGGGCTTGATGACGCTGAGTTATACTGTCAGAGATTCCGTATGTGGGCAGTCCTGACCAAATGGAATGACGACGCTTTGGCGGCCCTTTTCCGGAAGGGTCTGTCAGATAATGTAAAAGATGTTATGGTGGGATTCCCAGTCCCCTCTGGTCTCAATGATTCTATGTCATTAGCGATTCAAATTGACAGACGTTTGCGTGAGCGGAGAAGTATGCGTGGAATAGTGTTGCCTTGTGAACCAGCTCCTGAAACCATGCAGTGTGGTAGAGTGGTGTCGGGGGCACAGCGTCATGAGTTTCGAAAGCGCAATGGGTTATGTTTCTACTGTGGTGATGCCTCTCATGCTATTTCAGTCTGCCCTAAGCGGGGAAGACGTTTTGCACGCTCAGTTGTCTTGGGTAGTGTTCAGACTAAGTTTTTATTAACTGTCACTCTGATATGCTCTCTGTCCTCATTTTCTGCTCAGGCTTTCGTTGATTCTGGAGCAGCTATTAACCTGATGGATTATGATTTTGCTAAACGTTGTGGGTTTCCCTTGATACCCCTACAGAAGTCTATTCCCCTACTGGGGATCGATTCTACCCCTTTGGCTGAGAATAAACCCCAGTTTTCTACTCAGGTGATAATGAGGGTTGAACCTGATCACCAGGAGTGCTGCAAATTTTTGGTTCTATATAATCTGCATGACATTATCGTGCTGGGTTTTTCCCTTGGTTGCAGTCTCATAATCCTGTTTTGGATTGGAAGTCTGTGTCTGTGGCCAGTTGGGGCTGCCAATGTGTTAATACCAACACTCCTGTTTTTTCTGCTCCCCCCAAGCTCAGGATGTTCCTGACTTTTTGTTTGATTTTTCTGATGTGTTTAGCGAAAGTAAATCTGCATCCTTGCCTCCCCATAGGAGCTATGACTGCGCTATTGAATTAGTGGCGGGTAGTAAATTCCCTAAAGGTCGCCTTTTTAACTTGTCTATACCTGAACATGACGCTATGCGGTTTTATATCAAGGAATCATTGGAGAAGGGTCATATCAGACCATCCTCTTCACCCTTAGGTGCCGGTTTTTTCTTTGTGGCCAAAAAAGATGGTTCATTAAGGCCGTGTATTGATTATCGTCTCTTGAACAATATTACTGTGAAATATCAATACCCGTTACCCTTGATTTCTGACCTGTTTTCCAGGGTGAAAAATGCTACTTGGTTTACCAAGCTTGACCTCAGGGGGGCGTATAACCTTATTCGCATTAAGCACGGGGATGAATGGAAGACGGCATTCAATACCCCTGAAGGGCATTTTGAGTACCTAGTGATGCCCTTTGGGCTCACTAATGCTCCTTCCGTTTTCCAGTCCTTCATGAATGACATTTTCAGGGATTTTGTGGACAAATTTCTGATTGTTTATTTGGATGATATCTTGATTTTTTCTAATGACGGACTCTCATGTGAAACATGTTCGAACTGTGTTCCAGATTTTGAGAGAGAATGCTCTGTATGTGAAGGGATCAAAGTGTCTTTTTGGCGTACAGAGGATCTCATTTCTGGGATTCATTTTGTCCCCATCTGTTATTGAAATGGACCCGGTCAAGGTTCAGGCCATCTGTGATTGGGTCCAACCTACTTCATTAAAGGCTCTTCAGAGATTTTTGGGTTTTGCCAATTTTTATCGTAAATTTATTGGTAATTTCTCGGTTATTGTTAAACCATTAACTGATTTGACCAGAAAGAGTTCTGATGTGGTGAATTGGCCTCCTGAGCAGTCTCTGCATTTCAGGAACTTAAGCAGAGATTCACTTCTGCCCCTGTTCTAACGGCAGCCTGATGTTTCTCTGCCATTTCAGGTGGAGGTTGATGCCTCTGAAATTGGGGCAGGTGCCGTTTTGTCCCAAAAAGATCCAGAGACCTCTAAAAGTAACCCTTGTGCCTTTTTCTCTCGAAAATTTTCTCCTACTGAACGTAATTATGACGTGGGTAAATCGGAGTTATTGGCCATGAAGTGGGCTTTGAAGAGTGGAGACATTGGCTGGAGGGAGCCAAACATCAGGTGTGGTCCTTACTGACCATAAGAATCTGGTCTATCTGGAATCTGCCAAGCGACTCAATCCTAGACAGGCCAGGTGGGCCTTGTTTTTCACACGTTTTAATTTTGTGGTTTCCTTTCTTCCTGGCACTAAGAATGTTAAGGCGGATGCCCTCTCGAGGAGTTTCCTTGCGGACTCTCCTGAGTTATCTGATCCTTCTGTTATTTTGAAAGAGGGTGTAGTTCTTTCCGCCATCTCGCCCAATTTGAGACTTGCTCTGGAGGGGTGTCAGGAGGATAGGCCCGAGCGCTGCCCTGTTGGAAAATTGTTTGTCCCGGACCAATGGAAAAAGAGTGTGATGTCTGAGATTCATTGTTCCGCATTGGCTGGGCATCCCCGGAATTTTTGGTACCAGAGACTTGGTTAGTCGGTCCTTTTGGTGGCCTACCTGTCTCGTGATGTCAGGGAATTTGTGCAGTCCTGCGGGACTTGCTCTCGCTCCAAGCCTTGCTCTCGCTCTAGTGGTTTATTGATGCCATTGCCTGTGCCCAAGAGACCATGGACCCATATCTCTATGGATTTCATTTCCGATCTTCCTGTTTCTCAGAGAATGACCACCATCTGGGTAATTTGTGATAGGTTTTCCAAAATGATACATCTTGTGCCATTACCTAAGTTGCCTTCCTCCTCTGAATTGGTGCCGTTGTTTCCTTCAGCACGTGGTTCGTTTACACGGCATTCCTGAGAACATTGTGTCTGACAGAGGAGTCCAGTTTGTTTCCAGATTTTGGAGGACTTTTTGTTCTAAACTGGGTGTTCAATTGTCTTTCTCCTCGGCATTTCATCCTCAGACCAATGGTCAAACTGAGAGAACAAACCAACATTGGAGACTTATCTTAGATGCTTTGTGTCTGCTGATCAGGATGACTGGGTCTCTTTGTTGCCTTTGGCTGAGTTTGCTCTTAAAATAGGGCTAGCTCTGCCACTTTGATGTCTCCGTTTTTCTGTAATTCTGGGTTTCACCCTCGATTTTCTTCAGGACAGACGGAGGCTTCTGTCTGTCCAGGGGTTGACTCTGTTGTGGAGCGTATGCAACAGATTTGGGACCAGGTAGTGGAGAGGTTGTCCCTCTCTCAGGAGAAGGCCCAGCGGTTTGCTAACCGGCATAGGACTGATGGTCCTCGGTTTAAAGTGGGGGACTTGGTCTGGTTGTCCTCAAAGAATATTCCTATGAGAGTAGCATCTCCTAAATTTAAGCCTAGGTTCATTGGACCTTATAAGATCATGGAGATTATTAATCCTGTTTTTTTCGTTTGCTTCTTCCAGGGACATTTAAGATCCATAACGTGTTCCACAAGTCCTTGTTGAAGAGGTTTGTTGAGCCAGTGGTTCCTGCTGCTGTGCCTCCTGACCCTGTTTGGTTGAGGCAATCTGGAGTATGTGGTTGAGAAAATATTGGATTCTCGTTTTCTAGATGGAAACTCCAGTATTTGGTTAAATGGAGAGGTTTATGGTCAGGAAGACAATCTTGGGTGTTTGCTTCGGACAACCATGCTAGGGACTTATCCGTGCTTATCATAGAACTCATCCTGACCGACCGGTTGCTCAAATGAGGGTTCGGTGACCCCTCCTCAAGGGGGGGTACTGTTGTAATGGTTTGAGATGAGTTCTGAGCAGAGGCTCCCTCTGGTGGTTACAAGCGGTACTATGAAGATTGTGAGGACTGGGAATCAGGTGTTACTGACTGGTCTTATATAAGGGAGTCATTTTCCCATCAGGGTTGCCGGTGATCAATTGTTCGGTCTAAATCCTTCATTCCAGTTTCCCTTGTAGCCTGCTGGGGTCGTGTCGAAATCCTGTTTTCCCAAAAAATTTTTTTCCCTTTTTTGTTTTTGCAAAATTTTTTTTCATTTTGTCCGCACCCCTTGGGGGGCCTTCTGGTCCCCCCCGGGGCTTCTCCTTTTTCCCCTTTTTTTCCCACCACGGTTTTTTTTTTTTTGTTTTTTTTAGTTTTTTCAGTGCCCGCGTTTTGTTTTTTTTTAAACCAAGAGCAAATTTTTAGGGGGAAAGGTCGTGGACTCAGGATTTTAAAAAAATAAGTTGGGGTTTTTCAGGTTTTTTTGGGATTGCGAATCCCCTTTCCTATCCTTTTCAATTAAATTTTGGGGCCCCCCGCGTTTTTTTTCAATTTTTTATCCTGTTCGTATTCCTCTTGTCTACCGCCTTTTCCTTTTTGGGGGGTTTCTATTTTTTGGGTTCGCCCCGGGGGGGAAAAAACTTTCCTTTTTCTATCTTTGGGTTTAAAGTTTTTTTTCCGGGGTGTAAGGGGTCCCCCCAAAACGGGGAAAACCCCCCACGGCTGCCTCTATTGTGGGGGTTACAGGGACTGCAATCCCAAGATTCCAACGCCGGGGTTTTTCCCTTTTTTTTCCTGCACTCCTCACTACCGAAACATAACAGATGGGCTTTCCCCGGGTTTTTTTTGAGTTTGGGCAGTAAGTGCCCTTCCTACCCTTTTTTCTTTTTAAAGGTATTTTTGGGCCCCCAAAACGTTTTCCCTCATACTATTTTTTGCCCTGTGTCATATTTCGTCTTTTCCCCAAAACCCCCCCTTGCATTTTTTTGGGGGGTTTCTATTTCTTTGGGATCTGCTCCGGGGCTAAGCTTTTCCCCTTTCTATTTTAGGTGTGTTAGTTTCCGGCGGGCCCGGGGGCGCTAGGACCAACGTGGGAACGCCCCCCGCTGCCTCTAGTTGGGGTTATTCAGGGTACTGCAATCTCATAAAATTCCAACTTCTCTGGGTATCCCTTTTTTTTTCCTGCACCCTCAGCACCGAAACATAAGAGAAGCGAGGAGAATGAAGGGAAAGCGCAGGGGAGGGGAGGGGGAAAACCTTTTGGGATGATGGAAAGCGCGAGGGGAGGTATTGGGGGAAAGCTCTGAGGGGGAAAGGGGATGGGGGAATCTGCTTTTTTAAAGAGGGAAAGGGGGGAGCTGCGAGGGAGGGTGATGGGAGATGCTCGAGGAGGGGTGATGGGGGAAAACGCTGAGGAAGGGGGGTTTTTACAGGCTGGGGGAGGGGGAGAAGGCATTTGGGGTAACATTGGGGGGGGAGAGGGGGGGCACGAACCAAACCCGGGCCCGGGGGCCCGGGACCGGGGGGGGTTAGGATCCTGGGGGCCCATGCCGGGGGGGGGAGGGGGTTGGGTTTTTCAGGGGGGGGGGTTTAACTTTCCCCCCCTTTCCCCCCCCAAATTAGGGAAATTGCAGGGGGTCCCGGGGCCCCCCCCCTTTTCCCCAGGTCAGTCAGGAACTGACCTAGGAAAAATTATCGCCCCGGGGGCCCCCAGGAGGGCATCATGGGGCCCAAAATTTTTTTTAATGACACAAATATTAATTTTTTTCCAAAAAAACTCTTTACTTTTTTTAAGGAAAAATTCCCTATACTCCAAAAAAGTTAAAAGGTGATCAGCTTAACAAAATTAAATTGCAAGTGAATTTTTTGGGTAGAAAATGAACAAAAATCCCCCAAAACAATTTTTAACACTTTTCAGCCCTTGGGCCCCCTTTAAAAAGGGCCACTAACCCTTTTCAGTGTTTTCTCCTTTTTAAAAAGGGGGGGGGGGGGTTTTTTGGGTGGGGGGCATGGCTGAGGGTCAATCTTCAGAAAAGAAAATAACCCACGACCTTTTTAAAAAAGGGGGGGGTGCTTGGCATAAATTTTTTTTTTTTCTGTTAACCCCCGGTTTTTCTAAAGAAACAAATGCAGCATAAAAACAATGCAAAAAAAGCCAAAAAGGGAAAGATTTTGCACTGAAAGATTGCCCTCAGTCAAAAAACTATCCCCAACATAAGAACTTTTAAGGGGAGAGTTCCATTGTTTTCCAAAAAGGCTTCAAAGGGGCCCCCAAAAAAGACCAGCAACGCCAGGGCCGTCTTTAAAAGTGTTTCACTGCGGGATCGGGCTACACTTCGACTGCTCAGGAAAGGGGAGCAGGCAGGGGTTAGTCATCTGCAAACCCCCGTATTGGAGACTCTTGGAGCAAGGGCCGGGCTCAAGGGGGCAGCAAAGAACCCCTTCCTCCAGAAAAAAACCTCATGGGGGGGAAATGATTTTTGCAAAAAAGGGCCCGGGATTGGGCCTGGGACTGGGAAAGTTTTTTTTTTTTGATAACACCTTTTCCCCCCGTTTGGGACAAGGAAAAAACCCTCATTTTTGGGGAAAAACCAAAGGGGGCGCACCAAACCCTCCCCTTTTTTCAGGGCCCAAATTTAAGCATCCTGAAACCATCATTTGGGGGGGGGGGGGGGGCTTCTCACCAAGGGAAACGGTCCTCACGTCTTTTTCCTAAAAAAAAAAACCAGAAAAAAGAAGGACCAGAATTTCCCTCCAAAGCAACTTTCCCCCCAAAACCCCCCAAGAGGCCGGGGTTTTGGGGATAACAATGCCTTTTCCCGCAAAGATGGAGCACCTTGCCATAAAAACAAAGGGATACTAAATGGGGGCCGGGAACAAAACATAGAGATTTTGGGTCCCAAAGGCCTGAAACTCCCCAATCTTAATCCTTGAAAAATTGTATCAATCATCAGGCGGGTGGGGGGAAACAAAAACCCAAAAAATCTGACCCCAAAAAAAAAAAACATTGATTTTGCAAGGAATGACTGCATCAGTCAGGATTTGGGGGGAAAGTTGAGAGAGCAAGCCCGGGAAATTCCGGGGGGCCTAAGAAAAAAAGGGCCCAAAAAGCAAAAATTGACTTTCTGCATTTAACCCTTCTAACTGTCAAAAAGCTTTTTTTCCATAAGTTTTTTTAAAATTTTTTTATTTTTTTCTTGATAAAAAAAATCTGCAAAAAACACCTAAAAACCAGAGGGGAGCAATCAGTGAAAATAAAAAATTTTGTCATTCCAAAACTTTTGGGGCCCTTTCTGAAACGAAAAAGGGGGGGCTACAGAGAGGGAATTAAACACTCCTGCCGAAACCAGGGAAAAAACTTTTAAAAAAAACCCCTCCCCCATGCCCAAAACCCCCCCCCAAAGCTCAGCAATTTTTCCCCTCGCTAGCCCACCAACCCTGGGTTAGAAAATTTTGGGGAGAGGGCACCCCCCAAATTTTTTAGCATTTCACTTCAGGCCCTGCAAATTTGTTTTGAGCATAGAGAACGAAATAGTAATTTTTTTTTTTTTCCCAAAAAAATTTACAAATGTTTATAAGTTTTTTAAAAAAAAAGGGTTTTTAAAAAAAAAACATTTAAAAAATGTACACGCAATTTTTAAAAAAAACAGGTTAAAGAAGAAAAAATTTCTGGAAATTAGATCATTTCCCCGGGGGAAAAAGGGAGGGGGGGGCAAATCACCATGCCCGACAGTGTGACTTTCTATCTCGGCCCTTTTAGAATTTACCACCCCCCCCAGTGGTTGTACCTAAAATCGGGTCATACACTTGAAAAGGGGGCCCCCGGGGGCCCGGGGCCTCACCTTCCCAAGTTTTTAGTTTTTTGGGCCCAAAAAACCCCTTTTTTGGGGGAAAAAATGGGCTTGAGAACCTAGCAGAGCCTCGGCTTTAACCACCCTCGCCTTTTTTTGAAATTTGGGTTTTAAAAAAGTTCCAAAAAACCGGGCTAGTTTTTTCCACCTTTCACAGAGAAAACCATTTTTTCCGGGGTTTTTTTGGGGCTACCCGTAACCAAACCCTTTTTGGGGGAGCCTGATAGGACATGGGTTTTTAAAAACTGTA
>JARQOD010000003.1:562269904-562373081 GCA_033576555.1 Oophaga sylvatica
TAGAAATTTTTCCCTAAAGGTCCCTTTTTAATTGAAAACCTGAACATGAGCTTGGGGTCTTATATCGGGAATCGGGGGAAAAGGGCTATCAGCCCCCCCTCCACCCTTGGTCCCGGGTTTTTTTTTTTGGGGCAAAAAGGAGGTTTTTTAAGGCCGTGATTGATTATCGCTTTTGAACAATATTATTTTTAAAAATCAATACCCGTTACCTTTGATTTCTGACCTTTTCCAGGGGAAAAACGTCCTTGGTTTACCAAGGATCAGGGGGGCTATAACCTTATTCGCTTTAAGCACGGGGATGAAGGGAAAAAAGGTTCAATACCCCAGGGCATTTTGAGTACCTGTTGCCCTTTGGGCTCACTAATGCTCCTTCTTCTTCCCCCCTTCATGAATGCTTTTTTGGGGGGATTTTGGGAAAATTTTGGATTGTTTATTTGGATGATATCTTTTTTTTTCTAATGACGGGACTTCATGTAAAACAGTTCAAACTGTATTCCAATTTGAAGAGAATGCTCTGTATGTGAAGGGAAAAAAGTTTTTTTGGGGGCGTACGGGGATTCTTTGGGGGATTCTTTTGCCCCACGTTTTAAAGGGCCCCCGGTCAAGGTTCAGGATCTGTGATTGGGCCAACCTACTTCTTAAAAGGGGCTCTTCAAAGATTTTTGGGGTTTTTTTCCATTTTTATCGTAAATTTTTGGGGTAATTTCTGGTTATTTTAAACCATTGACTGATTTACCAGAAGGGTTCGATGTGGGAAATTTTGCCTCCTGGGCAGTCCCCATTTCGGGAATTAAGCTGGGTAAATAATAAATTATTTGGGGACCGTGTTACCAAAAAAATCGATGTAAAAAAATTTTCCATCCCCAAATACAAGAGCATTCTTAAAAGGGAAACCCTTTTTGCTAAAACCCAAAAAAATTTATTTGCAAAATTTTTGAGCGCAGAGGCGCAGAGAAGGAGCCCTGCACTTAAAGTTGGCCAAAAATTTCGGGTTTGCCAATAAAGGGGGTTACTTAAGAATGCTCTTTATAATTTTGGTGGAAAAGTATTACGGAACTTAGAGAGATTCACTTCTGCTCCTGTTCTCGGCAGTATGTTTCTCTGCCTTTAGGTGGGGGTTTAAAAACCTTGAAAGGGGAGGTGCCCTTTTTTCCCAAAAAATCCAGACCTCTAAAAGTACCCTTGTGCCTTTTCCTCGAAAAATTTTTTCCCCCGAACGTAAAATTTGACTGGGTAATCGGGATTACCCCGGCCCCGAATGGGGTTTTTTAAAAGTGGGGACATTGGCTGGGGGGGAAAATCAGTGGGGTCCTTAGGCCTAAGAATCTGGGGTTTTCTGGAATCTGCCAACACTAATCCTAGACAGGCCGGGGGGGTTGTTTTTCACACGTTTTAATTTTGGGTTTCCTTTCTTCCTTGGCACTAAGAATGTTAAGGCGGATGCCCTCCGAGGAGTTTCCTTGCGGACTCTCCTGAGTTTATGATCCTTCTGTTATTTTGAAAGAGGGTGTAGTTCTTTCCGCCATCTCAACCCAATTTGAGACTTGCTCTGGAGGGCTGTCAGGAGGATAGGCCGAGCGCTGCCTGTTGGTAAATTATTTGTCCCGGACCAGTGGAAAAAGAGTGTGATTCTGAGATTCATTGTTCCGCGTTGGCTGGCATCCCGGATTTTTGGTACCAGAGACTTGGTTAGTCGGTCCTTTTGGTGGCCTACCTTGTCTCGTGATGTCAGGGAATTTGTGCAGTCTGCGGACTTGTCTCTCGCCCAAGCCTTGCTCTCGCTTAGTGGTTTATTGATGCATTGCCTGTGCCAAGAGACCATGGACCCATATCTCTATGGATTTCATTCGATCTTCCTGTTTCCAGAGAATGACCGTCATCTGGGTAATTGTGATAGGTTTTCCAAAAGAACATTTGTGCCATTACCTAAGTTGCCTTCCTCCTCTGAATTGGTGCCGTTGTTCCTTCAGCACGTGGTTCGTTACACGGCATTCCTGAGAACATTGGTTCTGACAGAGGAGTCCAGTTTGTTTTCCAGATTTTGGAGGACTTTTTGTTCTAAACTGGGTGTTCAATTGTCTTTCTCCTCGGCATTTCATCCTCAGACCAATGGTCAAACTGAGAGAACAAACCAGACTCCTCAGCTACCGAAACATAACAGAGAAGCTGCTGAGGAGAGATGATGGAGAAGCTGCTGAGGAGAGGGTGATGGGGAGAAGCTGCTGAGGAGAGGTGATGGGAGAAGCTGCTGAGGAGAGGTGATGGGAAAAGCTGCTGAGGAGAGGGGTGATGGGAGAATCTGCTGAGGAGAGAGGTGATGGGAGAAGCTGCTGAGGAGAGGGGTGATGGAGATGCTGCTGAGGAGGGGTGATGGGAGAAGCTGCTGAGGAGAGGGGTTACACAGTGCTGGGGAGAGGGATGAGAAGGCAGTGGAGTAACATTCTTGAGGAGAGGGGAGTGTCACGAAACGGCACACGCGGAGGCCCGAGGGATCACGGCTTAGGATCCTGCCGATGCCGATAGGTTGAATGCAGGGATTTATACTTATCCACTTCCCAGTTCCACTTAGGAACTTGCAGCTCTCCGCGCCCCCCCCCTTACCCTCAGGTCAGTCGGGGAACTGCAACCTAGGATAATTAGTCGCCGGACGGGCCGCATGGAGGTACAGTCAATGGCCAAAGTTTTGAGAATGACACAAATATTAATTTTTTACAAGTCTACTGCTTCACTTTTTCTAATGGCAATTTGCATATACTCCAGAATGTTATTAAAGGAGTGATCAGTTAACAGCATTACTTGCAAAGTGAATATTTGGCTAGAAAATGAACTTTATCCCCCAAAACACATTTCAACATCATTGCAGCCCTGCCTTAAATGACCAGCTAACCTCTTTCAGTGATTGCTCCATTAAACACAGGTGTGGTGTTGATGAGGACATGGCTGGAGATCAATCTGTCATGATTAAGTAAGAATGACACCACTGGACATTTTAAAAGGGGCTGGTGCTTGGCATCATTGTTTCTCTTCTGTTTAACCATGGTTATACTCTAAAGAAAAATTGCAGTCATCATTGCAATGCACTAAAATGGCCTAACAGGGAGAGTATCGCAGCTAGAAAGATTGCACTCAGTCAACAATCTATCACATCATCAAGAACTTCAAGGAGAGAGGTTCCATTGTTGCCAAAAAGGCTTCAGGGCGCCCAAGAAAGACCAGCAAGCGCCAGGACCGTCTCTTAAAGTGTTCAGCTGCGGGATCGGGCTATCAGCAGTGCAGAGCTTGCTCAGGAATGGCAGCAGGCAGGTGTGAGTGCATCTGCACGCACTGTGAGTTGGAGACTCTTGGAGCAAGGCTGGTTTCAAGGAGGGCAGCAAAGAAGACCACTTCTCTCCAGAAAAAACATCTGGACAGACTGATATTTGCAAAAGGTACAGCATGTGGACTGCTGAGGACTGGGGTAAAGTTATTTCTTTGATGAATCACCTTTTCGATTGTTTGGGGACTCAGGAAAATCCCTCATTCGGAGAAGACAAGGTTGAGCGCTACCACACGTCTTGTCTCATGCCAACTGTTAAGCATCCTGAAACCATTCATGTGTGGGGTTGCTTCTCAGCCAGGTGAATCGGCTCTCTCACAGTCTTGCCTAAAAACACAGCCATGATTAAAGAATGGTACCAGAATGTCCTCCAGAGCAACTCTCTCCAACCCTCCAAGAGCAGTTTGGCGATTAAAAAAATGCCTTTTCCAGCATGATGGAGCACCTTGCCATAAAGCAAAGGTGATAACTAAATGGCTCTGGGAACAAAACATAGAGATTTTGGGTCCATGGCCTGGAAACTCCCCAGATCTTAATCCCATTGAGAACTTGTAGTCAATCATCAGAGACGGTGGACAAACAAAAACCTAAAATTCTGACAAAATGAAAGCATTGATTGTGCAAGAATGGACTGCTATCAGTCAGGATTTGGTCCAGAAGTTGATTGAGAGCATGCCAGGGAGAATTGCAGAGGTCTGAAGAAGAAGGGTCAACACTGCAAATATTGACTTGCTGCATTAACTCATTCTAACTGTCAATAAAGCTTTTGTTACTCATGATGTTTGCAATTATTATATTTCTGTCTGTGATAAAAAGTCTGTCAAACACACATAAAAACAGAGGGCAGCAGATCATGTGAAAATATAATATTTGGTCATTCTCAAAACTTTTGGCCATGACTGTATACTGACTTGGGTACGTACAGAGAGGGAATTATAACTACTCCTAGCCGCAGCAGGCAATACACTTATAAAACCGCTCCGTCACTGCAACGCCACCCGAAAGCTCAGCAATTCACACACTCGCTAGCTGCCACTAGCCTGGGTCTAGATGTGGGGCAGAGGTCACCCCAATTTAGCAGCGTAGTACACTTAAGGCACGTGCAAAATTGTTACAGAGCATGGAACGAACTAGTAATTTTATCTTTACTCCAAAAAGTTGACAGTGTTTATAAAGTTTTAAGCATGGTTTTACAAAAAGAAATTAAAATATGTACACGCAATTACAAAATAACTACAGGGTTAAAGAAGAAAAACTTACATGGCACTTAGATCATTCCGGCGAACAGGGAGGGGGCTACACATCACCATGCATGACAGTGTGACTGTCTTATCTCAGGCTCTCTTGCAGAATCTCACACCTGACTCAGTGGTTGAACTCATAATTCTGGGTCATGACATCTTTGAAAAGGGCGAGGTTACCGGGGTCCTCACCTTGCTCCAAGTTGTAGTTTTGGCTCTGAAACCTTCTCGGCTATATAACTGGCTTGAGAACTAGCAGAGCCTCGGCTGAACCATCATTCGCCTTATTCTGAAATTAGGGTTCTAAAGAGTTCAAACTCGGACTAGTTATTCCACTCTGCTACAGAGAAATCCATTTCTCTGGTTCTGTTGGGGCTAGCACGTAACCAGAACCACTGTAGCGGAGCCTGATAGGAGCATGTTGCCAGAACTGTAACTTTCGTGTCTTCTATCATAAACTCTTAGCGTGTTATGATCGAATGAATTCCCATTATATGCTATGTGACAGTCCCGCAGGGTTTGAAGACAAAGACATTCCTATGGTGGGGGCGAGATGAAGAGTAAGCTGTACTTTCAGACAGTGAGTTGGAGAGAGGCTGCAGGCAACAAGGGGTGGGAAGAGGGGGGGTGGTTTGGCTCTGTGCTGGCTAAACACGATGGGGGTAGTAGTTCTGGAAAGTAATTAGGTAATGGAGCTCCCATCCCAGGTTTCATCACAGGGAGAAACCTGACAGTACTTTCCCCTGTATGTGCTGTTATTCACACCACAGAAGCCCCTCCCTCCTGTATGCTCTCATCAAATCGGGACGGGGAGGTGTGCAGGGCTGACATGAGTGCTCCCTGCACTGAAGCTTCCTAATTACATGATCAATTACATGACCCCCATTTCCTGTTCTCCATGATGAAGAAAATAATGAGTATATAAGTGTATATACAGTGTGTATAGTGTGTGTGCAGGCTGTTGTAATGACAGTATATATGTGTATGGCACCTATGTATAGTGTGTGTTCAGGCTTGTGTGTTGTAATGACAGTATATGTGTATGGCACCTGTGTATAGTGTGTGCAGGCTGTGTGGTTGTCTGATGAGTATATATGTGTACCGTGCCCTTACTGGCATTTGGGGACTGGTGAGCTGAGGAGGCGATCTCTTCTGCTCACCGGGCCCCAGTGTCAGAATCTGCCAGTGCAGTAACTGAACCTGCGTCCGAGAGCAGGTTCAGTTAAACTCTATTGCCGTGCGGGCCTGCACAGCAATAGTTAAAAGCCGCCAGCCAATTGGAAGCTGGCAGCTGACTTCAGCATGCACGTCGCTGGCGTTATGACGTCATTGTCATTCGCTATCGACTAGAGCCCGCGTTGAATTGGATGGAGGGAATGTACTGCTGGACCGTGGCCAAGTAAGGAGAAAGTAGTTTTTTTTTATTGAAAGTGGCAAGCTGCAATATGTTTCGACAGCAGGATGGAGACTGGGCAGGGTAACACCATGTCGCCTTTTTTCTTCATCTGGTGTAAGTAGAAGTGGGAAAAAATAATGTGCTCTCTGCAAGTGGTGCTCTAGATAACTGTTATTTCCTGCAGGACGAGTCTGACTGGAGAAGTGATGGTGGTGTGCGCTGCATGAAGATGAAAAGCGAAGATGAAGGACTTCACCTAGAGACATCACTGGTGAGTCAGAGTATTACAATGTACGCGCACACTATACACTGTGTATTATATACAGAGCTCCTGTGTGTAATGTCACCGGTGATCTTTGTATTACCTGTTCACTGACACTATATACCGAGTTTCTGTGTATAATGTCACCCTTGATCACTGTATTACCTGTACACTGACACTATATACAGAGCTGCTGTGTATAATGTCACTTGGTGATCACTGTATTACCTCTACTCTGATGCTATATACAGAGCTCCTGTGTATAATGTCACTGGTGATCACTGTATTACCTTACACTATATACAGAGCTCCTGTGTGGTAATGTCACCAGTGATCATTGTATTACATGTACGCTGACACTATATACAGAGCTGCTGTGTATAATGTCACTGGTGATCACTGTATTACCTTACTCTGATGCTATATACAGAGCCTGTGTAATAATGTCACTGGTGATCACTGTATTACCTGTTACCACTATACACTAATACAGAGCTCCTGTGTGTAATGTCACCAGTGATCTATTGTATTACAAGTACGCTGACACTATATAAAGAGCTCTGGTGTATGTACCGGTGATCATGTATTCCTGTACACTGACACTGTATGCAGAGGTCCTGTGTTAATATCACAGTGATCACTGTATTACTGTACACTATACGCAATATACAGCTCCTGTATATAATGGCATTTATGGTGATATTAGTATCGTGTTTTTTTTTTTATTAATGATCAGTATTGTAGTATTTGGTCACTATTTGGTGGTATATGTGATCTGGCCATGGTGTGGTGGTATTTGTTCCTTGTATGTGGATTATTGGTCACCATGTGGTGGTAATATGTGATCTGGCCATGGGTTGTGTTGGTATTTGTTCTTGTTTGTCCTATTATTCGGTCACTGTGGAGGTAATACGTAGTCTGGTCATGGTGCGGTGGTATTTGTCCTTGTAAGTAATATTATTGGTCATTTAAAAATTGAAAAATAAAATAAAATATACCTAAAATTGTATTGGATAATTTAACAAATGTTTAATAAGTTACAGTAGAGTAGAGCTCGGCCAAAAGAGTCTACTAGTCATGGTGGCGGATTAAAAAAATCTTTTGGCCAAAACAAACACTGCTGGCTACATATGTGATTCTGGTGATGGGAACTGATAATGTGTGATTGGTGAGTACATGGTGCAAATGTGGAGTTTTTCCAAGAGAGGGCGGTGGGACTGTGGAAGGTTCGAGGGGTTGGAGGTGGGGCTATGGTGGAGCCTAGGCAGAGTCTCAAGGGAGCCCAAAATTTTGCCAGTATAGGCCCCAAATTTTCCTAGTGGCAGCCCTGTCCACGGTGCACAACATATTTACGAAATTTTACAACCTCAATGAGTACAGTATTTGGTAAGCATGTGGATTTTTTCGGCATTAGGTTACTTGCATTGTATCGCTTTTTTTGATTGTTCTGGTATTTTGCTTTGACAAAACTTTATTGATATACTATTATGCAACATACATGCATTTTTTTGTACTCCCACAGTGGAAATTGCATGAAAACATACAATATATTTTTTTACGTGCAGTTTTTCTGCATCTAATACAAGTCTATGAGATCCGCACATAAAACTCAGCGTAATTCATAAGAAAATTGACATGTGAAAATTTTAACAAAAAAAAAAAAAAGCACAAAAAAAAGTGGTGTTTGTTTCTACGAATCCCATCCACTTTTACTGGAACTAAAAACAGGCGTATTTTGCAAAGAAAATACCCAGCGTCAAAACTCACAAAATACTCATTGTGGGAATTTCATCAAAGAAAGGCACATATGACCGTCATTAGGGGCGACGGTTATTTTTTCTTATTACTAGATCAAGCCATATAAAGGTGCATTCATGGCCCCATTGACTTCCATGGATTCTCGGTGGATATACCGAGCTGTAATATGTTTAGTTAGTATTGAAAAACTGTAAAATGCAACGTGTAGCCATACAGATCCATATAGCGAGATTACAGCTGTGCGGTCAGGGCATTTAAGAGTATTTTATCTTGCCTTTTAACCCTTTTTGGATTTTTTTTTGCTTTTGTTTGACTAGGTTATTATGGATGGGTAATTAGATGAACAGTAATTAGGATTATAGTTCGTCATTTCAAACGGCGACTTTTTAAATCTTTTCAATCTGTTGTGAGGCCGCGTCCAGGGAGAAGCAGACCATTTCAAATGGATGGGGATTAACCTATCTGGGGGAAGGAACGACTGAGAATAATGAATAAAGACCCTAATGTCAGAGAGTCTACCTTCCAGCAAAATAACCTTCATTCTCAATCAGTCAGGTGATAGATGAATGTGAGCGGTGACATCTGTTGCGCTGCTTGTCTCCATCACTCTATACAGACTAAAGGGTATGCCACACTAAGCGAGATCGCTAACGAGATCACTAAAACGTCACTATTTACCGATCTCGTTAGCGACCTCGTTGTGTGTGGCATGTAGCAAGATGTGGCCCCTGCTGTGATGTCGCTGATCGTTCACTAGCGTTCTGGACCGTTTTTGATCGTTGGTGTCCCGCTGGTGAGCCTATATCGCGTGTTTGGCACCTTTTGCGAATGACGAGTCGACCTCTTTTGTGACGCATATGGTGTTTAGCATCACGGAGTGGATCGCAATATCTGTAAGTTCTCTTTTGCGTCACAGAGAGGATCGCAGAAGTTGCAAAGCAGGCTAGCAGGACGCAGAGAGCAGGAGCGATGCTGGAAATTCCTATGAATCAGAAGCGCTAGTACATGTCTAATGACAGATCCTAACGACCGCCAAAGTCGTTAAAGAGATCGCTGACCGCTGATGAGTCGTTTATGAGATCTCCTGTTTGCAGCTACTAGCGACCTAAAAGAGATCACATCCATCGATATCATTTAGCTTGCGTCGTTATCGAGATCGCTAAGTGTGGCAGTACCTTTAGGCCGGCCATACACATAGATGGCTAATACGATGCTTCGGCTGACCGCCATCTCAGCTGACAGGGCGCTCGTTCGGCTTCTTTGAAGGAGAACAATCCGAATAGCAGTCCGAAATCATACATGTGCCCTCGTCATCTACCCCATCATCTGTCGGCCGGCAACAACACACATTAGACATGTCGCCGAAAACCTGTCGATATCGGGGTTCAGCCCGCATGCCTAAATCGTGTATGGGGAATTGTATGCTTTCCCCAACAAAGTGATGTCAGGGGAGAGATGGATCTGATATGTCCCATTCTGGACTGCCGATCCTTCCGTTTTCGCTGAGATAAGCCGCCTCCAAAGAATGTCTGGCAGCAGCTCTCTCATAGAGAACAAGAGAACATTAAAAAGCTCAGCGTTCCTTTATGTGGGGAAATCTTGAAAGATATCTGTCGGCCAAATGATGGTCGACCTACTGATATCTATTGCATTGGGAGGGTTTTCCAGTGTTGGAAAGGCTCCTGTTCCTTCCCAGAGGACAGCTCTGAGTCTCTGCCACTGCTCCTCGTCTGCACAATTAACATCACTTTTTGACAATGCTGCAGCAATAGCTGAGCACTTGCAGCCAATAACTGAGCTCTGCTGCCAATAACTGAGCGCTGCTGCCATAACTGAGAGCTGCAGCCAATAACTGAGCGCTGCTGCCAATAACTGACAGCTGCAGCCAATAGCTGAGCACTGCAGCCAATAACAGAGCACTGCAGCCAATAGCTGAGCACTGCAGCCAATTAATGAGCGCTGCAGCCAATAATGAGCGCTGCAGCCAATAACCGCTGCAACAATAACAGCGCTGCACCCAATAGCAGCGCTGCAGCCAATAACTGAGCGCTGCAGCCAATAGCTGAGCACTGCACCCAATAACTGAGCGCTGCAGCCAATAACTGAGCGCTGCAGCCATAACTGAGCGCTGCAGCCAATAGCTGAGCACTGCAGCCAATAACAGCGCTGCAGCCAATAACAGCGCTGCAGCCAATAGCTGAGCGCTGCAGCCAATAACTGAGCGCTGCAGCCAATAACTGAGCGCTGCAGCCAATAGCTGAGCGCTGCAGCCAATAACTGAGCGCTGCAGTCAATAATTGAGCGCTTGCAGCCAATAGCTGAGCGCTGCAGCCAAATAGCTGAGCACTGTAGCAATAACAGCGCTGCAGCCAATAACCACTGCAGCCAATTAGCTGAGCACTGCAGCTAATAACTGAGCGCTGCAGCCAATAACGGAGTGCTGCAGCCAATAGCTGAGCACTGCAGCTAATAACTGAGCGCTGCAGCCAATAACGGAGTGCTGCAGCCAATAACAGCGCTGCAGCCAATAACAGCGTTGCAGCCAATAGCTGAGCACTGCAGTCAAGAACTGAGCACTGCAGCCAATAAGCTGAGCACTGCAGCCAATAACGGGAGTGCTGCAGCCAATAACAGCGCTGCAGCCAATAACTGAGCGTTGCAGCCAATAGCTGAGCACTGCAGTCAAGAACTGAGCACTGCAGCCAATAGCTGAGCACTGCAGCCAATAGCTGAGCACTGCAGCCAATAACAGCACTGCAGCCAATACTGAGCGCTGCAGCCAATAACTGAGTGCTGCAGCCAATAGCTGAGCACTGCAGCCAATAACAGCGCTGCAACCAATAACAGCGCTGCAGCCAATAGCTGAGCACTGCAGCCAATAACAGCACATGCAGCCAAATAGCTGAGCACTGCAGCCAATAACTGAGCACTGCAGACAATAGCTGAGCACTGCAGCCAATAACTGAGCGCTGCAGCCAATAACTGAGCGCTGCAGCCAATAACTGAGCGCTGCAGCCAATAACAGCGCTGCCTGTATTGACGTCACGAGCCACTGAGCTCACTGATTGCAGCACTGTCGACATGGCATGAGCTCTGCAGAACAACAGTACACATCGGGGGCAGAAGCGGAGACTCGGCTCTGGACCAGGAGAACCTGAGTAAAGAACAGTTTGTTTTTTTAACAAACCAGCCAGGGAACATCAGTTTTTCCTAACCCCTTCATGCATAGGTACTTACTAGAATACCAAAAGTACTTAACCCTTTCCTAACCTGGAATTAAAAAACTCAGCTTCCAAAATTACTTTGGTCACTTTTGGCTTTTAGGCATTGTTCACATCACTTTTTTCAGTCCACGTTTTATTCCTCTTATGGAGGCCAGTAATGAACTCCACTTGCACAGTATTTTTTTTATGTCGAAATGTGAACTGTGCCTAATTCTTTCTACCGTCTCCTTGATAAAAGCCTATATTGAGATGAAGCAGAATCAGGTGTACCATACAGTATCTACTGTAGTCATCGGTGCTCAAAGAATATTCTATGATTTTAGCCTGGGATCTGTTCGGGGAGGGGTTGCTTACTTCTAGAAACAGCGCCACCCTTGTCTATGGACCCATATTCTGGTATTACAGCTCAGTTTTACGGTTCCCTTTGATTTACTCCAGAAGGTTTTCCTGCTTTCCTGCGTAATGTAAACCAATGACAAGAGGACGTGAAGTTTTTGATTATTTCATGGGTAACCAGACACATAAGGACTCGTACAGCTATGGAATACATTTATATATGAACAGCGCTCCATGGTATACAATTACAGGCGTCTTGTATGTACTTCAGTCCGGCATGCAGCATGCACAGTCCCCACGAGTCTGGTCGTATTAGGTACAGATTCCCAACAGCCTGGCTGCTAATTGCCCATATTAAAGTATAGAGATCAGGAAAAATTCACCTACGGTATTGTGACATGTAGCATAATGCCGTAACACGCTGCAGACACCTCCATAGCGTTTATTTCCATCTAAGATCAGTGCATTTCCAGCAAATCAAGGCACAATAGTTGGCATGCATTGTCATTCCCATGGCGTTCCAACAATGCCTCTTTTCCGATGGGCTTGGCATGGTTAAAACGGGATACACCTGCCTGCATCAGCTGGAGATGTCGGTCTATGACGTCCTATATCACGAATATTGGCCAAAGGTGTCTATTATTGGCCGGCAAGCCCGAAACTCATTCATTATTCATACCCTCCCCCAAAAAAATCCCTTTTTTGTTGTTTTTTTATGCAAAGTTTCATCCAGTTGAGGCAAATGTTCCGACCATAATATCTATGGGCAGCTGAAGGCGGACATCATTATGACTGTACTTTCCTGACACGTAACATCGGAATGAGTGATTGCTATTCGTTGATAGGGAATCTGTCACCCCAAAATAGCCATATCAGATAAAGATATGGCATGAATTAGTGCGTCCCATAACAAAGCTAACGGTGGGTATCATTATATCATGATACCCCCGTTTTCATATCAAATACCTTTTTAAAGTTGGTGATTGTAGTGTCAATCACTGCAGTCAGGTCAGGAGGGCAGCGGTTTCATGTCCTCCCCGCCCCCGCTCCTCGTCATCTGTTGCGTATCGCCGTCTGTGAATACCACAGACGGCGTTAGGTTCCCGCAATTGCACAATTCAAAATCCGTCCCGGCGCATGCGCAGTATACTTTGCCCAACAGTGGGCAAAGCATAAAATGACTACAGCGCATGCGCTAGTCTTTCCTTGCCCCGGAAATTACTGCTTGCCTTGGACGACTTCCGGGGCAAGGAAAGACTAGCGCATGCGCTGTAGTCATTTTATGCTTTGCCCACTGCTGGGCAAAGCATACTGCGCATGCGCCGGATTTTGAATTGCACAATTGCGGGAACCTAACGCCGTCTGTGGTATTCACAGACGGCGATATGCAAACAGATGACGAGGAGCGGGGGGCGGGGGAGGACATGAAAACCGCTGCCCTCCTGACCTGACTGCAGTGATTGACACATACAATCACCAACTTTAAAAAGGTATTTTGATATGAAAACGGGGGTATCATGATATATGATACCCACCGTTAGCTTAGTTATGGGACGCACTATTCAGCCATATCTTTATCTGATATGGCTATTTTTGGGGTGACAGATTCCCTTTAATATAAGAATTAATCTTTGGCACAACTGTTGAGAAAGGATCTGTGGTGCCAGAGTAGGATCCCAATCCGTGCGAACATGCAATATAAGCTCGGCACACACCAAAGTAATGTGATGAAGGTTTAATCAAAATGTAGTACATACAACAAACGTTTCGGTCTATAAAGACCTTCTTCGGTGTACTATAACATAAGCACATGAAAATAAATAAAACAATATGCAAAAAACTGCATAGTAAAAACGGGCATATAAAGAAAGTATATACAAACATCATATTATGGTGGTCGCATAATGTAAGGGTAATGAGGAAGAGAGGGTAGAGAGAACCATGACAAGCGGGGATATACCGCGTCTTAGCCACTCTCTCCTGCCTGTACCGCAACGGTAAGCTTCACCTTTAATAAGCACAGATCTCTGCTATACTTACCAGCTATTTGCCTTCCTTTTGTCCTCGGCACAGTTACAGTCATCATCTTTACCTCCCCAGTACGTACTACCCACCGCACAGCTCTGTAGCCCAGGGTAAGTTAGATTTACCACCCTCACACAGAGGTTCTCTCTGTAAATAGGTCAGTCAGTGCACTCACCACTTTTATCACATCTCCACCAGGTACTATCTCTATCAACTTATAGCACATATCCTGTATGTAAGTTTCGCATGTTCAATTGCTTTATTTCATGTTTATCCTTGTTTATCTTTGTTCTGAGGGATACCCCACTCCTCTTAATTTCTTTTGCACAGTGCATATTTCTATAATATATTATATTGGAAGTTCCTGAGCATTATATGTCCTCATTACCCTTACATTATGCAACCACCATAATATGATGTTTGTATATACTTTCTTTATATGCCCGTTTTTACTATGCAGTTTTTGCATATTGTTTTATTTATTTTCATGTGCTTATGTTATAGTACAACCGAAGAAGGTCTTTATAGACCGAAACGTTTGTTGTATGTACTACATTTTGATTAAACCTTCATCACATTACTTTGGTGTGTGCCGAGCTTATATTGCAGATTCCCTTTAATGACATGTCATCGTATATACAATAGAAAGTTATCACCACTACTCTTGCCGAAGGTACAAGAACAGGCCAGGAAGAGGACATTTTGTTCCATGCAGGTCATCGAATACCATCGAAATACTCATGCCAATCATATGCTACATTTCCAAACTAATCTTTACATTATTTTTTTTTGTATATATATATATATATATATATATATATTATATAAATTATTTCATGTGATGCCACCATGGGAACCACTGAATTCATCATTAATCATGTATACAAAATAGTTTTCTCATAGTATAGTAGTAGAGTATATGTGCATGCAATTACCCCCTAATCAGCAAGCACATTGGTTATTTACAGTGGGAGGAAGAATTCAGTATAGAAGGAGTAATTTGGATTTTTTTATTACCCTAATTTCCTAATATCATATAAATTAGCCCCATTGGTGGTTGGAACTATGAAATACTCCCGCAGCCATTGATGTACATAGAAGAGAAGGAACCCAAGAGAAAAGATCAAAATTGATGTCCCTGTTATGGTGCCATGTTTTGCTAAAGTCCTGGTGTCTATTTGCCCTCCATCACCTTTGGCTATGTTCCCACAGAGGCTGACTTTATCGGACCAGTCACTTCCGCAAATTTCAGACAGGACTGGCTAAGCATGCTCGTCCGCGTAGCTGATAGTTGCCGAAGCTTCCTGCTATTTACATGCACAAGTCCGCTATGTATATTGGACCAAACTAGAGCATGCTGTGATTTTTATTTTTTTTCCAGCCGGACTTGAGGTCCATGTGAAAAGTAGCCTATGTCCTGAATTGGTCCAGGTACCGTATGTGTTGCATTAATTTTTTTTAATATATAACAGCAACCGGACCGAAAATACGATGTATGGGGACATAACCTTGCCATGATTCCTTGTCCACCTATAGTATAGTAAAAATGCAGTTCCTCTTGAGGGGGGAGTCTAGATTTATATCACCCAGGAGCAAAGGGAACAGGATCAACTAGGCTGGTCTCTGTCTTTCAAAAAGTAACACAATACCTGTATATATGGCATGTACACCCTTGTATAAAAGAGGTGACCCCAGTAACAGCACCATTAGAGGTAACTGGTGTTCTTATCTCCTATACAGACAACTTTTTGACTTGTTTTTTTCAAAGGCAGAGCAGCTTATCTCATAAATTGTTATATTTTCTAAATAATTATTTCCCCCGACATCACGTGTCAGGGGGCCCTCACATACATTATACCATCCGCCGATCCCTCCAATATAGGTTTTGCCCAACTTTAGTCTTAATTTGTATGGGGGCATTTAATATCCTCTTATTGGCTCACTAAATAATCACCTACACTGTAGAATCTAATAATTATCGGTTTCTTACAACAATAAACCTAATTATAATTCTTTGCATAATCGTTAATTCTGCCAGTTAACTGGCTTTAGACCTTAGATAGTTGGCGGACCGGTAATCTATCTGATGGCAGATTTTGGAGATTTTCCTATACCTTCTCAAATTAAGAGCTCATTCAGACCAGCATATTTTTGGTCCGTGTGCAATGGACAACACAATGGTCAATATTAATTTATGCACAAGTGACTTTTCAATACGGACCATCAGCATCATGCACTAGTCTGGGTTTACAGAATGGCGTATAAAATAGCAAGGACAAGGCTGGCCCTATTTGTACAGCTGCCATCTGAATAAAGGCCGAAGGCCAAATTCAAACATCCGCGTGACACGGTCTGTGTATGAACCGTTACCTCGTTCTACTGAGCCGCAGTCTCCCGAGCCGTGGGTCTCCTGAGCCGCAGGTCTCCTGAGCTGCGGGTCTCCTGAGCTGCGGGTCTCCTGAGCCGCGGGTCTCCTGATCCGCTCTTGACATATTCCCATGAGGCTGTCAAGTCCAGGTCAAGAAACTCATCCAGTCCATGTATGGACCATGTTAGATGAACGTCTGAATTTGGCTTAAGACTTGAGTATATGCTGAAAAAAATCAAGCATGGCTTTTCAATAGATTTTGTGTAAGTACTTTTGGAAGTAAGGGGATGTGACGAACTGGTAAAGCTGGCTAAGTGTTACCTAATAAATTTTGTTGTCATTGTAAGGCAACTAGATTATTTTAGACTTAATTTGTTAACCAAGTCATGCCTAATCCAGCACTTTCATAGAGGAATAGCCTCCATCCTCGATAAACAGCCCCAGTCATGGTCATGTCTGGTATTGCAGCTTAGTCCTATTCAAGTAAAAAGGACTGAGATATAACAACGGCACAGATCATGGAGAACGCTGGAGACGTTTGTGGAAGAAATCAGACACAGTTGTCTAATCTGACCCATTGGTGGTCTGTTAGATATTTAGCCCCACGGATTGACTGGTCCAGGAATCAAGTGCTATATTTTAAGCCTATGGGCCTCGTCTGACAACCACCATTGATCTAGAATGTCTAACATGTTGGAAATTGTATCCGTTAAGAGGAGGATTAGACCTCTACAATGTTTGGTAGAGCTATCGGCTCTATAAACCGGGAGATGGCTCATTAGGTGTAACCAATGGTCCTCCATGGCCACCCATATACTGTAGGGCCAACATTTACCAATATGGTATCTACAGGGTGCTTCCAGATCTGTTCTCTCATCAGTTAGGTTGAGACCACCACCTATACGGTGGATTTATTTTTTATTTTTTTGTAGATATTTCTAAGGCAAACTTTTTACATTTCGGACAGGACTTTTACACTTGGTAACGCACTTGACAGTTCTATGGCATTTTGTATAACGAGACCTCTTTAGATTTCAAGCCAAAGTACACAGAACCCAAATATCAGAAATGCGTTTCTTCTTTTTACAGTTGAGCGTCGCCCACTTCGGTTTTTAATGACTAATTACATATAAATATTACATTATAAATAATAAAATCTTTTTCACCTACATTACAGATAGTACAGACCCCCGTGCCGGTAATCCAGAAGGAAATAATTTAGGATAAGTGTTAGGAGCCCTGCTGGTTGTTCGGGAATGGTGAAAAGATCATACATTCTCAGATATTGTGTCATTGTCACTAGACGTTAAAAATCGGAAGCAGAGCTGCAGTCCGTCCACGGGGTGCACTATGGGGACAGTTTGCATTTTTGGGAAGCTTGGTGTAGCTAATTCCCATTTGGCTGTGCCCACAAGCTCAATAGTGAGAATTTTCAATATGATTTGTGCAAGTTCTTTGCCGATACAGCTACGAACGCCACCTCCGAAAGGGATATAATTAAATCTGCTGGCTTTTCCTTCATCTCTTTCTGTACGGAATCGCTCGGGGTCAAAAGAGTCAACATTCTGATAGATGGCTGCGGTTTCATGAGTATCTCTTATACTGTACATGACACTCCAACCTTTCGGGATTTGGTAACCCTGTAACATAAAACATGGAAAAAAAAAGTGATAATACATAAGAACTAAAAAAAAAATAATACAAAAGTCACATAAAATAACAAAAAAGAAACCGAGTAATATGTATCATCTTCATACAATCACTAGCAGTCTCTCGGGCTAATAGTAATCCAGAGTTCTCTTTTTTACCAAAAGGGGGCGACGAAAGAACATCCTTGTGATGAAGATATTCCTTGAGATTCATTGAAGGAGTCCAAGTCCTGAGGTTAGTTTCAGTACTGCTGGATTCCTGGACGTGTTGCTCTATGTTTAGCAATTCCCAAAGGATTGCATGTGGAATGATATATGGGGAGGGTAGACTAAGGAATGGGACATATAGTTAGGATTTTTATCACCGACACAAGTGTTTTAAGATTGCCCACCTAATTGCAGCATATCATTTAAAGGCTTGTCTGAAGTTCAAATATGGGTAAAATTGTAAAGTGCCTGTAAAAACGAGTAACTTTGCAATCTACCCCTTATTAAAAATCCCCATCCATTCTCAAGAACGGAGAGATTTAAAATGTTAGAGTTTACAGTCAATGGTTTCGGTTACCGGCCACCGTGCAGTCTGTGCGGTTCCCTAGTCAGGGAGTGCGGCGTGAGCGTGCTATATGCTTTACAGCCTGCTCGCGCCTCTCTGAATATGGCCAAGTCGCTGGATCCAGCCTTCTTCAGCCCCCCGTGCACCAGAGACAAAGCTGACTCCGCCAGCACCTTGATAGAGAGCTGTGCAATCGTGTGAGCGGTCAATCTTCAGGAGTGCACCGCCACCAGCATAGCAGGAAGTGGGCTGCCGGGGAGCGCTGCGCTCCTGAAGCTTCATCTTGAGAACACCGCTTTGGTTCTTTAGTACTTGTGTGACCCAATGGCTGCCAATACACTATTGAACAAATTTGTCCAGACCCACCGATTTTGACCGGTATAAGGTCTTACTGACTCTTCCCTGGCTGATGATGTTGCGGTAGAGAAGGATCAGTTTTTTTGTGGAAGATAAGTCTCCTCCAAAGGAATCTGGTAGCGGCTTACGCCACTCTCCTCGTTGAAAACATATATGTGGGGTGGGTGGGATGACTTATTGATGTGTATAGTCAGCTTAACTGGGTATTCCAGTTATCACCTGTCCACAGATCATTGTATGATCGTCTACAGACCATCCTGACGATATGCCAACCTCTTCCTATTGGGTTGTTGTTGACCCCTAGATCAATGGAGGTTTGAATGCGGAGACCCTCAAGAACGGAGGGGTGGGATGGAACTTTCCTTTGAATGTGATAAAGTATGCGCGCTGCCACGTGATTAATTTTTCATGGAAATGCCAGAGATAGCACAGTGCTGTACTTGGCTACCTCCAGCTGTCCCACATAGATGTGGCTGTGTCCATACTCGGCCTCTAGTTAAAACGGATCTTTCACCGGATTCTTTAAATTAACCCGAGTACTTCTTCCGAATTTCTGCTGCTCCACTGATTCCGGAACAGTTTTTCTTTTTTTCTTTTGTACCACTCCATACCAAAGTTATACCCCTGGAAAAAATGGTGCAAAATTTCCCTTCCAGAGATGTTCTACGATACGCACACAGCAGTTAAAGGGAAAATTTGCACCACTATTTCCGGGGGGCCATAGCGGTGGAACCGAAGGGCACAGAAGAAGAAGAAAAACTGCTCAAGAATCAGAAGAGCTGCACCAATTGGAGGAGGGTCTCAGTTTAAGGCCGGCTGCAAACAAACATATGAAAAATGTCCGACTTTCATCCAGAAGACTCACGACTTTCATCCGATTATGATCCCTGTGTCAGCTTTTTCATGTCCATGTCCGATACTTTTTCATACATCTACGTTATCAAATACAGTTTTCTAGGTTTGTAATAGAATTGTATCTGTAGAGATTGGATGCCGCTCTGATGTTCTGTGTACTATCTGATTTTTTAATTTTTTTATTACGTAACCATAGATTTGAATGGGTGAATCTCATCTGAGACTCAGAAGAAAGTCACGCGTGCGGCTATTTTTCTTTTTCTCAAGGACAGTGGGACTGAGAGAAAAATTGTTTGTCTGAACAGCCCTATTGAGTAACATGGGTCAGTGTGTTGTCCATGTGCTATCCGATCAAAAATCGGACAACACACATCTGAGTTTTACGCTTGTATGCATGAGCCCTTCATTTAAGAAAAAAAATCCAATGAAAGGTGGTCCTCTTTATATTGGGGCCAGTTGCTCTTGTTCTGGCAATCACTGGGTCTCAGCAGTTGGATCCCCAGATAATCTGCTCGTTATCACCTGCCTTGTTGGAAGAGGTGGACATATATCATCTGAGGTCTGCAGAAGGGCATACTCCATCCGGTTCTTGCTCTATGTAAGCTATCTTTCAATCTTTACATTCATTTAAGCCCATGATATATTGTGATGTTCGGAGCTCCGCTCTAATATTGGGTACACTTTCATTCCATCTATGGGAAATTTCAAGATTTTTTCCAAAGCGGTCATACTATCAGCACACTCGAAGCCCTGCTCATAGGGCATCACCTTCCTTATTTATATAGCACCAGCCCTGCTCTCACATAACTATACATCGAGCCATGCTTCCTGAATATCCATTTCATACAAGCATGCCGCACACAATAAGGTACTGAACCTGCCCATAGAGGACCAACTTGTGCTCCATGTCCCCCGAGACGTTCCCTAAAAAATACAAATTCATACTCACATCCAGTTCAAAGGTTTGCAGAGCCGTCCTGTATCCTCCAGAGACCGGTGGGAGCAGTCTCAGAACTTCCTTCACTACACAATCCAAATACTGAAGCCCCTTCAGTTTCTGTAAACTCAGGTTCAGGTGACAACGACATTGACATGTGGAGTCCTCATATTCTTCTAGCATCTTGGTGGAGTCCAACTGGTCGCGCGAGTCCTGCCGGCACAGTCCGTTATTGCACCGGTGCTCCCACTGGATGCCATCTTGGGTTCTGCTCCTTAAAATCTGTTCTCTTTCGTTTCTGTCAGCTAAGATGAGTTTTGTCTGCTCCCATATCTGTTTCACGTGTCCTTCTGAACCCAGCAGGACAGATGACTGGCAGCCGGCGGTCACGCACTGCTCCTCCTCACCATTATTATTGGGATTGTCTGAAGAATGGAGACACTGGCATTGCTTGATTAACCCGTGTGATGCCAGTTCTTGCCTGAGCGTGTGTATAGAAGACGGGTGTTTGAGTAAGAGAAGTATGAGCGACGTGCTTGCACTAGCCGTGGTGAAGAAGGCAGCGAACATGAGCTCAATGGCTGATTCCTGTGAAGAAATAACAAAATATAATGCACTAATATAATAGTGGTAACAGCCTGGGCTAGAAGACTGCACCGTGACATCGCTGTGTGCCTTATCCCTGCACCGTGACATCGCTGTGTGCCTTATCCCTGCACTGTGACATCGCTGTGTGTCTTATCCCTGCACCGTGACATCGCTGTGTGCCTTATCCCTGCACCGTGACATCACTGTGTGCCTTATCCCTGCACCGTGACATCGCTGTGTGTCTTATCCCTGCACCATGACATCGCTGTGTGCCTTATCCCTGCACCGTGACATCGCTGTGTGCCTTATCCCTGCACCGTGACATCGCTGTGTGTCTTATCCCTGCACTGTGACATCGCTGTGTGTCTTATCCCTGCACCGTGACATCGCTGTGTGCTTTATCCCTGCACCGTGACATCTCTGTGTGCCTTATCCCTGCACCGTGACATCGCTGTGTGCCTTATCCCTGCACCGTGACATCGCTGTGTGCCTTATCCCTGCACCGTGACATCGCTGTGTGCCTTATCCCTGCACCGTGACATCGCTGTGTGCCTTATCCCTGCACCGTGACATCGCTGTGTGCCTTATCCCTGCACCGTGACATTGCTGTGTGCCTTATCCCTGCACCGTGA
Organism: Oophaga sylvatica; assembly: GCA_033576555.1. Lineage (NCBI taxonomy): Eukaryota > Metazoa > Chordata > Amphibia > Anura > Dendrobatidae > Oophaga > Oophaga sylvatica. The sequence continues at coordinate 562,291,402 of JARQOD010000003.1, forward strand.
CATCGCTGTGTGCCTTATCCCTGCACTGTGACATCGCTGTGTGTCTTATCCCTGCACCGTGACATCGCCGTGTGTCTTATCCTTGCACCAACAAAAGAAAAAAAGGCACATACTAACACCAGGGAACACCTGAATCTCAAAAGTAATTATTTTTTATTTAATTGAAAAACTGCAAAAACAACAAAAAAATTAAAAACACTTAAAATACTTAAATGTATTGTATTTTAAGTGGTTTTAATTTTTTGGTTGTTTTTGCAGTTTTTCAATTAAATAAAAAATAATTACTTTTGAGATTCAGGTGTTCCCTGGTGTTAGTATGTGCCTTTTTTTCTCTTGTTCTTGCATATGTCATTCACATACTCCAGGTTGATACCCTTGTTCTAGATATTAGTCAGTTAGTGCCCTCCAACTTTGTTTTTCTTATCCTTGCACCGTGACATCGCTGTGTGTCTTATCCCTGCACCGTGACATCGCTGTGTGCCTTATCCCTGCACCGTGACATCACTGTCTGTCTTATCCCTGCACCGTGATATCGCTGTGTTTCTTATCCCTGCACCGTGACATCACTGTCTTATCCCTGCTGTGTGACATCGCTGTGTGCCTTATCCCTGCACCGTCACATCACTGTGTTTCTTATCCCTGCACCGTGGTGCCTTATCCCTGCACCGTGACATCGCTGGGTGTCTTATCCCTGCACTGTGACATCACTGTGCGTCTTATCCGTGCACCGTGACATCGCTGAGTGTCTTATTCCTGCACCGTGACATCGCTGTGTGCCTTATCCCTGCACCGTGACATCACTGTGTGTCTTATCCCTGCTCTGTGACATCGCTGTGTGTCTTATCCCAGCACTGTGACATCGCTGTGTGTCTTATCCCTGCTCTGTGACATCACTGTGTGTCTTATCCCTGCTCTGTGACATCACTGTGTGTCTTATCCCTGCACTGTGACATCGCTGTGTTTCTTATCCCTGCTCTGTGACATCGCTGTGTGTCTTATCCCTGCACTGTGACATCATTGTGTGTCTTATCCCTGCACTGTGACATCGTTGTGTGTCGTATTCCTGCACTGTAACATTGCTGTGTGTCTTATCCCTGCTCTGTGACATCGCTGTGTGTCTTATCCCTGCACTGTGACATCGTTGTGTGTCTTATCCCTGCACTGTGACATCACTGTGTGCCTTATCCCTGCTCTGTGACATCGCTGTGCTGTGTGTCTTATCCCTGCTCTGTGACATCACTGTGTGTCTTATCCCTGCACTGTGACATCGCTGTGTGTCTTATCCCTGCACTGTGACATCGCTGTGTGTCTTATCCCTGCTCTGTGACATCGCTGTGTGTCTTATCCCTGCTCTGTGACATCACTGTGTGTCTTATCCCTGCTCTGTGACATCGCTGTGTGTCTTATCCCTGCACTGTGACATCATTGTGTGTCTTGTCCCTGCACTGTGACATCGTTGTGTGTCGTATTCCTGCACTGTAACATTGCTGTGTGTCTTATCCCTGCTCTGTGATATCGCTGTGTGTCTTATCCCTGCTCTGTGACATCGCTGTGTGTCTTATCCCTGCACTGTGACATCGTTGTGTGTCTTATCCCAGCACTGTGACATCACTGTGTGCCTTATCCCTGCTCTGTGACATCGCTGTGCTGTGTGTCTTATCCCCGCACTGTGACATCACTGTGTGCCTTATCCCTGCTCTGTGACATCGCTGTGTGTCTTATCCCTGCACTGTGACATCGCTGTGTTTCTTATCCCTGCACTGACATCGCTGTGTGCCTTATCCCTGTTCTGTGCCTTATCCTGCTCTGTGACATCACTGTTTCTTATCCCTGCACTGTGACATCACTGTGTTTCTTATGCCTGCACTGTGACATCGCTGTGTGCCTTATCCCTGCTCTGTGAAATTGCTGTGTTTCTTATCCCTGCACTATGACATCACTGTGTGTCTTATCCCTGCACTGTGACATAGCTGTGTGTCTTATCCCTGCACTGTGACATCACTGTGTTTCTTATCCCTGCACTGTGACATCACTGTGTGTCTTATCCCTGCACTGTGACATAGCTGTGTGTCTTATCCCTGCACTGTGACATCACTGTGTGTCTTATCCCTGCACTTTGACATCGCTGTGTTTCTTATCCCTGCACTGTGACATCGCTGTGTTTCTTATTCCTGCACTGTGACATCGCTGTGTGTCTTATCCCTGCTCTGTGACATCGCTGTGTGCCTTATCCCTGCACCGTGACATCGCTGTGTGTCTATTCCTGCACCGTGACATCACTGTGTCTTATCCCTGCTTTGTGACATCGCTGTGTGTCTTATCCCTGCTCTGTGACATCTCTGTGTGTCTTACCCTGCACTGTGACATCGCTGTGTATCTTATCCCTGCTCTGTGACATCGCTGTGTTTCTTATCCCTGCTCTGTGACATCGCTGTGTGTCTAATCCCTGCTCTGTGACATCGCTGTGTCTTATCCCTGCTCTGTGACATCGCCGTGTGCCTTATCCCTGCACTGTGACATCGCCGTGTGTCTTATCCCTGCTCTGTGACATCGCTGTGTTTATCCCTGCACTGTGACATCGCTGTGTTTCTTATCCCTGCTCTGTGACATCGCCGTGTGTCCTTATCCCTGCACTGTGACATCGCCGTGTGTCTTATCCCTGCTCTGTGACATCGCCGTGTGTCTTATCCCTGCACTGTGACATCACTGTGTGTCTTATCCCTGCACTGTGACATCGCTGTGTGTCTTATCCCTGCTCTGTGACATCGCTGTGTTTATCCCTGCACTGTGACATCGCTGTGTTTATCCCTGCTCTGTGACATCGCTGTGTGCCTTATCCCTGCACTGTGACATCACTGTGTCTTATCCCTGCTCTGTGATATCGCTGTGTGTCTTATCCCTGCACTGTGACATTGCTGTGTGTCTTATCCCTGCACTGTGACATCGCTGTGTGTCTTATCCCTGCTCTGTGACATCGCTGTGTTTATCCCTGCACTGTGACATCGCTGTGTTTCTTATCCCTGCTCTGTGACATCGCTGTGTGCCTTATCCCTGCACTGTGACATTGCTGTGTCTTATCCCTGCTCTGTGATATCGCTGTGTGTCTTATCCCTGCACTGTGACATCGCTGTGTGTCTTATCCCTGCTCTGTGACATCGCTGTGTTTATCCCTGCACTGTGACATCGCTGTGTTTCTTATCCCTGCTCTGTGACATCGCCGTGTGCCTTATCCCTGCACTGTGACATCGCCGTGTGTCTTATCCCTGCTCGGTGACATCGCTGTGTGTCTTATCCCTGCACTGTGACATCACTGTGTGTCTTATCCCTGCACTGTGACATCACTGTGTGTCTTATCCCTGCACTGTGACATCATTGTGTGTCTTATCCCTGCACTGTGACATCGTTGTGTGTTGTATTCCTGCACTGTGACATCGCTGTGTTTCTTATCCCTGCACTGTGACATCGTTGTGTGTCTTATCCCTGCACTGTGACATCACTGTGTGCCTTATCCCTGCTCTGTGACATCGCTGTGCTGTGTGTCTTATCCCCGCACTGTGACATCACTGTGTGCCTTATCCCTGCTCTGTGACATCGCTGTTAGGGTTGAGCATTCCGATACCGAAACCCGGTTCCGATACCTGAAATCCAATGTAAGTCTATGGGAACAAAATATCGGAATTAAAAATATTCCGATATTTTGTTCCCATAGACTTACATTGGATTTCAGGTATCGGAACCGGGTTTCGGTATCGGAATGCTCAACCCTAATCGCTGTGTGTCTTATCCATGCACTGTGACATCGCTGTGTTTCTTATCCCTGCACTGACATCGCTGTGTGCCTTATCCCTGCTCTGTGCCTTATCCCTGCTCTGTGACATCACTGTGTTTCTTATGCCTGCACTGTGACATCGCTGTGTGCCTTATCCCTGCTCTGTGAAATTGCTGTGTTTCTTATCCCTGCACTATGACATCACTGTGTGTCTTATCCCTGCACTGTGACATAGCTGTGTGTCTTATCCCTGCACTGTGACATCACTGTGTTTCTTATCCCTGCACTGTGACATCACTGTGTGTCTTATCCCTGCACTGTGACATCGCTGTGTGTCTTATCCCTGCACTTTGACATCGCTGTGTTTCTTATCCCTGCACTGTGCCATCGCTGTGTTTCTTATTCCTGCACTGTGACATCGCTGTGTGTCTTATCCCTGCTCTGTGACATCGCTGTGTGCCTTATCCCTGCACCGTGACATCGCTGTATGTCTTATTCCTGCACCGTGACATCGCTGTGTCTTATCCCTGCTCTGTGACATTGCTGTGTGTCTTATCCCTGCACTGTGACATCACTGTGTGTCTTATCCCTGCACTGTGACATCGCTGTGTATCTTATCCCTGCTCTGTGACATCGCTGTGTTTCTTATCCCTGCTCTGTGACATCGCTGTGTGTCTAATCCCTGCTCTGTGACATCGCTGTGTCTTATCCCTGCTCTGTGACATCGCCGTGTGCCTTATCCCTGCACTGTGACATCGCCGTGTGTCTTATCCCTGCTCTGTGACATCGCCGTGTGTCTTATCCCTGCTCTGTGACATCGCTGTGTGTCTAATCCCTGCTCTGTGACATCGCTGTGTCTTATCCCTGCTCTGTGACATCGCCGTGTGCCTTATCCCTGCACTGTGACATCGCCGTGTGTCTTATCCCTGCTCTGTGACATCGCCGTGTGTCTTATCCCTGCTCTGTGACATCGCTGTGTTTATCCCTGCACTGTGACATCGCTGTGTTTCTTATCCCTGCTCTGTGACATCGCTGTGTGCCTTATCCCTGCACTGTGACATCGCTGTGTCTTATCCCTGCTTTGTGACATCGCTGTGTGCCTTATCCCTGCACTGTGACATCACTGTGTGTCTTATCCCTGCACTGTGACATCGCTGTGTGTCTTATCCCTGCTCTGTGACATCGCTGTGTTTATCCCTGCACTGTGACATTGCTGTGTTTCTTATCCCTGCTCTGTGACATCGCTGTGTGTCTAATCCCTGCTCTGTGACATCGCTGTGTCTTATCCCTGCTCTGTGACATCGCCGTGTGCCTTATCCCTGCACTGTGACATCGCCGTGTGTCTTATTCCTGCTCTGTGACATCGCTGTGTATCTTATCCCTGCTCTGTGACATCGCTGTGTTTCTTATCCCTGCTCTGTGACATCGCTGTGTGTCTAATCCCTGCTCTGTGACATCGCTGTGTCTTATCCCTGCTCTGTGACATCGCCGTGTGCCTTATCCCTGCACTGTGACATCGTCGTGTGTCTTATCCCTGCTCTGTGACATCGCCGTGTGTCTTATCCCTGCTCTGTGACATCGCTGTGTTTATCCCTGCACTGTGACATCGCTGTGTTTCTTATCCCTGCTCTGTGACATCGCTGTGTGCCTTATCCCTGCACTGTGACATCGCTGTGTCTTATCCCTGCTTTGTGACATCGCTGTGTGCCTTATCCCTGCACTGTGACATCACTGTGTGTCTTATCCCTTCACTGTGACATCACTGTGTGTCTTATCCCTGCACTGTGACATCGCTGTGTGTCTTATCCCTGCTCTGTGACATCGCTGTGTTTATCCCTGCACTGTGACATCGCTGTGTGTCTAATCCCTGCTCTGTGACATCGCTGTGTCTTATCCCTGCTCTGTGACATCGCCGTGTGCCTTATCCCTGCACTGTGACATCGCCGTGTGTCTTATCCCTGCTCTGTGACATCGCCGTGTGTCTTATCCCTGCTCTGTGACATCGCTGTGTTTATCTCTGCACTGTGACATCGCTGTGTTTCTTATCCCTGCTCTGTGACATCGCTGTGTGCCTTATCCCTGCACTGTGACATCGCTGTGTCTTATCCCTGCTTTGTGACATCGCTGTGTGCCTTATCCCTGCACTGTGACATCGCCGTGTGTCTTATCCCTGCTCTGTGACATCGTCGTGTGTCTTATCCCTGCACTGTGACATCACTGTGTGTCTTATCCCTTCACTGTGACATCACTGTGTGTCTTATCCCTGCACTGTGACATCGCTGTGTGTCGTATCCCTGCTCTGTGACATCGCTGTGTTTATCCCTGCACTGTGACATTGCTGTGTTTCTTATCCCTGCTCTGTGACATCGCTGTGTGCCTTATCCTTGCTCTGTGATATCGCTGTGTGTCTTATCCCTGCACTGTGACATCGTTGTGTGTCTTATCCCTGCACTGTGATATCGCTGTGTGTCTTATCCCTGCACTGTGACATCGCTGTGTTTCTTATCCCTGCTCTGTGACATTGCTGCGTGTCTTATCCCTGCACTGTGACATCGTTGTGTCTTATCCCTGCTCTGTGACATCGTTGTGTGTCTTATCCCTGCTCTGTGACATTGCTGTGTGTCTTATCCCTGCACTGTGACATCGCTGTGTTTCTTATCCCTGCTCTGTGACATCGCTGTGTTTCTTATCCCTGCTCTGTGACATCGCTGTGTGTCTTATCCCTGCACTGTGACATCGTTGTGTGTCTTATCCCTGCTCTGTGACATCGCTGTGTGTCTTATCCCTGCTCTGTGACATTGCTGTGTGCCTTATCCCTGCACCGTGACATTGCTGTGTTTCTTATCCCTGTACTGTGACATCGCTGTGTGTCTTATCCCTGCTCTGTGACATTGCTGTGTGCCTTATCCCTGCACTGTGACATCACTGTGTGCCTTATCCCTGCTCTGTGACATCGCTGTGTGCCTTATCCCTGCACCGTGACATCACTGTGTGTCTTATCCCTGCTCTGTGACATCGCTGTGTTTCTTATCCCTGCTCTGTGACATCGCTGTGTGTCTTATCCCTGCTCTGTGACATCGCTGTGTGCCTTATCCCTGCACCGTGACATTGCTGCACTGCATGTGCTCGCTATGAGAAAGCAGTCATCAGACATGTCTGGTGGCGGCTGACATTCAGAAGAACAAAGTGAATGACAGTCCAAAATGAGACCTGCCCAACCGACATCTCCCCGACAATCACTTAGCTGCCCCCTGTACACATTAGACCGTTGATATCGGTGGGTTTGGACGTCATTGGTCTTAAAGGTGGGCTTAAAGCTGGCAGACCAAAGGTTTCCCTGCTAAATGACAGCAGATGACATCTATAAGGTGCGTGTACATGTAAGGGCTCATTCAAACAGCAGTGATTTTTTTATTTTATTTTTTCTCCTATGTAAAAAACATGGACCGTTGTTAATCAGTGTCTTGGATCAGATTCCCATCAGTGTTTGGTACATGTGTCAGTTTTTAACATCCATTTAATAGGTTTTTCTCATATGCAAAGAAAAAAAAATTTTTCATAGACCCATAGACATGCATTGGCAAATTTGATCCGTGGCGCATATCGAAATTGGACACGTCTGTGTATTGTTGCGGACCACTTGGTAAGCAAAAATACACGGATATGATACGAGCCCCACATATTATAATAAGTCCGCGTTCTATCAGTGAAATACACGCAGAACTGGCACGTGAGAAACTGCAGTGTGAATGAGCCCTTATTCTGCACGGTCTCGGGGACGCGTCCGATAATGGAGCAATCATCTAGTAAAAGCTGTTGTCTGTCTCTATTCCAGACCTATACGATGTTCTTCTAACACTCAGGAGGCCGAAGCCCTCGCTTTTATGGGAGGGGGTTGCTGGATTTCTGTGAGGCTGAAAGCCCTTATAAAACCTAGGTGGCAGGAACTATAAAAAAAAAATTGTAAATGTCATGACTCTGACATCTGCACATATAATTTATACATGTAAATGTTGCCTGGAAGTATTTTCAGCTTTTCCACTGCATCTGTTATTTACTCCTCCAAAGAAATTTTAAGAAACGCGTTTTACATATTTTTAAGACTCTACAGCTATAAATATAAAAGAAATACAGGGGCGTAGACGCGGGAGGGGATATTTGTGTCCCAGGTGCTGGGGGTGAATTAGCGAGATGCCATTCTGCGCTGGATATGGCAAATGTGAAAATATTTTAAAATATATATATATTTTCATTTAATTTAAAAATATTTAAAAATATTGTTTTCTTTTTTTAAATTTAATTAAAAAACGTAATTATAGGACTCGGGCAACAAAATGAATTTTTGCTCCAGCAGAAGAAAATCAAGACCTCGGACTAGAATGTAATTGCAGGATTTAGGTGCCGGTCCTGTACCTACTGCGACTGGCTCATGCGGCCGCTCCCGGCCTTAGACTAATGCCATATTTCTATGTCCGCGCTGGGTTATTGTACACATTTCTCATGATCTGTTACTGTCTCCGGTAATCGTAGTAATGACGCAGCTTTTTGGGATTGCTGTACCTTTAGCTCCTGCATGTTCAGCTCTTTGCCATTCTCCTTGGCGCTGTCTATCAAGTAGTCCAGAGCATCTTCACATACTTCAGGGTCTCTCCGGGAGATTTTATCTCTGATCGCGTCTTCCATGTATTGGTGCAGAGTATCCCGTGCTTTTATACCCTGTGGAAATACATAACTTGTGTTAGGGAATGCTAAATTCTGCACTGGGCCGCACGTGGCCTGCTGATATTGATATGGTGCACGATCGGTAGGCGTCGTGCACCCGTCTTATCCACTATAGGACAGGTGCACGATACCTGCTAGTGCATTAGACCCAGCAGGTATGTGCAGACGCCGAATGCATTAGCTCCAATACAGATGTGAGCGTTGCTGGGAAGAAAAAAAAAAGATTAATTCTGCAACTAAATTCTACTTAAAGTGAATCTGTCAGCAGGTTTTTGCTACCTCATCTGAGAGCAGCGTGATGTAGGCAAAGAGAAACTGAATCCAACGATGTATCACTAAGTTTGCTGGGTGATATAATCCGAGCTTTTAGATTTAGGATGAAGCAGAGCTGAGAAAGCTAACCCCACCCACACCATAGCTGACTCCACCCACACCACAGCTGCCCCAGATAGAACACAAGAGCTCTCCTGTGTATGGGAGAGTCAGGTGAGATTTCTCTCAGCCGATCAATCATCCGAAGCAACGTTCAGCCAACAGCTATCTAATGGGTATGGCCAGCTCTACATTGTTATGCCACTTGGATGCTGCAGCCCATCAGCGTCCGACGATGGATTGCAGCGGTCACACGTCACTCGGACATCTGGTTGAAGCTGTCACTGATTGGCTGCAGCGCTCATGCAGCAGAACAATGTTATGCAACCGTCAGCGTACCTGGTTCTGACTTTGCTGGAATGGCGCTGATGCAGGCGGCGAGTATGTGTTTTTTTTTTATTTTAAAGAGGGGAATACAACATTTAGGAAGGGGATGTCCAAATAGTGATCCACCCCTTTAATATTCATGGAGAGGATCGCAAATTGTAAAGCATCACTTCACATGTAGCCAAATGATACATCACAGTCCTGCAGCCTAAATCTCTACATCTACACAGTCTGAGAAATCCAAGGCCCTAGAGGACGCCATTTACACTTCTGTTTTTCACAGGTAGGACGTGTATCCATTACAGTCTATGGTGCTGTTCACATATGTGCGTTTTCTGTTTTTGCACATGAATCAAAATCGCCCACACAAATCAATGGGTCAGTGAAAAATCTGTTTGGTGTCCAGATTTAACACTGTAATGGGTAGGAGAAACATTGCAATTTCTTATTTATTTTTTTAAATAAAACATGAGAAAATCACTGATGAAATGTAATCTTGCGTACGGTTTTCTTTTTTTTTCCCCATGTATGAGAAAAAAACCCCTAATATCTGCATGAGGCCTCAGTCTAGACACCGGTCCATATACGATGGACTGTAGAAATTTACGGTACAATTCAAGGGGATGGGGGTTTAAAGACCCTATTCACATGTATTGGAAAACATAATCATTCTGCACATTTTGCTTCTAATTTGTGGCCCAATCTGCATCTCTTGCATGTGTATTTTGCATTGTATTTACCCCTTTTACAATGCAAAGAGTGAAATCCATGGGGAAAAAAAACCTGCAATGCTGTTGGTACATGCAGATTTTATTGCAAGGTGAAGGTAAAATCCGCGAGGAAAATGATCCGTTCACACACAGCAGACTTGTCGCAGATATTTCTAGGATGATTTGCAAATTTATGTTTTGGATTTAGGAGAACTTGCTGCTACTGTTCATTAAAAAAATAATAAAAAATCTCCGTATGGGTCAGAAATAGCAGGAAATCATTAAGACCCTGCTCTTCGGAGTCCCTGGAGCTGCTCATTGTCTTGCACTCAGCTGGACAGTTCGCCGTAAGACAATGTTTTCAGTCTTCTGTGTTTTCACCCTCACCGCTGATCTTGCTGAACAATTACATAACATGCCTGTTTGCTAAATGAGCAGCTGTAGGACAGCACTAAAACAGCCTACTCCGCACACTCGAATTACTAAGGGGCACACGGCCTGCCCCATTCAGCATATGATTTATGGACCCTGATCCAGGCTTCTTGCTCTGTTTATGTCCATAAATTATTTTAGTTGAATATAGGGGGGCCGGTCATTATGTACGGTCCATTCATGGTGCATCACTGGCTTGTGGCGAGGTGACATTTATTGCAGTTCATGTTGAGAGGCGGCAGCCCCAGAGGTCCTCAGAGAGGATGCTGTAGAGCTGGAATCGTATAGATCTCGCCTTCAGCATATCTATTCCCAGGTACTTTCTAAGTGGATGCTTTTTTTTTTTTACATAGACAAAGTTTATAGAACCAAGACATAAAATCATGACCTAAGCAGCGAACATGGCAGCGAATGAATCAGAAACTGCTCAAGAGCTAGACATGCATAATCGGTACATACCTTGCGGAGACCACTGAAAGGGATGTCCAGAGGGAGAGAGAAGAGATTCTCCATCAGTTGCTCAAAGACTCGGGCCAGCTCCTTAAACTGCTTTTCGCCCAGGCTTAGTCCAAGCAAGATGCGAGCAGCAATCCGGAAAGTAAGAGCTTTGGCAGATGAGAACATGGAGATGGAGCCGGGCTCCCTGCACCAACCATGTAACTCCCAACTCACAGCCTCCTGGATACGAGGGATGTAGCTTTCCAGAGCCGTGTGGCTGAACACCTTGGCCATAATCTAAAAACAAGGAAAGGTGTCCATGAAAGGATCATCCTAAAATTATTACTGTAGGAAACGCTTCTATCAGACATTGGGGCTCATGAATAAATCATAAAACACAGAAATAGCAAACCGAGGAACAATTGTATAAAACTATCAACTAAGCGGAGCTAAACTTTACGAAGTGCACGCAACATCTTCATACATGTGACAAGAGCACCGCAATTTGTAAAAATGCCATTCTAATGGTTATACAATGGCTTAGAATAAATTAGATGACCCGTGAAGGTCAATTCCCACGTGGTCTATGAACATCATGATACTCGACACACAAACAATTCCAAGAACACAATTAACCAAAATGCAAACCCATGTACCCGTGGTGGGATTCGGCCGTTACTCACTTTTCTCTTGTGTCTATGGAGTTCTCCAATGGAATTGACCAGAGTATTGGAGCCCAGGATGATCTGGGTGCTCTGCGGCCACTGTGTACTAACCAGGTGGTGCTCCCCTAACAAGATCTTGCGGACATTTTCTGCTCCGGTCACGCGGATCAATGGTTTCCCCAACAGATGGGTTTTAAAAATGTTCCCATACTTTTCCCTTCTGGAGCTGTGGAAGTTTGAGCCCTGGAGTGGCCACAAGAAGTCACAATCAGCAAAGAAATGGAACGAATCCCACCCCACCCCCCCCCGGCTAATGCTAGAATCAGATCATGTGTCCAAACCTTCTTATTATTAATAATATCTGTAGCCATCTAATAAGGATCTATTCAGATTGGCTACAGTAAATCTGGATTACGAGCAATTTGGAACTACATCTTCCAGCATGACACCTAAGCCTACAGACTATTTGTTCCTTTTTTTTTTTTTTGGTAAACTATACATTTGAACCTAGTTATAATATCAATAGTAATTATAGAAAAATAAATCCCTGAATAACCCGGCATCTCATGTCAGTCTTCAGCTATCCAGCAGCTGGAAAAATATTTTGGTACTTGTGGCCCCACCAATTTCTTAAAAAAAAAAAAGAAAAATCTTTTACTTATTTAAGAATTTTCACTTAAATGAATTAATTACCCAGCAGTAAAATGTAATGGAGGTAAATTTACATAGTGGGATTCATTGGACCGTTATAAAGCTCTTCTGGTACTTGTAGTCTCATTAAATAAAAAAAAAAAAAAACTGGTGACAATCCTATTAATCTGTTTGTTTCGTACAATGCGCTTGTTACACAATTGCTATGAAGTAACGCCTATCCCTAGCCATTTCTACGGCTTAGCCTACGTTCACACCATGAGTTTTTGGTGCGTATGTTAGAAAAAAAATAAAAAATAAGTTACCTATTTTACTTAATTAGTGCATCCGTAACATCAAAAATTCACCGCCTTAAGGTCCCACATAAAGGAACAACTAAAATAATATTCAATGGAGTTCATTCGTTTAGTCCAGCAAAATGATTTGCTGGTACTTGTAGTTCCACAGAGCTACATATAAAGCCACTACATTACTAGAACATCAATAGAAACCCATAGATTGAAGAGAAATAGAAAAAAAAAAAGCGTAAATGCATTTTTTTTTTTTTTTTTTTACCTGTACAAGCCAGTGAAGGGTTTCTCCAAAAAATGGCCATCCCATCGAGCCCTTGGGCAGAGGCAAATTGCTGCTCCGATCTCTAGTACTGTGCCATCTCAGGGACCATAGCTGGTGAGATACAACCAGGACTAACACCAGGGACAGGACTGATGTGAAAGCCGCTTCCAGGAATGACATATAATTGAGGTCTGTGGTGAGGAACATCTCCGTCTCCAGGAGGTTAGGAGGAGGCTTCAGCTTGGTTCTGGGCTTCTTATGCAATTAGTGTCACCTCCAACTGTACAAGTGACTACCAGCTCTGGAGAGTCAGCCTCACTCCCTGAAAATGCTTTAATTGACACCGGGGAGGCGGGATACTTTTTTTTTTTTTTTCTCTGAGATGTTTAACACTTTGATTAATCCATGAAGATCTCTAGTCCCCAGCTCTTGAATGAATGAATGCGAGAAGAAACAATTCAGTAAACATGAAGGAAGAAGACCTCATCTATTCAGCCCCAAGGAAGAAGAAGAAAAAAAAAGAAAAACTTCCCCCAAAAGATGTTCTGTAGGTGATTTAAGATTTCCATCCTCCTCCTTTTTTTTTTTCTTTTCTTTTTTTTTTTTTTTAAATGAATTATTTTTAGTCTTGAAAGAAATAAATAGTGAGCCGTGGAGCCCCAGCTATGCTGATTATAAGGTTAAAATTGCAGCTTTCACATCTTTATTATACATTTGGCATGCTATGGAAGAGGTGATATATTTAGATCCCTTACCCCCCCCCCCCCAAAAAAAAAAGCTTAGCCAAGAAGATTTATTTCGGAAAGATAAGGGGCATAGCTGCAGGCTACACATCCACAGTGCAATTTCCACATTAATATCCACCCTGCTGCTTCCTTATTCCTGCCTAGAACTTAAGAGGTGATCATCTAAGAAAGAAAAATTGTAGCCACCAAAGAAAAAAAAAAAAAGGAATACATTTACAGCAAGACTTTATCAAACTTTTCCTAACAGGTGTTGTACGAGAACTACAAAGCTATGAAGATGGGGAAGGAGGTACTCACCAGCAGCAGGTCTGTGCAGCAGGAGCGCCAGGACTGATTGATGTCTCGGAGGGTCTCGCCTATCACTAAGGACGGAGCGGAGCCTGCCTCCCGGCCACATTTATATACATATTGGCTTATGATATGTTCCACCTTCAGGGGCTGACTTGCCTTCCCGCATATATAAGTAGCAGGGAAAATTGCTGGGATTGGGCACTTTGAAGATATTGACTGAAGGAATGTGTAGTCTTGGCCAGAAGCGAGAGAGGGAGAGACCACTCGGTGGCCATTGTGCCCTGTGTGTAGCACCCAGGTGCCAGCGCCTGCCTATGGATGATGGCATCCTCACAGGGCCACCAGATGGAGGCCACTTATAGCCCAGCGCAGTCATTCATCTCCTGGTGACAGGGACACAGGGCAGGTTATCAGGCGCTGTTGACTCTAGATAACAGCACATATCATTTCACTTTTAGGCTCCTTGTAGTAATAAGATGACTGATAGCTTCCTATTATCTGCCATGTTGTGGCCATCAGTCACTGAATAAAACAATTAGTGCTCACACCTCATCAGAGATAAACACTTCCAGACTCCAGTTACTACAGGGCTGGATGGGGGAAGCCCTACCGGTCATATGCACTGGGGTGGGAGCAGCGTGGCGCTGGCCGTACTGGAAACACCTGTTGTAGGAAGAGCTGCTGCTAAATGACTTATAAAACGTAGTGTTGGTCATTGGTGAGGAATAGAGGCCTTCACTTAGGAGCCATAAAAGAGGACGAGCGCAGCGCCCAGGGACAGAATAGTCTGCAGGGCACGGACCAGGGACTGTGGGTAGTGGATAGTCTGTGCTGATGATGGGTCTTGCGGAAGAGTCAGAAAACATACAGACATGGAATAAATATGGGAGAGAAATAATAATATGGATTATAGAAAGATGGAGAGATTCTCGTAACGTGTGTCTATAAAACCCAGTGTGTCTATTGTGCCTGTTTAATCTGTTTACAGATCGGTAAGATCATCTAAATCGGTATGATCATCTAAATATCTCATATCTGTCATATCTATGTATACATCTCATATCCGTCATATCTATGTATCCATCTCATATCCGTCATATCTATTCTCATATCTGTCATATCTATGTATCTCCATCTCATATCCATCATATCTATGTATCCATCTCATATCCATCATATCTATGTATCCATCTTATATCCATCATATCTATGTATCCATCTTATATCCATCATATCTATGTATCCATCTCATATCCGTCATATCTATGTATCCATCTTATATCCATCATATCTATGTATCCATCTCATATCCGTCATATCTATGTATCCATCTTATATCCTTCATATCTATGTATCCATCTTATATCCTTCATATCTATGTATCCATCTCATATCCGTCATATCTATGTATCCATCTCATCCGTCATATCTGTGTATCCATCTCATATCCATCATATCTGTGTATCCATCTCATATCCATCATATCTATGTATCCATCTCATATCCGTCATATCCATGTATCTTCATCTCATATCCATCATATCTATGTATCTTCATCTCATATCCATCATATCTATGTATCCATCTCATATCCGTCATATCTATGTATCTCCATCTCATATCCGTCATATCTATGTATCCATCTCACATCCGTCATATCTATGTATCCATCTCATATCCGTCATATCTATGTGTCTTCATCTCATATCCGTCATATCTATGTATCCATCTCACATCCGTCATATCTATGTATCCATCTCATCCGTCATATCTATGTGTCTTCATCTCATATCCGTCATATCTATGTATCCATCATATCTATGTATCCATCTCATATCCGTCATATCTATTCTCATATCTGTCATATCTATGTATCTCCATCTCATATCCATCATATATATGTATCCATCTCATATCCGTCATATCTATGTATCCATCTCATATCCGTCATATCTATGTATCCATCTCATATCCGTCATATCTATGTATCCATCTTATATCCATCATATCTATGTATCCATCTCATATCCATCATATCTATGTATCCATCTCATATCCATCATATCTATGTATCCATCTCATATCCGTCATATCTATGTATCCATCTCATATCCATCATATCTATGTATCCATCTCATCCGTCATATCTGTGTATCCATCTCATATCCATCATATCTGTGTATCCATCTCATATCCATCATATCTATGTATCCATCTCATATCCGTCATATCTATGTATCTTCATCTCATATCCGTCATATCTATGTATCTTCATCTCATATCCATCATATCTATGTATCCATCTCATATCCGTCATATCTATGTATCTCCATCTCATATCCGTCATATCTATGTATCCATCTCACATCCGTCATATCTATGTATCCATCTCATATCCGTCATATCTATGTATCCATCTCACATCCATCATATCTATGTATCCATCTCATATCCGTCGTATCTGTCTCCATCTCATATCCGTCATATCTATGTATCCATCTCATATCTGTCATATCTATGTATCTCCATCTCATATCCGTCATATCTATGTATCCATTTCATATCCGTCATATCTATGTATCTCCATCTCATATCCATCATATCTATGTATCCATCTCATATCCATCATATCTATGTATCCATCTCATATCCGTCATATCTATGTATCCATCTCACATCCGTCATATCTATGTATCCATCTCATATCCGTCATATCTATGTATCCATCTCATATCCGTCATATCTATGTATCCATCTCATATCCGTCATATCTATGTATCTCCATCTCATATCCATCATATCTATGTATCCATCTCATATCCGTCATATCTATGTATCCATCTCATATCCGTCATATCTATGTATCCATCTCATATCCGTCATATCTATGTATCCATCTCATATCCGTCATCTATGTATCCATCTCATATCCGTCATATCTATGTGTCTTCATCTCATATCCGTCATATCTATGTATCCATCTCATATCCGTCATATCTATGTATCCATCTCATATCCGTCGTATCTGTCTCCATCTCATATCCGTCATATCTATGTATCCATTTCATATCCGTCATATCTATGTATCTCCATCTCATATCCATCATATCTATGTATCTCCATCTCATATCCGTCGTATCTGTCTCCATCTCATATCCGTCATATCTATGTATCCATTTCATATCCGTCATATCTATGTATCTCCATCTCATATCCATCATATCTATGTATCCATCTCATATCCGTCATATCTATGTATCCATCTCACATCCGTCATATCTATGTATCCATCTCATATCCGTCATATCTATGTATCCATCTCATATCCGTCATATCTATGTATCTCCATATCATATCCATCATATCTATGTATCCATCTCATATCCGTCATATCTATGTATCCATCTCATATCCGTCATATCTATGTATCCATCTCATATCCGTCATATCTATGTATCCATCTCATATCCGTCATATCTATGTGTCTTCATCTCATATCCGTCATATCTATGTATCCATCTCATATCCGTCATATCTATGTATCTCCATCTCATATCCGTCATATCTATGTATCTATCTCACATCCGTCATATCTATGTATCCATCTCATATCCGTCGTATCTGTCTCCATCTCATATCCGTCATATCTATGTATCCATCTCATATCTGTCATATCTATGTATCTCCATCTCATATCCGTCATATCTATGTATCCATTTCATATCCATCATATCTATGTATCTCCATCTCATATCCATCATATCTATGTATCCATCTCATATCAATCATATCTATGTATCCATCTCATATCCGTCATATCTATGTATCCATCTCATATCCATCATATCTATGTATCATCTCATATCCGTCATATCTATGTATCCATCTCATATCCGTCATATCTATGTATCCATCTCATATCCGTCATATCTATGTATCCATTTCATATCCGTCATATCTATGTATCCATCTCATATCTGTCATATCTATGTATCCATTTCATATCCGTCATATCTATGTATCCATTTCATATCCGTCATATCTATGTATCCATCTCATATCCGTCATATCTATGTATCATCTCATATCCGTCATATCTATGTAATCTCCATCTCATATCCGTCATATCTATGTATCCATCTCATATCCGTTATATCTGTGTATCTCCATCTCATATCTATATATCTCCATCTCATATCCGTCATCTCTATGTATCTCCATCTCATATCCGTCATATCTATGTATCCATCTCATATCCGTTATATCTATGTATCCATCTCATATCCGTCATATCTGTGTATCTCCATCTCATATCCGTCATCTCTATGTATCTCCATCTCATATCCGTCATATCTATGTATCCATTTTATATCCATCATATCTATGTATCTTCATCTCATATCCGTCATATCTATGTATCCATCTCATATCCGTCATATCTATGTATCCATCTCATATCCGTCATATCTATGTATCTCCATCTCATATCCGTCATATCTATGTTTCCATTTTATATCCATCATATCTATGTATCTTCATCTCATATCCGTCATATCTATGTATCCATTTCATATCCGTCATATCTATGTATCTACACATGTGGTTAAAATTGTTGTTACCCCTCGTTTAATGACAGAATAACCCACAATGGTGACAGAAATAACTTGAATCTGACAAAAGTAATAATAAATCAAAAATATATGAAAATGAACAAATGAACGTCAGACATTGCTTTTCAGCCATGCCTCCACAGAATTAAAAAAAAATAAAACTCATGAAATAGGCCTGGACAGAAATGATGGTACCCCTGAAAATAATGTGACAAAAGGGACATGTTAAATCAAGGTGTGTCCACTAATTAGCATCACACGTGTCTACAATTTTGGAATCAGTGAGTGGCCTGTATAGAGGGCTACAGATACTCACTGTGCTGTTTGGTGACATGGTGTGTATCACACTCAACATGGACCAGAGGAAGCGAAGGAAAGAGTTGTCTCAGGAGATTAGAAAGAAAATTATAGACAAACCTGTTAAAGGTAAAAGTTATAAGACCATCTTCAAGCAGCTTGATGTTCCTGTGACTACAGATGCACACATTATTCAGAAATTTAAGCTCCATGGGACTGTAGCCAACCTCCCTGGACATGGCCGCAGGAGGAAAATTGATGACAAATCAAAGAGACGGATAATACGAATGGTAACAAAAGAGCCCAGAAAAACTTCTAAACAGATTAAAGGTGAACTTCAAGCTCAAGAAACATCAGTGTCAGATCGCACCATCCGTCATTGTATGAGCCAAAGTGGACTTCATGGGAGACGACGAAGGAGGACACCATTGTTGAAAAAAAAATCCTAAAAAAGCCAGACTGGAATTTACCTAACTACATGTTGACAAGCCTCAAAGCTTCTGGGAGAATGTCCTATGGACAGATGAGACAACAATGGAACTTTTTGGCAAGGCATATCAGCTCTATGTTCACAGATGAAAAAATGAAGCATATCAAGAAAAGAACACTGTCCCTACACTGAAACATGGAGGAGGCTCTGTTATGTTCTGGGGCTGCTTTGCTGCACTTGGCACAGGGTGTCTAGAATCTCAATGAAATCTCAAAACTATCAAGAGATTCTAGAGAGAAATGTGCTGCCCAGTGTCAGAAAGCTTGGTCTCAGGTGCAGGTCATGGGTCTTGCAACAGGATAATGACCCAAAACACACAGCTAAAAACACCCAAGAATGGCTAAGGCCTCTTTCACTCTTCAGTCGTGCGACGTCAGTCAAAATCCGTCAAAATGTGGAAAAAACGGATCCTCTCTCTCTCTCTCCTCTCTCTCTCTCTCTCTCTCTCGTCCGGACTTACATTTCCGGAACGAAATTTTCATCATTTCCGAAAACTGACCAGTTTTGCATCCGTTTTTTTACTTTTCTGACGGATCCGCCATTTTCACGGATGGGCGGACGTCACACAACGGAAGTGTGAAAGAGGACAACATTGGACTATTCTGGAGTGGCCTTCTATGAGCCCTGACCTAAACCCTATTGAGCATCTTTGGAAAGAGCTGAAACATGCCATCTGGAAAAGGCAACCTTCACACACGAGACAACTGGAGCAGTTTGCTCTTGAGGAGTGGCCAAAATACCTGTCGAGAAGGTGCTGAAGTCTCAATGACAGTTACAGGAATCGTTTGATTGCAGTGATTGTCTCAAAAGGTTGTGCAACAAAATATTAAGTTAAGGGAACCATAAATTCTGTCCAGGTCTATTTCATGAGTTTTATTTTTTTTTTAAATTCTGTGGAAGCATGGATGAAAAGCAATGTGTGACTGTCATTTGTTCATTTTCATAGATTTTTAATTTATTATTACTTTTGTCAGATTCAAGTTATTTCTGTGACCATTGTGGGTTTTTCTGTCATTAAACGAGGGGTACCAACAATTTTGACCACGTGTGTATCACATATCCGTCATATCGATGTATCTATCTCATATCCATCATATCTCTCATCTATATTTAAATAGATAATCTATATTCTGCCTCATATCTGTCTTCTACATCTAAATATCATTATCTCACATCTATCCCATCTAATCTATCATCTCTTCTACCTCATATATGTCTTCTACATTTATCTATCAACCTATCTATCTACCTATCCATCTATCTATTCCGTTTACCTCTTATCTATGAATCTGTCTTCATATAATTGATTTATTGACACTATTTATTGTTTTTTATCAACTATATTCTATCTCTCTAAATATAATGAAGCAAGACCAGCGTACTAAAATCTGGGTACACGGCTTTTTGGACACGCGCCCCATGTTCCAATATGATAGATGTAGAAAAATGAGCAGCGCCAATCAGGTACGAAAAAAATAAATGACTTTTTATTAGCAACATGGACTAATAAAAAGTTCTTTATTTTTTTATCCCTGAGTGGAGCGCTGCTCATTTTTCTCTCTCTCTCCATTCCTCCATCTCTCTCCCGCTCTCCATCCCTGGAAGTGGTGGATTTCGGGACCTGGGTATTAAGGCTACATTCACACACAAGTTAATAGCACACAGAGGTTTCTGCACCTACAGATCTGCCATTTCTGGTGTATGTAGAGATGCAGGACATAACCTCCTGCCGAGCCGCAGCATGGTGCCCGCAGAGCAGCGAGGGGGTGACGGGTTACACGTCCCCAGGACACAGATCGGCCTCAGATCTGGACACATCTTTCCGTCCGGCATTATCCGCGCAAACATGAAATCCAGCGGTGATAATTTATCACTCCATCAGTGTAAATCTCCGGAGTTTGAGCCTCTGCCAGTAATTTACGGCTTCGGACTGAAAATCTCCCATAAAGGCCAATTCCCCAGATCACAAACTGTAATAAAAGCAGAGTAGTGGCCCCCGCATGGCCGGGACTGGACGGTCCGCAGCTGCCAATAGCTGGAAATCCACCAAAGCCGATAGTTGGGATATGCTAAGTAATTGGAAAATTAATGGAGAAAGCGGGGAGGGCATTAAGGCAGCACTGACCCCAGGAGCCACAGGAAAAAGGCCAAAATAAAAGGAACTAAAACTCCCAGCAGGACACATGATGGTGCAATGACGCTTTATCTTGCAGGGGAAATTTCGGACCCTTTTTATGCCGAGGACCTTGCGCCAGATTTATTATGCCACGTGCGCATTTGTAAAATAAATTTATCGTCTCTTCTGTATTGTTGCAGGCTTGTAAATTCGGGCTTTCTAATAAATAGTTTCCAATTTACTGTCATAATGACAACTGCACATAATAAAACCCAGACTAAATAGTCGTCAGGTTTACATTATCCCGGATTAGGACCAATGGATGATATAAAGGAGGGTCGCTCCCTTAGGAATCACTGATTCACTGTAGGACCTGTATAGTGCGGAGCGGCTGTCAAAACATCCGTGTGCTGGACATGCTTTCCCCCGACACATAGACCTATATTGGCCCTTGTCATCCGTGGGAAGTCTGAATGAAGCGTTTAGATTACAGTCGCACCTGCATTTTAGAAACAGGCAAATGGAATTTAAGTCCAAAAATTATCCATTACATACCTAATGGGAAAGGACCCCACCGATTATTATGGCCGGTCTCCGCCGCCCTCGGCCTCAGAGGAGAGCTGCACTCGGTCGAGCAGCCGTCTATTGTTGGAGCCAATTCTTGCATGTAATAAGCACACAGCACGTGTATGTAACATGTCATTACGTGCGATTTTCTGCAACATACGGGAAGAATACTCTAGTAATTGTAAAGTGCAAACTCTGTGGCCCCCATTCTGGAGGGCTGGAGCCATAGGTGCGCCATGGATGATGCTCATTTTTCACTCTCTGGGGTCTGGTCGTTTAAGGGACGTCCCCTCGTAGGGAATCTGCTGTGAAAATCCTGCAGTGGAAACGTCACAGTGATATTCCCTGTAGCAGACGTCATTGGGCAATGTATGAGATATGTGCGGAAACGCACAGGATACACACACATGATGAGGATTTCAGATCCGTAGGGCCGAGAAAATCATGCTTTGGATATTTTTGCATAGTGTGCGGCTAAGATTTCTTGAAATCTTATGCACAATTCTGAATATTCTGTCCAGAAAATTTGCTGCCACGTGTGAACATGCCTGAAGGACGCGGACGGCCGTATAAATCGGAGCGAGATCGTAGAGCAATGCTCGGACTGGCCGGCGGCTCTCCCTACCTGAGCGTGACCGCTCCACGTATATCTATGCGGCTGTCACTCTCGGGTCGGGAGAGCCGCTGGCCAGTCCGAGCATTGCTGTACGATCTCGCTCCAATTTATACGGCCCTAGAGGACAGGAATTAGGCTGCGGCAGTGGAGTAATCCGGGCAATGTAGATTGCTAGCCACAATACTGCACGGCCCGGATCAGGTTTAGTGACCTGGAACATCAAGAATCTGGAATCTCGTTCCCTCTATTGTATGGACATTGCTGCTCGCGTCGTATGGTCGCCGGTTACATAGTGCCGTGTTAAAAAATGACATCATACATTGATTGATTGGATTAATGGAGACGGCACTCTGCTCGATCTCCTTCACTCCTATACATGTGAACGGAGCCGTGGTCATGCATGGGCACTACTGGCGCATTCATTCACATGATATGTTGACCCCCTGGCTGTCCCCATAACAGACGGGGAGATTCAGAAGTTGGACCCCCATAAATTCTACATTTATCAGCTAATTTGTGGGTAGGTGACAATTTTTTAATTTTTTTTTTTTTGGGGGGGGGGGGACCAATAGAGACCTAGAACTCCGTAGAATTTTTTTCTGTAAAAAAAATTAATCACTATATTCCGGATTTTCATTAACATTCATTTTATTCCTGAAGGAGATTAAAAGCAAATATTTACAAAGTATAGCTCAAAATCACAACCCTGAGAACCAAATCTATAGTAAAAGTGGCCGCTCATACCCCCACGAAGGAAGACCTGTCCTATCAGCACACAGTGATCGGGGTCCGCAGTGTAATCACTAGCAGACCTTTCATCTCACTGACGGAACCCCCCCGATCATCTCAATGACTTCACGTGACTTACAAAACCCCATCTTAAAATGCCCTAGAATCAGAAAAAAATGGCAGACTTTAGCAGCAAGAGGTAAAAGACAATATTCATAGTCCATTCATCTGCTGTCCGCGCAAATGACTGGTTCCACTCCTGACGTCACTTGTGTGCGATAATATAAAAAACCTTATAAAAGTCAGACGTAAAAACATTGTTTAGTCCCGGTGAGGCGCGCGCTTTGTGCTGCAGGAAAGCAATGTGCTGAGTATAGGCGTCTGTGCGCTTTGTAGTACAGCCAGCACTATGAGTGCTGGGACATCCCATTCACCAGACTTCTGAGCTGCTTCACCACAGTGTCAATTAACTTTTGTTTATCTCGGTCGTTCTTCCTGAACTGAGCGAAGATATTATTCTTCTTGTTCATGTCTTTCATCCTGGAGAGAGAAGAAGAGCCCGTAATTCCAGATCCCAATACCTGCAAACGCAGAAGCATCGGAGGTGCAGGCAAGTCTGTATTTAATATTGCTGATATCTAGCGGCACAGGAGCCGCCGATCTTATGGATTATCTAACAGATGGATATGGTATAGATAGATTATAGAGACATAAATGGGGGTCGCTCGTACTTTCGGGGGCACACCACTTACTTCTCCAGCAGGATGAGAGCCGTGTTCGGGTTGACTCTTAGGTATTTGGAGTTGGGTTGACCATAATCGGCGAGATACGTAGACCAATCCCAAATCATGAACAGGTCAAGGAGCTAAAAAACAGAGAAGATGATTCTGGTCATGGTGCAGAGATGTCGGATCTGCGAAACGAACACTTTAATGACTAAACACAAGTAGGAGGTAATAAAAGTGCGGCCTGCCCGGTGGAGATGGAGGTGTGCACTACGTCCGGTATTACGGGCTGGGGTATGAGGAATTCCACGCTAATTTAAGCCAGATTCTTTACCTAGCTCTAATTAAGTGCATTAAACCTCCCCTACTAGATTATCCTCAGCGGGAATCCCAGGCTCAGAAGAAGACTCCAAACTCCAGGGAATTCCTCCTCGCCAAACACAAATAACACGATGCCCCCTGAGCACAGATCATTATTCTAGATCTGCTCCAGAGGTTGTTGGTCAATACTCGGGTAATCTTTTAAAAGCTAATGTGTCTCAACTAAAACAGCGAACCATTTATTCAGCTTTAAACCCATAATCCCTTTAAGCCATTTCAAACCCACTTCCTATCCAGTTTATAATTGTTTGCAGCACATAAGTACCACGCTCATAAACTTTCCTGACCCCCCTATAGCTTCCAGGGATCTCCTATATACAGTCATCCAGGTATGCTACTAACCAGCACATGCGATGGTATCGGCAGGAAAGACATTAAAATGCATGTCAACCTTTGCGGACATTTTTTATATATTTATTTATTACTTATTTGCATGTATTTGGAGAGAAAAATGTTTTTTTTTTGCTTTTTTTACAATCTGGTTTAAAAGGCAAAATGGTGCAACATTTTCGATTATAGTCTATACATGCATTATTGTCTATTGCTTGCTGCAAAATGAGTTAACTGAGACTCTGTCAGTGAGCTTGCTCCAATTTGCTTTTGTTCTGAGCTCCTCTCGGCTGATTATTGACCACATCAAAGTTGAATGTGCAAGGAAAACAAAGAGCTTGTAAAGCCAAACGGGGCACAGTTTTTTTTAATGAAACCCAATTGTAAAAATTATTTTATTATTTAAGTAAAAAAAAAAATACCCCTAAAGATAGTTAACCCCTTTAATGTGACCAAGATTACAATCTTAAAGGGGTTGTCAGGTCTAAACATTCATCTCTATGTAATAGAATCTCCCTGACAATAAAATGACCATTATAATATTTACGTATTATTTATTATACTTGCACATTATATTTATATACAAGTATATAGCCAACCTGTGTGACAGCACTTCACAGATATTGTCATCACTGTCCCTACTGAGGCTCATAATATAAGTTCCCTATCAGTAAGTCTTTGGGTTTTATGGGGTAATAGAGATTTTAGGTTGGTTTCACACACCCGTGTTTCACGGTCCATACTCTGATCACATTTCACGGACTTGCTGGGGGTCTCCTGACCCACACTCGGCAGTCTCGTACATGGCTATGAGGCTGCGGACTTTGGGTCAGGGGCTCCGTGGGTAGTTTGTAGAACGACGCCAGAGTTCGAACCTTGAAACACAGATGTGTGAAGCGAAGCTTAGTCTGATCTGAGGGGTAACGCTCAACGACAAATATTTATTACACTATAGCGCCACTCCTGGGGAAAAAAGAAATGACATAGTCCCCACTGAAAGTCTAATGTGCTCAAGCACTGAGTCCTCCAGAGAAACAGATACACTTTCTAGTGCTCTAAACAAATGTCTCATCAGTAAAAAAAAATAAAAAAAGTTGTTCCCATCTTCCATATTAATAGAATACACCATAAATGTCTAATGAATTGGGATCCCACTGATGAAGCCACATCTGTCTCGAAACCGTCAAAACCATGGCAAGCACCGTCAGGAATGGAGACTGCATGTTCCTAAGAAAATGAATGAAAAGAGCCCGTGCATGCGTCGCCACCTCTCCATTCCCCCATTTTTTTTTTTAATAGTCATTTAAGTCATACAATCGTTTCCTGTAGAATTGTTTAATAGTATCCATTAATGATGTAAGTCCAATATGAAATATTTAACTGATTATCATGTGAAATACTTAAAAGGCATCTTCTGCTACAAGAAAGCAATTTCAAGGTTCTTACAACAACAAAAAAGTAAAGTTTGCTTAAATTACATTGTACAAATAGAGGGCATCCACGTTAGATATAAATCACCGACATCTAGACAGGTATTCACGGAAAAAAAATAACTTCATAAAATCGTAGCATTAATTAGATATGCCTTTAAAAACAAACCCCTTAATATGGGTCCAAACACACAAACAGGAGTAAAAAAGGCCAGGATCAGTATAACTATGGAAGTATCACAGACATGTAATAAGTTTCTTACAATGGGGGGGGTTAGAGTACAATAAGAGGGGCCTTGTGACACCCTCATGGCTCACAGACATGCAATAATCAGCATCTCCCAGTCACAATGAGCCAGTACTTACAAAAAAAAAAAAGTTTTTTTAAATTATTGTACAAAGAATGGGCATCCACGCTAGATAGAAAAAAAAAAACGTTAAATCAATCAACACAGCCACACACAGAAAATTCACTGTTGAACCGATCAACTGATGAAGCATTGTTTCGCCAACGCAGCCACATACACAGAAAATTAATTGTTAAAACGATCAACTGATGAAGCTTTGCTTCGCCAACGCAGCCACATACATAGAAAATTCACTGTTAAAATGATCAACTGATGAAGCATTGTTTCGCCAACGCAGCCACATACACAGAAAATTAATTGTTAAAACGATCAACTGATGAAGCATTGTTTCGCCAACGCTGCCACATACATAGAAAATTCACTGTTAAAACGATCAACTGATGAAGCATTGTTTCGCCAACGCAGCCACATACACAGAAAATTAATTGTTAAAACGATCAACTGATGAAGCATTGTTTCGCCAACGCTGCCACATACATAGAAAATTCACTGTTAAAACGATCAACTGATGAAGCATTGTTTCGCCAACGCAGTGTAAGGTTCTTTGTCTCTGTTGACATGTTCCTTGAAACTCAGTTTTCCGTCGGCCATTTTGCTTTCTGTCTTTCTGCAGCTCTTGCCCTCAGTTAATATGGAGTTCCAGTTTTCATGTTCCCGCCCTGATTCTTCCCTCTTGCTTCTTAAGCAGCCTCAGCTGAACAATCAGTGCTCCTGAATCAAGCCTCAGTCAGTCTGTGACCTGACTCCTGGAAACCTTGAACTTGTACTCCAGCTATTCCCTACTGAGGAACCTTTGAACACTTTTGGACTCTGGAAACCTGCTGTTTGGTGAATCCATGTTTGCAGAGGAATTACGGTACAGAGAAGAGATTCTGAACCTGCTTTGGAGATTTATTGTAGTGCTTGAAATTACTCTGGCCTGCTGTGTCTCCTGACTCTGTTCCTGCAAACTGTGTGAACTTTTCAGCATGCTTGTATGAAGTAATACAAGTCATTTCATTTCAACCTATGTCTCCTGTGTTTTCCTCGCACCCAAGCACAAGACGCTATAGGAACTGTACACTATACATGACAAGATTCAGGAGCCAATGTTTAGTGTCTGCTGGGTCTGGGAAAGCCGTGTCTGCTGTGACTGTGGATATCAGATGTCCGTTTAATACCTTATGTGATGACAGTGGTTGTGACTTCTCACAACCATTCCAGGTGAGCGCATTCCCTTAAATTTTACTCTGCAGTGTTACCACAGGTAAACACTTGTTTTTTTTTTTTTTTTTTCCTTTCCACTTCTCCTTCCAGCACTTCTGCCTTAAAAGATCTGGAAGATGGAGGCCCGCATAAAGGAGCTTTGCGGAGTGACTGATACAATCCTTTCAGATGTACAGACTTTAAAAACCCGTTTTGCAAGCCTACAGGACCTCACTAATCATAATTTGCAAGTGTTTGGACAAACTACCCAGGAATTGCGAGCCAGGATTGAGGCTCTAGAGGAACGAGCCCAGGCTCCTGCCATAACCCCGAGTTCTGGGATCCCCAAATTACCTCCTTTTCGTTTTGGCGGTGAACGTGAGAAATTCAGGGGATTTATTAATCAATGCAATTTATTTTTCTCTGCACATGCTTCACAATTTCCCACTGAACGATCCAAAGTGCTTACTATAATCATGTTGCTTACCAATAAGGCTTTGATGTGGGCAAACCCTCTGATTGAGACTGAGGATGATTGTTTGAATCACCTTGATGCTTTTATTTCAGCCATGGGGCAGGTGTTTGATGACCCCAATCGAGGTGCAACAGCTGAAGCAGCCATGTTAACTTTGCGCCAAGGTAAGCGTTCAGTAGCCGAATATGCCCTGGATTTCAGGAGATGGGCTCTTGATACCACTTGGGACACTTCCGCTAAGAAATCTATTTTTCGGAAAGGGTTGTCTCCACTGATTAAGGATGAACTTGCTCGTGCCGACCCTCCCACTGCGTTAGGTGACTTTATTAACTATTGTATTCGTATTGATGCTCGTCTGACTGAACGCAGACAAGAGAGATGGTTCGAAAATAATCGCACTAACCTTTTACTACCTCCCTCCTCAGCTAAGGAACCTTTGAGTAGGATCACAAGGGAACCAGATCCTGAACCCATGCAGGTGGACTCTTTACAAAGACGGGTTAGTGATGCACGCAAAGAACATCGTATAAAGGAAAATCTATGTTTCTACTGTGGTAAGTCAGGGCACTTCATTATAAACTGCCCCAGCCATTCTCGTAAGACTACTGCAGCAGTCATTCACTGTGAGTGTTGCGAGAGGAGCTCTGTCATGTCCGAGCCTCAGGCTCCAGAGAGATCTGCTGCAAGAGATCTTGATTTCTCGGACTTAAACTCTGTTAGTTCTGGGGACGATGACGGTATAAACGCTGCAATTTTTCAAGTTTCCTCAGCGGTGTCCCAGCTGAGTTGTAAAAGAAACAATTCTCATTGCTTCCTTTCCATCAAACTCTGGGTTGACTCAGTCTGGGTGTCTAGCTCTGCTATGATCGACTCAGGAGCAAGTGGAAATTTTATGGATATCTCCTTTGCTCTGAAACGGGATACGTTCAGTGAAGAAGGCTACTCCAGTACAGATGGAGACTGTGGATGGCTCTCTACTGACTTCTGGACCAGTGGATCAAGAAACAGAGCCTTTGAGGGTCCTTATGGGTAAAGATCATCAGGAGAAAATGTCTTTTATACTTATCTCTTCTCCCCACTTTCCCATTATTCTAGGGCTACCATGGCTGCAGGCGCAGAATCCTACGATTAACTGGGAGACCAAGGAATTACACTTTCCGGAGAAACAGATGAGTCAAGGAGTTTCAGCTTGCTCTGTTCCTAAAGGAACCATGTCAGTCCCTGAACTACCAGCTGTATACCAGGACTATGTGGATTTATGTGACAAGAAGAACGCTGATCAGCTTCCTCCTCACCGTCCATATGATTGTCCAATTGAATTATTGCCTGGAGCCGAGATACCTTTTGGTAAGATCTACCCCCTAGCGGGGCCCGAGCTAAAAGCTTTGAAGGATTATACAGACGAAAATTTAGCCAAGGGCTTCATACGCCCCTCTCATCTCCCGCAGGTGCACCCATCTTCTTTGTGAAGAAGAAAGATGGATCTCTGAGACCCTGCATAATAGGGAACTCAATAAGGTTACTATTAGAAACCGTTATCCATTGCCTTTAATCCTGAGTTGTTGGAGAGAGTGCGGCATGCCAAAATTTTCTCTAAACTGGATCTCCGTGGGGCCTATAACTTGGTCCGTATTAGACCTGGGGATGAATGGAAGACTGCTTTCAGGTCACGCTATGGACACTTTGAATATCTAGTTATGCCTTTTGGTCTGAGTACCGCCCCAGCCACTTTCCAACACTTCGTGAATGATATCTTCAGGGATCTCCTAGATACATTTGTGGTGATTTATCTGCATGATATTCTAATTTTTTCTAACTCCACAGAGGAACATCATGGACATGTGAGAATGGTCTTAGAACGCCTAAGACAAAACCATCTCTACATCAAATTTGAAAAGTGTGAATTCCATAGGACCGAAATTCAATTTCTGGGGTATGTACTATCTACGCAAGGGATTAGTATGGATGGAAGCAAGACCCAAGCCATCAAGGATTGGCCAATTCCTAGAAATGTGAAGGAGGTGCAGCGCTTCATCGGGTTTGCCAACTTCTATAGACGTTTCATTAAAAATTTTTCTGAGGTAGTGTCACCTATCACCCAACTTACCCGGAAACAGTCTAGGTTCTCCTGGACCCCGCAAGCTCAGGAAGCATTTTCCTGTTTAAAGGATAAATTTACCACCGCACCTATCTTAGTACATCCCAACCCCGAGCTTGCCTTCATAATAGAGGTGGATGCTTCAGACTGTGCCGTTGGAGCTATACTCTCTCAGAGAACAGGTGAGAAGAATGTCTTGCATCCCTGTGCCTTCTTTTCCCAGCAGTTGTCTTCGGCTGAGAGGAACTACGATGTGGGCAATAGAGAATTGTTGGCCATTATTGCCGCCTTCAAGGAATGGAGACACCTTCTTCAGGGAACTGCACAGCAAATAGTCGTCCTGACAGACCATCGTAACCTTGAATTTATCAGGTCGGCTAAGTGCCTGACTCCTCGCCAGGCTCGCTGGAATCTTTTCCTAAACCAATTTAATTTTGTCATTTCTTATAGACCAGGATCGCGCAATGGAAAGGCTGATGCACTCTCTAGGATTCATTCAGCAGAGACACGTCCACTTACTCCTCCTAAGACTATTCTTCCTGACTCTAGATTCCTGGGAGTGATTCATAATCAAGACCTACTTAAGGACATCAAGGAAGCATACCATGCGGATTCTTTGTTGGCTCAACCCCCAAGGGACGTAAGTCTTGTCTTTAAGAATGGTGTGTGGATTCAGGGACAACGTCTGTATATACCTGAAACAGTCAGATTGAGAGTATTGCAACTCATCCACGATTCCAAGATAGCTGGGCATAGAGGAATTCTAAAGACACAGGAATTTCTTTCTCGTTTCTTTTGGTGGCCCACTTACAGGAAAGATGTTTTAAACTATGTCACTTCATGTGAAGTCTGTGCAAGATGCAAAACACCTCGCTCCTCACCAACTGGTCTGTTGCAACCTCTTCCCACCCCGTCCCGCCCGTGGGGATCCATTTCTATGGACTTCATTGTGGAGTTACCAACCTCTCAAGGGAAGAACACCATTCTAGTGGTGGTTGACCGTCTAACAAAGGCAGCTCATTTTATCCCTTGTGTCGGCTTACCCACTGCAAAACAGACATCAGACTTGATGATTAAGAATGTGTTTCGCTTACATGGAGTACCGGATGAGGTCATTTCGGATCGAGGGGTGCAATTCACTTCAAGGTTTTGGCAAAATTTCTGTGCAGCATTGGACATTAAAGTAAACCTTTCTTCTGCTTTTCATCCTCAGACTAATGGACAGACAGAACGAACCAATCAGACCCTGGAGCAGTATCTCCGCTGCTTTATCTGCCACCTACAAGATGATTGGGTGGATCTACTTCCACTGGCTGAGTTCTCTTATAACAACTCTCAGAGCGCCTCCACTAAGCAGTCTCCTTTTTACTCCAATCTAGGTTATCATCCTAACATTCTTCCTCGATTTCCCATAGATACGCCCTTGCCGGCAGTGGCTGAAAGAATCACTTCTTTACAAAAGAATATGGATCTTCTAAAGGAAAATCTAGAATTGGCTCAGGAAAGGTACAAGAAAGCAGCAGATAAATTTCGTAAACCTGCACCAGCTTTCAAGGTAGGAGATTTGGTCTGGCTGTCAACCAGAAATCTTAAATTAAAGATTCCATCGTCTAAATTGGGACATAAGTACATTGGACCTTATAAGATCAGTAAGATTATAAGTGCTGTTGCTTGTCGTCTTCAACTGCCCAGAACTATGAGAATCCACCCTGTCTTTCATGTATCCCTACTAAAGGCTGCAACACCCAATACGTTTCCTGGACGTTCTTCTCCTTGCCCTGACCCAGTGCTGGTCGATGGTCAGGAAGAATTTATGGTGGAAAGGATGCTAGATTCCAGGTTGTACAGAAATCAGTTGCAATATTTGATTAAATGGCAGGGCTACCCAGTGGAGGACAACTCATGGGAACCAGTCAACAATGTAAATGCTCCTCGCCTGCTCCGCCAGTTTCATCAGAGGTACCCTGACAAGCCTGGTCTGAGGTCATCCGGAGGTTGTCCCTAAGGGGGGAGTAATGTAAGGTTCTTTGTCTCTGTTGACATGTTCCATGAAACTCAGTTTTCCGTTGGCCATTTTGCTTTCTGTCTTTCTGCAGCTCTTGCCCTCAGTTAATATGGAGTTCCAGTTTTCATGTTCCCGCCCTGATTCTTCCCTCTTGCTTCTTAAGCAGCCTCAGCTGAACAATCAGTGCTCCTGAATCAAGCCTCAGTCAGTCTGTGACCTGACTCCTGGAAAACTTGAACTTGTACTCCAGCTATTCCCTACTGAGGAACCTTTGAACACTTTTGGACTCTGGAAACCTGCTGTTTGGTGAATCCATGTTTGCAGAGGAATTACGGTACAGAGAAGAGATCCTGAACCTGCTTTGGAGATTTATTGTAGTGCTTGAAATTACTCTGGCCTGCTGTGTCTCCTGACTCTGTTCCTGCAAACTGTGTGAACTTTTCAGCATGCTTGTATGAAGTAATACAAGTCATTTCATTTCAACCTATGTCTCCTGTGTTTTCCTCGCACCCAAGCACAAGACGCTATAGGAACTGTACACTATACATGACACGCAGCCACATACACAGAAAATTAATTGTTAAAACGATCAACTGATGAAGCATTGTTTCGCCAACGCTGCCACATACATAGAAAATTAATTGTTAAAATGATCAACTGATGAAGCATTGTTTCGCCAACGCAGCCACATACATAGAAAATTCATTCATTGTTAAAACGATCAACTGATGAAGCATTGTTTCGCCAACGCAGCCACATACACAGAAAATTCACTGTTAAAGTTATCAACTCAGAATCGAGTGAAGGACGAACGATCTTTCTGGAAACACTGTACGTGTTTGGACTTGTGACTATAAGCTGCAAATTTTAAAAATGAATGACTTTTTTTTAACAGATGATGAAAATCTGTTATTGGTCTGTGTTTGTTGGTGAAGAAGTTGTACAGGGTTAAAAAAACAAAAAAACAAAACATGGCTTCCTTTATCCAAAACTTTGTCTACAGGCTGCGTCTGCTACTACTCAGCTACACTGAAGCGAATGGTGCAGAGCAGCAATACCACATACTACCAGCAGACAAGGATGGCGCTGTTTTTGGAAGAAGGCAGTTACGATTTTTTTTTTTTGTTAATCCTGGACAACTCTTTTCCAGTTTTAGCTGAAATGACCTGTTTTGATCTATTAAAGACTAATGTGTAGGTCCTAATCTCTGTATGTACAATCACAGTCCTGCCTGATCAGCGCTGCCTTCTAGGAGAGGAATTAATTTCTAGGATTCTTGTTTTGTGGCTTTAGAGGAATTGGCATATTGCAATCTATTGGTCGTATCCATGTAATTAGTAAAAAAAAAGGGGGGGGGGGCGCAAGGTCAAAACAGCAATAAAACTGAGATTTATGGATTTTCGGCAACTGTATAGAATTGTGGCCTCGTCTTTGGTTTATAGTGACCTTAATGTAAACTCTAATACCCATCTAATTTACCAGACTGTTAGGATAATGGCTTTCACGCTTTCCCTGTGTACATCAGACAGAGCGGGAAGTAATATTTAACTCTGGGGGTGCGCTGGAGACGTATTTTATTGAAATAAATTGCGGCATTCAGAGAGTGGTCTATGGCTGGGGGGTGAGGGGTGCATCTGTTCTCTTCACCTCCCGAAAGAAAGCTGGGGCCTGAATGCAGAGGCTCCCGCTGTGCGTATGTGATCAATCCTTCCATTTACACAATGGACCCCCTCAGGCATATGTTAGCTTTCTCCATAAAACAGTTAGCTGTCTTTCACTGTCAATCAAACCGAACAATTTTATTATTTCCTGACATCTTTACTCCTACCGATCACTGAAAAGTCCCTGCACAAACAAAACAAAAAGCGCAACGATGCCTTATAGGAGAGGACGGCATTCACTGCAATAAGGAGCACCAGGGAACTGTCTACATCCCTCCAGCCAAAAAAAAAAATGGACACGATGGATCACGTAAGGCTCTGCCCAAATCAGTGGTATGACGCTGCTAGATCCAGAAGAGCGGCCATTGCTCCTCACTGATTTCTAAGGATGCCTTCACATTGCATTTTGGCTCCCGTAAGGACGTAAGCCCGTGAGCCACTGAACGGGTGCCAAAACGCAATGTGAAAGCATCCTTGGTGACTAGCGCCTTTATGCGACATTCCGGAGCTCCGAACATTTCCAAGATGTCTCCTATGGGGAGCTGGATTTAACTTTTTGTTGCTTCCGAACCCTCTGAAAAACATGATGTGGCGTATGCACCGAAGGGGGCACCGGCTATAATGGTGCCGACAGAGTGAAGGTGCGCACTGACATGCATCATTTTCGGGAGTGTACGCCTACTGGAGACTAACACTCAGACGCAGTGAAAGCCACCCTAAAGCAGTGGGGAACCGTCGACTGATCCATCGTTTGTGAAGGATGTGAACGACCATTTTACTAATGTAGCCATACAGAATTTAGCCAGAATATGACTTTACAGTCGTTCTACCTGGCCGTACATGTAGAATGGCACTGAGCGAACCGTCGAAAGATCGTTGCGGGAAAATTCTTTCAAGGAAAGTTTGCTCATGGACAAAAGAATTTTCATCTATCTTCTGACTTATTTCCAGAAGATGATGGTGTGTCATTGGTTATCATTCGGTTTAAAGTTTCCATTCAGGAGAACAAAAGCTATCTCTCCCAACTGCCCCCATACCCAACCACTTACCTTGGCCAAGCGTTCCTGTGCATTCAACGGGAAAATGACAGACACCTCTTCTTGTAGGGAAAGCTATTTTACCCATCACAAGAGTTGGGTGGGCCATACATACCAGATGGTTTGGTCAGTTCGGAAGACTTTTGTCTTATATATTCGCTGTTACATTTCACCCAGCAAAGGATTAAATTTTTGCTTTCCCTTATCAACTTTTATTTAATATGTCTAGGAGCAATTTATAGAGAATCTGTCCGAACTACATAACTGTCTAAACCGAGCAGAGGCGCTTGTTGCACACTTGGCATGGCACTTTCCATCTAGCTCTGCTCTGCTTCCTATAAAGTCAGAGCTGTCAATCAAGGAAGAGAAGGTGGAGAAAGAAGCAAAAACTAGGTGGGAATGTGCATTGAACGTCTCAACTGCTTGGCTACATCACCGATGCACCAGGGTCCTCTGCTTGGTTTGAACATTAATTTTGCTCTGACCACCTCTAAGGCTGAAATTTCAGAGGTCAACCACTTTCTTTTTCCCCCTACTTTTTCTGCTTAGCTACATTTTTTCACCATGGGGCAGTTTTAGATTTTGTTTTCTTGTAACCAAGAAAGACCTCTCTGCTGTATTTTTCTTTCACAGATACGTGTATAGATATTTTGGTCATGTGCAGTCATCTCTCGTTGCCACATACAGGACGCCATACACACTAGACTGTAGCATTTGAAGGTTGAAAAACCAATGAAAAGAACAATTGTTTGGTGATTGATCGTTACGATAATGGAGCCATAGATATTTTAGTTTGTGTTGGCCATTGCAGTGCTTAAGCCTGGCCATACATATTCAATTATACCGGGCAATCAACGAATGATCTTTCTGAGACTATCCTTTCAAAGAAATATGGTTAGCTGGACGAAAGTTCTTTCGTCAATCTATCACCCGAAGAAATCAAATACAGCTGACTTAAGTTAACACAGACTGTGATCGATCAGCTAGAATGTAAAGAAGACAAGAATACAATAATTTGGAAATCTCTTGTAGCCATATTTCATTCACAACAGAATATAGATCATATTTTCAGAGTTGAAAGTTAGACATTTTTCCATTTACTCTGAAAAAAATAGCTAATTTTGAAATTGATGGTACAGACAGATTTTAAGAAGTGGGGACAGTGTTAACAAAAGGCCGGCAAACTTGTGAATCTCTCCGGAACCTCTAAATCTTTTCATATTATTTACTGTAGATGGTGGGATAGCCAAAGTCTAAGCAATTTTACAACATAGACTTTGTTTCACATTTTGTAGATGCAGTTGTTCAGATTGGTGAACCTCTGACCATCTTTGCTTGTGAGAGACTCTGCCTCTATAACAAGCTCTTTTTATATTCAAGGTCATGTGACTTAATTGAAAATTCACCATCCTGCTGCTTCTCATTAGTACCACTTACTTTTCCATCCTTTCGCTACCACTGTCCCAACGTTTCTTTAGATGAGTTGTTGCCATCAATATCTAATTGAGTTACATTTTTTCAAATTAAATGGAAAAATGTCTGAAGTTCAACTTCTGATCTGTGTTCTGTTGTGGCTATAAGAGATTCCCAAATCATTGCATTTTTATTTTCTTTTCATTTTACACTGCTTCCCACTTTTTTGGAATTGGGGTTTAATGATAATAATAATAATAATATAATAATAATGTTATTAATAATAAATAAAAAATTTATACCAGTCTTACAGAAATATAGTTTGGGGTGAGGCCTCCTTGTTAATAAGAGGTGTGAACAATATTATTATGAGTAGCTATAAAGCCAATAGGGCGCCATAGGATCATATTAAAGGTTTTGTACAGGCTTTGGGTTCACATCTGCAGTCATTCTATGTGGCTGCAAACTTGTGGAACCTCACTGTGCTCGCTGTCAAGATTTGCCGGCGCCGTGGGCAGGCTTGTGACCGCAAGTATGCGTTTTGCATACATGCAGTTACGTTCCGACTAGACTTGCGTGGCCTCATTCAATACAAGTCATTTGAGCGAGGCCAGTCATGTCTAGTGGGAATGTGGCTGTAAGTATACAAATCGCATACTTGCGGTCACACGACCACCCTCTCCTAGCACCGACACTGGAGGATCCGGACAGTGCGTGCTTTGAGGATTCACAAGTCTGCATACTTGAGCCCCAAGCCTGGATAACCTCTTTAAGAAAGGAAAAAAAAACGCATAAAACCATTTTTTTTCCTTTCTGACCAATAATTTTCTCTAAGGTAAGTTTGTCTGCAATTCTTTTATATCTACAGGTTTGAGCTAGGTGCAGAGTTGATCAATCTGGTTTTCTTTCCAGCTTGTCCACGGCTCAATTCATTCCCTAAGAGGCTGCCAAGAAAAAAATAAAATAAATTGAACCCACCAATTTCAGCATATATAGGAGCCTCCCGACTTCAGAGCATGGAAGTGCTGATGAGAGAGAGATAACTCTCGGAAGAGTTGGCCAGTTGTGCTACAAGCATTATGGCTATATACCCAGCGTGGTTGATTGTGGTGCCGGGTAGAGCAGTGTGGGAAGGAGATGGCATTTTCAGCTGCAGATGGAAGGAAGAGAGCCACAGTCATTACTAGTGGGTAGGCGGAGCCCAGATAGGATTGACACCTCAGATTAAAAAGTCTATGTGTTTCCGCCGATATCTTTACTTCCTCTGGTGCTGCGTCGGATCAGACTGGAAGGAAGAGAATTCCGGCTATGTTGATAGCCCCGGATTGGCCAAGGAGGACGTGGTTCTCGACACTGGTGTCGTTTTTGGCGGCACCGCTATTCCCACTTCCTCCTCGCCCGGACCTGTTAACCCAGGGGCCCGTTCGTCATCCGGACTTGAAGTCTCTGCGTTTGACGGCGTGGCTCTTGAGACCGAAACCTTGACCCGTAGAGGTTTTTCAGCCGAAGTCATTGCCACTCTGCGAGCTGCCAGAGGTCCGGCTACTACTAAGATTTATCACAAGACTTGGTCTTTTCGTGGTTTCGGGTTCTTCAAGGAATCCGAGGATTTTTTCCATTCCCAATTTGTTGGCTTTGCTACAGTACGGGCTGGACAAAAGGTTTGGCAGTTAGCACTCTGAAAGGTCAGGTTTCTGCCCTGTCTTTGCTATTTCGGAAGGCTATCGCCTCGCGTAGGGACGTACGTTCCTTTTTTCGCGGAGTAACCCGTCAGTTTCCACTGCGGAAGGCGCCTGTGTCTCCTTGGCGGCTCAACCTTGTCTTGGAGGCTCTTCAGCATATACCTTTTGAGCCTATGGGTTCTGCTAGCCTTTCTTTAATTTCTTGGAAGGTTACCTTCTTAGTGGCGGTAACCTCTTTAAGAAGGGTTTCTGAGTTGGCAGCTTTTTCCTGCTCGCCTCCTTTCCTGGAGTTTTACCAGGATCGAGTAGTGCTTCGCACACGGGGCGATTTTCTACCTAAGGTGGTGTCGCAATTTCATGTTAACCAGGATATTGTGTTGCCCTCGCTTTGCCCGGGCCCAAGGAATGCAAAGGAACGGAACTTGCACAAATTGGATTTAGTGCGGGTCTTGAAGTTCTATTTTGTCTATTACTCAAGGTTTTCGAAAGTCAGATTCCCTGTTTGTGATTACAGCAGGTCGTAGGCGTGATCAACGAGTTTTCAAGGACTCTATAGCTCGTTGGATTCGGTCGGCCATTTTGGAGGCTTACCGTCTTAATGGCGAACCTTGCCCGATTAAGATTCGAGCTCGCTCCACGAGGGCTGTGACTTCATCGTGGGCCTTTCATCAAGGGCTTCGGCAGCTCAGCTCTGCCGAGCGGCGACCTGGCGTTTCGTCCACACATTTACAAAGTTTTATAAGGTGGACGTCAGTGCTTCCGCTGATGCGGCCTTAGGACGTAGGGTCCTGCAGGCAGCGGTAATTTAAAGTTTTTAGTTAACTTGTATTTGGCGCCTGTGGCGCATTTATCTAGGTTGTTGGGTTTCTGCCTATTTTGTTTTTTTCCCACCCTAATTTTTGGACTGCTTTGGGAAGTCCCACTAGTAATGACTGTGGCTCTCTTCCTTCCATCTGCAGCTGAAAGACGGATTTTGGTAAGAACTTACCTGTAAAATCCTTTTCAGCGAAGGAAGGAAGAGAGACACAGCTCCCTCCCATGGCAGAAGTGTGTTGTTGTATTTACAGATGCAGCGTGACCCTTCTCTGATAGCGATTATCTGGACTGAGGTCGACGCGCTACAGCTCTGTTCCAGCATTGCCAGCTTATCGCAGTAGTCAGGTTCAGTGAGTAGTACCTGTAACTGTGTGATTTTTTTGCCGAATGCATGCATAACCTGTACTCTTATGTTTTTTCTCTGAAGTCCTTCAGAAGGGGTTATGTTGCTTCGCTGGTGATATTGTTCTTCCTTAAGCTTGGGTACGACTGAAGAGCTGAGTAGGAGGAGCCCGAGCTGGAGGGGCCGGTCAACACTCTTTTTAATCTGAGGTGTCAATCCTATCTGGGCTCTGCCTACCCACTAGTAATGACTGTGTCTCCCTTCCTTCGCTGAAAAGGATTTTACAGGTAAGTTCTTACCAAAATCCGTCTTTTTAATATAGGATAATCTTATTCTCTGACTTGGGCACCCATTTAATTAAAGCTACTTTGTAACAGGAATTCAGCTCATAAAATATTTTGTCACTGAACTTTTTAAAAGTCATTGAAAAAGTTACCCAAAAAATTGCCGTTGGCTGTAGAGCTGCTGTCTGACATTGAGCACCTTAAGGGTATGCCACACTAAACGAGATCGCTAACGAGATCGCTAAAACGTCACTATTTAGCGATCTCGTTAGCGACCTCGTTGTGTGTGGCATGTAGCAACGATGTGGCCCCTGCTGTGATGTCGCTGATCGTTCACTAGCGTTCTGGACCGTTTTTTGATCGTTGGCGTCCCGCTGGTGAGCCTATATCGCTGTGTTTGGCGCCTTTTGCGAACGACGAGCGACCTCGTTTGTGACGCATATGACAGCGGCGCATGCGGGACTAGGGTTTTTAGCGTCACGGAGTGGATCGCAATATCTGTAAGTTCTCTTTTGCGTCACAGAGAGGATCGCAGAAGTTGCAAAGCAGGCTAGCAGGACGCAGAGAGCAGGAGCGATGCTGGATATTCCTATGAATCAGAAGCGCTCAGTACATGCTAATGACATCCTAACGACCGCCAAAGTCATTAAAGAGATCGCTGACCGCTTATGTGTCGTTTATGAGATCTCCTGTTTGGCAGCTACTAGCGACCTAAAAGCGATCACACCAACGATCTCGTTAGCTTGCGTCGTTATCGTGATCGCTAACGAGATCGCTAATAAGTGTGGCAGTACCTTTACTGTATCCCTGTGGATTACAACACCACGAGAGATTACCTCTAACGAGACACTGAAGCACATGGCTCTGCCAATGAGATTGCTCATTCCTCAGTTAAAATTGACTCTCGGAACTTCAGCAACATTACAATATAGAGCGGACCCCCCTGGAAGGGAAATTACCAATAGATGTCTTTCTGCAGGGGGATAATCTGTTCTCTTCATTCTGAAAACTGAAAGTGATCTGTCCGTACCTGACAGGGCCCATCTATCTTACTTGAGCAGTTATCTTTAGGCACTTGGCATTCACAAGCTGAGGGCGATCCATTAATGGCAGTGCGATTGTGTTATGTCACCACGGTGCCTAAAATTCATTACAAAGTTTCTCTCTTAAATGCTTTGTTTGTTTTGCTGTAGGAATGAAGAAGGGCTAATGCTTCAGTAGGAGACAGATTTTATCTCGGTTATCCTAGATTGCGGCTAAAGCCATCTGTACATCTTAAACCCCATTTCATTTCTATATCAAGAGATTCCATTTTCAATAAGTACGTAGTTTTCCATCATTTCCAAAGAGGCGAGACATCTTCTTGCTGTGAAAGTATAATTTCCATAAAAAGAGCAGTTCCACTAAAAGCAAAAAAAAATTAAAAAATAAATGAATAGTCGTCTTTTACTGTCAAATTGTTAAAATTCCTGCTGATCAGTTTCTTAGTTCTATCATTTTCTTTTCTATCGGTTTCCTAACAGTGACAACAAGAAGTTGTCGTCATTATTGAACCCAATGCAGAACCAAGTCACCAACTTTTCCCAGACATGTAAATGACAAGCAGGTACGGACTGGGGCTGAAATTCAGTCCTGGCATTTGAAATCATACGGGCCCATGAACCAGATGGGATATATTACCTGGATGTAGGAAAGGATGATTTTCTACAAGACCAATATTTCTAATCATACCCGTGCCTGCTGGGGTAAGTGACGGAGTCAGCGACTTGGTGCTCCATCACAACTCTTAACAGTATGGGTGTCTTGAGAACACAGATTCTGCTAACAACGTAGCAGATAAGGCAGCCCATGACCAGACAGGCCCTTCTGGCATTTGCCAGATGGCCAGTCCGGCCCTGATGACAAGAGATGCAGTGATACATCCATAACCACCATATTGCTACATTACTGGTTCGATTTGCTATTTACAGTACAGGATCTGTAATGGACGCCTTGTTGGTCGTCATCCTGTGTTCCAAGAAAAGACCATCGATTTTATTCCTATAGGTATGATGGTAACTCTCATGGTTATGCAGGAGTCCAAAGGATAGGGCGATAGATCTGGCCATAACAGGCTATCTTAGAACAGTCTGTAATCTGTCCATAAAATTCAGATTTTAGGCTTTTGCACATCTACAATCTACAGTGTAACGATGAATTCCTAGGCAGGCATGGGGAATCTAGAATGTTAGAGCTGGAAGGGACCTTCAGGGTCATCATGTCCAACCCCCTGCTCAATGCAGGACTCACTAAACCATCTCAGACAGAGGTCTGTCCAACCTCTTTTAAAGTGGATCTGTCACATTTCCCAATACAAACTGTCTATATTAATAAACAGATCTCTTAGACCCGACAAACCTGTTGCTACTTTGAAAATCCACTTCAGAATGTTCCTTTCTAAAAGTGTTCCCCTTGATATTCCCGTATGCGGAGTCAGGAAGGAATTTCTTCCCCTAATAGTGTCTGCCCCAAAGGACTTTTGCCTTCCTCTGGATCGACATGCCTATAGAACTCTGTGGACTTAAGTCTACCTGCAACCTTAAACACAATATGAAACTATGAATATTCAAATGAGCGTTTTATGAGTCCAGCTCTAAGACGGACTCTTAAAATGAGGATTTTATTACCGGGCAGTTTATATTGTGAAATCTGGTGACAGATATCTGAAAACTGGCTGCTAGAAGTAAAGTTCCCGCTACTTTCTATTTCGACTTTCCTATTTTACTCTCAAGTTAGTGCTGCAGATCAGAGGAACACTTTAAATTTGCATAAAATGTAGTGCCCTCCTATAAACTGCACCTGCTACTTGATAAAATTGGAAAGCCACAATCCAAAGTAGAGATTCAGCTTCAGTCTTCAAGGTGCATTGCAATCTTGGACATTTATGGCATAGTCTGCATCTGATGACTGGGGGGTCTCACCTCTGCATCTGATGACGGGGGGTCTCACCTCTGCATCTGATGATGGGGGTGTCACCTCTGCATCTGATGACGGGGGTCTCACCTCTGCTTCTGATGACTGGGGGTCTCACCTCTGCATCTGATGACGGGGGGGTCTAACCTCTGCATCTGATGACTGGGGGTCTCACCTCTGCATCTGATGACGGGGGGTCTCACCTCTGCATCTGATGACTGGGGGTTTCACCTCTGCATCTGATGACGGGGGGTCTCACCTCTGCATCTGATGAAGGTGGGGGATCTCACATCTGCATCTGATGACTGGAGGGAGCTCACCTCTGCATCTGATGACTGGGAGTCTCACCTCTGCATCTGATGACTGGAGGGAGCTCACCTCTGCATCTGATGAAGGTGGGGGATCTCACATCTGCATCAGATGACTGGGGGTTTCATTCTGCATCTGATGACTGGGGGTCTCACCTCTGCATCTGATGACTGGGGGTCTCACCTCTGCATCTGATGACTGGAGGGAGCTCACCTCTGCATCTGATGACTGGTGGGGGTCTCACCTCTGCATCTGATGACTGGGGG
The DNA here is from genome assembly GCA_033576555.1 of Oophaga sylvatica. Taxonomy (NCBI): domain Eukaryota; kingdom Metazoa; phylum Chordata; class Amphibia; order Anura; family Dendrobatidae; genus Oophaga; species Oophaga sylvatica. The sequence continues at coordinate 562,334,265 of JARQOD010000003.1, forward strand.
GTCGTCTCACCTCTGCATCTGATGATTGGGGGTCTCACCTCTGCATCTGATGACGGGGGGTCTCACCTCTGCATCTGATGAAGGTGGGGGTCTCACATCTGCATCTGATGACTGGGGGTCTCACCTCTGCATCTGATGAAGGTGGGGGATCTCACATCTGCATCTGATGACTGGGGGGTCTCACCTCTGCATCTGATGACTGGAGGGAGCTCACCTCTGCATCTGATGAAGGTGGGGTCTCACATCTGCATCAGATGACTGGGGGTTTCATTCTGCATCTGATGACTGGGGGTCTCACCTCTGCATCTGATGACTGGGGGTCTCACCTCTGCATCGGATGATGGAGGGAGCTCACCTCTGCATCTGATGACTGGGGGGGTCTCACCTCTGCATCTGATGACTGGGGGTCGTCTCACCTCTGTATCTGATGACTGGGTGGGTCTCACCTCTGCATCTGATGACTGGGGGTCTAATCTCTGCATCTGATGACTGGGGTCTCACCTCAGCATCTGTTGACTGGGGGGGTCTCACCTCTGTATCTGATGACTGGGTGGGTCTCACCTCTGCATCTGATGACTGGGGGTCTAATCTCTGCATCTGATGACTGGGGGTCTCACCTCAGCATCTGTTGACTGGGGGGTCTCACCTCTGCATCTGATGACTGGGGGGGTCTCACCTCTGCATCTGATGACTGGGGGTCTCACCTCTGCATCTGATGACTGGGGGTCTCATCTCTGCATCTGATGACTGGGGGTCTCACCTCTGGGACATTACCATTCATTACTGTACTCCACTATGCCTTTGCAGCACTGGTAACATAACATGAATTTTCCATCTGCATATATATGTCCGGAAGTTCATATACTATACAGTATATTGAATCCTGATGGTCCAGTGACCTCTCCATTCGATTGTATATGTAATTACCTTCTGTAAGGTGGCAATACCTTGATAAATGTGTTACAACACTTGCTGCTGATCTGTACCTGTGGATAAATACCATCGTTCTCCAGCCTGGGGGCGTCATTACTACAGAAAAAGCCGTTATAAAAACACATAGGAAGCTGAATGGGGGTGCAAGAAAAAAAAATAAAATCCCTTTCTGACCTCTGAATAACCCAAGTAGGAGATTAGCCCATTTCCAAGCAACTATGTTGTCATACTGTTAGGCCAATTGCTACTATTGACACTTTGCATAAGCACCTTAAACAGGGCGCTTACAGCGGACCGCCGTGCCATTAACTCACTATTATTTTTCTGCCACTAGATTTAAAAGCATAAAAGAGTCGGCGAGCTTCAGCAAGGTGAAGAGGTCAACTTATGGGTTGTAGAAGTCATGCACAATGAAGTTTTCGAAGGATGGGGATACATACATTTATAGTCTTCCCATAATGTCATTAGAAATGGGGGGAATAAACACCCCTGTATTCTGGATCCATTTCCACTAAGCTACGTTTGGCAGAAAAGTAAAGGTTTTTGGGAGGAGTTGCTAGTATTTCATAATTATAAGTATGTAAATGTTTCTACAGATTATAGGGAAGCTCTGTATTACATAAAAGTGGTTGTCTCATATATTAGGGCACATGGACATCATAGAGCACGAGTCCCCAACCTCTGGCTAGGGAGCTACATGTGGCTCTCGGGCCCATAATATTGTGTTGCTCGCGGCTCTCCGCCAACTTGGTGCATTAGGACCAGGTCTAGCAAACAGCTAAGAAGAGCAGGTCTCCAGACTTTTCTGTGTAACCCAACACAGAAGACCAGATCTAGAGGTGCATCTACTGGCTCATGAGGGTGGCGAGATAAATATGGTGAGCTGGAAATAGGATGATACTGCCAGATATTGGGGTGCTTGAAGCTGGATATGGTAGAATGGTTGGAGTGCTTGATATGAGAATACCAAATAGGGATGAAGTGGGAACCCTGGTCGCAAGGATGCCACGTATAAGAAAGGGAGGTACAGAGTATCAGTTTGATTTCTGTGGGGGACGCTTTGGCTGTCACCACTCACAGGGCTCTGGATGTGGCTCATGACCATCTGTCGAAGCTGAATGTGGTTCTTTGGTTAAGAAAGGTTGAAGACCACTTTCATAGAGGGATGTTCCTCACTGGAGACCCAGCGCTAGACTCCAGAAGAGGGATCTTTTCTGTAACAATGGGTCCCGATAAAGCTGTCCAGATATTGCATAGACTGCTGTTCCTTCCTTGGTCAAATTACCATCCAGTCATCTAATGTGTATGGTGCGAGGAGACTGTATGGCCTAGTGAAGGAGTACTAGTCTGCTCTCCTGATATGTCTCTGAGTAAGGGTGTCCGTGAGTGACCGCTTCATGTAATGATATGAGGTTGTCATGCTCGGGTCTGGAGAGCCAGGGCCAGTCCGTGGATTGCGGTCCGATCTCAGACCGATTTATCTAGGCATCTGAATGCGCCCTAAGGGTTCATTTACCCAAAAAGATAATTATTTTAACGATGAACTATGCGGTCGTAACTCACGATTAGCAATCAATATCAGACAATTGTTTATTCAGGAAGAGAATCGTGAATGAAATGGTTAAACAGCGATCGTTCCGCTCCTTCTTTTTGCCGGTCTAATCTTTGAACGAGTGAGCAATCTCCACTTCCATTACACAATATTCAAAAGATGAATGAGAATTTCTTGCTCACCCAAATAGTTTTTATACGCAATGAACGATCGTTTTCGTTTTTGGGCACATCGTTCGGTCGCTCAAACCATTCACATTTCACAATTATCGTAAAGGATGGCTGGTGGTTTGACATATTCTCTCCCAGTGTAGATGACCTTTAAAGAATTGTATTCTACGTCAAATAACAATTCAGAACATCTTTTCTTGGCTCTCTACGTCGTTGCGTAACACCCGGTTGAAAATGTATTTGTATATTTCTAGGAGGAATAATGGAGAAACACAAAGATGAAAAGACGCTTTAGACTCGTTATTTTAGAAAAAAATTAAGTATTTGCTAAAACAGCTAACTCTTAAAAATGAACATTTCCATCAGGATGACTTCATTTCTCTACTAAGAAGGTGGATCCTGGAGTTCTTGCTGACTTTTAGCAACTTTTCTCTCTGCTAAGATACTTTGATCAGTGATGCAAACTCCTTCTTTTTGCTGGTATTTAGGATTTGGAGCCCCTGCAGTGAACGCTGTATAAGGGATAATGGACAATCCCAGTTTTCACTCTGAAATGTTTGCAGCTCACCAAATGAAGTCTTCAAGGATCAAGACCTGAATACATAACGACAATACAACTCCATGAGCCTCGTTTTATTAAACTGGAACACGTTCTATGGGCAACAAATCTCTAATGCTCAAGTTTCATGCATTCGATTAAAAACTAAGTCAATAAGATTCTCAGAGCTAAGATCACACCGTAGGAATCCAGACCACAACTTCATCGTGGACTGAGCTAATCGCACAGATAGACACATCTACATTCTTCTTTTTGATGGCTATCAGGCATTGCTAAACTCAGATTACTACACAGGCGCCGATTAGAAAAGGACATTCTTTTCTACAATGTTCTCAACTATAAAGACAAGTAATCTTGTCCCCATGACAACTCTGACCAGCTAAAAGTCTTGTTTTTTGTCTGTCACGCTAAGAATTTCAGAATGATATTCAATGTCGTGAAAAAAAAAAAAAAAACTATTTCTTGCAAAAATTAAACAATACTTCCATTCATGATCAATAAACTGTACAAAGAATTGCTGGAAAATGTCTGTCTGATTTCACCTTTTCATTAAAGAACTGGACCCAAAATCCACGTAGCCTTAGCCACATACCAAACGAAGATTTCTGGATGACGATGTGGCCATTGGCGAAACTCATGTGTGCCAGTACTTACTGTTCTACGAATCAACACCAAGTTGGATAGATCATCGAGCGTGAAATTTTGCAACAGGTCCAAGTGGTCGCCTACGGTCACATTCAATAGCCCGTTAACAATACGCCACACGCTTCTATCTATTTACCTCCTTAATTCCTGCACAGGTGACACTCCGTGGCTTCAGATGAAAAAAAAACATGGAAAAAACATTTATGGACAGATAAGAGGTAAACAAAAAAAGTGCTAGATGCTGGCACACAATACAACTTTATGAGCCAGCCATAAAAGCCTGGATGGACCATGTGTGCATGCGTAGGTCAAGAGGGGGGTATAAGTCAAAGTGCTAATCACAGCATGGTGGCTCAGTGGTTAGCATTGTTGCCTTGCAGTGCTGGGGTCCTCGGTGGAAATCCCACTAAGGACAACATCTGCAAGGAGTTTGTATGTTCTCCTCGTGTTTGCGAGGGTTTCCTCACAGACCCACTGATAAGGAATTTCGATGGTGAGCCCCAAAGGGGACAGTGATAATATCTGTAAATTGCTATGGCACTATATAAGCAAGTAAAAAAATACAAGTAAGTAAGTTCTAAGCACATCTGGCAGAAGGCTATCACCTGGAAAGATAAAGGGTCGGAGATACAAAAATGAGATAAAATAGGAGAAGGTTCCCTAGTAGGACTATCTAGAGTGCTGTGAAAAAGAATTTGCCACATCCGCTTTTTCTATCTTTGCTAATCTGTCACATGATATTGCAGATCATCCAGCTAATTTTAATATAAGATACAGAGTAACCACAAAAGGCAGTTTATTGTTGGCCCATTCTTCTCTGCAGAATGGTTTTCATTCTGCTACATTGGAGGGTTTTCGATCATGAACTGTCCAGTTAATGTTTCACCACAGCATCTTAATGGGATTCAAGTCAAGTCTCCACCACTGCAAAACCTTTATTTTGTTTGTTCTGGGCTATTTAGAGGTGGACTTGCTTGTGTGCTTTGGTTCTTTGTCAAGATGCATAATCCAACTCCACATGAGCTTTAGGTTTTCTGATTGATATTATAATAAACAGCAGAATTAATGGTTCTAAGTTTTTCCATGTTCTGCAGAAGCAAAGCAGCAACATACCATCACAATACCACCACCGTGTTTGACTGTTGGTATCATGTTCTTTTGCAGGATTGTAATGTTAGCTTTACTCCAGATAAACAGGACTCCTTGCTTTCAAAAAATGTTACCTTTGACTTCGCAGGCCATAAAACATTACCTTGAAAATCTTGGGGTCATCAAGATATTCTTTGGCAATTACAAGCAGGGTGGATAAAAATCAATGATTTTTTTTAAAAAATAAAAAAAAATCGGATTTTTTTGATTTAAATCGGATTTTTTTCAATAAACTGCTTTTTGAGGAAAATATTTTACCATCCAAAGTTCTTCCATCATGAGATAAAGCTGAGTTGTTTAACTCAGTAGAATAAAGGCTGTATATGTGTAACATTCACAATGCCATGCTCTTCCAGAGGTTTCTGTAGGATTAGTGGGCAGTTTCTCTCCTATATTATCACAGACGCTCGCTTTACTTACGCAGTTCTCAAAACTGAATTTGACTCCGCAGAGGTCCCAGCCTCTTCTTCACGGCAAAAATGTTACAACATGTCATGAACAGAGTTGAGAAAAAGACCTTAATCCTATTGTTCTACAAACCTATGAATACAGAATCAACCCCTTCAGTGCCAAGTCCAAGAAGTTAGACAATATGTTTCTGATTGTTTGGAGTGTAATAGATCTGCACAACACAAGAAGAATGTGAATCTAAGTGTGAGGAGGAGGAAGGGCAAGCAGACAAGAAAATGAAAGTGAAACTTTGAGCACAATACTGCAGCATAGCCACAGACAGACAAGTCTGGATCTGTTTGTGTGTACGATCTGAGGTTTATTACATTCTTTCCTTATAATGGCAGCAGGCCGTAAAAGAGACCCAGTTTGGGAATATTTTAATGAAGCTCCTTCGCCTATCGGTAAGGCAGGCATGCGTGCAAAATGCAAACGATGCAACAAAGAGATGCAAGGCCTGGTGGCGCGAATGAGGCAACATCATGAGAAGTGCGGTGATGAAGATGACCAAAGAAACACTTCTGAACAGGCAGGATCTTCAGGTTGGTAAACATTTTTATTGAATCCTATTTCTAAAGACTGAACTGTCATGTGTGAGAAAAATTATATTTCTTATTATTACTGCATGTTACTGTCATTTGGTACAGTTATGAAGAAAAACAAATATTCCTTTTGGGGCAGTGCTGTGTTGTGTACAATAAGCAGAAATTGTATAAACACATAAAATAACAGCATTGACTTTTTTTGTTTAGGGAATTCATGGATTCTGGAAACTATCCACCTCCAAGATCACCATCATCCTGTTCTACAGTTTCAGAGTTATCCATCCAGGATAGTGCTTCATTAGCAGCAGCATCATCATCAGACACCCACAGACACATATCACCATCACCCAAAAGGAAGAAAAAACCTTTACCTCCTGGAACCACCATAGATAGGTTTGTGATAAGAACTAGCAGATTAGAAAAAGAGTTGATTGATGAAAAAATTGCTCAGTTTATTTATGCAACGAACTCTTCTTTCCGTCTGACTGAGAACCCACATTTCATTAATATGGTTCAGTCACTGAGACCAGGATACAGTCCACCCAGCAGAGCTGATGTTGCAGGGAAACTGCTGGATCAAGTGTATGACATAAGCAAATAACTTATGCTGTAATGTTGTTATTGTTTCAGTTGAATAAATCTATTTAAATTGTTATTAAGGTCAGGATTATTTTTCTCCTTCCTAAGTACAACAGAACAGTGGTGTCCAAATATGAATGATTAACCCATTAAACTGGGGAGAAAAAAGTAATATAAAAAGTGATTCTAAAAATCTTCATCTACTTGCATGTTAAAGTAGCAAGAACTAGTTTAGGTAGAAACTTTGATTTATTTAAATCACTGATATAAATCAAGCCTTACTGACTAGTGATTTAAATCGTGATTTAAATCGTGATTTAAATCAGTTTGATTTAAATCAAATCCACCCTGATTACAAGACAAGCCTTTGTGTTCTTTTTGGTCAACAGTGGTTTCCACCTTGCAACTCTCCAATGGATGCCATTTTTGCCCAGTGTGTTTCCTACTGTAGAATTGTATATACTGACGTTACTTGAAGAAATTGATGCCTGCGCATATTTAAAATGTTTGAGTTTTTTTAGAAAAATATTTAGACTTGAGAGTCCTCGGTGGTTGATACCTTTTAATGGCTAACTGAAAAGATGGTAACAAATTGCAAGCTTTCGAGACTACTCCGGTCTCTTCATCAGGCAAAAATCTACTGGCTAACACGGTACGAAGATACACATCTTTCCTATATCAAAATGAGTTTTTTTAGTGAGCTCCAGCTGAGTGAAAATTTGGTTCACTATTCAGTTTTTTTATTTGTGGATAATGGCTCTCAACACCATTTACTGGAATCTCAGAGCCTTAGCAATGGCTGCTAAACAGTTCCAAAGTGGAATTTTGTTTGGCATCTATATTATAATTTTGTTTTTGAGAACTTTCAGCAGCTTAACATTACCAGACAGGCCCTATCTAGGTGAGGCTTGGATGTGGCTAGTGAAACCCAACTGAATCCCAAGGTCTAGTTTCCCACATCTGTCTAGGTAGGACTGAACAGCATTATTCCCATAAGGCTGGAGTCACACTAGCGATTTTAAAATCGGTCCGATTTTGATACAGGTGAGTCGGAGGAGTGTAATGCAAGTGTCCTTCGAGTGTCATGCATTTTTTATGCGAGTACAATCCGATTTTTCACACCTAGCATCCGACTTACATCCGAATGCAATGCGATTTTAACATGAGCTTTTACATAGATATATAGATGTCTGTGACATATACAATTAGTACAGTGTGTGTGCAGCTTACTGTACATGTTTTTAATTAATAAAAGATTTTATTTTTCTGAAAAACATGGCGTGGGCTCCTACGCAATTTTTCGTAACCAGCAGAGGCTATTAATATCAGCAAGCAGCTGTCTGCATAGCCTTTGCTGGTTACTAATTATAGGGGGACCCCAGACCCCACATCATTTTTTTAGGGAGGTCCCCCATTTTAATAGCTAGTAAAGGCTAAGTATACAGTTGTGAGCTGATATTAATAGACTGGGATGCTCCATGGGTATTACCCCCTTCCCAGGCTATAAACATCTGCCCCCAGCTGTCGGCTTTCCCTCTGCTGGTTACCAAAATTGCGCAGGAACCCACGCCATTTGTTTCAGAAAATAATCTTTTATTAAATATATGTACAGTAAGCTGCACACACTGCACTAATTGTATATGTCACAGACATCTATATATCTATCTATTCTATATGTATTTACTGTATGTAATCCATCTCTTCTATCTTGTTGGCTCTTGCTGTGATTTTACAGTACATGACACATGAATTGCCGGCTTTTCTTGTATCTATCTATATAATATAAATACATATATGTGTATGTCACTGACATCTATAGATCTATGTGTATATATCTATTCTATCTACTTTATTCTAATCTTGTCAGTGTGATTACTGAACAAGGCACTTGAATTGCCGGCTTTTCAAATGCGATCAGTGTGTAAAAATCGAACAGCACTCGCATGGTCCGAGAGCTGTGTGATTTTTTCTCGCACCCATTGACTTCTATTGCGGGATGCAATCCAATGTCCGATTACAATCGCAGCATGCTGTGACTTTTTTCCAGTCCGACCGTGATCTGATCCGAGCTGGAAAAATAAACGCAGATGAACAAACAATCATAGAATAACATTGGTCCGAATTCAATCTGATTTTTTATCGGATTGCATTCGTCCGATTTCAGCGCAAGTGGGAATGAGCCCTAATAAATGAAATCATCATTTAAAAACAGGATCTTGTATTTACTTGTCCAGTGCGAAAGTAATTTAGAGGTCTGAAACATTAACGTGTAAGAAATATTCAAAAATAGAATTAGAGAAGGGGAAGAATACTGTTTCACAAAGCCATACATATTAGGTCCTGCACCATTCTGGAGAACATCATGTACAGTACTTATCAGATTCTCCATCATTTGGGAGAAAATCAGTAGTTTCAGCCAACTTTGATCTAATGATTGTGGACAGCTACAGTTAGAAAATCAATGTAACAGTATGCAGTACTGTGCGAAAGTTTTAGGCAGGTGTGGAAAAAATGCTTTAAAAAAATAGAAATGCTAATGGTTTATTTATTAGCAACTAACAAAATGCAAAGTGAATGAACAAAACAGAAATCTAAATCATATATTTGAGTGGATGACTATCATTTTCATGTGTAGGTTGAAGCTTCAGACGCTGCAGAGGGGGGAAAACGAAAGCGGAGGGAGAAGGGGGCAGGCGCAGCTATAGTTGATAACTGCGCAGGCGACAGATTGCCAGCCCCGCAGGGTGAATACATCATAACACACTGCTGGGCAGGATCTGGTGCCACCTAAACACGCAGGCGTGATAGCCTGATGTCAGTTCCGGGCAGCGCGCACTGCGCATGCCCGAAAACTGCTGCCACAGCGCAGGCGCCCGCCGGCATGTAATGGCAAGAGAATCAAATGAGGCGGCGCAGTGACGCAGCAGGGGGATGATGGACAGCTGGGAGGAGGATGACACAGGGGGAGATGCCATACCTATGGGACTCAATACAGGTATGGGGACCTATTTATAAAACTCAAAATTTCGGCGCTACTGGGGAACAGAAACAAAAGAGCCACCTTCACAGAATGCAGCCTTAGTGCTGCTGAAGGTGGCTCTTTTACTTAAAATCGCCCGGGGGGGGGAGGGGTGACAGGTTCCCTTTAACTGGAACAGAAACCATTGTGTTGGAGGCTTAAAACTGGGTAAGGGACTGCCAAACTCTGCTACAAAGGTGAGGTTGTGGATGTCAGTTTCACGTCACAGGCCATACACCATGGAGAGAATAACCACAGCAACAAGACACAAGGTAGTTATACTGCATCAGGAAGAATTTCAAAGCAGACTGGGGTTTTGGTATGAGATGTTTAAGCTCTCTTGAAGAAGCATCAAGAAATTAGCAACACTGAGCACCACAGATGCAGTGTTCGGCCAAGGAAACTTAGTGTTGCACATGAAAGACACATAATCCTTCTCTTTGAAATCAGAAGATGTCCAGCAGTGCCATCAACTCAGAACTGGCAGCAATCAGTGGGACCCAGCTACACCCATCTACTGTTCGTCGAGGTCTGTCCAGAAATGGTTTTTCTGGAAGAATTGTGCCAAAAGTCATACCTTAAACCAGGGGTGGGGAACGTCCGGCCCGCGGGCCGGATACGGCCCGCCATATCACCTGGTCCGGCCCGGCAGCCACTGTTCACTGATGACACTTTTTCAAGAAAGTTTTGCTCTTTGCGCCACCCGCAGGCCTCTCGCAGTGCGGCGCATCGGAACCCCCCTCTTTCCCCCACCCGTGGTCCTGGTGAGCGGAAGCGGAAGACGCAGCTCTTTCCACTGCTCACCTCCACAGTCACAGCAGCGACAGCCGGGACTGTGCGCTCCTCCCGCCCCTCTCCTGCACCTCCTCACCGGAAAGCGGAGCTCCGGGCGCCGCGCCTGTCATGTGTACCCATGTATAACCAAGCCGCCACCGGGTAAGTGTGTGCACCTAGCAACGCTGCACCCTGGCGTGCATGAGGACTTGGGCTGCCTAATGGGGACATGTGTTGACTAATGGGACATTTGCTGACTAATGGGGACCTGTGCTGCCTAATGGGGACATGTGCTGACTAATGGGGACCTGTACTGCCTAATGAGGACATGTGCTGACTAATAGGGACCTGTGCTGACTAATGGGGACATGTGCTAACTAATGGGGACATTTGCCTGCCTAATGGGGACATGTGCTGACTAATGGGGACATGTGCTGCCTAATGGGGACCTGTACAGCCTAATGAGGACATGTGCTGACTAATAGGGACCTGTGCTGACTAATGGGGACATTTGCCTGCCTAATGGGGACATGTGCTGACTAATGGGAACATGTGCTGACTAATGGGGACATGTACTGACTAATGGGGACATTTGCCTGCCTAATGGGGACATGTGCTGACTAATGGGGACATTTGCCTGCCTAATGGGGACATGTGCTGACTAATGGGGACATGTGCTGCCTAATGGGGACCTGTACAGCCTAATGAGGACATGTGCTGACTAATAGGGACCTGTGCTGACTAATGGGGACATTTGCCTGCCTAATGGGGACATGTGCTGACTAATGGGAACATGTGCTGACTAATGGGGACATGTGCTGACTAATGGGAACATGTGCTGACTAATGGGGACATGTGCTGACTAATGGGGACATTTGCCTGCCTAATGGGGACATGTGCTGACTAATGGGGACATTTGCCTGCCTAATGGGGACATGTGCTGACTAATGGGGACATTTGCCTGCCTAATGGGGACATGTGCTGACTAATGGGAACATGTGCTGACTAATGGGGACATGTGCTGACTAATGGGAACATGTGCTGACTAATGGGGACATGTGCTGACTAATGGGGACATGTGCTGACTAATGGGGACATGTGCTGACTAATGGGGACATGTGCTGACTAATGGGGACATTTGCCTGCCTAATGGGGACATGTGCTGACTAATGGGGACATGTGCTGCCTAATGGGGACCTGTACAGCCTAATGAGGACATGTGCTGACTAATAGGGACCTGTGCTGACTAATGGGGACATTTGCCTGCCTAATGGGGACATGTGCTGACTAATGGGAACATGTGCTGACTAATGGGGACATGTGCTGACTAATGGGAACATGTGCTGACTAATGGGGACATGTGCTGACTAATGGGGACATTTGCCTGCCTAATGGGGACCTGTGCTGACTAATGGGGACATTTGCCTGCCTAATGGGGACATGTGCTGACTAATGGGAACATGTGCTGACTAATGGGGACATGTGCTGACTAATGGGAACATGTGCTGACTAATGGGGACATGTGCTGACTAATGGGGACATTTGCCTGCCTAATTGGGACATGTGCTGACTAATGGGGACATTTGCCTGCCTAATGGGGACATGTGCTGACTAATGGGAACATGTGCTGACTAATGGGGACATGTGCTGACTAATGGGAACATGTGCTGACTAATGGGGACATGTGCTGACTAATGGGGACATTTGCCTGCCTAATGGGGACATGTGCTGACTAATGGGGACATTTGCCTGCCTAATGGGGACATGTGCTGACTAATGGGGACATGTGCTGACTAATGGGAACATGTGCTGACTAATGGGGACATGTGCTGACTAATGGGGACATTTGCCTGCCTAATGGGGACATGTGCTGACTAATGGGGACATTTGCCTGCCTAATGGGGACATGTGCTGACTAATGGGGACATTTGCCTGCCTAATGGGGACATGTGCTGACTAATGGGGACATTTGCCTGCCTAATGGGGACATGTGCTGACTAATGGGGACATGTGCTGCCTAATGGGGACCTGTGCTGCCTAATGGGGACATGTGCTGCCTAATGGGGACATGTGCTGCCTAATGGGAACATGTGCTGCCTAATGGGGACATTTGCCTGCCTAATGGGGACATGTGCTGCCTAATGGGGACATGTGCTGCCTAATGGGGACATGTGCTGCCTAATGGGAACATGTGCTGCCTAATGGGGACATTTGCCTGCCTAATGGGGACATGTGCTGCCTAATGGGGACATGTGCTGCCTAATGGGAACATGTGCTGCCTAATGGGGACATTTGCCTGCCTAAAGGGGACCTGTGCTGCCTAATGGGGACATGTGCTGCCTAACGGGGACCTTTTTTCAACTACCTCCATGATGGAAACCATAACGCTGCTGGGAGAAATAAAGTTCAGCGGGGCAGCGGGGTTCAATCTTCAGGTGCCAAGCAAGATTCAAAGGCTATTAACCTATATCTGCAGGTTAATAGCGTTTTTACAGGTGATAGGTTCCCTTGAAATTATTTTGCTCAGTCATGCTTTTATTTTTCAAATAGGTTCCGGTAGTGGTGCGACAAAATGGCCAGTGTAAAGAAAAGAGAAGTCATTCCAGCCATCACATTAGGTAGGAGTTATTTAAATGTTTGAATAAATATAGTTGGCTAATGTTTAAGTTTATTAATGAGTGATGAGCGAGTATACTCGTTGCTCGGGCTTTCCTGAGCATGCTCGGGTGTCCTCTGAGTATTTTGGCGTGCTCAGAGATTTAGTTTTCGTCGCCTCAGCTCCCTGATTTGCAGCTGCTGGACAGCCTGAATACATGTGAGAAATGCCTGTTTGTTAAGGAATCCCCACATGTATTCAGGCTGTCCAGCAGCTGCAAATCATGCAAATGCGTCGACAGAAACTAAATCTCCGAGCACGCCAAAATACTCAGAGGACACCTGAGCATGCTCGGGAAAACCCGAGCAACGAGTATACTCGCTCATCATTATTAATAATTTCAGCTGCAGATGAAGGAAGAGAGCCACAGTATTCATTACTGATGGGTAGGCGGAGCCCCAGATCAGGATGTTACCTCAGATCAAAAGAGTGATGACTGGCTGGCCCCTCCAGCTCGGGCTCCTCCTACTCAGCTCCAGTCTAAGATTTGAGGTCCAGAGGATGGTCGCTGCTAATGCAGCTCCTCAGAAAATTTTATTATTTTAATATTCGGACAGGAGACTTGGATCACTAGTTGGTCTAGAGGTCTCAGGGGTATCAGCGCTGCTGTACCCCAACCTCTCCCTTGGCGGATCTGTATTTACTCAAAGTCCCTGCAGAATCCTTGCCGGCCCTGGGGGATGAGGAGAGCTTCCCTGGCGGGAACGCAAACCACACGTGCGGTCACTGCGTTCTTCGCCCTGGGGGGAAGCATGGGCACTGCGCCAGAAACCCCTGAGGGTCCCTGTGGCGCCTTGGCTGGTGAGTACTCCACACAAATTTTAATAATAATTATGTGTGAGTGCTTTAGCGTCTGAATGAGCAGCGCTATTACTAATGTCAGCGTTACTATGTCAGTATGCGTCAGCGCTGCTGTGACAGCGCTACTACATGTAATGTCAGTATGCTTCAGCGCTGCTGTGACAGCGCTACTACATGTAAATGTCAGTAAGCTTCAGCGCTGCTGTGACAGCGCTACTACATGTAATGTCAGTATGCTTCAGCGCTGCTGTGACAGCGCTACTACATGAAGATGTGGTGATTTTTTGTCCGCAGGCAGATAGCTGCAGGACAGAGAGGGAGCAGGAGCGGGGAGAGTTCGCGCTCATTATTTGAGCTAGCAGGGGGCGTGGCCTATCTATCCCGGTCTTTTGAGCAGGAAGACGCGCGCTCTGGCTTTTCTCCTGCGACCCCCTCACTGTGGCGGCCATTACTCAGGCTCCTGGGCTCCTCGGACCGCTCCCCTCCTCATATAGACACCACGGCCAGCTGGGTGAGTGTGGATTCCTCACCCCGCAGCGCAGCGATCGCTATCCTGCAGCTGCAGTCTCATCAGAGACATAAAAATTGGCTGGGGCTCACAAATATATATATATTTTGGTGAGTTTGCAATATTAACCCCTTTGAGGGTTATTTCTACCTGCTAAATTTGCTGACTGAATACCGCTGGGGTAACTCTGCTTGGTGGAGCGTTAACCCTTCAGCGTTTTGAAAAAAAAAAAAAAAAAAAACCGCATAGTTTTTTGCTGGTATTACCGCTTTGACCTGCTCATACAGATGAGACATGTCTGAACAGAGTTCAGATGCCGCGGATCACGTCCCAGTGCCATTGCGGCAATCAGATACGCAGACCTCCACAGCGTCTAGCGCTGCGGTCGACAGCGGTGGAAAATTGGATGATATCGCTCGATCGATTAATAACTTATCTGACCTTTTAGGTCAATATGTGTCTGCTAATTCCTCTCAGAGGAAGCGACGCAGGCCGTTACCGGCCTCTACACGGAGCGAGTCAGATGTATCTGATATTGGGCAGAGTTCCCCTTTATATTCGGATGGAGAAATATCCGATTCAGATGCGGACGAGCCGCAGGGACGTTCCTCTATGACGAAGCGTACGGAGGCATTAATTGAAGCCATGAGAGATATTCTACAGTTACCGGAGGAGGTAACTAGTCGTCCTGGTAAATCAGCACGCATGTTCCAGGAGTCCCGTGCTTCGCGCACAACATTGCCAGCTCTGGATGAGCTTAATGGTGTAATAGAGGAGGAACGTCTATGTCCAGATAAGCGTTTTCATGGAACGCATTTCTTTGATACACTTTATCCTTGCTCTACGGAGTTAAAGGCTAATTGGACTTCTGCTCCTGAAGTGGATGTGTCTTTATCGCAGCTTAGTAAATCCTCACTACTCCCTATTAAGGGAAAAGCGAGCTTACAGGAGCCTTTGGATAGAAAGGCAGAATTGGCGGCAAAAGCAAGCTATGAGGCTGCGGGTCATGGATTTCGAGCAGTGCTAGGATCCATGTGTGCTGCTAGAGCTTCTCTAAGCTGGTTGGCACGTCTGAAGACGGAGTTGCAAAATGAATCTCCGTTATCTGAGATACGGGAAACTTGTGAATGGTTAGAAACGGCAGCCTGTTATATCTTTGATGCCGGTCTGGATACGGCATCTCTGCTGGCCAAAGCGCAAGCTTCAGCGGTCACAGTCAGAAGAGCTTTATGGCTCAGACAGTGGGCCGGGGACGCAGTTTCCAAACAAGGGTTGTTGGCCTTACCTTACAAGGGTGGCCATCTTTTTGGATCCGACCTCACAGAGCTGATTTCCAAGGCTAAGGCGAAGGAATCAGCATTACCACAGCGAAGGGCCATGGCCTCGGTGTCCAGTAAGCCTGGTGTTTATAGTGGTCGGCGGTCCTTTCGGGGCCGAGGACGATCTAGTCACTCCTCGTGGGGATCGGGTCGTCCTTCTTTCTCAGGAAAGAAATCCTCTCAGAAAACTCGTACTCCCTGGAAGCAGAGTTTCCGCCAGAACAAGCGGGAACTTGACAAGAAAACCGCAAAGTCGGATTGACGCCAGGGGTCCACTCGAGGATTCTCGAGTGGGGGGTCGCCTGCTTCTTTTCAAGGAGACTTGGATGGCTCGCGTTCCAGATTCCTGGGTAACGCGGATAGTGTCGGCAGGCTATTTCATAGAGTTTGCTTCTCAACCCCCAAATGTTTTTTGTCAATCTCGCGTTCCGTCGGAACCCGAGCTTGTTGTCGCTCTACAGCGAGAGGTCGAATCGCTACTACAAAAGGGTGTAGTGATACCGGTTCCGTCAGAGGACCGAGGGAAAGGTTTTTATTCCAACCTTTTTATAGTTCCCAAAAAGGAGAACAAATTTCGCCCGATTCTGGATCTCAAGCGATTGAACCGGCATGTCCATGCCCGGAAATTTCGCATGGAGTCGCTTCGTTCCGTTGTGGCAGCTCTGTCACAGAACGATTTTCTGGTGTCAATCGACATTCGCGACGCCTATTTGCATATTCCCATCGGAAAGGCTCATCAGCGCTTTCTTCGATTTGCCATAGGTCAGAATCATTACCAGTTCGTGGCTCTGCCGTTCGGCTTAGCCTCAGCGCCAAGGGTCTTTACAAAAATTCTGGCGCCCCTCATGGCACTCCTTCGAAGACAGGGGATTACGATTCTCCCTTATCTGGACGATCTTTTGATCGTGGCTTCCTCGGAGGAGGAGGCATTGACGGCTCGGGATTTGTCTCTTCAGTTTCTGAAAGACTTCGGTTGGCTGGTCAATTGGGAGAAGTCGTCCCTGGAACCATCGAGGACAATTCTCTTTTTGGGAATGCATCTCGACACGTTTCGGTCGGTAGTTTCCCTACCACCAGACAAACAGTCATGTCTTCTTCGACATGTACAGATTATGACATCCTCAACGGCAATGTCCCTACGGAAGTGTATGCGTCTTCTGGGACTGATGGTGGCGTCCATGGAGGCAATTCCTTTTGCCCAGTTCCACTCCAGGACTCTTCAAAGGTTCATCTTGAGTCGATGGAATCAGTCGCAATCGCTGGATTGCAGTGTCACCATTTCTCGCGCGGTGCGGGATTCTCTAGAATGGTGGTTACGTCCAGGGGCATTCTCCCTGGGGAAGTCTTTCCTCCCTCCGAAGTGGTCAGTCATAACCACCGATGCCAGCCTGACGGGCTGGGGGGGTGTTTGGAACAATCTCTGGATTCAGGGGGTATGGTCACCGGAAGAGTCTGTGCTTCCGATCAACATCCTGGAATTGAGGGCGATTTTTCTTTGCCTCCAACATTGGACGGTCCTTTTGAGCGGTCTGCCAGTCCGTGTGCAGACAGACAATGCGACGGCTGTCGCGTATATCAATCACCAAGGTGGGACAAGGAGTTCCAGACTCATGGTAGAGGTGTCCCGAATTCTGATTTGGGCAGAGGCCAATGTACCAGCCATTTCGGCGATTCACATTCCAGGGGTTCAGAATATTACAGCGGACTTTCTCAGTCGCAGAAGGATGGATCCCGGGGAATGGAGCCTCCACCCGGAAGTCTTTGCACTACTGTGCTCTCGCTGGGGAACCCCCCAAGTGGATTTGATGGCTTCCAGGTCCAATGCCAAGTTACCGACATTCATGTCCAGGTACAAGGACCCGAAGGCGGTGGCGGTGGATGCTCTAGTGGCTCAGTGGGATCAGTTCAAGCTGATCTATGTATTCCCGCCGATATCCTTACTTCCTCTAGTGCTGCGTCGGATCAGACTAGAGAGAATTCCAGCTATTCTGATAGCTCCAGACTGGCCAAGAAGGGTGTGGTTCTCGACAATAATGTCGCTGTTGGCGGCACCTCCGTTTCCACTCCCTCTTCAACCGGACTTGTTGACTCAGGGGCCCATTTGTCATCCGGACTTGATGTCCCTGCGTTTGACGGCGTGGCTCTTGAGACCGAGATCTTGACCCGTAGAGGTTTTTCAGCCGAGGTCATTGCTACCCTTCGTGCTGCAAGATGTCCGGCTACTTCTAGGATTTACCACAAAATTTGGGAAACCTTCTTTTCGTGGTGTTTGGGGTCTTCTCGGAATCCGAGAAAATTTTCCATTCCCAACCTGTTGGCTTTTCTGCAGCATGGGCTAGACAAGGGTTTGGCAGTTAGCACTCTGAAAGGTCAGATTTCTGCTCTGTCCTTATTGTTCCGGAGAACCATTGCTTCGAATAGAGACGTGATCTCTTTTTTCCGAGGTATCTCTCGTAAGTTTCCGCCGCGGAAGGCACCCGTGTCTCCTTGGCGGCTCAACCTTGTTTTGGAGGCTCTTCAGCATAAACCTTTTGAACCTATGGTTTCTGCTAGCCTTTCTTTACTTTCTTGGAAGGTGGCTTTCCTTGTTGCAGTCACTTCCTTGAGGAGAGTTTCTGAATTGGCAGCTCTTTCTTGCTCGCCTCCTTTTCTGGAGTTTTTTCCGGATCGTGTAGTGCTTCGCACTCGGGGTGATTTTTTGCCTAAAGTGGTGTCACAATTTCATGTTAACCAGGATATTGTGTTGCCTTCACTCTGTCCGGATCCGAAGAATACGAAAGAGCGAGATTTACACACATTGGATTTAGTGCGGGCCTTGAAGTTTTATCTATCTATTACTCAAGGTTTTCGTAAGACGGACTCCCTGTTTGTGGTTCCGGCAGGTCGTCGGCGTGGTCAACGAGCTTCCAAGGGTTCTATAGCTCGTTGGATCCGGTCAGCTATTTTGGAAGCTTACCGTCTTCGGGGTGAATCTTGCCCGATTAAGATTCGAGCCCATTCCACGAGAGCTGTGGCTTCATCGTGGGCTTTTCATCAAGGTGCTTCGGCAGTGCAGCTTTGCCGAGCGGCGACTTGGCGCTCTGTCCACACGTTTACAAGATTTTATAAAGTGGACGTCAGTGCTTCCGCTGATGCAGCCCTCGGACGTAGGGTCCTGCAGGCAGCTGTAGTTTAAAGTTCTGGATGAACTTGTGTTTAGCGCTGGTTGCGCTTTGTTGTTAAGGTTGTTGGGTTTCTGCCTTTTGTTGGTTTTTTCCCACCCTTATTTTTGAACTGCTTTGGGACGTCCCATCAGTAATGAATACTGTGGCTCTCTTCCTTCATCTGCAGCTGAAACACGGATTTTGGTAAAGACTTACCTGTAAAATCCTTTTCAGCGAAGGAAGGAAGAGAGACACAGCACCCTCCCACGGCAGAAGTGTGTTGATGTTTTCAGATGCAGCGCGACCCTTATCTGATAGCGATTATCTGGGCTGAGGTCAGCGCGCTAAGGCTCTGTTCCAGCATCGCCAGCTCATCGCAGTAGTCAGGTTCCGTGAGTAGTACCTGGAACTCTGTGGTTTTTGGCTTTCTTTGCATGCATAACCTGTATCCTTGTGTTTTTTCTCTGAAGTTCCTTCAGAAGGGGTTATGTTGCTCCGCTGGTGATCTTGGCTCTTTTCCTAAAAGCTTTGATACGACTGGAGCTGAGTAGGAGGAGCCCGAGCTGGAGGGGCCAGCCAGTCATCACTCTTTTGATCTGAGGTAACATCCTGATCTGGGGCTCCGCCTACCCATCAGTAATGAATACTGTGTCTCTCTTCCTTCCTTCGCTGAAAAGGATTTTACAGGTAAGTCTTTACCAAAATCCGTGTTTTATGCGGCCCCCGAACACTATTATAAAATTGCAAATGGCCCTCGGCAGAAAAAAGGTTCCCCACCCCTGCCTTAAACCATGCCAAGCGACACAAATATACACAAAAACATAGGAACTGGGGTTCAGAAAATGTCAGCAGGTGCTCTGGTTAAAAGTGAAATATTTGGCTGTAACAGAAGATAGTATTGTTTGGCAGAGGGCTGGAAAATGGCATGATAATGAGTGTCTGCAGGTAACAGTGAAGCATGGTGGAAGTTCTTTGCAGTTTGGTGCTCCAATTCAGCAAATAGATTTTAGAATTTGGTCAGGATTAATGATGTCGTTAATGCTAAAAAATACAGACAGATACTTATCGATATCGTCAGAAAGGTGTCTGATTGGCTCTAAAATTATTCTGCAGCAAGACTTCAACCCCAAACATACAGCTAATGTCATTAAGAACTATCTTCAGCATAAAGAAGAACAAGGAGTCCTGGAAGTGATGATACGGCCCCAACAAAGTCCGGATCTTTACAGCATACAGCCTGTCTGGGATTACATGAAGAGACAGAAGGGTTTGTGGAAACCTACATCTATAAAAGATCTGCGGTTAGTTCTCCAAGATGTTTGGAACAACTCCCTGCCATGTCCCTTCAAACACTGTGTGTAAGTGTAAGTAGAAGAATTGATGCTGCTTTGAAGACCAAGTGTGAACACGCCAAATACTAAAATTAGATTTTTCTTATTCACTTTGCATTTTTTAATTGATAAATATAAAATATTAACACTTCTATGTTTTAAAGCATTCTTATGTTGCAGCATTTATTTCCACATTTGCCTAAAACTTTTGCAAAGTACTGTATATATTAATTGTGCACGGCTACACAAAAAAAGATCTGTCTTCAGCCTCTGTTCTTGTACAAAGCAAGTTTATCATCAATCACTAGTAATACGATTCGTCCCAGCAGTCAGATCTGATCACAAGGCTTTTCCAAGTTGACATTTACATTGATTACTCTGTACATGGCTTCCTTCATCTTCCAGACCGGTTGCTGCATATTTCTTTAACCACAGCCTAATATCATCCAGATAGATCTGTTTTAATGTGTCTGAATATAATAGGGTTCAGAGAGTAGGATCACAGCAATGTTATGGTATCTACATAGATGCCAAAGCCGTGGTATAGTTTAATGAGAGCTATTCGATTCAGAGCAGGGCAACCAAGATCAAGTCAAATTCCCTGTGACTGTATTTGCCAAATCATCAGCAAATGTTAGAAAAATGCAAAAAAACAGTAACATAACATTTGCTGATCCTTCGTCCCTTTGTGTCATCGGTGGTGTCAGCCAGGCTCATTTATAAGTAAGTTTGGATCCAATCAATTGCCATCAGGGTTTGTTTCTTAAAGGAAATCTGTCAGCAGTTCTCTGAATGCTGAACCCTGTGTAACTCCGCTCACACCACTGATTGGCGGCTTTCCGTGTACACTGTATACTGACAGAAACCTGCTAATCATAAGTGGGAGCAGAGCAGTTGACTATGTGGCAGGTAGTCCTCTAATGATAATCTCCTGCTAATAAAACACTGATTACATTCAATCAACAAACAGCCAAGTAAGTAACTGGAATCAGCGCATCTGTTCTGTGACAAAGTCACTGGTAACGTACTGAAGGGGAGATATGTGTCACTAGAGTATTTTCCTCCAGCACACTATGTGCCGTGAGGGGTTAAGCTAATTTTCATAATGGGCTGCCTTTTATGTGGACATCCATAGAGAGTGGGAGGATGTCCACCTTATCTTCACCTCAGGATGTGGCCTGGGGCTTAAATAGCTGGGCTCCAGAGGCAGTCTTGGTTCAGCAGGACTAAATAGAAAATCTCCAGTGGTTTTGTGTCTTGTGGAGGAAAGACTGAACCTGTGTTGCTCCAGAGCGAGCTGCTCCCTGCAAGGACTGCATTTTATTTTCTTTATCGTTTTCCTGTTTTTGCCTGAATGGTCTCTACATCATACGGCTCTCAGATTACATAGGAAAAACCTGCTGACAGATTCTCCTAGGAGTTTATTCACAAATAACATATTGCACTTTATTGATGATTTGTTGCATGTCCTATGTGGATGAGCACAGGTTCTGTATGGGGGGAGAATTGGCCTATTCGAATAAATTCTCTGG
Source organism: Oophaga sylvatica (assembly GCA_033576555.1). Lineage (NCBI taxonomy): Eukaryota > Metazoa > Chordata > Amphibia > Anura > Dendrobatidae > Oophaga > Oophaga sylvatica. The sequence continues at coordinate 562,355,930 of JARQOD010000003.1, forward strand.
TGGGTCAGATCCTTAGATAACGGATTGTGGGGCTGCTAAACCTTGGACATTGCAGCTTATGAAATTGGATCAGGTTTTTGCAACCCCAATCCCTTCTTTATCAAAAAATAGCCATACTCTGTCAAGAGTTGTAGGCTAAAAAATCTTGTTTGGCCGGCACCTACTCCTAACAAGTACTTCATACTCATGTTCACTTGGTTAAAGAGTATTTATCATATTATTATTATTATTATTATTATTATTAATTTTTAACCCCTTAACCCCCGGGCCTTTTTGCTTTTCTGTTTTTAGCTCCCCTTCTTCCCAGAGCTATAACTTTTTTATTTTACAGTCAAAATGGCCATGTCAGGGCTTGTTTTTGCGGGACGAGTTGTACTTTTAAAGGATATGATTGGTTTTAACATATTATGTACTGGAAAACGTGAAATAAATTCCTAATGCGGTGAAATTGAAAAAAAAAAGTGTTTTTTTTTTTTCCCATATTCACTAAATGCTAAAACTGCCATTGCGATTCTCCAGGTCATTACGAGTTCATAGACACCAAACATGTCTAGGTTCTTTTTTATTTAAGTGGTGAAAAAAAAATTCAAACTTTGGTAAAAAAAAAAATAAAAAAATGGTGCCATTTTCTGATACCCGTAGCGTCGCCACTTTTTGTGATTTGGGGCTGGTTAAGGGCTTATTTTTGCGCACCGAGCTGACGTTTTTATTGATATCATTTTGGTGTACATATGGCCTTTTGATCGCCCGTTATTGCATTTTATTGCGATGTAGCAGCAACCAAAAAAACCTAATTATGGCGTTTTGAATTTTTTTCTCGTTACGCTGTTTACCGATCGGGTTAACTCTTTTTTTACATTGATAGATCGGGTGATTCTGAACGCGATGATACCAAATATGTGTATGTTTGATTTTTTTGTAATTGCTTTATTTTTAATGGGGCAAAAGGGGCGTGATTTGAACTTTTATATACTTTTTATTTTTTAATATTTTTAAAAACTTTTTTTTTTACTTTTTGCATGTGTGTCCATGGGAGACTAAAAGCTGTGAAAACCCGATTGGCTCTGCTACGTACAGGCGATGAAAAGATAGCATGTATGTGGCAGAAATGCTCACTTGCTATGAGAGCCGACCACCGGGCGGCGCTCACAGCAATCTGCCTATGACAACCATAGAGGTCTGCTGGAGACCTCTGGTTGTCATGCCAACCCATTGTTACCCGCGATCACGTGACGAGGTCACCTATGGGCGGGATTTCCGCCGCTCTTGCCGGAAGCGCGAGTTAAATGCTGCTGTCAGAGATTGACAGCGGCATTTAACGGGTTAACAGCAGCGGGTGGATCATGATTCCTCCAGCGGCTGTTAGAGGCACATGTCAGCTGTTCAAAACAGCTGACGTGCCGGGAAAGATGTGGGCTCAGCGCTGGAGCCCATATCAAAGGGAGGGATTACGACATGGGTGTACTACTACCAAAGTCGGAAAGGGGTTAATGAAGTGATTGTGGTTTTTTTTTATACATTTTTTAAAGACACTGGTTTTATTTATCTATTTTTTATTAATTTCTTTAGCCAATGTGGTCTGCCATCAATATTTGCTGGTTTGTGTGGTATCTATACATCCGTAAAAGTACAAGCTATCAAAATATAAAAATTGACCCTAAGATAAATGTCATAGATAGAAAAATAATTAAAAATGTCAGCATTTTTGTTTATCGGTCATCTCACCTCAATAAAAAAAAATCTATACAAGTTTGGTGTCAACATCATTGTACTGACCTGGAGAACCATGCTGCCAGATCATTTATATCACACCGTCCACGTCGTAAACAAAACAGAAAAAATAATGAAGAAATTGCCTTTACTCACTGCATGTTTAGTTTGTATTCCGGGAGGGACGCAATTTCAATTTCAGCCTCAGTTAGCAGAAACACTAGAATCGGCATTACCATCCATCCTCGGTGACACGGCAGTATCACTTTGCAGTCACCAACAAAATGGTGCTGCACTGTGATCCTAAACTTCATCCTCCCTTTTCCAAATGCCCAAAAGGGGAGGAGTGAACTCACACATGAGCAGATCCCGCCCACATTTACTGCAGTCATAAAGCGAGCTAGTATTACACTAGATTTTCAGGGTAAGTGTCAGCAGCTGCTCCCCCTAGTGTTTAAAAGTTGAAAATATCAAAACTATTTTTCTTTTTTTGCACATATTTTACACCATTAAAAAATGACATATGCAATAATGTTTACATTTTTATTGAAATTGTGTTTGCTTTTTTTATGATAAATTCCCTTTATGGTAGCTTAACTAGAACAACCCCTTCTTGATTTAAATGTTTGGTGCCGATAAAATAAAACAAAAATTCACCTCTCATGCCGAAACAGTTCCAGCGGTGTTGGCACTCGCGTTCCCGGGGTCCTCGTGCGGTTATGACACGTGAGCCCGGCGCCCTATAAGCGCTGGTGTCACTGTCCCCACCTCTGGACATACTGAACATAAAAAGGAGGTGAGAGACCAGCCACAGAACCGGCTTTTATCTTATCGGCGCTGAACATTTAGATCAAGAAAGGTTTTTCTAGTAGTGGACAATCCCTTTAACTTACCTGAGAGCAAAAGTCTTAGAAATGAAACGTGTGCCTGACTTTTTCCGATTGTCCCATAGACAATGAATGAAGCGTAGTCCGAGCATAAGCTCCTACGCTCTATTTATGATGCGGCTATGCAGAGCATATTTCCCTGCTCCCAGATCCTCGATCTCGGGAAGTCCCCATCGGTCAACAAGTAATAATTTGGGCATAATTCTTTAAGACAAATGCTCATGGTCATAGGGAGTTGATGGGAAAAAATGGCTAATAACTGACAGTTATCTGTATGGCCATATTAACTATCTTTGGAAATCGGCAAAATACCAATGTAAATCTATTCCAGGAATGACGGTGCCAAGACTGGTACTAGTCAGTTATCCAAAAAAACAACTTGTGGATCATTAAGGGTCCAACCGCTGGGCTCTCCAACGCTCCCACGACTGCTACCTCCAGCAGTGCCATAGATAATGCATGGAGGCCACAGTCCTATTCTGATGGGGTATCTCAGAGACCTGCTCTCACCATTAGTGGGGGTCCGAGTGCTCAGGCTTTCACCTATCCTTTAAAAAGAGGAATGTTGTAAATTACTCTACAGGGAGAAAATGTGTGTGGCCAACTTACGTTACTACCAGCACTATGATACTGATGTAAGTCTAAGACAGCCCATCACAATGTCCTCTTTTCCCATTAATCACAGTTCAAAAGAACACAGACATTATTTTGACACCTTCTTGATGGATACGAACCCAAAAGTCAAACCTGGTAAATCGGTTATAGAAGAAAATCAAGAGAAAAATAAACAATAATGTTGTGTGTAAAAAGTTAGAACTCTTCCTTCAGAATTCACATCCATAAAGGACATTACCTGGTTCCTTAGAAAACCTTTTTAAGTTCCTAATTTCCATGTTTACACTGTGTTTACAAGAAAGTCTGTAAAATACTCTGTGGAGTTGGAGTGATGTGTGAGTGAAATACCTTACCTGCTGAGAAGGGAATTCCCACTCGGCACGGAGCGCTGACTGCTCTGCTATCCAAAAAGCTAACTGGTTCCAGGCTTGTGTTGCCAAGATTCTGACCTCTACTGACAAACACTCAATTGTGTCTGGTGAGATACACTAGACCTACGAGCAGGTCAAAGCCGGCCATCCAATAGAGAGTTTAGATGGCCAAAAAGACTGATTTAGACCATTTTCTGGTGACTGTTGATGCCTTTTCGTAAAACAAGTAAGTGTAAAAGATGCTGAACGAATGCAGTATATTTCTGATGCTGGATTGTGATGTAGATGGAAAGGCGTTCATGTCAAATTTCTATCCCATCAATGAAAGCACAGAGCGAGCCACAGATCCCAAAATGTTCTTCCAAACCAACCTTGACAGATCAACCATGACCGACAGATCATCAGCAGTCTGATATCACCATATGTGCCGTCTGGCATGAGAAGCGATAATAGGTGCCAAGGTAGGAAGATCAATGGCAAGATGGCATGACCTGTAGTAAGTGGTGACTACGTTTTGTTTTACATGGGAAAGAGGTGTTTTTGGCAAGAAAATAGCGCAACCAGATTTGGTAGCCAAAACAAAGTGAGTTCCCAGCTTGGGTTATTTAAGACGTGGGCAGACTGACCTACCATCTGTGGTTAATGGGCTGTGAGTGCAAAATAATTGACTTATCTGGGACCCTGCAGTACAGCATGAATTAACGAGCCGGGATGTAACGTTCTAGGTTCAATAGCCGCTCAGTTCAGCCAAAGGGCAGTTGGACTTGGTAGGCCTGGGGGACCCGGTGCAGGGCCGCCCAATCGGCGGTGGCGTCACTGTCTCCGCGTTTGTACGAATTGAACATGAAGAGGAAGGCAGGGATCAGCTGTAGCCCGGACTCCTTGGATAGCATGGACTCTCCTCTTTAGCAGTTTATTAGAATATCTAACATGGCAATTTTTAAGTTCTAAATCTAATGCAAAATAAAAAAAACTGTTGAATGTGGATGAAGCTTACAACTAGAGAGTCTGGAGGTTCAGGTACAATATGCCTCCATAACTAGAACCCAAGAAAAGACTGACCATGTGAACTAGCTCAGTGTGGTTTAGCTGCGGATAATTCTCAATATCGGTCTCCATATATCTCCCCCACATCGCTCCTTCTTTCTCTGTCATTAATTCTATCAGTTTACAAGGAGCACGTGTTTCATGGTGATTTAATACCACTCCTCAGCGCGATTATTTATTACTGAGAACACGGTTTTACTGCTCTCCATTGGTGTAACATACGGTGAATATTTAATCAGCTCTACAATATCCATCCCCAGCTGGTTACAAGCGCATTCTTAGCGGTGACATGTAATTTACTCTTATAACGTAGGGTCTGCTCTCAGTACAGAACCTCGTGCATCTGTCAGGTTGACCCAATCGCTCCATTGGTACATCTATTGCCAATTAATAAAATATTTGCATGTTTGCATAAATGTAACAAGGTGTAAATCTGATAGTAATGAACGCATTGGGTTGAGGTTCAGAGAAATGGCTGCTTTTTACAAACAGAAAAGTTATGAAAAGTCAAGTAACTTTACGAAGAACCTTGTCTAAAATGTTTTGAATATACAGGTGCTTCTCACAAAACTAGAATATCATCAAAAAGTTAATTTATTTCAGTTCTTCAATACAAAAAGTGAAACTCATATATTACATAGAGTCATTACACAAAGAGTGATCTATTTCATGTGTTTATTTCTGGTAATGTTGATGATTATGGCTTACAGCCAATGAAAACCCAAAAGTCGTTATCTCAGTAAATTAGAATACTTTATAACACAAGATGAAAAAATGATTTTAAAATCCGAAATGTTGGCCTACTGAAATGTATGTTCAGTAAATGCACTCAGTACTTGGTCGGGGCTCCTTTTGCATCAATTACTGCATCAATGTGGCATGGCATGGAGGCGATCAGGTTGCTTTGATAACAGCCTTCAGCTCGTCTGCATTGTTGGGTCTGGTGTCTCTCATCTTCCTCTTGACTATACCTTAGGGGTAAAGGTCAGGAGAGTTTGCTGGCCAATCAAGCACAGTGATACTGTTGTTTGTAAACCAGGTATTGGTACTTTTGGCAGTGTGGACAGGTGCCAAGTCCTGCTGGAGAATGAAATTTCCATCTCCAAAAAGCTTGTCGGCAGAAGGAAGCATGAAGTGCTCTAAAATTTCCTGGTAGACGGCTGCGCTGACTTTGGTCCTGATAAAACACAGTGGACCTACACCAGCAGATGACATGGCTCCCCAAACCATCACTGATTGTGGAAACTTCACACTAGACCTCAAGCAGCTTGGATTGTGGCCTCTCCACTCTTCCTCCAGACTCTGGGACCTTGATTTCCAAATGAAATGCAATATTTACTTTCATCTGAAAACAACACCTTGGAGCACTGACAACAGTCCAGCTCTTCTTCTCCTTGGCCCAGGTAAGACGCTTTTGACGTTGTCTATTGGTCATGAGTTGCTTGACACAAGGAATGTGACACTTGTAGCCCATGTCCTGGATACGTCTGTGTGTGGTGGCTCTTAAAGCAATGACTCCAGCAGCAGTCCACTCCTTGTGAATCTCCCCCAAATTTTTGAATGGCCTTTTCTTAACAATCCCTTCAAGGCTGTGGTTATCCCGGTTGCTTGTGCACCTTTTTCTACCACACTCTTTCCTTCCACTCAACTTTCCATTAATATGCTTGGATACAGCACTCTGTGAACAGACAGCTTCTTTAGCAATGACCTTTTGTGACTTCCCCTCCTTGTGAAGTATGTCAATGACTGCCTTCTGGACATCTGTCAAGTCAGCAGTCTTCCCCATGATTGTGGAGCTACTGAAACAGACTAAGGGACCTTTTTAAACACTTAGGAAGCCTTTGCAGGTGTTTTTTGTTAATTTTTCTAATTTACTGAGATAATGACTTTTGGGTTTTCATTGGCTGTAAGCCATAATCATCAACATTAACAGAAATAAACACTTGAAATAGATCACTCTGTAATGACTCTATATAATAGATGAGTTTCACTTTTTGTATTGAAGAACTGTAATAAATTAACTTTTTGATGATATACTAATTATGTGACTGTAGCTCATACGCATACCTATGTGTCTCCATGGCAACAGACTACAAAGAAACCCAATGTAGTCCTAATCGACATCTCTCCCAACCATTATTTGGCCTGTGCCCCCATACATATTCAATATTGGCGGGTTCGGCCGACATAAGTCTAATATGTATGGCCAACTTAACTCTGCATAGGAACCCTATGCACAAAACAGAAGTTTATTTGCAAATTTTGGATACCTTGAATCAATAACAATGGTTTTCAAAGATGCACATTAAAGGGAAGGTGCATAAACCTTCTTAGGGTTTTATGATGCATGAGTAGGATAAAACATTAGACTTTGATCATTCAGTGTCCAACCAGTGGGATCCAAACAATTCTGAGAATTTGTCCTTCTGTGTCAAGTCTTTCAACATTCTTTTAGCAGTTTTGTCATAAGCGTATATATGTAATAGATGTTGCTCTGCCGAGTGTGTCTTCTCTCTTGGGCATAATTTTTTATGGCTGTGCCTGGTAGGGCAACTCATTGCTTCTCAGTCCAAGTCCAGTGACTAATCCAAAATATAAGGAGCCATTAACCCTATAATAAGCCGATAGATGGGGCACCGGGAGTGGAACATCTACCAATATGATATTGATGACTCATAAGAATAAGTCACGAATATGAAGTCAGAGCGAAATAAAACTCCTTTAAATAGGCATTGTATACGGTATATAAACTGCCCAACTCTTCCTCTCTGTCCTCTCCAAGGTACAGCGCCTATCTCCATCAGTCCTGCAGAGAATGGATAGAGCAGGGATGTTCAAGCTCCACTTATCCATCCATGAGTAAGGCTCTATGCCGAAACGCGTAGGATCGTCTATGCTACATGCGGCTAACTAATGTTAGTTCTGGCTGTCTCTGCACACTAGAATTTTTTTTTTTTAACATGTAATCAATAAAGAACATTTTTTGGAAATTTTAAAATAGAAAAACACTCGTTTTTTCGAGCGCCGGATCCACCATTTTTGATTTCAAGTTCCACTTAAGTGCCATTCAGACAGTGCTGCTCAGAGCCCACATTTTGGGATTACTGGGGGGGAAGGGGTCCAGCAGTTGCACCTCCAGTGATCTCCTATCTCAGGGTTAAAGGAAAACTTCCAAACTTGGCACAAAACCTTTAACCCCTTAGTAGCAGACAATTTTGACCTTAATGACCAAGCCAAATTTTACAATTCTGACCTGTGTCACTTTATGTGATTATGACTGTGGAAAGCTTCAACAGATCCCACTGATTCTGAGATTGTTTTTCATAACATATTGTACTTCATATTAGTGGTAAAATTCCTTCGCTATGGCTTGCGTTTATTTATGGAAAAAACTAACATTTGGCAAAAATTTTAAACATTTTGCAATTCTCAAACTTTTAATTTTTGTGCCCTTAAAATCAGAGAAATATGTCACACAAAATAGTTAATAAATAAGACTTCACACATGTCTAATTTACATCTGCACAATTTTAGAAACATAATTTTTGTTTTGTTAGGAAGTTAGAAGGGTTAAAAGTTGACCAGTGATTTCTCATTTTTCAAACAAAATTTTCAAAACCATTTTTTTTAGAGACAACCTCACATTTGAAGTGACTTTGAGGGGTCTATATGGCAGAAAATACCCAAAAGTGACACCATTCTAAAAACTGCACCCCTCAAGGTACTCAAAACCACATTCAAGAAAGTTTATTAACCCTTCAGTTGCTACATGAGAATTGAAGCAATGTTAAAGGAAAAAATGAACATTTAACATTTTTTGACAAAAAAATTACTTTAAACCCCCAAATTTTTATTTTCACAGTGGTAACATTAGAAAATGGACCACAAAATCTGTTATGCAACTTTGCTGATACCCCATATGTGGGAGAAATCCACTATTTGGGCACACGGCAGGGCTCGGAAAGGAAGGAGCACAGTTTGACTTCAAATCATGCAGCTGCGGCGACAAAAACTAAATCTCCGAGCACGCCAAAATACTCTGAGGACGCCCGAGTGTGCTCGGGAAAACCTGAGCAACAAGTATATTCGCTCATCGACCCCAGAGATTTTCCAACACTGGGGGGTGCTATACCCTTATTTCTCAGCGCCAAAAGTGGCGCTGAGGAATGAGTCGCCTTAACTGCCGCTGTTAAAAGGCGTATCGGCGATCGTTAAGGGGTTAAATAACTGTTTTTGTGTAAATATGGGATGTGCTGCTAATAACAGTTCTCATACAGATTTTCTGGCCCCATGTGAGCGGGTCATAAACGAGCGATGAGTGACTTGTATCTAGTCGATTGCTTGTTCCTTTATGGGTAAAATTTGGCTCGTCTTAATGCGCCTTTCGTAAGATTGTGGGGGACGTTTGCTAGACATCAACTGTATGATTTTCAAAGAACACTGGCAAATGTCAGGACCCTTAATGGTTACAACATGTTCACCTTATATATCAGATCTTCCAGTGACGGTACACCATAAATACCAATAAAGCCTGAATACGGTCTGTTGTTTTATAGAGTCCCCAGGATCCAGCCATGTCATTCCCAAATGTTATTTATCTTTTAAGTGAATGACGCAAGTACAAAACATCAAAGTTACCTACAATAAGACCCTTTTGGGATGTCATGTGACATTATTTCTTAAAGAAAAAAAAAAGAAACAAGATTGCCTTCCTGAAAAAGTATCTGAATCATTGAAAAATGTCCAGATGTTACAAACCTGCCCCGAAGAGATGATCATGCCAAGCCTTGAAGTTGAGTGCTCGCTACTTATGAAGTGACAACTGCTGGACAAGTCTCGAACATTAGACTCTTCATATCAAAGAAACTGTTACATTTTCCAATCCCTTCAAACTCTCGACATGTCAAGAAACTGTCCAGCAGGAAATCATTAAGCTGTCTGCTTAACGGGGAAATCTGATCTCCTCTGTCAAGTTCTCATGTAGAATACACAAAGGAAGGGATTTTTCTTTAAGGATTTACACCTACGGTATATTTTACTCTTCAACATAGTAGCTGCAGTGTGTAGTTATTTTCCATATGGCTAATGTCTACATGAAGGGTAGTCCCATTGTTTGTTGTGTAAGATAATTCTCCAATGTGGTCCCATACATTAGAGGGTTTTACTGAATTAAGCTGCTGTAATATCACATGTAAGTTTCTGTCCACTTCGCTGCTGTGACCTCACAAGTGAGGAATAGTCCAGTACGCTGCTGTGACCTCACAAGTGAGGAATAGTCCGGTACGCTGCTGTGACCTCACAAGGGAGGAATAGTCAGGTACGCTGCTGTGACTTCACAAGTGAGGAATAGTCAGGTACGCTGCTCTGACCTCACAAGTGAGGAATAGTCAGGTACGCTGCTCTGACCTCACAAGTGAGGAATAGTCAGGTATGCTGCTCTGACCTCACAAGTGAGGAATAGTCAGGTACGCTGCTGTGACCTCACAAGTGAGGAATAGTCGGTATGCTGCTGTGACCTCACAAGTGAGGAATAGTCCGGTACGCTGCTGTGACCTCACAAGGGAGGAATAGTCAGGTACGCTGCTGTGACTTCACAAGTGAGGAATAGTCAGGTACGCTGCTCTGACCTCACAAGTGAGGAATAGTCAGGTACGCTGCTCTGACCTCACAAGTGAGGAATAGTCAGGTACGCTGCTGTGACCTCACAAGGGAGGAATAGTCCAGTACGCTGCTGTGACCTCACAAGTGAGGAATAGTCAGGTACGCTGCTCTGACCTCACAAGTGAGGAATAGTCAGGTACGCTGCTCTGACCTCACAAGGGAGGAATAGTCCAGTACCCTGCTGTGACCTCACAAGGGAGGAATAGTCCGGTACGCTGCAATGACCTCACAAGGGAGGAATAGTCAGGTACGCTGCTGTGACCTCACAAGGGAGGAATAGTCCAGTACCCTGCTGTGACCTCACAAGGGAGGAATAGTCAGGTACGCTGCTCTGACCTCACAAGTGAGGAATAGTCCAGTACGCTGCTCTGTCCTCACAAGGGAGGAATAGTCCAGTACCCTGCTGTGACCTCACAAGGGAGGAATAGTCCGGTATGCTGCAATGACCTCACAAGGGAGGAATAGTCGGTATGCTGCTGTGACCTCACAAGTGAGGAATACAGGTACGGTGCTGTGACCTCACAAGTGAGGAATAGTCAGGTATGCTGCTGTGACCTCACAAGTGAGGTTTATAGATAGGTACATGGTTATGAACTCACAAGTGAGGTTTATAGTCAGGTACGCTGCTGTGACCTCACAAGTGAGGTTTATAGATAGGTACATGGCTATGAACTCACAAGTGAGGTCACGCTGCTGTGACTTCACCAGTGGGTTTGCGTTAGATATACCTTCAACAGTGGGTTTCAGTGACTGACCCCCACAGCCGTGACATCACAAGGCGTCTTGAAAAAGAAATTCCAGTCAGGTTAGCAGATGTAAGTGGCTCTAACTTAGGTAATGGTTGTGACACTTTACGATAGAGTTTGAGTCAAGGACGCTGCTTTGACTTCACAAGTCTGTCTGTTAGGAAATGTTGCTGTGACATCACAAGTAGCTTTCATTCAAGTAACGCTGTGATCTCATATCTGGCCTATCGGCTCTGTAATGTTGAGCTCTTTCTCATTCAGTCTACACTGAATACTGGTGGTTGATATTTTGTGTATGTCAATAATGCCCCCACATTCCAGTCACCCACGCTCCCCGCTATGCTGGGTACTGAACTTTCTTTCCAGGGTCCAAAGCCTCATACTTCGGCCATAAGACCTGGATGTGGACGGATGTCAAGGGGTCCATTTCTAACTCGTGGCATGATGTTCTCTAATTAGATGCACTAACAGGGAAAGGACAAGGCAAGCGGAGCACGACCAATACGTTTTACAGTTTTCATTTTTATCTTTAATTCAGCTTCCTTTTTTGAATTGAAGAAATTTTGGGTAAAATTGTCAGAACTTTGGAATTTGAAAGAAATTCATGAAAAAGTGAATGAATGAAATTCTAAAAGGTTACTACTACATTTCCTTGGTTTCTCTAGAAAGGTGTGAAGAAAGAACAGTAATTGGGAAGGGAATACAAGTGGAGTAGTGACCAGCAAACATTCCTCGGAGCTCGATCCATCCTCCTGAGATCAATTACAACTTTTCAAATGTGTTAAGGTTTGTACATTGACCTTAACACCAGAAGATGTGAAAGGCTCCCCAGAACAAATACTTATTTTCCGAGCACAGCAGCTGGAAGCTTCAAATGCTGGGGATTATTTCCAAATGTAGAGATTAGGTCAAAGGAAAACTCTCAGATAGTTTGTGAGCTCCTCAGATACGCTGACAAGTCACATTCAGCAGAAGGAATATTTTCAGGTTATTTATTCAGGGAAACAATATAAAAAAAAGTGTCCGTGTGGAATTTTTATAATTCTTCGTAGCGAAATGCAATTTCTGAAGGCGATAAGACATTACACAAAGAGATCATATGGCTCTAGTACCAATTACTTCCTGGCAGTGATAATATAATAGTGAAAGAAGAATCTTATTTTAATAGCAATATAATTTCCTTAAAAAAATCTTACTTTTTGATCTATGTGACCTAATCTAATCTACCAATTATACAAATATCTCTTAGCTAATATATATATATATATATACCGTATTCCATATCTCTGATCAAATCATCTGTCTCTACAGCTATCCATTTTTATTTATATCTATTTAGATAAAACCAGCACGTTTCATGCAAAAACGTTTATCACCAAATCCTGTAGTATACAAGTTAAAAAAATAGGGGCAACAGTTCAATAAGTGCCACGCCACCCAGCGCTAAGAGCCGCAAGTTTTGCTATGGATGTTACACTATCTTATCTCTGTAACAATCTCTTTGTCTGTCTTTCTTTTACCGATCTAATCTATCTACACTCCTCAACATGGAAACTGCTACACCAAGAAGGAAAAGTCCTGTGTGACCAAGCTGTGAGTCAGAGTGGTCAAGGAGTCCAAGGTCAGAAGCCAGGAGGGTCCGTCATAAACAGAAGGAAGAGACAAAAGCATAGTCAGGTAACGTTCCGAGGTCAGAGTACCAGGAGGATAACAGATCAGAGCTGAAGGGATTAAACAGGCGGAAGGTCAGAACGAAGTCCAAGGTCAGGCAACAGGTCAAGCACACAGAACTCAAGGCACAGGAGAACAAACCTCACAAGCCGACTGTACGTCTGGCAGAGTTCTGGGAGACACAGTTCAGTTAAGTAGCATGGCCATTAACTGGAATAATGAACACTTGGAGACAGCCAACGCCTTACAGGATAATCGAGCTGTCAATCAACACACTGACAGCTCAGCACGACCCTGTACCAGATTGGATGGCCAAGCTGTCAATCAAAGTACTGACAGCTTCAGCACACTCCTATACCAGACTGGACGGCTGAGCTGTCAGTAACCGCATCCCAGACACACTGAGAGGTGGAACCGTGACAGTGTGGAATTATGAAAATTACAGGATGGACAGGCATGATAAACGATTTACAAATGATAAAAACCGTATCGAGTATGAGCACCACAAAAAGAAATCTCCATACTTGCATGCTTTGGAATTCAACAGGAGACATGTTAGCATGTTTAAGATGCCAGGCTGCTCACAGTAGCAGGAGCAACATGCGGCCTGGCCCTGTGTTGAAAAATGGCTACTGGGACACTTTGGAGAAATGGCCGTTCAACTGGCTGATCCATTCTGAACTGCAAGTGAAATGGACGTCACATACCAAGTTGTAAGGTGAAATCTTTTTTTTTTAATACATTATCAGAAGGTGTTTGCATTAGGCTACTAGATGTCCAGGTGCAGGTGTCCATTGACCTCATGCCACCGCTCTCAAAGACTGTTAGGCTAAGTTCACACGTTGCGGAATTGCCGCGGAAATTTCCGCGGCAATCCCGCACTTCTCCCGCAGGAAATACGCACGTTTTTTTATGCTGATTCCCGCCAGAATAATAGCGTTTTGCAAGCGTAATTAGCTTGCAGAATGCTAGCGTTTTCCTAGCGATCTGTAGCATCGCTTGGAAAACTGATTGACAGGTTGGTCACACGAGTCAAACATAGTGTTTGACAAGTGTGACCAACTTTTTACTATTGATGCCGCCTATGTCGCATCAATAGTAAAAAGATCTAATGTAAAAATAATAAAAAAATAATAAATAATGATATTCTCACCTTCCGGCGGCCCCCGCAGCCTTCCCGCCTCTCAGCGACGCTCCCGGCAACTCGCGGTCCCAGGAGTGCTTTGCAACAAATCACACCGATGACGTAGCATCTCGCGAGACCGCTATGCCATCTGGGTGATTCTCGCAAAGGACTCTTGGGACCGGAAGTTGCCGGGAGCGTCGCTGAAGGCGGGAAGGCTGCGGGGGCCGCGGGAAGGCTGCGGGGGCCGCCGGAAGGTGAGAATATCATTATTTTTTATTTTAATTATTGTTTTACCAGGGATATGGTACCCAGGGCCTGGAGGAGAGTCTCCTCTGCTCCAGACCCTGGGTACCATCCGCACATGAACCGCTTTACATTGCGCATAGTGGGCATAGCCACATGCGGAAAGTAAGCGGTTCAATGCATTCCTATGGCGGCGGAATCACCGCGATTACGCTAAATTAATGAACATGTTGCTATTTTTTCCGCAAAGCGTTTTTTTCGCGGAAAAAAAACGCAACATGTGGCCAAAACATGCGGAATCAATTAACATGTATAGGATGCTTAATGCTTGCGTTTTTATCGCGTTTTTACCGCGGAAAACGCGGAAAAAAACGCGAAAAAAAACGCAATTATTCCTGATCGTGTGCACTTAGCCTTATGGTGCAGATCATGACGGCAATAGAAGCTGAAATGGAGGTCTATTCTCTTCAGTGAGGAGTTCTGCTTTTGTCTTGGATGCAATGATAGCTGGAGACCACATGGGCAATACCATGAAGACGTCTTCACGAGAGAACATTACACCAGTCCCTCCTCCTGGGATTATGGTTTGGGGTGGCATAATGTACGGAAGCCAGACTCATCTAGTTTCATTCCAAGTATACAAACAGCTCGGCTTTACATTGAATTGGTCGTGAAACCAGTGGTATGGTCATTTCTCCAAAGTGTCCCAGGAGACATTTTACCAAAACACTAAAACCAGGCAGCATGGCCTAACCATGCTACTATGAGCTGCCTGCAGTGTCTCCAGACTTGTCTCCCATCGAGCATTTCTGGGAAGTCATTGGTCAGCAATTGTAAAGGAATAAGCCAGCAGCGGATCTAGATGATTTGCGTGTCCAAGTGCATTCAGAACACTCCCCAGACAACCATTAATAACCTTATTGATAGCAGCCAAGGCCTGTAAGTGCATGGACTTCTGCACGTGGTGCTCATACTTCGTACTGAATAATACAAGATGTTTTGTAAATGTAGTTTCTATTTTTCATCATTTGCATATCACTAACATGTCTATCCATCCTATGATTTCCAGAAACTCACTTTTTTTTCTTGCGGTTGAAATCTCAATATAGAGGAGTGTACAGTCATGGCCAAAAGTTTTGAGAATGACACAAATATTAATTTTTACAAAGTCTACTGCTTCACTTTTTCTAATGGCAATTTGCATATACTCCAGAATGTTATAAAGAGTGATCAGCTTAACAGCAATTACTTGCAAAGTCAATATTTGGCTAGAAAATGAACTTTATCCCCAAAACACATTTCAACATCATTGCAGCCCTGCCTTAAAAGGACCAGCTAACCTCTTTTCAGTGATTGCTCCATTAAACACAGGTGTGGGTGTTGATGAGGACATGGCTGGAGATCAATCTGTCATGATTAAGTAAGAATGACACCACTGGACACTTTAAAAGGAGGCTGGTGCTTGGCATCATTGTTTCTCTTCTGTTAACCATGGTTATCTCTAAAGAAACACGTGCAGTCATCATTGCAATGCACAAAAATGGCCTAACAGGGAAGAGTATCGCAGCTAGAAAGATTGCACCTCTGTCAACAATCTATCACATCATCAAGAACTTCAAGGAGAGAGGTTCCATTGTTGCCAAAAAGGCTTCAGGGCGCCCAAGAAAGACCAGCAAGCGCCAGGATCGTCTCTTAAAAGTGTTTCAGCTGCGGGATCGGGCTACCAGCAGGCAGAGCTTGCTCAGGAATGACAGCAGGCAGGTGTGAGTGCATCTGCACGCACTGTGAGGCGGAGACTCTTGGAGCAAGGCCTGGTCTCAAGGAGGGCAGCAAAGAAGCCACTTCTCTCCAGAAAAAACAATCCTGGACAGACTGATATTCTGCAAAAAGGTACAGGCAGTGGACTGCTGAGGACTGGGGTAAAAGTTATTTTCTCTGATGAATCCCCTTTTCGATTGTTTGGGACATCAGAAAAACGCCTCATTCGGAGAAGACAAGGTGAGCGCTACCACCAGTCTTGTCTCATGCCAACTGTTAAGCATCCTGAAACCATTCATGTGTGGGGTTGCTTCTCAGCCAAGGGAATCGGCTCTCTCACAGTCTTGCCTAAAAACACAGCCATGAATAAAGAATGGTACCAGAATGTCCTCCAAGAGCAACTTCTCCCAACCCTCCAAGAGCAGTTTGGCGATCAACAATGCCTTTTCCAGCATGATGGAGCACCTTGCCATAAAGCAAAGGTGATAACTAAATGGCTCAGGGAACAAAACATAGAGATTTTGGGTCCATGGCCTGGAAACTCCCCAGATCTTAATCCCATTGAGAACTCGTGGTCAATCATCAAGAGACGGGTGGACAAACAAAAACCTAAAAATTCTGACAAAATGAAAGCATTGATTGTGCAAGAATGGACTGCTATCAGTCAGGATTTGGTCCAGAAGTTGATTGAGAGCATGCCAGGGAGAATTGCAGAGGTCCTGAAGAAGAAGGGTCAACACTGCAAATATTGACTTGCTGCATTAACTCATTCTAACTGTCAATATAAGCTTTTGTTACTCATATGTTTGCAATTATTATATTTCTGTCTGTGATAAAAACATCTGTCAAACACACATAAAAACCAGAGGGCAGCAGATCATGTGAAAATATAATATTTGTGTCATTCTCAAAACTTTTGGCCATGACTGTATATATCTTTTCACCTTATTTCTGTATCAATCAATCTCAAATGCATCTGAAATCTCTATCTACTAATCTATTGGATATTGTTATGAAGTCTGGGGGTAGAAGTAAGGCAATGGAGTCCCTGATGGCTTGGATACTCATAGAAATCATTTTCCATACAAGAAAAATACAACAAAGGTACAATGACATATGATTTACTGAACTGATGATGTCTAATAATACAGTGTGACTGGTAGACTGTAATGTAAAGAATTGATACAGCTGCCAAATAAGAAATTCCAAAATAAAAACTTTGTGGAGCATTGCCCTTGACCATGTTGCCAGTATTAGCGTTGTTGAGATAACTGGCTTCCATTAGCTGTGGTGATTGGCAGGGAGATCAAACTGTTT
>JARQOD010000003.1:562373181-562582166 GCA_033576555.1 Oophaga sylvatica
GGCGCTTACAGCGGCCGCCGTGCCTTAATCACTTTTTTTTTTCTCCCTAGATTTAAAGCATAAAAGGTCGGCGGCTTCGCAAGGTGAAGAGGTAAAATTTGGGTTGTGGGTCAGCACTTTGAAGTTTTGAAGGTGGGGATAATACTTTATAGTCTTCCCTAATGTCAAAAAAAGGGGGGGGAATAAACACCCCTGTATTTGGACCTTTCCACTAAGTACTTTTGGCAGAAAGAAAAGGTTTTTGGGGGATTTGTTTTGTATTTATAATTTAAGTATGAAATGTTTCAAGATTATAGGGAAGCTTGTATTAAAAAAAGGGGTTGTCTTATATTGGGCACTGGAACTTAGGCCGACCCCAAAAACCCTGGTGGGAGCTAATGTGGCCTGGGGCCCTTTTTTAATATTGGTTGCTCGCGGTCTCCGCCAATTGGGGCATTGGGCCCCGGTCTAGAAACAGTAAAAAGAGAGGCTCCAGTTTTCTGTGTAAACCCAAAAGAAGCCCGTTTGAGGTGCTCTCGGTCATGAGGGGGAGATAAATTGGTGAGTGGAAATAGGTGATACTGCCAGATATTGGGGTGCTTAAAGCTGGGGTTTTGGTTTTGAAGGGGTTGGGGAGTGTTGTTTGGAATACCAAATAGGGATGAAGGGGAACCCCGCGCAAGGAGCCACGTTAAAAAAGGGAGGTAAGAGTATCGTTTTTTTTGTGGGGACCTTTGGCTGCACCCTCCGGGCTGGATGTGGTATGCCATCTGTCGAAGCTGAATGTGGTTCTTTGGTTAAGAAAGGTTGAAGACCACTTTCATAGAGGATGTTCCCCCACTGGGACCCCGCGCTTGATCCAGAAGGGGATCTTTTCTGTAACAATGGGTCCGAAAGCTGTCCGATATTGATAGACTGCTGTTCCTTCCTTGGTCAAATTACCATCAGTCATCTAATGGTTGGGGAGAGGAGAATGTATGGCCTGTGAAGGAGGTACTAGTCTGCTCTCCTGATTTGTTTGAGTAAGGGTGTCCGGAGTGAACCGCTTCATGTAATGATATGAGGTTGTCTTGCTCGGGGGTCTGGAGAGCCGGGCCAGTCCGGGATTGCGGTCCGATTCAGACCGTTTATCTAGGCATCTGAATGCCCCCTTTAAGGGTTCATTTACCCAAAAAGATAATTATTTTTAAACGATGAACTTTTGCGGTCGTAACTGATTAGCAATCAATTGGGACAATTGTTTATTCGGGGAAGGAACGTGAATGAAATGGTTTAACAGCGATCGTTCCGCCCCTCTTTTTCCCGGTCTAATCTTTGAACGAGGGAGCAATCTACTTCCTTTTAACAATATTAAAAGATGAATGGAATTTCTTGCCACCCAAATGTTTTTATAAGCAATGAACGATCGTTTTCGTTTTTGGGCAATCGTTCGGTCCTCAAACCATTACATTTCCAATTATTCTAAGGATGGCTGGTGGTTTGACATATTCTCTCCCAGTGTAGATGACCTTTAAAGAATTGTATTCTACGTCAAATAAACAATTCAGAACATCTTTTCTTGGCTCTCTACGTCGTTGACGTAAACCCGGTTGAAATATGTATTTGTATATTTCTAGGAGGAATAATGGAGAAACACAAAGATGAAAAGACGCTTTAGACTCGTTATTTTAGAAAAAAATTTAAGTATTTGCTAAAACAGCTAACTCTTAAAAATGAACATTTCCATCAGGATGACTTCATTTCTCTACTAAGAAGGTGGATCCTGGAGTTCTTGCTGACTTTTAGCAACTTTTCTCTCTGCTAAGATACTTTGATCAGTGATGCAAACTCCTTCTTTTTGCTGGTATTTAGGATTTGGAGCCCCTGCAGTGAACGCTGTATAAGGGATAATGGACAATCCCAGTTTTCACTCTGAAATGTTTGCAGCTCACCAAATGAAGTCTTCAAGGATCAAGACCTGAATATAACGACATACAACTCCATGAGCCTCGTTTTATTAAACTGGAACACGTTCTATGGGCAACAAATTCTAATGCTCAAGTTTCATGCATTCAGATTAAAAACTAAGTCAATAAGATTTCAGAGCTAAGATCACACCGTAGGATTCCAGACCACAACTTCATCGTGGACTGAGCTAATCGCCACAGATGACACATCTACATTCTTCTTTTTGATGGCTATCAGGCATTGCTAAACTCAGTTACTACACAGGCGCCGATTAGAAAAAGGACATTCTTTTTCTACAATGTTCTCAACTTTAAAGACAAGTAATCTTATCCCCATGAAAACCTGACCAGCTAAAAGTCTTGTTTTTTTTGTCTTTCACGCTAAGAATTTCAGATGATATTCATGTCGTGAAAAAAAAACAAAAACTATTTCTTGCAAAATTTAAACAAATACTTCCATTCATGATCAATAAACTGTACAAAGAATTGCTGGAAAATGTCTGTCTGATTTCACCTTTTCATTAAAGAACTGGACCCAAATCCACGTAGCCTTAGCCACATACCAAACGAAGATTTCTGGATGACGAGTGGCCATTGGCGAAATTTATGTGTGCCAGTACTTACTGTTCTACGAATCAACACCAAGTTGGATAGATCATCGAGCGTGAAATTTTGCAACAGGTCCAAGTGGTCGCCTACGGTCACATTCAATAGCCCGTTAACAATACGCCACACGCTTCTATCTATTTACCTCCTTAATTCCTGCACAGGTGACACTCACGTGGCTTCAGATGAAAAAAAAAACATGGAAAAAAACATTTATGGACAGATAGAGGTAAACAAAAAAGTGCTAGATGCTGGCACACAATGCAACTTTAAGAGCCAGCCATAAAAGCCTGGATGGACCATGTGTGCATGTGTAGGTCAGGAGGGGGTATAAGTCAAAGTGCTAATCACAGCATGGTGGCTCAGTGGTTAGCATTGTTGCCTTGCCGTTGCTGGGGTCCTCGGTGGAAATCCACCAAGGACAACATCTGCAAGGAGTTTGTATGTTCTCCTCGTGTTTGCGAGGGTTTCCTCACAGACCCACTGATAAGGAATTTCGATGGTGAGCCCCAAAGGGGACAGTGATAATTCTGTAAATTGCTATGGCAATATATAGCAAGTAAAAAAATACAAGTAAGTAAGTTCTCAGCACATCTGGCAGAAGGCTATCACCCTGGAAAGATAAAGGGTCGGAGATACAAAAATGAGATAAATAGGAGAAGGTTCCCTAGTAGGACTATCTAGAGTGCTGTTGAAAAAGAATTTGCCACATCCGCTTTTTTATCTTTGCTAATCTGTCACATGATATTGCAGATCATCAGCTAATTTTAATATTAGATACAGAGTAACCACAAAAGGCAGTTTTATTGTTGGCCCATTCTTCTCTGCAGAATGGTTTTCATTCTGCTACTTTGGAGGGTTTTTGATCATGAACTGTCCAGTTAATGTTTCACCACAGCATCTTAATGGGATTCAAGTCAAGTCTCCACCACTGCAAAACCTTTATTTTGTTTCTTCTGGGCTATTTAGAGGTGGACTTGCTTGTGTGCTTTGGTTCTTTGTCAAGATGCATAATCCAACTCCACATGAGCTTTAGGTTTTCTGATTGATATTATAATAACAGCAGAATTAATGGTTCTAAGTTTTTCATGTTCTGCAGAGCAAAGCAGCAAACATTACCATCACATTACCACCACCGTGTTTGACTGTTGGTATTCATGTTCTTTTGCAGGATTGTATTGTTAGCTTTACTCCAGATAAAACAGGACTCCTTGCTTTCAAAAAATGTTACCTTTGACTTCGCAGGCCATAAAACATTACCTTGAAAAGTCTTGGGTTCATAGTATTCTTTGGCAATTACAAGCAGGGTGGATAAAAATCAATGATTTTTTTAAAAAATAAAAAAAAAAATCGGATTTTTTTTTTTTTAAATCGGATTTTTTTCAATAAACTGCTTTTTGAGGAAAATATTTTACCATCCAAAAGTTTTCCATCATGAGATAAAGCTGAGTTGTTTAACTCAGTAGAATAAAGGCTGTATATGTGTAACATTCACAATGCCTGCTCTTCAGAGGTTTCTGTAGGATTAGTGGGCAGTTTCTCTCCTATATTATCACAGACGCTCGCTTTACTTACGCAGTTCTCAAAACTGAATTTGACTCCGCAGAGGTCTCAGCCTCTCTTCACGGCAAAAATGTTTCAAACATGTCATGAACAGAGTTGAGAAAAAAGACCTTAATCTATTGTTCTACAAACCTATGAATACAGAATCAACCCCTTCAGTGCCAAGTCCAAGAAGTTAGACAATATGTTTCTGATTGTTTGGAGTGGAATAGATCTGCACAACACAAGAAGATGTGAATCTAAGTGTGAGGAGGAGGAAGGGCAAGCAGACAAGAAAATGAAAGTGAAACTTTGAGCACAATACGCAGCATAGCCACAGACAGACAAGTCTGGATCTGTTTGTGTGTACGATCTGAGGTTTATTACATTCTTTCCTTATAATGGCAGCAGGCCGTAAAAGAGACCCAGTTTGGGAATATTTTAATGAAGCTCCTTCGCCTATCGGTAAGGCAGGCATGCGAGCAAAATGCAAACGATGCAACAAAGAGATGCAAGGCCTGGTGGCGCGAATGAGGCAACATCATGAGAAGTGCGGTGATGAAGATGACCAAAGAAACACTTCTGAACAGGCAGGATCTTCAGGTTGGTAAACATTTTTATTGAATCCTATTTTAAAGACTGAACTGTCATGTGTGAGAAAAATTATATTTCTTATTATTACTGCATGTTACTGTCATTTGGTACAGTTATGAAGAAAAACAAATATTCCTTTTGGGGCAGTGCTGTGTTGTGTAAATAAGCAGAAATTGTATAAACAATAAAATAACAGCATTGACTTTTTTTGTTTAGGGGAATTCATGGATTCTGGAAACTATCCACCTCCAAGATCACCATCATCCTGTTCTACAGTTTCAGAGTTATCCATCCAGGATAGTGCTTCATTGCAGCAGCATCATCATCAGACACCCACAGCCACATATCACCATCACCCAAAAGGAAGAAAAAACCTTTACCTCCTGGAACCACCATAGATAGGTTTGTGATAAGAACTAGCAGATTAGAAAAGAGTTGATTGATGAAAAATTTGCCCGTTTATTTATGCAACGAACTCTTCTTTCCGTCTGACTGAGAACCCACATTTCATTAATATGGTTCAGTCACTGAGACCAGGATACAGTCCACCCAGCAGAGCTGATGTTGCAGGGAAACTGCTGGATCAAGTGTATGACATAAGAAAATAACTTATGCTGTAATGTTGTTATTGTTTCAGTTGAATAAATCTATTTAAATTGTTATTAAGGTCAGGATTATTTTTCTCCTTCCCCAAGTACAACAGAACAGTGGTGTCCAAATATGAATGATTAACCCATTAAATGGGAGAAAAAAGTAATATAAAAAGTGATTCTAAAAATCTTCATCTACTTGCATGTTAAAGTAGCAAGAACTAGTTTAGGTAGAGACTTTGATTTATTTAAATCACTGATTTAAATCAAGCCTTACTGACTAGTGATTTAAATCGTGATTTAAATCAGTTTGATTTTAAATCAAATCCACCCTGATTACAAGACAAGCCTTTGTGTTCTTTTGGTCAACAGTGGTTTGCACCTTGCAACTCTCCAATGGATGCCATTTTTTGCCCAGTGTGTTTCCTACTGTAGAATTGTTATATACTGACGTTACTTGAAGAAATTGATGCCTGCGCATATTTAAAATGTTTGAGTTTTTTTAGTGAGCTCTAGCTGAGTGAAAATTTGGTTCACTATTCAGTTTTTTTATTTGTGGATAATGGCTCTCAACACCATTTACTGGAATCTCAGAGCCTTAGCAATGGCTGCTAAACAGTTCCAAAGTGGAATTTTGTTTGGCATCTATATTATAATTTTGTTTTTGAGAACTTTCAGCAGCTTAACATTACCAGACAGGCCCTATCTAGGTGAGGCTTGGATGTGGCTAGTGAAACCCAACTGAATCCCAAGGTCTAGTTTCCCACATCTGTCTAGGTAGGACTGAACAGCATTATTCCCATAAGGCTGGAGTCACACTAGCGATTTTAAAATCGGTCCGATTTTGATACAGGTGAGTCGGAGGAGTGTAATGGAAGTGTCCTTCGAGTGTCATGCATTTTTTATGCGAGTACAATCCGATTTTTCACACCTAGCATCCGACTTACATCCGAATGCAATGCGATTTTAACATGAGCTTTTACATAGATATATAGATGTCTGTGACATATACAATTAGTACAGTGTGTGTGCAGCTTACTGTACATGTTTTTAATTAATAAAAGATTATTTTCTGAAAAACATGGCGTGGGCTCCTACGCAATTTTTCGTAACCAGCAGAGGCTATTAATATCAGCAAGCAGCTGTCTGCATAGCCTTTGCTGGTTACTAATTATAGGGGGACCCCAGACCCACATCATTTTTTTAGGGAGGTCCCCCATTTTAATAGCTAGTAAAGGCTAAGTATACAGTTGTGAGCTGATATTAATAGACTGGGATGCTCCATGGGTATTACCCCCTTCCCAGGCTATAAACATCTGCCCCCAGCTGTCGGCTTTCCCTATGCTGGTTACCAAAATTGCGCAGGAACCCACGCCATTTGTTTCAGAAAATATCTTTTATTAAATATATGTACAGTAAGCTGCACACACTGCACTAATTGTATATGTCACAGACATCTATATATCTATCTATTCTATATGTATTTACTGTATGTAATCCATCTCTTCTATCTTGTTGGCTCTGGCTGTGATTTTACAGTACATGACACATGAATTGCCGGCTTTTTCTTGTATCTATCTATATAATATAAATACATATATGTGTATGTCACTGACATCTATAGATCTATGTGTATATATCTATTCTATCTATTTTTCTAATCTTGTCAGTGTGATTACTGAACAAGGCACTTGAATTGCCGGCTTTTCAAATGCGATCAGTGTGTAAAAATCGAACAGCACTCGCATGGTCCGAGAGCTGTGTGATTTTTTTCTCGCACCCATTGACTTCTATTGCGGGATGCAATCCAATGTCCGATTACAATCGCAGCATGCTGTGACTTTTTTCCAGTCCGACCGTGATCTGATCCGAGCTGGAAAAAATAAACGCAGATGAACAAACAATCATAGAATAACATTGGTCCGAATTCAATCTGATTTTTTATCGGATTGCATTCGTCCGATTTCAGCGCAAGTGGGAATGAGCCCTAATAAATGAAATCATCATTTAAAAACAGGATTTTGTATTTACTTGTCCAGTGCGAAAGTAATTTAGAGGTCTGAAACATTAACGTGTAAGAAATATTCAAAAATAGAATTAGAGAAGGGGAAGAATACTGTTTCACAAAGCCATACATATTAGGTCCTGCACCATTCTGGAGAACATCATGTACAGTACTTATCAGATTCTCCATCATTTGGGAGAAAATCAGTAGTTTCAGCCAACTTTGATCTAATGATTGTGGACAGCTACAGTTAGAAAATCAATGTAACAGTATGCAGTACTGTGCGAAAGTTTTAGGCAGGTGTGGAAAAAATGCTT
Source organism: Oophaga sylvatica (assembly GCA_033576555.1). Taxonomy (NCBI): domain Eukaryota; kingdom Metazoa; phylum Chordata; class Amphibia; order Anura; family Dendrobatidae; genus Oophaga; species Oophaga sylvatica. The sequence continues at coordinate 562,380,761 of JARQOD010000003.1, forward strand.
TAAAAAAATAGAAATGCTAATGGTTTATTTATTAGCAACTAACAAAATGCAAAGTGAATGAACAAAACAGAAATCTAAATCATATATTTGAGTGGATGACTATCATTTTCATGTGTAGGTTGAAGCTTCAGACGCTGCAGAGGGGGGAAAACGAAAGCGGAGGGAGAAGGGGGCAGGCGCAGCTATAGTTGATAACTGCGCAGGCGACAGATTGCCAGCCCCGCAGGGTGAATACATCATAACACACTGCTGGGCAGGATCTGGTGCCACCTAAACACGCAGGCGTGATAGCCTGATGTCAGTTCCGGGCAGCGCGCACTGCGCATGCCCGAAAACTGCTGCCACAGCGCAGGCGCCCGCCGGCATGTAATGGCAAGAGAATCAAATGAGGCGGCGCAGTGACGCAGCAGGGGGATGATGGACAGCTGGGAGGAGGATGACACAGGGGGAGATGCCATACCTATGGGACTCAATACAGGTATGGGGACCTATTTATAAAACTCAAAATTTCGGCGCTACTGGGGAACAGAAACAAAAGAGCCACCTTCACAGAATGCAGCCTTAGTGCTGCTGAAGGTGGCTCTTTTACTTAAAATCGCCCGGGGGGGGGGAGGGGTGACAGGTTCCCTTTAACTGGAACAGAAACCATTGTGTTGGAGGCTTAAAACTGGGTAAGGGACTGCCAAACTCTGCTACAAAGGTGAGGTTGTGGATGTCAGTTTCACGTCACAGGCCATACACCATGGAGAGAATAACCACAGCAACAAGACACAAGGTAGTTATACTGCATCAGGAAGAATTTCAAAGCAGACTGGGGTTTTGGTATGAGATGTTTAAGCTCTCTTGAAGAAGCATCAAGAAATTAGCAACACTGAGCACCACAGATGCAGTGTTCGGCCAAGGAAACTTAGTGTTGCACATGAAAGACACATAATCCTTCTCTTTGAAATCAGAAGATGTCCAGCAGTGCCATCAACTCAGAACTGGCAGCAATCAGTGGGACCAGCTACACCCATCTACTGTTCGTCGAGGTCTGTCCAGAAATGGTTTTTCTGGAAGAATTGTGCCAAAAGTCATACCTTAAACCAGGGGTGGGGAACGTCCGGCCCGCGGGCCGGATACGGCCCGCCATATCACCTGGTCCGGCCCGGCAGCCACTGTTCACTGATGACACTTTTTCAAGAAAGTTTTGCTCTTTGCGCCACCCGCAGGCCTCTCGCAGTGCGGCGCATCGGAACCCCCCTCTTTCCCCCACCCGTGGTCCTGGTGAGCGGAAGCGGAAGACGCAGCTCTTTCCACTGCTCACCTCCACAGTCACAGCAGCGACAGCCGGGACTGTGCGCTCCTCCCGCCCCTCTCCTGCACCTCCTCACCGGAAAGCGGAGCTCCGGGCGCCGCGCCTGTCATGTGTACCCATGTATAACCAAGCCGCCACCGGGTAAGTGTGTGCACCTAGCAACGCTGCACCCTGGCGTGCATGAGGACTTGGGCTGCCTAATGGGGACATGTGTTGACTAATGGGACATTTGCTGACTAATGGGGACCTGTGCTGCCTAATGGGGACATGTGCTGACTAATGGGGACCTGTACTGCCTAATGAGGACATGTGCTGACTAATAGGGACCTGTGCTGACTAATGGGGACATGTGCTAACTAATGGGGACATTTGCCTGCCTAATGGGGACATGTGCTGACTAATGGGGACATGTGCTGCCTAATGGGGACCTGTACAGCCTAATGAGGACATGTGCTGACTAATAGGGACCTGTGCTGACTAATGGGGACATTTGCCTGCCTAATGGGGACATGTGCTGACTAATGGGAACATGTGCTGACTAATGGGGACATGTACTGACTAATGGGGACATTTGCCTGCCTAATGGGGACATGTGCTGACTAATGGGGACATTTGCCTGCCTAATGGGGACATGTGCTGACTAATGGGGACATGTGCTGCCTAATGGGGACCTGTACAGCCTAATGAGGACATGTGCTGACTAATAGGGACCTGTGCTGACTAATGGGGACATTTGCCTGCCTAATGGGGACATGTGCTGACTAATGGGAACATGTGCTGACTAATGGGGACATGTGCTGACTAATGGGAACATGTGCTGACTAATGGGGACATGTGCTGACTAATGGGGACATTTGCCTGCCTAATGGGGACATGTGCTGACTAATGGGGACATTTGCCTGCCTAATGGGGACATGTGCTGACTAATGGGGACATTTGCCTGCCTAATGGGGACATGTGCTGACTAATGGGAACATGTGCTGACTAATGGGGACATGTGCTGACTAATGGGAACATGTGCTGACTAATGGGGACATGTGCTGACTAATGGGGACATGTGCTGACTAATGGGGACATGTGCTGACTAATGGGGACATGTGCTGACTAATGGGGACATTTGCCTGCCTAATGGGGACATGTGCTGACTAATGGGGACATGTGCTGCCTAATGGGGACCTGTACAGCCTAATGAGGACATGTGCTGACTAATAGGGACCTGTGCTGACTAATGGGGACATTTGCCTGCCTAATGGGGACATGTGCTGACTAATGGGAACATGTGCTGACTAATGGGGACATGTGCTGACTAATGGGAACATGTGCTGACTAATGGGGACATGTGCTGACTAATGGGGACATTTGCCTGCCTAATGGGGACATGTGCTGACTAATGGGAACATGTGCTGACTAATGGGGACATGTGCTGACTAATGGGAACATGTGCTGACTAATGGGGACATGTGCTGACTAATGGGGACATTTGCCTGCCTAATGGGGACATGTGCTGACTAATGGGGACATTTGCCTGCCTAATGGGGACATGTGCTGACTAATGGGAACATGTGCTGACTAATGGGGACATGTGCTGACTAATGGGAACATGTGCTGACTAATGGGGACATGTGCTGACTAATGGGGACATTTGCCTGCCTAATTGGGACATGTGCTGACTAATGGGGACATTTGCCTGCCTAATGGGGACATGTGCTGACTAATGGGAACATGTGCTGACTAATGGGGACATGTGCTGACTAATGGGAACATGTGCTGACTAATGGGGACATGTGCTGACTAATGGGGACATTTGCCTGCCTAATGGGGACATGTGCTGACTAATGGGGACATTTGCCTGCCTAATGGGGACATGTGCTGACTAATGGGGACATGTGCTGACTAATGGGAACATGTGCTGACTAATGGGGACATGTGCTGACTAATGGGGACATTTGCCTGCCTAATGGGGACATGTGCTGACTAATGGGGACATTTGCCTGCCTAATGGGGACATGTGCTGACTAATGGGGACATGTGCTGCCTAATGGGGACCTGTGCTGCCTAATGGGGACATGTGCTGCCTAATGGGGACATGTGCTGCCTAATGGGAACATGTGCTGCCTAATGGGGACATTTGCCTGCCTAATGGGGACATGTGCTGCCTAATGGGGACATGTGCTGCCTAATGGGGACATGTGCTGCCTAATGGGAACATGTGCTGCCTAATGGGGACATTTGCCTGCCTAATGGGGACATGTGCTGCCTAATGGGGACATGTGCTGCCTAATGGGAACATGTGCTGCCTAATGGGGACATTTGCCTGCCTAAAGGGGACCTGTGCTGCCTAATGGGGACATGTGCTGCCTAACGGGGACCTTTTTTCAACTACCTCCATGATGGAAACCATAACGCTGCTGGGAGAAATAAAGTTCAGCGGGGCAGCGGGGTTCAATCTTCAGGTGCCAAGCAAGATTCAAAGGCTATTAACCTATATCTGCAGGTTAATAGCGTTTTTACAGGTGATAGGTTCCCTTGAAATTATTTTGCTCAGTCATGCTTTTATTTTTCAAATAGGTTCCGGTAGTGGTGCGACAAAATGGCCAGTGTAAAGAAAAGAGAAGTCATTCCAGCCATCACATTAGGTAGGAGTTATTTAAATGTTTGAATAAATATAGTTGGCTAATGTTTAAGTTTATTAATGAGTGATGAGCGAGTATACTCATTGCTCGGGTTTTCCTGAGCATGCTCGGGTGTCCTCTGAGTATTTTGGCGTGCTCAGAGATTTAGTTTTCGTCGCCTCAGCTCCCTGATTTGCAGCTGCTGGACAGCCTGAATACATGTGAGAAATGCCTGTTTGTTAAGGAATCCCCACATGTATTCAGGCTGTCCAGCAGCTGCAAATCATGCAAATGCGTCGACAGAAACTAAATCTCCGAGCACGCCAAAATACTCAGAGGACACCTGAGCATGCTTGGGAAAATCCGAGCAACGAGTATACTCGCTCATCATTATTAATAATTTTATGCGGCCCCCGAACACTATTATAAAATTCCAAATGGCCCTCGGCAGAAAAAAGGTTCCCCACCCCTGCCTTAAACCATGCCAAGCGACACAAATATACACAAAAACATAGGAACTGGGGTTCAGAAAATGTCAGCAGGTGCTCTGGTTAAAAGTGAAATATTTGGCTGTAACAGAAGATAGTATTGTTTGGCAGAGGGCTGGAAAATGGCATGATAATGAGTGTCTGCAGGTAACAGTGAAGCATGGTGGAAGTTCTTTGCAGTTTGGTGCTCCAATTCAGCAAATAGATTTTAGAATTTGGTCAGGATTAATGATGTCGTTAATGCTAAAAAATACAGACAGATACTTATCGATATCGTCAGAAAGGTGTCTGATTGGCTCTAAAATTATTCTGCAGCAAGACTTCAACCCCAAACATACAGCTAATGTCATTAAGAACTATCTTCAGCATAAAGAAGAACAAGGAGTCCTGGAAGTGATGATACGGCCCCAACAAAGTCCGGATCTTTACAGCATACAGCCTGTCTGGGATTACATGAAGAGACAGAAGGGTTTGTGGAAACCTACATCTATAAAAGATCTGCGGTTAGTTCTCCAAGATGTTTGGAACAACTCCCTGCCATGTCCCTTCAAACACTGTGTGTAAGTGTAAGTAGAAGAATTGATGCTGCTTTGAAGACCAAGTGTGAACACGCCAAATACTAAAATTAGATTTTTCTTATTCACTTTGCATTTTTTAATTGATAAATATAAAATATTAACACTTCTATGTTTTAAAGCATTCTTATGTTGCAGCATTTATTTCCACATTTGCCTAAAACTTTTGCAAAGTACTGTATATATTAATTGTGCACGGCTACACAAAAAAAGATCTGTCTTCAGCCTCTGTTCTTGTACAAAGCAAGTTTATCATCAATCACTAGTAATACGATTCGTCCCAGCAGTCAGATCTGATCACAAGGCTTTTCCAAGTTGACATTTACATTGATTACTCTGTACATGGCTTCCTTCATCTTCCAGACCGGTTGCTGCATATTTCTTTAACCACAGCCTAATATCATCCAGATAGATCTGTTTTAATGTGTCTGAATATAATAGGGTTCAGAGAGTAGGATCACAGCAATGTCATGGAATATACAGAGATGCCAAAGCCGTGGTATAGTTTAATGAGAGCTATTCGATTCAGAGCAGGGCAACCAAGATCAAGTCAAATTCCCTGTGACTGTATTTGCCAAATCATCAGCAAATGTTAGAAAAATGCAAAAAAACAGTAACATAACATTTGCTGATCCTTCGTCCCTTTGTGTCATCGGTGGTGTCAGCCAGGCTCATTTATAAGTAAGTTTGGATCCAATCAATTGCCATCAGGGTTTGTTTCTTACAGGAAATCTGTCAGCAGTTCTCTGAATGCTGAACCCTGTGTAACTCCGCTCACACCACTGATTGGCGGCTTTCCGTGTACACTGTATACTGACAGAAACCTGCTAATCATAAGTGGGAGCAGAGCAGTTGACTATGTGGCAGGTAGTCCTCTAATGATAATCTCCTGCTAATAAAACACTGATTACATTCAATCAACAAACAGCCAAGTAAGTAACTGGAATCAGCGCATCTGTTCTGTGACAAAGTCACTGGTAACGTACTGGAGGGGAGATATGTGTCACTAGAGTATTTTCCTCCAGCACACTATGTGCCGTAAGGGGTTAAGCTAATTTTCATAATGGGCTGCCTTTTATGTGGACATCCATAGAGAGTGGGAGGATGTCCACCTTATCTTCACCTCAGGATGTGGCCTGGGGCTTAAATAGCTGGGCTCCAGAGGCAGTCTTGGTTCAGCAGGACTAAATAGAAAATCTCCAGTGGTTTTGTGTCTTGTGGAGGAAAGACTGAACCTGTGTTGCTCCAGAGCGAGCTGCTCCCTGCAAGGACTGCATTATATTTTCTTTGTCGTTTTCCTGTTTTTGCCTGAATGGTCTCTACATCATACGGCTCTCAGATTACATAGGAAAAACCTGCTGACAGATTCTCCTAGGAGTTTATTCACAAATAACATATTGCACTTTATTGATGATTTGTTGCATGTCCTATGTGGATGAGCACAGGTTCTGTATGGGGGGAGAATTGGCCTATTCGAATAAATTCTCTGGTGGGTCAGATCCTTAGATAACGGATTGTGGGGGCTGCTAAACCTTGGACATTGCAGCTTATGAAATTGGATCAGGTTTTTGCAACCCCAATCCCTTCTTTATCAAAAAATAGCCATACTCTGTCAAGAGTTGTAGGCTAAAAAATCTTGTTTGTCCGGCACCTACTCCTAACAAGTACTTCATACTCATGTTCACTTGGTTAAAGAGTATTTATCATATTATTATTATTATTAATTTTTAACCCCTTAACCCCCGGGCCTTTTTGCTTTTCTGTTTTTAGCTCCCCTTCTTCCCAGAGCTATAACTTTTTTATTTTACAGTCAAAATGGCCATGTCAGGGCTTGTTTTTGCGGGACGAGTTGTACTTTTGAAGGATATGATTGGTTTTAACATATTATGTACTGGAAAACGTGAAATAAATTCCTAATGCGGTGAAATTGAAAAAAAAAAGTGAGTTTTTTTTCCCATATTCACTAAATGCTAAAACTGCCATTGCGATTCTCCAGGTCATTACGAGTTCATAGACACCAAACATGTCTAGGTTCTTTTTTATTTAAGTGGTGAAAAAAAAATTCAAACTTTGGTAAAAAAAAAAATAAAAAAATGGTGCCATTTTCTGATACCCGTAGCGTCGCCACTTTTTGTGATTTGGGGCTGGTTAAGGGCTTATTTTTGCGCACCGAGCTGACGTTTTTATTGATATCATTTTGGTGTACATATGGCCTTTTGATCGCCCGTTATTGCATTTTATTGCGATGTAGCAGCAACCAAAAAAACCTAATTATGGCGTTTTGAATTTTTTTCTCGTTACGCTGTTTACCGATCGGGTTAACTCTTTTTTTACATTGATAGATCGGGTGATTCTGAACGCGATGATACCAAATATGTGTATGTTTGATTTTTTTGTAATTGCTTTATTTTTAATGGGGCAAAAGGGGCGTGATTTGAACTTTTATATACTTTTTATTTTTTAATATTTTTAAAAACTTTTTTTTTTACTTTTTGCATGTGTGTCCATGGGAGACTAAAAGCTGTGAAAACCCGATTGGCTCTGCTACGTACAGGCGATGAAAAGATAGCATGTATGTGGCAGAAATGCTCACTTGCTATGAGAGCCGACCACCGGGCGGCGCTCACAGCAATCTGCCTATGACAACCATAGAGGTCTGCTGGAGACCTCTGGTTGTCATGCCAACCCATTGTTACCCGCGATCACGTGACGAGGTCACCTATGGGCGGGATTTCCGCCGCTCTTGCCGGAAGCGCGAGTTAAATGCTGCTGTCAGAGATTGACAGCGGCATTTAACGGGTTAACAGCAGCGGGTGGATCATGATTCCTCCAGCGGCTGTTAGAGGCACATGTCAGCTGTTCAAAACAGCTGACGTGCCGGGAAAGATGTGGGCTCAGCGCTGGAGCCCATATCAAAGGGAGGGATTACGACATGGGTGTACTACTACCAAAGTCGGAAAGGGGTTAATGAAGTGATTGTGGGTTTTTTTTATACATTTTTTAAAGACACTGGTTTTATTTATCTATTTTTTATTAATTTCTTTAGCCAATGTGGTCTGCCATCAATATTTGCTGGTTTGTGTGGTATCTATACATCCGTAAAAGTACAAGCTATCAAAATATAAAAATTGACCCCTAAGATAAATGTCATAGATAGAAAAATAATTAAAAATGTCAGCATTTTTGTTTATCGGTCATCTCACCTCAATAAAAAAAAATCTATACAAGTTTGGTGTCAACATCATTGTACTGACCTGGAGAACCATGCTGCCAGATCATTTATATCACACCGTCCACGTCGTAAACAAAACAGAAAAAATAATGAAGAAATTGCCTTTACTCACTGCATGTTTAGTTTGTATTCCGGGAGGGACGCAATTTCAATTTCAGCCTCAGTTAGCAGAAACACTAGAATCGGCATTACCATCCATCCTCGGTGACACGGCAGTATCACTTTGCAGTCACCAACAAAATGGTGCTGCACTGTGATCCTAAACTTCATCCTCCCTTTTCCAAACGCCCAAAAGGGGAGGAGTGAACTCACACATGAGCAGATCCCGCCCACATTTACTGCAGTCATAAAGCGAGCTAGTATTACACTAGATTTTCAGGGTAAGTGTCAGCAGCTGCTCCCCCTAGTGTTTAAAAGTTGAAAATATCAAAACTATTTTTTCTTTTTTTGCACATATTTTACACCATTAAAAAATGACATATGCAATAATGTTTACATTTTTATTGAAATTGTGTTTGCTTTTTTATGATAAATTCCCTTTATGGTAGCTTAACTAGAACAACCCCTTCTTGATTTAAATGTTTGGTGCCGATAAAATAAAACAAAAATTCACCTCTCATGCCGAAACAGTTCCAGCGGTGTTGGCACTCGCGTTCCCGGGGTCCTCGTGCGGTTATGACACGTGAGCCCGGCGCCCTATAAGCGCTGGTGTCACTGTCCCCACCTCTGGACATACTGAACATAAAAAGGAGGTGAGAGACCAGCCACAGAACCGGCTTTTATCTTATCGGCGCTGAACATTTAGATCAAGAAAGGTTTTTCTAGTAGTGGACAATCCCTTTAACTTACCTGAGAGCAAAAGTCTTAGAAATGAAACGTGTGCCTGACTTTTTCCGATTGTCCCATAGACAATGAATGAAGCGTAGTCCGAGCATAAGCTCCTACGCTCTATTTATGATGCGGCTATGCAGAGCATATTTCCCTGCTCCCAGATCCTCGATCTCGGGGAAGTCCCCATCGGTCAACAAGTAATAATTTGGGCATAATTCTTTAAGACAAATGCTCATGGTCATAGGGAGTTGATGGGAAAAAATGGCTAATAACTGACAGTTATCTGTATGGCCATATTAACTATCTTTGGAAATCGGCAAAATACCAATGTAAATCTATTCCAGGAATGACGGTGCCAAGACTGGTACTAGTCAGTTATCCAAAAAAAACAACTTGTGGATCATTAAGGGTCCAACCGCTGGGCTCTCCAACGCTCCCACGACTGCTACCTCCAGCAGTGCCATAGATAATGCATGGAGGCCACAGTCCTATTCTGATGGGGTATCTCAGAGACCTGCTCTCACCATTAGTGGGGGTCCGAGTGCTCAGGCTTTCACCTATCCTTTAAAAAGAGGAATGTTGTAAATTACTCTACAGGGAGAAAATGTGTGTGGCCAACTTACGTTACTACCAGCACTATGATACTGATGTAAGTCTAAGACAGCCCATCACAATGTCCTCTTTTCCCATTAATCACAGTTCAAAAGAACACAGACATTATTTTGACACCTTCTTGATGGATACGAACCCAAAAGTCAAACCTGGTAAATCGGTTATAGAAGAAAATCAAGAGAAAAATAAACAATAATGTTGTGTGTAAAAAGTTAGAACTCTTCCTTCAGAATTCACATCCATAAAGGACATTACCTGGTTCCTTAGAAAACCTTTTTAAGTTCCTAATTTCCATGTTTACACTGTGTTTACAAGAAAGTCTGTAAAATACTCTGTGGAGTTGGAGTGATGTGTGAGTGAAATACCTTACCTGCTGAGAAGGGAATTCCCACTCGGCACGGAGCGCTGACTGCTCTGCTATCCAAAAAGCTAACTGGTTCCAGGCTTGTGTTGCCAAGATTCTGACCTCTACTGACAAACACTCAATTGTGTCTGGTGAGATACACTAGACCTACGAGCAGGTCAAAGCCGGCCATCCAATAGAGAGTTTAGATGGCCAAAAAGACTGATTTAGACCATTTTCTGGTGACTGTTGATGCCTTTTCGTAAAACAAGTAAGTGTAAAAGATGCTGAACGAATGCAGTATATTTCTGATGCTGGATTGTGATGTAGATGGAAAGGCGTTCATGTCAAATTTCTATCCCATCAATGAAAGCACAGAGCGAGCCACAGATCCCAAAATGTTCTTGCAAACCAACCTTGACAGATCAACCATGACCGACAGATCATCAGCAGTCTGATATCACCATATGTGCCGTCTGGCATGAGAAGCGATAATAGGTGCCAAGGTAGGAAGATCAATGGCAAGATGGCATGACCTGTAGTAAGTGGTGACTACGTTTTGTTTTACATGGGAAAGAGGTGTTTTTGGCAAGAAAATAGCGCAACCAGATTTGGTAGCCAAAACAAAGTGAGTTCCCAGCTTGGGTTATTTAAGACGTGGGCAGACTGACCTACCATCTGTGGTTAACGGGCTGTGAGTGCAAAATAATTGACTTATCTGGGACCCTGCAGTACAGCATGAATTAACGAGCCGGGGATGTAACGTTCTAGGTTCAATAGCCGCTCAGTTCAGCCAAAGGGCAGTTGGACTTGGTAGGCCTGGGGGACCCGGTGCAGGGCCGCCCAATCGGCGGTGGCGTCACTGTCTCCGCGTTTGTACGAATTGAACATGAAGAGGAAGGCAGGGATCAGCTGTAGCCCGGACTCCTTGGATAGCATGGACTCTCCTCTTTAGCAGTTTATTAGAATATCTAACATGGCAATTTTTAAGTTCTAAATCTAATGCAAAATAAAAAAAACTGTTGAATGTGGATGAAGCTTACAACTAGAGAGTCTGGAGGTTCAGGTACAATATGCCTCCATAACTAGAACCCAAGAAAAGACTGACCATGTGAACTAGCTCAGTGTGGTTTAGCTGCGGATAATTCTCAATATCGGTCTCCATATATCTCCCCCACATCGCTCCTTCTTTCTCTGTCATTAATTCTATCAGTTTACAAGGAGCACGTGTTTCATGGTGATTTAATACCACTCCTCAGCGCGATTATTTATTACTGAGAACACGGTTTTACTGCTCTCCATTGGTGTAACATACGGTGAATATTTAATCAGCTCTACAATATCCATCCCCAGCTGGTTACAAGCGCATTCTTAGCGGTGACATGTAATTTACTCTTATAACGTAGGGTCTGCTCTCAGTACAGAACCTCGTGCATCTGTCAGGTTGACCCAATCGCTCCATTGGTACATCTATTGCCAATTAATAAAATATTTGCATGTTTGCATAAATGTAACAAGGTGTAAATCTGATAGTAATGAACGCATTGGGTTGAGGTTCAGAGAAATGGCTGCTTTTTACAAACAGAAAAGTTATGAAAAGTCAAGTAACTTTACGAAGAACCTTGTCTAAAATGTTTTGAATATACAGGTGCTTCTCACAAAACTAGAATATCATCAAAAAGTTAATTTATTTCAGTTCTTCAATACAAAAAGTGAAACTCATATATTACATAGAGTCATTACACAAAGAGTGATCTATTTCATGTGTTTATTTCTGGTAATGTTGATGATTATGGCTTACAGCCAATGAAAACCCAAAAGTCGTTATCTCAGTAAATTAGAATACTTTATAACACAAGATGAAAAAATGATTTTAAAATCCGAAATGTTGGCCTACTGAAATGTATGTTCAGTAAATGCACTCAGTACTTGGTCGGGGCTCCTTTTGCATCAATTACTGCATCAATGTGGCATGGCATGGAGGCGATCAGGTTGCTTTGATAACAGCCTTCAGCTCGTCTGCATTGTTGGGTCTGGTGTCTCTCATCTTCCTCTTGACTATACCTTAGGGGTAAAGGTCAGGAGAGTTTGCTGGCCAATCAAGCACAGTGATACTGTTGTTTGTAAACCAGGTATTGGTACTTTTGGCAGTGTGGACAGGTGCCAAGTCCTGCTGGAGAATGAAATTTCCATCTCCAAAAAGCTTGTCGGCAGAAGGAAGCATGAAGTGCTCTAAAATTTCCTGGTAGACGGCTGCGCTGACTTTGGTCCTGATAAAACACAGTGGACCTACACCAGCAGATGACATGGCTCCCCAAACCATCACTGATTGTGGAAACTTCACACTAGACCTCAAGCAGCTTGGATTGTGGCCTCTCCACTCTTCCTCCAGACTCTGGGACCTTGATTTCCAAATGAAATGCAATATTTACTTTCATCTGAAAACAACACCTTGGAGCACTGACAACAGTCCAGCTCTTCTTCTCCTTGGCCCAGGTAAGACGCTTTTGACGTTGTCTATTGGTCATGAGTTGCTTGACACAAGGAATGTGACACTTGTAGCCCATGTCCTGGATACGTCTGTGTGTGGTGGCTCTTGAAGCAATGACTCCAGCAGCAGTCCACTCCTTGTGAATCTCCCCCAAATTTTTGAATGGCCTTTTCTTAACAATCCCTTCAAGGCTGTGGTTATCCCGGTTGCTTGTGCACCTTTTTCTACCACACTCTTTCCTTCCACTCAACTTTCCATTAATATGCTTGGATACAGCACTCTGTGAACAGACAGCTTCTTTAGCAATGACCTTTGTGACTTCCCCTCCTTGTGAAGTATGTCAATGACTGCCTTCTGGACATGTGTCAAGTCAGCAGTCTTCCCCATGATTGTGGAGCTACTGAAACAGACTAAGGGACCTTTTTAAACACTTAGGAAGCCTTTGCAGGTGTTTTTTGTTAATTTTTCTAATTTACTGAGATAATGACTTTTGGGTTTTCATTGGCTGTAAGCCATAATCATCAACATTAACAGAAATAAACACTTGAAATAGATCACTCTGTAATGACTCTATATAATAGAGGAGTTTCACTTTTTGTATTGAAGAACTGTAATAAATTAACTTTTTGATGATATACTAATTATGTGACTGTAGCTCATACGCATACCTATGTGTCTCCATGGCAACAGACTACAAAGAAACCCAATGTAGTCCTAATCGACATCTCTCCCAACCATTATTTGGCCTGTGCCCCCATACATATTCAATATTGGCGGGTTCGGCCGACATAAGTCTAATATGTATGGCCAACTTAACTCTGCATAGGAACCCTATGCACAAAACAGAAGTTTATTTGCAAATTTTGGATACCTTGAATCAATAACAATGGTTTTCAAAGATGCACGCATAAACCTTCTTAGGGTTTTATGATGCATGAGTAGGATAAAACATTAGACTTTGATCATTCAGTGTCCAACCAGTGGGATCCAAACAATTCTGAGAATTTGTCCTTCTGTGTCAAGTCTTTCAACATTCTTTTAGCAGTTTTGTCATAAGCGTATATATGTAATAGATGTTGCTCTGCCGAGTGTGTCTTCTCTCTTGGGCATAATTTTTTATGGCTGTGCCTGGTAGGGCAACTCATTGCTTCTCAGTCCAAGTCCAGTGACTAATCCAAAATATAAGGAGCCATTAACCCTATAATAAGCCGATAGATGGGGGCACCGGGAGTGGAACATCTACCAATATGATATTGATGACTCATAAGAATAAGTCACGAATATGAAGTCAGAGCGAAATAAAACTCCTTTAAATAGGCATTGTATACGGTATATAAACTGCCCAACTCTTCCTCTCTGTCCTCTCCAAGGTACAGCGCCTATCTCCAGCAGTCCTGCAGAGAATGGATAGAGCAGGGATGTTCAAGCTCCACTTATCCATCCATGAGTAAGGCTCTATGCCGAAACGCGTAGGATCGTCTATGCTACATGCGGCTAACTAATGTTAGTTCTGGCTGTCTCTGCACACTAGAATTTTTTTTTTTTAACATGTAATCAATAAAGAACATTTTTTGGAAATTTTAAAATAGAAAAACACTCGTTTTTTCGAGCGCCGGATCCACCATTTTTGATTCCAAGTTCCACTTAAGTGCCATTCAGACAGTGCTGCTCAGAGCCCACATTTTGGGATTACTGGGGGGGGGGGTGGGGAAGGGGTCCAGCAGTTGCACCTCCAGTGATCTCCTATCTCAGGGTTAAAGGAAAACTTCCAAACTTGGCACAAAACCTTTAACCCCTTAGTAGCAGACAATTTTGACCTTAATGACCAAGCCAAATTTTACAATTCTGACCTGTGTCACTTTATGTGATTATGACTGTGGAAAGCTTCAACAGATCCCACTGATTCTGAGATTGTTTTTCATAACATATTGTACTTCATATTAGTGGTAAAATTCCTTCGCTATGGCTTGCGTTTATTTATGGAAAAAACTAACATTTGGCAAAAATTTTAAACATTTTGCAATTCTCAAACTTTTAATTTTTGTGCCCTTAAAATCAGAGAAATATGTCACACAAAATAGTTAATAAATAAGACTTCACACATGTCTAATTTACATCTGCACAATTTTAGAAACATAATTTTTGTTTTGTTAGGAAGTTAGAAGGGTTAAAAGTTGACCAGTGATTTCTCATTTTCAAACAAAATTTTCAAAACCATTTTTTTAGAGACAACCTCACATTTGAAGTGACTTTGAGGGGTCAATATGATAGAAAATACGCAAAACTGACACCAATCTAAAAACTGCACCCCTCAAGGTACTCAAAACCACATTCAAGAAAGTTTATTAACCCTTCAGTTGCTACATGAGAATTGAAGCAATGTTAAAGGAAAAAATGAACATTTAAAATTTTTTGACAAAAAAATTTACTTTAAACCCCCAAATTTTTATTTTCACAGTGGTAACATTAGAAAATGGACCACAAAATCTGTTATGCAACTTTGCTGATACCCCATATGTGGGAGAAATCCACTATTTGGGCACACGGCAGGGCTCGGAAAGGAAGGAGCACAGTTTGACTTCAAATCATGCAGCTGCGGCGACAAAAACTAAATCTCCGAGCACGCCAAAATACTCTGAGGACGCCCGAGCGTGCTCGGGAAAACCTGAGCAACAAGTATATTCGCTCATCGACCCCAGAGATTTTCCAACACTGGGGGGTGCTATACCCTTATTTCTCAGCGCCAAAAGTGGCGCTGAGGAATGAGTCGCCTTAACTGCCGCTGTTAAAAGGCGTATCGGCGATCGTTAAGGGGTTAAATAACTGTTTTTGTGTAAATATGGGATGTGCTGCTAATAACAGTTCTCATACAGATTTTCTGGCCCCATGTGAGCGGGTCATAAACGAGCGATGAGTGACTTGTATCTAGTCGATTGCTTGTTCCTTTATGGGTAAAATTTGGCTCGTCTTAATGCGCCTTTCGTAAGATTGTGGGGGACGTTTGCTAGACATCAACTGTATGATTTTCAAAGAACACTGGCAAATGTCAGGACCCTTAATGGTTACAACATGTTCACCTTATATATCAGATCTTCCAGTGACGGTACACCATAAATACCAATAAAGCCTGAATACGGTCTGTTGTTTTATAGAGTCCCCAGGATCCAGCCATGTCATTCCCAAATGTTATCTTATCTTTTAAGTGAATGACGCAAGTACAAAACATCAAAGTTACCTACAATAAGACCCTTTTGGGATGTCATGTGACATTATTTCTTAAAGAAAAAAAAAAGAAACAAGATTGCCTTCCTGAAAAAGTATCTGAATCATTGAAAAATGTCCAGATGTTACAAACCTGCCCCGAAGAGATGATCATGCCAAGCCTTGAAGTTGAGTGCTCGCTACTTATGAAGTGACAACTGCTGGACAAGTCTCGAACATTAGACTCTTCATATCAAAGAAACTGTTACATTTTCCAATCCCTTCAAACTCTTGACATGTCAAGAAACTGTCCAGCAGGAAATCATTAAGCTGTCTGCTTAACGGGGAAATCTGATCTCCTCTGTCAAGTTCTCATGTAGAATACACAAAGGAAGGGATTTTTCTTTAAGGATTTACACCTACGGTATATTTTACTCTTCAACATAGTAGCTGCAGTGTGTAGTTATTTTCCATATGGCTAATGTCTACATGAAGGGTAGTCCCATTGTTTGTTGTGTAAGATAATTCTCCAATGTGGTCCCATACATTAGAGGGTTTTACTGAATTAAGCTGCTGTAATATCACATGTAAGTTTCTGTCCACTTCGCTGCTGTGACCTCACAAGTGAGGAATAGTCCAGTACGCTGCTGTGACCTCACAAGTGAGGAATAGTCCGGTACGCTGCTGTGACCTCACAAGGAGGAATAGTCAGGTACGCTGCTGTGACTTCACAAGTGAGGAATAGTCAGGTACGCTGCTCTGACCTCACAAGTGAGGAATAGTCAGGTACGCTGCTCTGACCTCACAAGTGAGGAATAGTCAGGTAGCTGCTCTGACCTCACAAGTGAGGAATAGTCAGGTATGCTGCTCTGACCTCACAAGTGAGGAATAGTCAGGTACGCTGCTGTGACCTCACAAGGGAGGAATAGTCCAGTACGCTGCTGTGACCTCACAAGTGAGGAATAGTCAGGTACGCTGCTCTGACCTCACAAGTGAGGAATAGTCAGGTACGCTGCTCTGACCTCACAAGGGAGGAATAGTCCAGTACGCTGCTGTGACCTCACAAGGGAGGAATAGTCCGGTACGCTGCAATGACCTCACAAGGGAGGAATAGTCAGGTACGCTGCTGTGGACCTCACAAGGGAGGAATAGTCCAGTACCCTGCTGTGACCTCACAAGGGAGGAATAGTCAGGTACGCTGCTCTGACCTCACAAGTGAGGAATAGTCCAGTACGCTGCTCTGTCCTCACAAGGGAGGAATAGTCCAGTACCCTGCTGTGACCTCACAAGGGAGGAATAGTCCGGTATGCTGCAATGACCTCACAAGGGAGGAATAGTCGGTATGCTGCTGTGACCTCACAAGTGAGGAATACAGGTACGGTGCTGTGACCTCACAAGTGAGGAATAGTCAGGTATGCTGCTGTGACCTCACAAGTGAGGTTTATAGATAGGTACATGGTTATGAACTCACAAGTGAGGTTTATAGTCAGGTACGCTGCTGTGACCTCACAAGTGAGGTTTATAGATAGGTACATGGCTATGAACTCACAAGTGAGGTCACGCTGCTGTGACTTCACCAGTGGGTTTGCGTTAGATATACCTTCAACAGTGGGTTTCAGTGACTGACCCCCACAGCCGTGACATCACAAGGCGTCTTGAAAAAGAAATTCCAGTCAGGTTAGCAGATGTAAGTGGCTCTAACTTAGGTAATGGTTGTGACACTTTACGATAGAGTTTGAGTCAAGGACGCTGCTTTGACTTCACAAGTCTGTCAGTTAGGAAATGTTGCTGTGACATCACAAGTAGCTTTCATTCAAGTAACGCTGTGATCTCATATCTGGCCTATCGGCTCTGTAATGTTGAGCTCTTTCTCATTCAGTCTACACTGAATACTGGTGGTTGATATTTTGTGTATGTCAATAATGCCCCCACATTCCAGTCACCCACGCTCCCCGCTATGCTGGGTACTGAACTTTCTTTCCAGGGTCCAAAGCCTCATACTTCGGCCATAAGACCTGGATGTGGACGGATGTCAAGGGGTCCATTTCTAACTCGTGGCATGATGTTCTCTAATTAGATGCACTAACAGGGAAAGGACAAGGCAAGCGGAGCACGACCAATACGTTTTACAGTTTTCATTTTTATCTTTAATTCAGCTTCCTTTTTTGAATTGAAGAAATTTTGGGTAAAATTGTCAGAACTTTGGAATTTGAAAGAAATTCATGAAAAAGTGAATGAATGAAATTCTAAAAGGTTACTACTACATTTCCTTGGTTTCTCTAGAAAGGTGTGAAGAAAGAACAGTAATTGGGAAGGGAATACAAGTGGAGTAGTGACCAGCAAACATTCCTCGGAGCTCGATCCATCCTCCTGAGATCAATTACAACTTTTCAAATGTGTTAAGGTTTGTACATTGACCTTAACACCAGAAGATGTGAAAGGCTCCCCAGAACAAATACTTATTTTCCGAGCACAGCAGCTGGAAGCTTCAAATGCTGGGGATTATTTCCAAATGTAGAGATTAGGTCAAAGGAAAACTCTCAGATAGTTTGTGAGCTCCTCAGATACGCTGACAAGTCACATTCAGCAGAAGGAATATTTTCAGGTTATTTATTCAGGGAAACAATATAAAAAAAAGTGTCCGTGTGGAATTTTTATAATTCTTCGTAGCGAAATGCAATTTCTGAAGGCGATAAGACATTACACAAAGAGATCATATGGCTCTAGTACCAATTACTTCCTGGCAGTGATAATATAATAGTGAAAGAAGAATCTTATTTTAATAGCAATATAATTTCCTTAAAAAAATCTTACTTTTTGATCTATGTGACCTAATCTAATCTACCAATTATACAAATATCTCTTAGCTAATATATATATATATATATATACCGTATTCCATATCTCTGATCAAATCATCTGTCTCTACAGCTATCCATTTTTATTTATATCTATTTAGATAAAACCAGCACGTTTCATGCAAAAACGTTTATCACCAAATCCTGTAGTATACAAGTTAAAAAAATAGGGGCAACAGTTCAATAAGTGCCACGCCACCCAGCGCTAAGAGCCGCAAGTTTTGCTATGGATGTTACACTATCTTATCTCTGTAACAATCTCTTTGTCTGTCTTTCTTTTACCGATCTAATCTATCTACACTCCTCAACATGGAAACTGCTACACCAAGAAGGAAAAGTCCTGTGTGACCAAGCTGTGAGTCAGAGTGGTCAAGGAGTCCAAGGTCAGAAGCCAGGAGGGTCCGTCATAAACAGAAGGAAGAGACAAAAGCATAGTCAGGTAACGTTCCGAGGTCAGAGTACCAGGAGGATAACAGATCAGAGCTGAAGGGATTAAACAGGCGGAAGGTCAGAACGAAGTCCAAGGTCAGGCAACAGGTCAAGCACACAGAACTCAAGGCACAGGAGAACAAACCTCACAAGCCGACTGTACGTCTGGCAGAGTTCTGGGAGACACAGTTCAGTTAAGTAGCATGGCCATTAACTGGAATAATGAACACTTGGAGACAGCCAACGCCTTACAGGATAATCGAGCTGTCAATCAACACACTGACAGCTCAGCACGACCCTGTACCAGATTGGATGGCCAAGCTGTCAATCAAAGTACTGACAGCTTCAGCACACTCCTATACCAGACTGGACGGCTGAGCTGTCAGTAACCGCATCCCAGACACACTGAGAGGTGGAACCGTGACAGTGTGGAATTATGAAAATTACAGGATGGACAGGCATGATAACGATTTACAAATGATAAAAACCGTATCGAGTATGAGCACCACAAAAAGAAATCTCCATACTTGCATGCTTTGGAATTCAACAGGAGACATGTTAGCATGTTTAAGATGCCAGGCTGCTCACAGTAGCAGGAGCAACATGCGGCCTGGCCCTGTGTTGAAAAATGGCTACTGGGACACTTTGGAGAAATGGCCGTTCAACTGGCTGATCCATTCTGAACTGCAAGTGAAATGGACGTCACATACCAAGTTGTAAGGTGAAATCTTTTTTTTTTAATACATTATCAGAAGGTGTTTGCATTAGGCTACTAGATGTCCAGGTGCAGGTGTCCATTGACCTCATGCCACCGCTCTCAAAGACTGTTAGGCTAAGTTCACACGTTGCGGAATTGCCGCGGAAATTTCCGCGGCAATCCCGCACTTCTCCCGCAGGAAATACGCACGTTTTTTTATGCTGATTCCCGCCAGAATAATAGCGTTTTGCAAGCGTAATTAGCTTGCAGAATGCTAGCGTTTTCCTAGCGATCTGTAGCATCGCTTGGAAAACTGATTGACAGGTTGGTCACACGAGTCAAACATAGTGTTTGACAAGTGTGACCAACTTTTTACTATTGATGCCGCCTATGTCGCATCAATAGTAAAAAGATCTAATGTAAAAATAATAAAAAAAATAATAAATAATGATATTCTCACCTTCCGGCGGCCCCCGCAGCCTTCCCGCCTCTCAGCGACGCTCCCGGCAACTCGCGGTCCAGGAGTGCTTTGCAACAAATCACACCGATGACGTAGCATCTCGCGAGACCGCTATGCCATCTGGGTGATTCTCGCAAAGGACTCTTGGGACCGGAAGTTGCGGGAGCGTCGCTGAAGGCGGGAAGGCTGCGGGGGCCGCGGGAAGGCTGCGGGGGCCGCCGGAAGGTGAGAATATCATTATTTTTTATTTTAATTATTGTTTTACCAGGGATATGGTACCCAGGGCCTGGAGGAGAGTCTCCTCTGCTCCAGACCCTGGGTACCATCCGCACATGAACGCTTACATTGCGCATAGTGGGCATAGCACATGCGGAAAGTAAGCGGTTCAATGCATTCCTATGGCGGCGGAATCACCGCGATTACGCTAAATTAATGAACATGTTGCTATTTTTTCCGCAAAGCGTTTTTTCGCGGAAAAAAACGCAACATGTGGCCAAAACATGCGGAATCAATTAACATGTATAGGATGCTTAATGCTTGCGTTTTTATCGCGTTTTTACCGCGGAAAACGCGGAAAAACCGCGAAAAAAACGCAATTATTCCTGATCGTGTGCACTTAGCCTTATGGTGCAGATCATGACGGCAATAGAAGCTGAAATGGAGGTCTATTCTCTTCAGTGAGGAGTTCTGCTTTTGTCTTGGATGCAATGATAGCTGGAGACCACATGGGCAATACCATGAAGACGTCTTCACGAGAGAACATTACACCAGTCCTCCTCCTGGGATTATGGTTTGGGGTGGCATAATGTACGGAAGCCAGACTCATCTAGTTTTCATTCCAAGTATACAAACAGCTCGGCTTTACATTGAATTGGTCGTGAAACCAGTGGTATGGTCATTTCTCCAAAGTGTCCCAGGAGACATTTACCAAAACACTAAAACCAGGCAGCATGGCCTAACCATGCTACTATGAGCTGCCTGCAGTGTCTCCAGACTTGTCTCCATCGAGCATTTCTGGGAAGTCATTGGTCAGCAATTGTAAAGGAATAAGCCAGCAGCGGATCTAGATGATTTGCGTGTCCAAGTGCATTCAGAACACTCCCAGACAACCATTAATAACCTTATTGATAGCAGCCAAGGCTGTAAGTGCATGGACTTCTGCACGTGGTGCTCATACTTCGTACTGAATAATACAAGATGTTTTGTAAATGTAGTTTCTATTTTTCATCATTTGCATATCACTAACATGTCTATCCATCCTATGATTTCCAGAACTCCACTTTTTTTTCTTGCGGTTGAAATCTCAATATAGAGGAGTGTACAGTCATGGCCAAAAGTTTTGAGAATGACACAAATATTAATTTTTACAAAGTCTACTGCTTCACTTTTTCTAATGGCAATTTGCATATACTCCAGAATGTTATAAAGAGTGATCAGCTTAACAGCAATTACTTGCAAAGTCAATATTTGGCTAGAAAATGAACTTTATCCCCCAAAACACATTTCAACATCATTGCAGCCCTGCCTTAAAAGGACCAGCTAACCTCTTTTCAGTGATTGCTCCATTAACACAGGTGTGGGTGTTGATGAGGACATGGCTGGAGATCAATCTGTCATGATTAAGTAAGAATGACACCACTGGACACTTTAAAAGGAGGCTGGTGCTTGGCATCATTGTTTCTCTTCTGTTAACCATGGTTATCTCTAAAGAAACACGTGCAGTCATCATTGCAATGCACAAAAATGGCCTAACAGGGAAGAGTATCGCAGCTAGAAAGATTGCACCTCTGTCAACAATCTATCACATCATCAAGAACTTCAAGGAGAGAGGTTCCATTGTTGCCAAAAAGGCTTCAGGGCGCCCAAGAAAGACCAGCAAGCGCCAGGATCGTCTCTTAAAAGTGTTTCAGCTGCGGGATCGGGCTACCAGCAGCGCAGAGCTTGCTCAGGAATGACAGCAGGCAGGTGTGAGTGCATCTGCACGCACTGTGAGGCGGAGACTCTTGGAGCAAGGCCTGGTCTCAAGGAGGGCAGCAAAGAAGCCACTTCTCTCCAGAAAAAACATCCTGGACAGACTGATATTCTGCAAAAGGTACAGGCAGTGGACTGCTGAGGACTGGGGTAAAGTTATTTTCTCTGATGAATCCCCTTTTCGATTGTTTGGGACATCAGAAAAACGCCTCATTCGGAGAAGACAAGGTGAGCGCTACCACCAGTCTTGTCTCATGCCAACTGTTAAGCATCCTGAAACCATTCATGTGTGGGGTTGCTTCTCAGCCAAGGGAATCGGCTCTTTCACAGTCTTGCCTAAAAACACAGCCATGAATAAAGAATGGTACCAGAATGTCCTCCAAGAGCAACTTCTCCCAACCCTCCAAGAGCAGTTTGGCGATCAACAATGCCTTTTCCAGCATGATGGAGCACCTTGCCATAAAGCAAAGGTGATAACTAAATGGCTCAGGGAACAAAACATAGAGATTTTGGGTCCATGGCCTGGAAACTCCCCAGATCTTAATCCCATTGAGAACTCGTGGTCAATCATCAAGAGACGGGTGGACAAACAAAAACCTAAAAATTCTGAGAAAATGAAAGCATTGATTGTGCAAGAATGGACTGCTATCAGTCAGGATTTGGTCCAGAAGTTGATTGAGAGCATGCCAGGGAGAATTGCAGAGGTCCTGAAGAAGAAGGGTCAACACTGCAAATATTGACTTGCTGCATTAACTCATTCTAACTGTCAATATAAGCTTTTGTTACTCATATGTTTGCAATTATTATATTTCTGTCTGTGATAAAAACATCTGTCAAACACACATAAAAACCAGAGGGCAGCAGATCATGTGAAAATATAATATTTGTGTCATTCTCAAAACTTTTGGCCATGACTGTATATATCTTTTCACCTTATTTCTGTATCAATCAATCTCAAATGCATCTGAAATCTCTATCTACTAATCTATTGGATATTGTTATGAAGTCTGGGGGTAGAAGTAAGGCAATGGAGTCCCTGATGGCTTGGATACTCATAGAAATCATTTCCATACAAGAAAAATACAACAAAGGTACAATGACATATGATTACTGAACTGATGATGTCTAATAATACAGTGTGACTGGTAGACTGTAATGTAAAGAATTGATACAGCTGCCAAATAAGAAATTCCAAAATAAAAACTTTGTGGAGCATTGCCCTCTGACCATGTTGCCAGTATTAGCGTTGTTGAGATAACTGGCTTCCATTAGCTGCTGGTGATTGGCAGGGAGATCAAACTGTTTCATTCACAGGTCAAGTATTCTTTAGAAAATGAAGGGCGATCCTGCTGATCTGAAGTTGAGCTCTGGTGTCTGCCAAAGTCCCAAACCTCCAGCTCTGCAGCCTGGATGCTCGGATGCACACTGGTATCAGCCTCTACCTGTCATCAGCTCCTCTGAGCAAAGCAGGAGCCATCATGGGGCCTGACCCGGGGGCGCTGTACGGGTGGCCAGGTAAACCCTCATCTACTGGACCAACTTCCTTATCTTTCATATGTTAGAACCAGGCAAGAGTATCACATTTTGGCCACAAAAAAAACAGAAGCTTGACCTTTCTAAGGAATTTCACAAAAGACAAAAGGCTCAGTTACTTTCTAACAAACACTTGAAGAAAAAGCTGTCATTCAGCGCATTACTGTGAGCGCATCGCCCGAAAACAAACAGAAGGCGGCTGCGTGCTGAAAAAGCAAAATGATATGGAGATCTTATCAATGTGCCTTCCGCAGCCACGATCCTACTAACAACAGAACATTCCACGTTTCCACGGCACATGGACAATTCTGGAACTCTGCGAACATTCCACCGCATTCCGAGAGCAGTGCATTGTGGGAGTCCAGCTCGGGCGGACATATCAGTGGTGCAACCTGTGCCCAATGATGGGTCCTAGAGGTAAGGGGGCCATTTTCACCTCCAAAGTAGGAGGAATTGTGGATTATGATGGGCTGCAAAGAGCCCATATACTGTTCTTGTACAGGGGCCTTTTTCTGTCTGTGTCCATCAGTCGTCCAGATAAGTTAAAGGGAGGCTAATCAAAGACTGACCTATTGCTTAAATCAGGTTTCTGTTTTAAATGTATTTATTAAACATTTTTTGTGTTTTTTTTTACATATCACAATTTATATTAAAATAAAAAAAATTAGAAATCTTGCGGTTTTCACACTAGCCTTTCTAGCTTTATTCAGGAAACACCACATGTACATGGTGATAATAAACAGACGTCGATCCTACCTTTTGTAAAGAAGTATTTAATGAGCGTGTGCAAAGGTCATTGTGAACGACAGGGTGAGCAAGGTCAGCCATGACGTCACCTATTGTGATTGGTGGATCCCGTGTTATCAGCTGTGTGTAGAGGAGTTACCCGTCTTTCTGATCCTGCCTCTGATGATAATGTGCCTGCTGAAAACTGTTCCCGAAAGCACGCAAAGTAAGAGACTAAAAAAGCCCTAGCGTCCAGTGTGAAAATGAGTGAACGTGCTGGGATAAGGTGTTATCGGAGCATGTTCAGATGCTAACCCAGTGTCTTCGGTGTGCTTGTGGCTGCATGTTTCACGGATCTCTAACAGCACAATACATGCAGGGATTACCTAACAGGTGAAAACTGCGGGGACTCAAACTATTTTTCGATCACGCCGAAGACACTCGGTTAGCACCTGAGCATGCTCAGATAACACCTTCATCACTATTAGCGATGTCTTAAATTGGATAGTATCCATTAGTGAGGACTAAGTGCAGGATGTGTTATACTTGGACAGCGACCATCAGCAACATCCAGGTAATATAAAATTGTAAGCACTGGTTTAAGTCGTCCTCTGTTCTTACTTCATCATCCATTTTGGATACTGTAACCTTTTCCGCAAAGGTTTTCCTCTAGGTTGAGTTTCTCATTTTGGACTACTAGGCTCAGGGGAAAAAATAATTTCACTAACCCTGACACAAGACCCGGCAAAGCCCAAGAGGGTCCTAATGATGTAACCTAAGTGTTTGCTAAGCTATGTTTTGGGTTTTTTCTTCCCAGAGATTTGGTGTCAATTTCTCTTCCTAAAAGAAAGTTCACTGGTGACTTTTACATTCACTGAAAGGTATCATCCATACTTCATATATTACCGTATTTCTTCACAGTCTGGTTATTGGATTAAACTCAATAAAGAGTAATATTTCTATCACATATACATGATTGTGCAAAAAAATACAAATAATACACAATAAATGAAAATATTAAAAATAATACAGTAAATGCAAAATAAAAAAAATCTACTAAACTAACCAACTTTTTTGCGAGTGATCAGTCCTTTAAAGGTCTCATGTGACCTTCTAGAAGGCAAAATGTGCCAGAATTTCTGCAGAAAAGGAGGCAAACCAGTAGGAAACAGTGGGGACAATAAGTACCGTATGTGATACACTGCCGATTTTGCAAGTTTTCCCACCTACAGAGAATGGAGCGGTCTGTAATTTTTATCGTAGGTACACTTCAATTGTGAGAGACAGAATCTAAAAATAAGAACCAGAAAATCACATTGTATAAAAAATTTTTTTCGCGATTTTCTAGTTTTTATGTTTAGGTTCTGTCTCTCACAGGTGAAGTGTACCTACGATAAAAATTGCAGACCTCTCCATTCTTTGTAGGTGGGAAAACTGTAGTGTATCAAATACTTATTTTCCCCACTGTATATGGCCAAATTGTAGTCTAAACATTTTCTTTCCACAGTTTTTACAAAAACGTTAAGGATCTGAAAAATGTTCTAACGTAACGCCATGAGGAGTCTTTAGGAGGAGAAAACTGGCATGCGGTGCCTAAATTATCAAAAAATAACATGTAAAATAACCAAAAGAACAAATACCTGCAAAAGAATAAAGAGGAACCCAGTGGATAAGTTATTATATAGCCTAAAGTGGACCTGCCAGCTGCTCCTAGCCCCCTACCACAATGTCTGCGCTCCACCATGTTTCTGTAATCCCACTTCTTTTGTCTCTGAGATCTCTAGAAACTTTCAAAGTCAAGTTTAATTTTGCAATTGCTAATTAATGTCCCATGAGTAGTCTGGTGGAGAGTTGATTTCCACGGACTAGTCCTGTCTATCATCTGGTAAGCACACCCTTCTGTGTGCAATTTTGCAATTTACATAATTTGCAAGAGCCACATCACCATCAACATACTTTGAATACCCGGCCAGGAACTATGGGTCTAAGATGAGTAGTCCGAGTCCGAGCAGTACTATTTCCCACCCCATTCACCATGGCTGATAGGAGGAGACCATCACTTGACTTACCTGCCCTTGAATCTTAGGTTTCCTTTACCATCATGTAGAAATTACAGTGATGGATAAATGACCCACAGAGACATAAGAATCACATACGAATAAAAACACGACTTACTTGTCTGAGGTCAATGAATGCCAACTGCAGCGTATCCTCCTGGAATCCGGGGACTGGATCAGAACTTGCAAACACTGAAAAAGCAAATTGATAGAATTTTACGTAAGAAGCTTCATCATTTATTTGCCTCAATTGACTGTAGTGGTTCTATGATTTAACAACTGGAGAATAAAACATGCAGCTGAAATGACTAACATTCAGGACAACGAGGCAAATAATGGCGGCAAATGCACTCGCATGAATGAGACCAGAAGCACGTAATCGGCACAGCCTGCAAGTCGAGTCAAGTCCATGGAGCAAAGGTGAGATGACTTAAGGTGGTATTATTGTAAATCCTTAAAAGTAGGAAACCATCAACAATCATGATCACTGTTACTCGTAATTATTTCATGAAAGGCGTTTTACATGTTGCTATTTTATAACTTCATTTGTTATGAGTTGCTTGTAAAATTCTCATCAATTACTGCTCATACCACTTTATACCTGTATTCTTAACATGTCACTTACGCACCTTTTCTTCTCTCAATTACATTCGATTTTCAAGAGCTTCTCTGCCTTAAGTTTAGAACGCGCAACAAGCTACGATCATGGAGAGCTTACGGATGCCCCGGGGGGAACGATTACAGGAGGGTTTTCGATGATACTAATTCTGGAGCTGTCAACATATTTGAAACATCTGCTTTTGTTGTAGCGTCTGCTCCTTGGAACAGTCTACCTCTGGTGAGACCGTCATTAAGGAGGATACCCTCAGAGGTGGGAGGGAGCTTAACGTGCAAGTGTGGTGTAAGCCTCTAAGCACCGGCGAGGAATGCTATTCTCTACGTCTAAAGTGGATGTCACCATACATATGTCCGGACAGAGTGATTTTTTTTTTTCATTGGAGGTTCTTGAAGTCTTGAGGATAAAAAAAAAAACCTTAAAAGGAAGATAAATGTGATCGGATTACCTAAATCGTACCAGCTGTCAACTGTGAAATTGTCCATCCAATTCTCACCGGTTGCTTTAATTTGCACTTTGTATTATCATCGAGTGTCATAACCATAGAATAAAGCCTTTACTTTCCACTCATGTCCAATTCATGTCTGTATCTATTACGAGTGGATATACATATTAAAGTTGTCCAAACTTGCCAATCGTGGAGGAAGTGGCCAATGATCCAATGTGCATGAAGGCCTCCCAACTGTTTCCAGACAGGTGATGTTAGGGAAGATAAGGATCAGGCAGTTTGTATTAAGCACCCAATCTGTTTGCTTTGTCACCTTAGGAAGTGACAGAAAGGGGTTTTCAGTGGCTTTTTCCCCTCTCTGCAGGGTTGGCCAAGCTTTCAAGTTTATGGTGTAGCAAGGAGAGGCAGCTGTCAATTAATTGAGTCACTGCACCCTGAGGAAGCAGAGGACGCGAAACACGCATTGGGGAGGTGATGTGGAGTGTAACTTGAACCTATTATTGGTAGCGCTACCAATTATAATGCAGCGTCCTGGACCAGGATCCAATCCAGGGCCATGAAGACCTCAGGAAGCAATCATGGTTTCTCAAAATAAACCAGTTACAAAAAGGAGGACACTTCTGCCGTCTAGCACACAAATATATGAGGATATCTGGTGCCCACGCAGATCTGATAATGATGCAATGGACTTAATGGAATATATATATATAGACACTTTCCAAGTTTATGGATGAGAAGCGGTCGCAAATGGACCTGCGGCAGCAGCAACCTCCATAGTGCGAAGTTGTCAGATTAGATCTTCTCTGGCAGTAATAAATCGCAGCAGAGGACAAACGGCAGCAGTAAACCAAGGATTCAAGTTTTACGGGACACAAGAAATAAAAAAGTGCATCCTCTCTGCCTTCTATCCTACCCTGGGGAGGGACTAATTATGCGATCGCTCCCATACAGATGGCCATGCCTAATTTATTCCTCACACTACACACCTGCCCTTATGAATGCCATCACAACACATCATAAATTACAGCTTCCAGTTTGGACTGTCATATTTCCTGGCCGTGCTTTGACTCTTAATGTATAATGCATCCTTGCATTACAAGTCATCATAAAAACAGAGATTTGGAGCTGCTGGCATTTTTCACTATATTGGAAGCCAATGGAGAAGATTGGGAAAGGTTTTTCTTTTTTGCACAAAGCATTTACATTATAAAAAGTGTAGGAAAAAGGAAATAATCTGTCATACAATGGCATGTATGATATATTACTCCTATTAGGACACGAGCCTCACAGCGTGGGCTTCAACACTCACAAGCCCCTCTAAGCAACGGAGATAAGGCTTCTCCTCGAGACTTGACGCTACTATGTGTTACATGATCACCATATAATACTACAGAAAATATACGACTCTGCCCTTAGTAAAGGGGTTGTCCCACTAAGTTCACGTATTAACTAGCCACAGGTGATAAATGATTAATAGCTGGTAATAAAAACTGCTGGGACCCCCACAAGCCTGAGAACGGGGGTCCCAAATTTCCCCAATGTGATTGAACCGGTGGGGTGCACACGTGTATATACGTCTGCTCTATCATGGAGTGGGGTCATACCTGTGCACTTCCACTGCTTTCATACAGGGAATTCTGGGACCCCTTTCACAATCGGTATGATTCAGCCTTCTCTTTTGTACTATGTAAAGATATAACCTTGTGTAGCCCTCCACTGTATACCGAAATATACACCGACCGGAGTATAATACTGCACCAGGGCAAGATGAGCATCCAGCTTCTGTTTCAAGAAACGGTACAATGCTTGTCCAGGGCAACAGCTGATATTGCACAGTTCAGCCCCATCCGAAACTGAGGAACCCTTTTAACTTAAGGCCTATTCACATTTGCTATCCGTGGACGTTAATCTAAGGTTAATCAGCTACATACAAGTCGATCGTCGGCTGACTAATGGCCTGTTTAGACATGTCAACCAGAATCCTATTGGCAAAGAGCAATCATGAATACGACTGTTCAGCGCGCATGAAAAACTATCATTCTCAGCAGCACATCTCCTGTTTACACTGGACACTGTGCTGCCGAGGAAAACTATTTTAATGCCATAATCCAATCGAGAGTTCATCGATTTTCGTCTCGTGTAAACATGGTGGCAATCACCCGACGAGCCAGCAAAATGCTTGCTACGCTATGCATGCTGCTGTGTCAATAATCGACAAACGAGCGTCTAGGAACAAGACAAAATCCACTTCTTTTACCCCACTGTTTCAGATTAAATATAAAGGGTTATATCCAAAATTAAAAGTTATCACCTATCCAAAGTATAGGTGGTAACTTGTGGAAACAAAATGCCCCCTCAGAGTGGCTACACATGTCCACCACCTCTCCATTCATTCTCTATGGGGCTGCCGGACGTAGCCAACTACAGCGCTCAGCTATCTGATGGAGAAAGAGGGCACATGGGCGGCCACTGCTCCATCCTGACAGGAAGTTTCATAGCCCCGTTCCTGGGATCGGCATGACCCCACTGATCAGCAAGGCATTACCGATTCCTTGGATAGCCGATAACTTTTAATGATGGGGATAACCCTAAACCGTGCTGCCTCGGGTAGTTCATTCTGCGTGATCACTATGACAAGTACCACTCTTGGCACGTGTTGGCATGATGCTCAGATATGATATCGGCGTGGCCATCACTAATAATATCCAACGACTAAAGGCTCGTAATGACTAAAGGCTCGCAACCGCCACATTTTAAAACTTCAACTTCCCTTTAGTGCAGTCTCCAAACTAAGAAATAATGATACCGAAAACCAGTTGCGCGGTCATTAAAGCCTGCACATTAAAATGTAGGATGTTGTAGAACACAACCGCCCCTCCTGGGTCTGTAAAACCTAAAAAGCCATTTATCAATACAATAGGAAGCTACCTGCCATTTGTGAGTTATTTGCAGACTCTGAGTGCTAATGGAACTGTCACCAATGTAGCCATTAATCCCAAAATGTCAAAGGAGAAAAGCTGGAGGAGGCCGATGAGAAAGGTTATAAATCACGAGGAACACAGGGATGCACAGAATGTGCCTGACAGACCTTATGAATGAAATCCAACAATAAAAGCAGCTTTTACATCCAGATCTGCTCCTATGTGACTGTCATTAGAACAATAGGAGGCTCTTCATTGTATTCTCTTATCACGTTGCTACTTTTCCCCGACGCTATGTAGGATAGCGTTCACCATCGCGGAGTCGTTTCGAGGCATCGTACATCAGCAGAAGCCTCGTTATTCGCAATTAACCAGCAATTATTGAAACATATTGCTAATATTGAAAGATGTTATTTGTCTCAGCGCTTCAGGATGGTCCATATGGCCATCTACAGTCAGTCATGTATCAATTAGCGCTCCGTACGCTGGATATTTTTTTTTCACGTTTTAATGAAGCAGCAGAATAAAGCCGTCACATGTTGACTAAGTCAGAAATGTTGATTGCCTGGTATTTTCCATTTATTGGATGAAGATGATTAAAAGTCTTCGTTTTGGCTCAATATTCAAGTTTCTTGGGAGTAGTGAGAACTGCAATCCTTTTATCTCATTAAAATAATGTCGGAATCACTCTGTAATTAAAGGGAATGTATGGCTTAGAAAAAGGTAATACAGGGTGCATAACCGTAACCAAATTCTGATGATTTTAGCAGGTTCAGCCGTCACAACTGCTTCTGGTCCGACGGTAACATCATACAAAAACCTTTTCCAGGGGCTTCAATAAAAAATTAAAGGGGTATTACCATCTAAGACATTTATGGCTTATTATTCTTTTAGAGCACCTTTAGGGGCAGAGTGCCTTTAATGTCTGATAGTACAGTACAGACCAAAAATTTGGACACACCTTCTCATTTAAAGATTTTTCTGTATTTTCATGATTATGAAAATTGTACATTCATACTGAAGGCATCAAAACTATGAATTAAAACATGTGGAATTATATACTTAACAAAAAAGTGTGTAATAACTGAAAATATGTCTTATATTCTAGGTTCTTCAAAGTAGCCACCTTTTGCTTTGATGACTGCTTTGCACACTCTTGGCATTCTCTTGATGAGCTTCAAGAGGTAGTCACTGGAAATGGTCTTCCAACAATCTTGAAGGAGTTCCCAGAGATGCTTAGCACTTTTTGGCCCTTTTGCCTTCACTCTGCGGTCCAGCTCACCCCAAACCATCTCGATTGGGTTCAGGTCTGGTGACTGTGGAGGCCAGGTCATCTGGCGTAGCACTCCATCACTCTCCTTCTTGGTCAAATAGCCCTTACACATCCTGGAGGTGTGTTTGGGGTCATTGTCCTTGTGACGCTTCCCACGGCTGTGGGGCGTCGGGACATGGCATAGCTTGCCTAGCTAGCCAATGCTCCCACGCCCGCCAGTCCACGGCGACGTGAGGCATGGATCCCAGATGATAAGAGAATGTGGACCCACTGGACCACGGAGGGAGACCCGGGCCTGCCCGGACTAGGGAAGGGCAGCGACCGGGATCCGTGGCAGCTGAGCATGTGGGCAAGGTGGCGACCTGCAGGACTAGACAACACCGCACAACTTCAGGTAAGAAGAAACATAAAGTTTACTTAAAGAAACACAGTACAAAAACAGAACATAAGACCGAGCTCCCGATTCCGCACATCAGAGAAGGTACACGACTCAGGATCACAGACGAGTGCTGGAGGACATCAGGGTAGATGCAGTCCAGGGTTATCTGGCACGGGCATACTTGGGCGGCCTCTCTCTCAGGCCTCAGGCGTAGCACAGGCTCAGCAGGAGAACATCAGACACCGACCTCAGACAGACTTCAGATGATGGCGGGGTCATCACGGGTTGATGCAGTCCAGGATCATCTGGCACGGGCATACTAGTATGGCCTCACTCTCAGGCCTCAGGCGTAGCACAGGCTCAGCAGGAGAACATCGGACACCGGCCCAGGACGAACGTCAGACGATGGCGGGGTCATCACGGGTTGATGAAGTCCAGGGTCATCTGGCACGGGCATACTAGGACGGCCTCTCTCTCAGGCCTCAGGCGTAGCACAGGCTCAGCAGGAGAACATCAGACACTGACCCAGGACAGACGTCATCACAGGGTAGACCAAGGAGGAACCGGCAGGACATCGGAACATCAGGAACACGGACTGGATCTCAGGGACACTGGAACATGGACAGGACATCGGGAACAGGATTTGGATCTCAGGGAGTCAGGAACACGGACTGGAACATCAGGAACACGGATTGGGTCTCAGGGAGTCAGGAACACGGATTGGATCTCAGGGAGTCAGGAACACGGACTGGAACATCAGGAACACGGACTGGATCTCAGGGAGTCAGGAACACAGACAGGAACACGGATTGGATCTCAGGGAGTCAGGAACACAGACTGGAACATCAGGAACACGGACTGGATCTCAGGGAGTCAGGAACACAGACAGGAACACGGATTGGATCTCAGGGATCGGACTCCGGACATCTGGCACCGATCAGCAGGCTCCGGACATCTGGCAACGATCGGCAGGATCCGGACATCAGGCAGGAAGGATAGGATCCGGACATCTGGAAGTGGTCATCGGACATCGGATATCAGGCTGTGGTCATCAGGAAGGACACGGTCCTCGGACTCCGGACATCTAGTATCGATCAGCAGGCTCCGGACATCAGGTAGGGAGGATAGGATCCGGACATCTGGAAGTGGTCGTCGGACATCAGGCCATGGTCATCAGGCATAGGATCCAGACATCTGACACCGATCAGCAGGCTCCGGACATCTTGCAACAATCGGCAGGACCCGGACATCAGGCAGGAGGATAGGATCCGGACATCTGGAAGTGGTCGTCGGACATCGGACATCAGGCCATGGTCATCAGGCATAGGATCCGGACATCTGACAGCGACCTGAAAAGGAACCCCAGCGGTCTGGTGCAAGCCCCGCCAGGCTCAACGGGAGCTGGCCGGGGATTGCACAGAAGCTGAGCACAGAGTAACAGAAACTCAGCACACACCGGACTCATCCTTCCAAGATGAACTCAGGTTATATAGCAAAGATTCACAGTCACTGGCACAGGGTTCTGGACACAGCAGGATTTCAGGAAAATAACACAGAGGACACAGTTCAGACATCAGGTACAGGATGCGATCCAAGATCAGGGGTTCAGGTAATTAGACACAGCAGGAACAGGCCTGGATATACAGCCTCCAGGAACGGCGATCTGGGTAATCAGCCCCCAGCATAGGCGGAAACACAAGACACAGTTCAGACATTCAGGTACAGGATGCGATCCAGGATCAGGGTTCAGGTAATTAGACACAGCAGGAACAGGCCTGGATATACAGCCTCCAGGAACGGCGATCTGGGTAATCAGCCCCCAGCATAGGCGGAAACACAAGACACAGTTCAGACATTCAGGTACAGGATGCGATCCAGGATCAGGGGTTCAGGTAATTAGACACAGCAGGAACAGGCCTGGATATACAGCCTCCAGGAACGGCGATCTGGGTAATCAGCCCCCAGCATAGGCGGAAACACAAGACACAGTTCAGACATACAGGTAACCGGGTTAGATCCAGGATCAGGGAAACAAGACACAGCAGGAACAGGGATCAGCTCTCCAGAGCTGATCAAATTCAGAGCAGGAGCTGAACACACAACCACATACGGCTAGGTTCAGGGAATCAATGTGGATTCAATGTGAAGCTCTGGCAACGCCCACTAGGGCTGGGGAACTTTATATATGAGCTGCTTCACAGCGATAGGCTGGAGCAGTAATTCTAGTAAACACCCAATCCACATAAAAGCAGGACAGGTGTGGGCCGCGCCCCCTATGCAGAGCCAGACAGCTCAACACAGAGGGAACCCAACAATGGCTGCTGCCACACACGTAGTAAGTCATGCACCACTGCAGAAGACTTTGCAAGCTACGGACGGCTTTTACAGCAGGTCAGGGACCGCACATGCGGGCGGTCATGCAAAGCAGCGGAGCCACTCACGCAAGTACGGGTACGCAGCAGAGCCGGGAACTGAGCAGCATCCACAAAGGTAACAGACAACAGTATCCCAGCTGGTTAGGGGGAAAGGAGCAAAAGGGTTAATGTAAAAGACATGCAGAGTAACGCTGGAAAACAAA
This sequence comes from Oophaga sylvatica, assembly GCA_033576555.1. Classification (NCBI taxonomy): domain Eukaryota; kingdom Metazoa; phylum Chordata; class Amphibia; order Anura; family Dendrobatidae; genus Oophaga; species Oophaga sylvatica. The sequence goes on from JARQOD010000003.1 coordinate 562,415,389, forward strand.
GTACAGAATACCAGCGTTACAGTCCTGTTGAAAAATAAATGATTGTCCAACTAAACGCAAACCGGATGGAATAGCATGCCGCTGCAAGATGCTGTGGTAGCCATGCTGGTTCAGTATGCCTTCAATTTTGAATAAATCCCCAACAGTGTCACAAGCAAAGCACCCCCCACACCATCACACCTCCTCCTCCATGCTTCACGGTGGGAACCAGGCATGTAGAGTCCATGTGTTCACATTTTCTGCGTCGCACAAAGACACGGTGGTTGGAAACAAAGATCTTAAATTTGGACTCATCAGACCAAAGCTCAGATTTCCACTGGTCTAATGTCCATTCCTTGTGTTCTTTAGCCCAAACAAGTCTCTTCTGCTTGTTGCCTGGCCTTAGCAGTGGTTTCCTAGCAGCTATTTTACTATTAAGGCCTGCTGCACAAAGTCTCCTCTTAACAGTTGTTGTAGAAATGTGTCTGCTGCTAGAACTCTGTGTGGCATTGACCTGGTCTCTAATCTGAGCTGCTGTAAACCTGCGATTTCTGAGGCTGGTGACTCGGATAAACTTATCCTCAGAAGCAGAGGTGACTCTTGGTCTTCCTTTCCTGGGGCGGTCCTCATGTGAGCCAGTTTCTTTGTAGCGCTTGATGGTTTTTGCAACTGCACTTGGGGACACTTTCAAAGTTTTATAAAATTTTTCGGACTGACTGACCTTCATTTCTTAAAGTAATGATGGCCACTTGTTTTTCTTTACTTAGCTGCTTTTTTCTTGCCATAATACAAATTCTAACAGTCTTTATCCACCAGACTTCTGCACAACACAACTGATGTTCCCAACCCCATTTATAAGGCCAGAAATCCCACTTATTAAACCTGACAGGGCACACCCATGAAGTGAAAACCATTCCCGGTGACTACCTCATGAAGCTCATCAAGAGAATGCCAAGAGTGTGCAAAACAGTCATCAAAGCAAAAGGTGGCTGCTTTGAAGAACCTAGAATATAAGACATATTTTCAGTTGTTTCACACTTTTTTGTTAAGCATATAATTCCACATGTGTTAATTCATAGTTTTGATGCCTTCAGTGTGAATGTACAATTTTCATAGTCATGAAAATACAGAAAAATCTTTGAATGAGAAGGTGTGTCCAAACTTTTGGTCTGTACTGTATAAACTTATATATGAGGAGATTAGATCTTTTGGCGGACACTGATCTCCCTGAGAGTCTGCCTCCAGAACATGAGACATGTATTTGCTGACAGTTTTCTCTCCTGATCTCACTGCAGAGCTGTGTGTGATGACAACTAATATAGTACACAGTATAGCACAACTGAACTTTGTCTCATTACAAACACATTTGCAGCTGCACCTCTCCTCTTCTGCTGTTAGCTCAGCTAAAGACCTGTGCCTGACAACATCTAACTTTTCTTTAGTTTTCATCTTATACAGCCAGTGTGGGGGAAGAGGTAGTATAGCAGAGCTAACAGCACTACGAGTGTGCCAACCTCACTAGTTTAGGTGTATTGTATAAGTCCCAGGTCCTGGTGGGCACACGGACCCCGGGTGTTGATAAAGTGAGCTGGAAGGCACGTGGGCAGTGTGGACGTGGCACACTCAGGAATCTCAGGAGCAGCAGGAAGGACATGGCCGAGCCCAACAGGGATGGAAGCAAGTAAAACACAAGATTCACAGAAGGTGGAGCACACCAAACAGAGGTACAGAAACTCAATCCCAAAAAACAGGAGTGTGTGTGTGTTTCAATGGACATTACATAGGTCTGGGGAGATGATGTCATCGATCCATGCCAGGCAACCTGCAAAACCCAATGTGGAGCACAACAAAGGGTAGTAGACCCAGGAGAATGGAGTGAAGCCTGAAATATCCAGGACAGGTGCCTAAAAGAGAACTACAGCTGCAGATGTGTTTGTAACGAGTTTTGCTGTACTGTCCCACCCCCCACACTGCCTGCCTTTTAGCTAGAAGCTGAAGAAGTGTTATTTTAAATCTGGCACAGCTCTGCAACAGCGCAGACAGCAGTATAAGGGTATGTGCACATGTTGCGGATTTAGATGCGTTTCTGCAGTATTTTTGGACGCGTGGAATTGCATCAAATCCGCAGTGTAGTGCACAGCCAATGTAATTCAATGTAAAATGAAGAATTGCTGTGCACATGCTGCAGAAAACTGTGCGCGGATTTGCAGCGGTTTATTTCCCGCAACATGTTAATTCTTTTGGCGCATCTCTCTCTCCCTCTCTCTCTCCTCCAGAACAGCAATGGAGATAATTGAACACATTAACAAATCTGCACACATAGAATAGAATTAGTCTTACTGGTTATTCAGTTTCTAGGAACCATCCACGACAGCAACATCAGAGGATATCTCCCCGCCCTAATAGTGGACAGGAACACAAAGAGGTTAAATACCCCTCCCCTTCCTATAACCACCAGTGTGTTTTTCAGCAGCAGAATGGAAGGAAAGGAGACACACTAGTAATGACTAGTGGGTAGGCGGAGCCCAGATAGGATTGACACCTCAGATTATAAAGAGTGTTGACCGGCCCCTCCAGCTCGGGCTCCTCCTACTCCTGCTTCTTCAGTCTAAAATTTGAGGTCCAGAGGACGGTCGCTGCTGGAAGCAGCTCCTCAGAAAACTTTATTATTTTTATCGGACAAGAGACTTGGATCACCAGAAGTGGTCTAGAGGTCTCAGGGGTCTCAGCGCTGCTGGTCCCCCACCTCTCCCTTGGCGATCTGTAATACCCTGTATGGTGGTCCCTGCAGTTTCACGCCGGCCCTGGGGGGTGAGGATTGCTTCCCTGGCGGGGACGCAAACCGCACATCGGGGGTCACTGCGTTCCCCGCCCGGGGGGGAAGCGATGGGCACAGCGCCACAAACCCCTGGGGGTCCCTGTGGCGCTCGGCTGGTGAGTACCGCATTTTATGTGAATGTGTGTGTGCTCTCAGCGGCTGCTGCGGCAGCCGCTGGTACATGTATTAGATGACATGTTTGGTGACTGTATTTTATGTCCGCAGGCAGATACCTGCAGGACAGAGGAGAGCAGAGAGCGAGGAGTTCGCGCTCTTTTCTGAAGCCGGAGGGGGGCGTGGCTTCACGCTTCCCGCTCTTTTTGTGACAGGAATCGCTCTGAGGAGACTGCAGCTTCACTGTCCTTCTCTTCCGGCTTCTCTCAGCGCGGCGGCCATTACAGAGGCTCCGGGCTCCTCATGCTCTGCTCCTCCTGTTTAAGGTATACTTTCACCGAGACCAGCTGGGTGAGTGAATATCATCACCCCACAGCGCAGAACCTATCTGTGTTCCAAGTGACAGATAGCATTTATCTGCAGCCGCGTTCTCTTATAGAGACCTGGGACTCGCACACTCCTTTTATTTTATATAGGGAGTTGTGGGGAGTTGGCGGCATTAACCCCTATGAAGGGTTAACCCTTTCAGCAATAACCGCCGCAGGTTCTACCCGGTAGAGATCAGAACGCAGAGGTTATTTATATACTGAGAGATAGCTGGGGTAACTCTCTTCTTTAAGAGCTTTAACCCTTCAGCGTACTTGCTCAGTCTGCTTAGTAACCACACTGTTTCCAGTTACTAACAGGGTTTTGACCTGCCAATTTACTGCTGACATGTCGGTTCAGGGTCCGGAAGGTGCGGACCATCTGCCAGATCCGCTACAGGATCAGTCGCAAGTATCTGATACGCAGACTTTGACGGCATCAAGCGCTGCGATTTACAGCGATACCAAATTAGATGCCATCGCTCAGTCAATTAATGGCTTGTCTGACCTTTTAGGTCAGTGGGTGTCAGCTAGATCCTCTCATGACAGGAAGCGGCGCAGGCCGGTGCCATCTTTTCCGCGTAGCGAATCAGAGGTATCTGATATGGAATGCGGACACGGTTCTCCTTCAAACTCAGAAGAGGAGTTATCCGATTCGGATAAGGAGGATCGGCAGGGACATTCTTTCTCTCTTGTGAGCCGAACAGAGGCTTTAATTGAAGCTATGAGAGAGGCGTTACAGTTACCGGAGGAGGTAACTACACGGCCTGGTAAGTCGGGCCGCATGTACCAGGAGTACCATAAGTCGCGGTCAACATTACCGGCTCTGGAAGAGCTTAATACGGTAGTGGAGAAGGAACGTCTGTGTCCGGATAAACGTTTTCAAGGGACACGGTTCTTTGAAGCATTATATCCGTGTTCAACGGAATTGACGGATAATTGGATTCCTTCTCCTGAAGTGGATGTTCCTTTATCCCAGCTTAGTAAATCCTCATTGCTTCCGGTTAAAGGGAAAGCGAGTCTGCAAGAGCCGCTGGACAGAAAAACGGAGATGGCGGCGAAATCCATCTATGAAGCTGCAGGTCATGGATTCAGAGCAGTACTAGGATCCATGTGTGCTTCTAAGGCTTCCCTGTGCTGGTTGGTCCGTTTACGGAAGGCGTTGCAAAATAGATCTCCATTATCCGAGATTGATGGACTTCTCGATTTATTGGAGACTGCAGCCCGATATAGCTGTGATGCAGGTCTGGATACTGCGTCATTATTATCCAGGACGCAATCCTCAGCGGTCACAGTCAGAAAAGCACTGTGGCTTAGACAGTGGACCGGGGATGCGGTTTCCAAGCAGGGTTTACTGTCTTTAGCCTACAAGGGTGGTCTGCTATTTGGATCTGATCTCACAGAGCTGATTGCCAAGGCAAAGGCTAAAGAAGCGGCTTTACCACAGCGAAGGCTATGGCTTCTAAGTCTGGCAGACCTAGTGCCGGTAATGGTCGGCGGTATTTTCGGTCTAGGGGACGATCCGGTCAGTCTTCTTGGGGATCGGGTCGTCCCTCTTTTTCGGGAAAGAAGTCTTCTCAGAAATCCCGCACCCCTTGGAAACAAAGTTTCGTCAAGACAAGCGGGAAACTGACAAGAAGCCCGCCAAGGCAGACTGACGCCAGGTCCTCACTCGAGGGCTCTCGGGTGGGGGGTCGCCTGCTCCAATTCAAGGCGAATTGGATTTCCCGCGTTCTGGATTCCTGGGTAACGCGAGTTGTGTCGGCAGGCTATTTCATAGAGTTTTCATCTCGACCCCCGGACAGTTTTTGCCAGTCTCGCATTCCGTCAGAGCCCGAACTATTTGCCGCTCTGCTGCGAGAGGTGGAATTCCTTCTGCAGAAGGGTGTAGTAATACCGGTTCCGACAGAGGACCGGGAAAAGGTTTTTATTCAAATCTCTTTGTGGTCCCCAAAAAAGAGGACAAATTTCGTCCTATTCTGGATCTCAAAAGATTGAATCAGCATGTCCACACCCAAAAATTCCGCATGGAGTCACTTCGCTCCGTTGTGGCAACCCTGTCGCAGAACGACTTTCTGGTGTCAATCGACATTCGCGACGCTTATTTGCATGTTCCCGTCGGAAGGGCTCACCAGCGCTTCCTTCGTTTTGCCATAGGTCAGGACCATTACCAATTTGTGGCCCTGCCATTTGGCTTGGCTTCAGCGCCCAGAGTTTTTACAAAAATTCTAGCGCCTCTCATGGCAATTCTTCGAAGACAGGGAGTCACGATTATTTCCTATCTGGACGACCTTTTGATTGTGGCGTCCTCAAAGGAGGAGGCGGTGACGGCTCGCAATCTATCCCTTCAGCTCCTGGAGGACTTCGGGTGGCTGGTCAATTGGGAGAAGTCGTCTCTGGAACCGTCGCAGTCAATCCTGTTTTTGGGGATGCATTTCGACACGGTACGGGCAGTGGTGTCCCTACCTCCAGACAAGCGGGCATGTCTCCTTCGACATGTACAGACTATGAAGTCTTCGACAGCAATGTCCCTTCGGAAGTGTATGCGCCTTTTAGGTCTGATGGTGGCTTCCATGGAAGCGCTTCCGTTTGCCCAGTTTCATTCCAGAGCCCTCCAAAGGCTCATTCTGAGTCATTGGGATCGATCGCAGATTGCACTGGATCGCAGTATCCTCATCTCTCGCAGGGTGCGAGAGTCCCTAAGTTGGTGGTCACGTCCAGGAACGTTATCACTGGGGAAGTCTTTCCTTCCTCCGAGGTGGTCGGTCATAACCACCGATGCCAGCCTGATGGCTGGGGGGGTGTCTGGAACGATCTCTGGGTTCAGGGAGTATGGTCATCGGAAGAGTCTGTTCTACCGATCAACATCTTGGAATTGAGGGCAATTTTTCTTTGCCTCCAACACTGGACGGTCCCTTTGAGCGGTCTACCAGTCCGAGTGCAGACAGACAACGCAACGGCGGTCGCGTATATCAACCACCAAGGCGGGACGAGGAGTTCCAAGCTCATGGTGGAAGTGTCTCGGATCCTGAATTGGGCTGAGGACAGAGTACCAGCCATCTCTGCGATTCACATTCCAGGAGTTCAGAATACCACGGCGGACTTCCTCAGTCGAGAGAAGATGGATCCCGGAGAATGGAGTCTTCATCCGGAGATCTTTGCACTGCTGTGCTCCCTTTGGGGAGTTCCCCAAGTGGATTTTATGGCATCCAGGTCCAATGCCAAGTTGCCGACCTTCATGTCCAGGTACAAGGACCCGAAGGCTGTGGCGGTGGATGCTCTGGTGGCCCCGTGGGACCGATTCGAGCTAATCTATGTGTTTCCGCCGATATCCTTACTTCCTCTGGTGCTGCGTCGGATCAGACTGGAGAGAATCCCGGCTATGTTGATAGCCCCAGATTGGCCAAGGAGGACGTGGTTCTCGACACTGGTGTCGCTTTTGGCAGCACCGCCATTTCCACTTCCTCTTCGCCCAGACCTGTTAACCCAGGGTCCTGTCCGTCATCCGGACTTGAAGTCTCTGCGTTTGACGGCGTGGCTCTTGAGACCGAAATACTGACCCGTAGAGGTTTTTCAGCCGAAGTCATTGCCACTCTGCGAGCTGCCAGAGGTCCGGCTACTACTAGAATTTACCACAAGACCTGGGAAGCCTTCTTCTCGTGGTGTTTGGGTTCGAGGATTTTTTCCATTCCCAATCTGTTGGCTTTTCTACAGTACGGGCTGGACAAGGGTTTGGCAGTTAGCACCCTGAGGGGTCGGGTTTCTGCCCTGTCCCTGTTGTTCCGGAGAGTTATCGCCTCGCGTAGGGACGTGCGCTCCTTTTTTCGCGGGGTAACCCGTCAGTTTCCGCCGCGGAAGGCACCTGTGTCTCCTTGGCGGCTCAACCTTGTCCTGGAGGCTCTTCAGCATGGGCCTTTTGAGCCAATGGATTCTGCTAACCTTTCTTTGCTTTCTTGGAAGGTTGCCTTCCTAGTCGCAGTCACTTCTTTGAGAAGGGTTTCTGAGTTGGCGGCTCTTTCTTGCTCGCCTCCTTTCCTGGAATTTTACCCGGATCGAGTAGTGCTTCGCACACGGGGCGACTTTCTACCTAAGGTAGTGTCGCAATTCCATGTTAACCAGGATATTGTTTTGCCTTCACTTTGCCCGGGCCCGAGGAATGCAAAGGAACGGGTTTTGCACACATTGGATTTAGTGCGGGCCTTGAAGTTCTATTTGTCTGTTACTCAAGGTTTTAGGAAGTCAGACTCCTTGTTTGTGATTCCAGCAGGTCGTCGACGTGGTCAACGAGCTTCCAAGGACTCTATAGCTCGTTGGATTCGGTCAGCCATTTTGGAGGCTTACCGACTTAAAGGCGAACCTTGCCCGATTAAGATTCGTGCTCATTCCACGAGGGCTGTGGCCTCATCGTGGGCCTTTCATCAAGGGGCTTCGGCAGCTCAGCTCTGCCGAGCGGCGACTTGGCGCTCCGTCCACACGTTTACAAAGTTTTATAAGGTGGACATCAGTGCTTCCGCTGATGCGGCCTTAGTACGCAGGGTCCTACAGGCGGCTGTAGTGTAAAGTTCTAGTTAACTTGTATTTGGCGCCTGTTGCGCATTTACCAAGGTTGTTGGGATTCTGCCTGTTTTTTCTTGGTTATATTCCCACCCTTAATTTTTGGACTGCTTTGGGACGTCCCACTAGTCATTACTAGTGTGTCTCCTTTCCTTCCATTCTGCTGCTTAAAGAGGATTTTGGTAATAACTTACCTGTAAAATCCTTTTCAGCGAAGGAAGGAAAGGAGACACAGCACCCGCCCATGGCAGAAGTGTGTTGATGTGTTTTCAGATGCGGCGTGACCCTCTTCTGATAGCGATTATCTGGACTGAGGTTGACGCGCTACGGCTCCTTTCCAGCATTGCCAGCTCATCGCGGTGGTCAGGTCCAGTGAGTAGTACCTGGAACTGTGTGGTTTTTTGCCTACATGCATGCATAACCTGTATTCTTGCTTTTTCTCTGAAGTCCTTCAGAAGGGGTTATGTTGCTCCGCTGGTGATATTTGCTCTTCCCTAAGCTTTTGTACGACTGAAGAAGCAGGAGTAGGAGGAGCCCGAGCTGGAGGGGCCGGTCAACACTCTTTTTAATCTGAGGTGTCAATCCTATCTGGGCTCCGCCTACCCACTAGTCATTACTAGTGTGTCTCCTTTCCTTCCTTCGCTGAAAAGGATTTTACAGGTAAGTTCTTACCAAAATCCGTCTTTTCTGGACACATTACTATGTATAGTTACCAAGAAAGAGTAGGAATTATCCATAAAAATCAGGTAGGAAGGGAAATTAGTGCTGTCGTGGAAGGTTCCTAGAAATGGAATTACCGGTTAGACTAATTCTATTTTCTCAGTCAACTTCCATGACAGCAACATCGGAGTAATACCAACAGCTAATTTCTTTAGGGAGGGACCACAGCCTGCAGAACTTGTCTGCCAAATGTTAAATCCCTATTGAAACTTAGTCTGTAGTGTCTGGTGAACGTGTGGACAGACGACCAGGTGGTGGCTCTGCATATCTGCTCCGAAGATGCGTGCCCTCTCACTGCCCATGATGTAGAAACTGCACGGGTAGAGTGAGCCTTCAGTGAGGCAGGAAGAGACAGATTCTGTGATGAATATGCCAGACAGATAGCTTGATTGATCCAGTTAGCAATCGTATTCTTTGCCACCTTTTTGCCTTTATTCCGTCCCGCGAACTGGATGAATAGATTTTGGTCAATCCGCTAATCTTCAGTCTGTTGGAGGTAAAAGAGAACCACCCTGCGGACGTCAAGGGTATGAAAGACTTCTTCCTTAGAGCTGGAAGGATTTGGGCAGAATGAGGGTAGCACAATATCCTGATCTCTGTGAAAGTCTGAGACTGACTTAGGCATAAAGGAGGGATCTAACTTAAGGATAATACTGTCTGAAGTGATAGATAGGGTTCCTGTACTGACAGGGCCTGCAACTCTCCTATGCGCCTGGCTGTAGTAATCGCAACTAAAATGATGGTTTTGAGGGTGAGGTTCTTTAGGGTCATGGATGTTAGAGGTTCGAATGGATCTCGGGTTAGACTATTAAGAACTGTATTCAAATCCCGGGGGAACCTAACTACGAAGTCTAGGACGAATCCTAGCTGCAGAAGTCAAAGTATTTGATCCAGCGGTGACCGGCTAAGTCTTGATCAAAGAAACTACTCAGGGGTGATACCTGTAACTTCAGTGTACTGGGTGTAAGTCCAATCTCCAAACCCTTTTGCAGAAAGTCTAAAATTTGCACTATATTGGGATGAAAAGGATCAGGGGTGTTTGCGGAACACCAAGATGAAAATCTTTTCCAGACTTTGGCATAGATGACATTAGTTACTGGCTTTCTACTTTTCTGGAAGGTTTGGATTACTTTATCCAAGAGCCCCTTAGTTTTCAAGATTCCGGCTTCAGTAACCAGGCCGCCAGGTTCAAGCTGCGTATATCTGGATATAGTAGGGGATCTTGGTGGAGTAGGTCGATTTTCTGACGTAGAAGCAAAGGGCCATTCTGAGCCATGTCCAGTAGGGCTCTGTGCCAGCTTCTCCCTGGCCACATGGCAGTGATTAAGATTGTGGGGACTTGGTCTTTTTGGATCTTTTGTAGTGTTCTTGCCAGCATTGGTATTCGTGGGAATGCATATGCAAGGCAGAAGTTCCAAGGATGGGAGAAGGCATCTATTCCTTGTGTGCCATCTGCTTGACAGAGGGAGAACAATGTCCTCACTTTTGCATTTTGTCCATTGGCAAATAGGTCTAAGTTGGGACTCCCCCATCTTGAAGTCAGAGACAAGAAGACTGCTTTGTCTAGGCACCATTCCCGGATAGATGTCTTTCCTGCTGAGGAAGTCTGCCTGGATATTGTCTGATCCTTTCAGATGTACTGCCGAGATAGATAATAGATGTTTTTCTGCCCAAGAAAAAATCCTTGCCACGATTAATTTTAGACCGGCGTATTTCGTGCCCCCTTGGTGTCGGAGGTAGGCCACTGTGGTAATGTTGTCCGAATAGACATGAACATGGTGATCTTTGATCAAGGCTGATGCTGCTTTTAATGCTTCCTCCACTGCTTTCAGCTCTCTCAAATTTGAGGAGCTGGAGCTGATGTTTGGGGGCCACAGCCCTTGGAAGATCTCTCTACCACTGCACCCCACCCTCTCCGACTGGCATCTGAAAGGAGTATCTTCAGGGGGAGCTGATCTCAGCTGACCCCCCTCTGAAGGTTTCGGTAGTCCAACCACCACCGCAGGGCCGATTTCAAATGACCGGGAAGTGGAATTTTCTTGGTCAGTGGACTTTGATGTCTTCTTGAGTATAGAAGCACATGAGTTTGTAGGACTCGTGTATGGGCTTGAGCCCAGGAGACCCCCTGGATACATGCAGTCAGGGATCCCAGGATGGACACTGACTCTCTTAAGGTTGGTGCCCTCTGGTCTCTGAATCTGGTGATCCTGTGGACAAGGTTGATTTGACGATCCCTGGGTAGGAAGGATGTCCTCTTCCCTGAATCCAAAAGTATACCCAGAAACTTCTTCCTTGTAGAAGGATGAAGATCCGATTTTTCTAAATTCGGGATCCAGCCCAGGGATTTCAGTATTTCCAGGGTCTTTGCCACATCTATGTTCAGACGAGGGACAGACGGTGCGATGATAAGAAAGTGGTCCAGAAATGGGATAATGCACACCCTGGCGTCGGATGAAGATTACTGCTTCCGCCATGATTTTGTAATCACCCGCGGTGCCGATGAAATGCCGAAGGGCAAGACATTGAACTGAAAATGGTTGACCCGATGACCGTGGGAAACTGCAAATCTGAAGAATTTCCTGTGGTCCGGATGAATTGTCACATGATAATATGCATCCTTCAGATCTACTGTAGCCATTACCCAGTTCCGTCTGATGAGCGGGATTGCTGACTTGATTGATTCCATTTTGAATCATCTGTATCGGACCACCTGATTTAAGGGTTTCAGATTTATGATGACCCTGTGCCTCCCCGAGGGCTTTGTTATCAAAAACAGGCGAGAATAATGGCCTCTTCCTATCTCTTGTTTTGGTACTTGAGAGATCACTTTTGTACGAAGTAGATCCTGTAGATCTTTTAGCAGGGCACTTTGGAGACGTGGTGACTGTAGGGAGGTGATTCTCAGCCATTGAGGGGGAGGACTCTCAAATTCTAACCTCAGTCCGTCCCGTATGGTATTGAGAACCCACTGGTTTGTGGAGATGGATTGCCACTGGGTGAGGAAGCGCGAGAGTCGATCCCCGACCGAAGCGCAGTCATTGTTTGTCTGGGGTTTGTTGGTGGTGTGGGACAAGAATGTTCTTGCCCTTGCCTCCCTTGGGATAACGCCATCGCCCTGTTTTTCCCTCTCCCCTGAACTCTCTCTGAGAGGGCTGGTCACAAGGAGGACGAAAAAAACGTCTCTTAGGATTTTTCTGCTCGGGAAGATATTTTTTTATCCGTAGCCTTATCTAGGATATCATCCAGGACTGGACCGAACACATAGTGGCCCTGAAAGGGAATAGCGCATAGTTTGGATTTGGAGGTAAAGTCGCCCCTCCATGATTTCAGCCATAGTGCTCTCCTAGATGAATTGGAGAGGACAGTGGAACTTGCTGCTACCCGGACGGACTCAGCGGAGGCGTCGGCCAGGAACCCCATTGCCTTCTGAAGGAGGGGAAGGGAGTCAAGTATTTCCTCTCTGGAAGTACCCTGAGTAAGGTAATCTTCCAAAGTGCGCAGCCAGAGGAAAAGAAATCTGGCGACGCACGTTGAGGCCAAATTCGTTCAAAGCTGATTGGTGGAGGTGTTCCAGGATTTCCCTAACAAGCTCTCAATTTTTCGATCCATAGGATCTTTGAGCTGGGAAGAATCCTCAAAGGGAAGAGCTGTTTTTTTGGCTACCCTGGACACCTGTACATCCACTTTCGGGATTTCCCATAAGGAACTATCACCGTCCAGGGGGAATCGATTTTTTAGCTCTGAAGGTACACTAAGAACTTTTTCAGGGAGGCCCGACTTGTGAAGGATAAGGTTCTGTACATTTTCGTGTATGGGAAACCCTTTCTGATCTTTGGGTTTCAGCCCCCTAAACATTTTGTCCTGCACAGAGTATCTTATTTCCTCTTCCTCAACCCCATGGTGCTTCTCACCATGCTAATCAGATCTTCTATGTCTTCGGAAGAAAAGTAATATTTTTTGTTTTCTGATTTGGGGGGCGGAAGTGGAACCCTCATCCTGGGGGGCGGAAGTGGAACCCTCATCCTCCCAAATGTCCTCCGAACCCGAAGAACGAATCTCGCCCGAGTCTGAGTGAGATTCCACCGGAACCATCTTCCTCTTTCTAAAAGGAGGGGATTGCGGCACTGGGGCCTGGGAGAGGGTAGCTATAGAGGATTGAACCTCCTGTTTTATGAGGGTCTTGATGCTATCCAGGAGAGAGGGTTGTTCAGAACGTAACACCTCATCCGTGCAAGGCTGACAACGCTTTTTCTTGTATGTAGAGGGGAGCCTGGAAGCGCATATCTTACATTTGCAGCTGGTCGTCTTTTCCATCTTAAGGGCAGGGACCTTTTCTCCCTAGCAAGAGAGGGGGAAGGTATACTAAGCCACCTATAGGCTATAAGAACCTGGAAAGCAAGGGACCATCATCTGCTACTTACAGTAGGAGGGGGAACGCTGGGCTCTGCAGACGCAGAAAGGGAAGGTTTGTCGCCATCCATGTCAGAGTATCCACAGTCACTGTGTCAGACAATGTCTTATCTGGCGGCTCCTTCTACCAGGATTTGAAGAAATCGAGGTTCTAGCGTAATTTTGCGCTCCTCCTCCCGTTCTTTGGTCCGGTGGGGGAAACGCCGAAGGTACGCCCCATAGCATGGCTGCTGATCCTGGGTATGCAGACACCTGGTGGCTCCTGCCTGCGTGCGCGTACGTTCCAGCATGGAACGCACAGGAGGTGAACCGGAAGTTCCGTTGCATCACTTCCGTTGCGCGCGAACTCCCCGGAATCAGCAGCACGGGGGAGGAAGATGCCAGGGAGCTACAGGAGGATCCCGGCCGCACATCACCGCCCCGCTTTACCCCCCCGAGGGAGCGCAGGAGAGACGGGAAGGTCCCGAGTCCCGCAGGGTGCGTGGAGACGGGAGCAGCCACCAGAGGAGGAGAGCAGAGCCCCCGACCTCGGCTGCCCGGCATTTGTGCAGGTAACGTGGGATGCCCCAGATCGCCGGCCACTGCAGCACCATCAGAGACCTCTTCATGCCCCTTAGGGGACAGGAAAAACACTGGTGGTTATAGGAATGGGAGGGGTATTTAAACTCTTTGTGTTCCTGTCCCCTATTAGGGAGGGAGATATCATCCGATGTTGCTGTCATGGAAGGTGACTGGAGAAAAAGCATTAGAATCCGCAAGGAATCCGCATCAATTACGCATGAAATCCACAAGCATTTTGCCCTGCGTTTTCTGCCAAGAAATGGGGATTCTCTGCAGAAAATTCGGCAGGATAATCTCCAACATGTGCACATTCCCCAACAGGACAACTTAAGTCATAAATGTATTTGTAATGACACAAAGAAGAGTTCTCTGTATGATGATAACTGTCAGTCATTACATGTCTTACACTGGTCACACTTCCTTTCATTTACCATAAGCTCTGGAGGCAGATTCTTAGGGAGATCTATGTCCGGCCCATAGATCTTAACACCACATTTACATATTAAGAAAAACGTGAATTCCTCTGGAACAAGACACTGGATCGCAGATATAAAGGTATCGCTTTATTCAGCTTGCTATGACCTACATTCCCATATGGATGGCTTAGGAGGGTCCATCCTACAGCCAGATTCCTAATTTTTTTCATTGGAAATCATAGGTATTATGTGTATTATGTCACCATCTAGCATTCATAACTCCCATGATCTACACAGGAGAGACTTACATGTATAAACAGTAAAACCCCTAACTCATTTACGCCTTTCTTTTAAGCCAGACAAGGCTAACAAACTCTAAAGTGCATGGGCGTCTTCATACCTTTGTTCAGGATCTATTAATCTATTAATTAGAGGAAATCATTGTTAATAAACATATTTCTCTAGAGGACCTGGCTGCCATTGACTTCTTTATATATTGTTAAATTGGGCAAAAAACTGCAAAAGTCAAATGAAACCTATGTATAGATGGGAAGAAATGCAAATGTAGAGCAGATGTTGTTCTTCATCTTTACATCTCAGACCAAGAGCCGCAGAACAACAATGCTGCCTACTATGATGTAAATTGTGTTCATAAAAGTTAAAAATAAATTGTTTTGCCTTGACTAAAATAAAATGTGATTATGATGACTTTTTCTGCATTAACTGTTGTTGGATCAGTAGAGGATTACGTTTCAGATCCGTGTTTTCTTAGAAAGGCTTTATGGTTCAGCCTTAACCCAAACTGCTCGGCATATTTATTAATATATGTCTGGTCATTACTCAAGAAGCAAACTTGCTGACATTAACAGGTAACCGTATAGGAAAAAAATCCAAAATATTTGTTGAATGTTCAGTAAATACTTATTCCACCCACTCACAACGGCCTCTAACCCCAATCGTTGACCACAAGAGTCGCCAGTCTGTCTGGAAACACATGTCTAAAGAGGGCACACAACGTCTTGATATCACGACAGGCCAATGGCACTGTCGGGAAAACTTTGGAGTCTATAGATGACGATACTCCCTAGGCTGTCCCATATACTATGTCTACATTTCCTTCATGGCATAATTCATTAGTTTGATGCCTGTACAAAACCTGACACGTCTACTGTGGCTTAGAATGACTTGGTCAGCGTCCCCTTGGAGAATATCACACAATGACACATTGTGTTCCGTCAACCATTAGTATACAACAGATTGGTGGCCCTGGCATGAGCATGCTTTAGAAATAATACACCTACGCCACTTTCTTCGGGTCGGAGATGAGATCCTGAAATGTTCACACTTGCAAAAGCCTAAAATAAACTTCATTACACCAGGGCTGATTTCTATAGGATGAGTATTGACATCTCAGAATGTTTTGAAATGTGATGAGAATCTGAAGTTCTGAAGTGCACAGAGGAAACCTATTTATGTCCAGGGAGAACCTCAATGCAGATGTTGCCCTAAAAACCCAGTACTTCAATGATCACCAAATGGTATGTAGATTGCCATAAAATAGGAGATAAT
Organism: Oophaga sylvatica; assembly: GCA_033576555.1. NCBI lineage: Eukaryota > Metazoa > Chordata > Amphibia > Anura > Dendrobatidae > Oophaga > Oophaga sylvatica. The sequence continues at coordinate 562,430,895 of JARQOD010000003.1, forward strand.
GAAATGCAAAAAAAAGTTTGAAATTTCTTCTTAAGTTATACTTTGGGCTTTTGGTCCGAGAAGTCAACAAAGACCCAAGTCTAGTTTCTGCACATAGATGTATTTGCATAGCTTAGATATCTGCACACATATTGACCACCAGGAATGGGAGCATGTTATTCCGATTGCCTATTCTTCACAATGTTGTAATCTTCCACCTTACTAGCTCTACCCTCCAGGATCCTTTTATTTCATCCCCTTTATCTTCTCCTCTTTGATTCAAACACTCAACCGACCACACTACTCCTCTTTATTTCTCCATTGTCCATTGTGTTTCTTGCGTTGCCCATTTTACCTTAATCTTTAAATTTCCCAGTTTCCATTACGGATTTTTGATGGACGTTTGTGTACTATTTAATGACACCGACTCGGGATCTGGCAAATTTCTTTTTCCCAAACTGTTGTCTCTGTTGTTCATCTTCTCTAAAGATGTTAGATGCAGATCGTCTTATAGTGAAACTCTAATATTGAACATGGTGCCTGATCTGCTGTAACCTGACAGCGGATACATGGCGCCTGAGCCACAGGCAGCATGTATCTGACATTGACTGTACGATTTCGGCCAGGTTTGTTTGATTCCTAAACATTGCAGCATTTTGGAGAAAAATATACTTTAAAAGCTCCATGAAGATCAAGCCTCACGGTGTGACTTCTCAAAAAGGTCGGTTCCCAGAAGCTCCCGCTGGGTGACGGGTCTCTCCCCCTGCATGTGTCTTTACTGTGTCAATCATTGGCAGTGGGCGGAGAAAAACTGCTGGGGTCCCGCCTTTTTGACAAGTCTCCTGTGCGACTTGGTCCTAGGTGGCTTTTAAAGTACGTTTTTCTATGAAATACCATAGCATTTATAAGACAAAAATACCTGAAATCATACAGCTGGTGTCCGATACACGCTGCCTGTGGATCAGGCAGTATTATGTATCTGCTGTCAGGTTCCCTTTAAATCCCTACTCTTTCTAAGCCTAGGAGTCCAGTGGGCAGTCCTATTACTGCATTGACAGCCTTTATATATCACTGTACATACAGAAATAGCTGTCAATCACTACGTAGGGCCAATCAGTGGACTCCTAAGCAAAGGTCTTACCTATCAATCTGCTCAGCACCTCTTACTGTAGATAGACATCCGATGTGCAGATTCCATCCAAGACGGGTGAATCCTAACCCCATCACCTTTTAAGGAAAAAACTTTTCAGAGAGGTGAGTTTGCCTTTCTTGTTGCCGACTTCTGGAAAATCCTTCTAACTAGTGCTCAAAGAGCCCGGAGTGGAAGAGGACAACGCTATGGAATATGACACATGAAATAGTCTGTCGCTCACAACATTTTGTGACTTGTTCACTGTGTTTCCTAAGAAAGCAGTTATTTTTTTCTTTTAGACTATGTATTAACCTAAAATTGTCTTTTACATATTAAAAATGTAAATAAATGACCCTTGGATTTATATGTGATTACAAAATAAGTAATTTCAAGCATTACTAGTCATTACTAGTCTGATCGATACGATCAGAGGAAGCTTTGGCCCGCAGCCACCAATGCCCCTCTTAGCCACTCAGCCCTGTTCTTCCAAAACCAGCTTCACCACCATGACAGAAGATCAGCTCTCCACCCTCCTGTCAAGATCACACCTCACCACTTGTGCGCTTGACCCGCTCCCGTTCCACCTCATCCCTAACTTTGCCACAGTCTTCATCCCTACTCTTGCACACCTCTTCAACCTTTCACTTACAAATGGTGTCTTCAATCCTTCAAACATACCTCCATTACACCCATCCTCAAAAAGTCCTCCCTCGACCCATCCTCTGTGTCTAACTATCGCCCGATATCTCTTCTCCCTTACGCCTCAAAACTACTGGAACAGCATGTATATCTTGAACTGTCCTCCCACCTCTCCTCCTGTTCCCTCTTTGACCGGTTACAATCTGGCTTCCGACCGCATCACTCAACTGAAACTGCCCTAACTAAAGTCACTAACGACCTGCTAACCGCAAAGAGCAAGCGAAACTACACTGCCTCTTTCTCCGGGACCTGTCTTCTGCCTTCGACACCGTGGACCATTCCCTCCTGCTACAGATTCTCTCATCTCTTGGCATCACAGACTTGGTCCTATCCTGGATCTCATCATACCTAACAGACCGAACATTTAGTGTCTCCCTCTCATACACCACCTCCTCACTCGCCCCCTGTCTGTCGGTGTTCCTCAAGGCTCAGTCCTAGGACCCCTACTCTTCTCCATCTACACCTTCGGCCTGGGACAGCTCATAGAATCCCATGGTTTGCAGTATCACCTCTACGCCGATGACACGCAGATCTACCTATCTGGACCTGACCTCACCTCCTTACTGACCAAAATCCCACAGTGTCTGTCTGCTATCTCAGCCTTCTTTTCTGCTCGCTTTCTCAAACTGAACATGGACAAAACAGAATTCATCATCTTTCCCCCACCTCATTCTTCCCCTCCACCAGACCTATCCATCTATGTCAATGGCTGCTCGCTTTCCCCAGTCCCGCATGCTCGATGCCTTGGGGTGATCCTCGACTCTGCCCTCTCTTTCAAAACACAGATCCAAGCGCTCGCCACCTCCTGCCGCCTCAAACTCAGAAATATTTCCCGAATCCGCGCATTGTTCAACCATGAAACTACAAAAACACTAGTGCACGCCCGTATCTCCGGCCTCGACTACTGTAACCTCCTACTCTCTGGCCTCCACTCTAGCACCACTCCAGTCCATCCTACACTCTGCTGCCCGACTAATCCACCTGTCTCCCCGCTATTCCCCAGCTCCGCCCTATGCCAGGCGCTTCACTGGCTTCCTATCGTCCAGAGGCTCCAGTTCAAAACCCTAACCATGACCTACAAAGCCATCCACAACCTGTCTCCTCCATACATCTGTGACATGGTCTCCCGGTACCTACCCACACGCAACCTTAGATCTCCTCTACTCCCCCCTCATCTCTTCTTCACTCAACCGCATACAAGACTTCTCCCGTGCTTCCCCCATACTCTGGAACTCTCTGCCGCAACACATCAGACTCTCACGAACAACGGAAACCTTCAAGAAGAACCTGAAGACCCACCTGTTCCGACAAGCCTACAGCCTGCAATAATACTCAGTCTACTGAACCATCGCACGACCAGCTCTACCCTCTCCTAGTGTATCCTCACACATCCCTGTAGACTGTGAGCCCTTGCGGGCAGGGTCCTCTCTCCTTCTGTACTTATGTGTCCCTTGTCTCGCACATGTTTATTGTACTTGTCTATATTTCCCCTTTTCACATGTAAAGCGCCATGGAATAAATGGCGCTATATAAATGTATAATAATAATAATAATTACTAGTCATTTCTCTGCCGCAACACATCAGACTCTCACCAACAACGGAAACCTTCAAGAAGAACCTGAAGACCCACCTCTTCCGACAAGCCTACAACCTGCAGTGATCCTCAGTCTACTGAACCACTGCACAACCAGCTCTACCCTCTCCTAGTGTATCCTCACCCATCCCTGTAGATTGCGAGCCCTCGCGGGCAGGGTCCTCTCTCCTTCTGTACTCTGTGTGCCTTGTCTTACACATGTCTATTGTACTTGTCTATATTTCCCCATTCACATGTAAGCGCCATGGGATAAATGGCGCATAAAAATGTATAATAACAATAATAATTTTAAAAGGAAGAACTATGCTTTTTAAATACATTCAATAACAGAAGGATGAAAACAAAACAGTTCCTTAAAAAAAATCACATTTTACAATAAACTTTTTTTACTGCAATTTTTCTGAAATACACTTCTTATAAATCTGTTTTATAAGACAAAGAACTCATGAGACATAGGACCTAAATGAGTTGTCTGAGAGAGAATAAAAAACACAGCAGATGTAATAAAATAAAACTAGACAAAAACAAAACAGTGCTCCTAAATGTCCGCAGTTCCGGTGTTCCGATGTCAACGCTCTGGTGGTCCTCTGCCAAGTTTACAAGTTTTGGTATGTGCACACAGTGTCTTTTTCAGGTGGGTTCTGGTCCGAAACTCCCAGAAAATGCGGAAAAGACTTATCATTAACATTTCTAAGTAGATATAACTTGTGGTTCATATATTCAGTCTTTTGAGTGTCTTTTAACCTCTTCAAGAAATGTAAAAAAAAAAAAAAAAAACAGAAAAAACACTTGCTGCCTTTTCATGAACCATCTTCCAGCAGGTTCACTCATCTGAAAAAGACCTGGTGTGAACAGACCCTTTTTCTGCCTGTGATGACTGCAGCAAAGAACGGGCGCTGTGTCAGTGGATCAGCAGGGGATTTAACAGTTAAATTCTGTTTGTGCATTTTATTATTACACTTCCTTTTTTTCTTTCTTAATTCTGACAACCCCTATATTAGATAGATAGATGGATAGATTTAGAAACTGTGAATATCTAGAGTAGATTGCATCCAAATGTTTTTTTGGGTTGAGTACACGGCTGTATTAAAGAGTATTTTTTTCTCCATAAATCAATAAAACGTGAAAATAAGAGACTTTGTAATATATCTTATCAGAGAAACCTGATTTCCTTTTCTCCTTCTGGACTGATCTTTCACTCTTGTATTGTTCATTTCACGGGTAAAATCTCTCTTTAATGATTACAGAATATCCCATTACTGAGATAGGAGATGACAGTTGGTGCTCATGAAGTTCTATGGAGAACTGTAACTGTAGAGTGTCTGTGTCGGCCTTTAGCTCCTCCCTCTCCATAGAATTTCAGAAGCACCAACTGTCATGTCTTACAATAATGGAAAAATCTGTCCTCTTGTCCCTGAGAATGAAGGTGTATAGCTCTACATCCTCTTCTAATTTTTCACAGCACAGATCCCTGAGTCACCTCATACCTTGCCAGAGGAGTAACACCGTGTATACGTTTTACCTACAATTTTCCTTTAAATTATTGACGCGCTCTATGGGAGTACTGCTTCTTCTGGGAGCTGGCATCATGTATGTGGTCATTGGTAGAGATGAGTGAATTTGTTCGGTTTTTGTCCCCGAATCTGACTTTGACATATTCGTGCCATATTCGAACAATAATCGTGACGAATGTCTGTCTTATGATCGGTTCTGAACACATTCGGTAATTTCTACTCCCATTGATTCTAATGATGTTCGGCCGTGTTCGACGAATATTGCAAAAACAATATTCCATTCCGATCGTATCCGGAACCGAATCCGAACAAATTCACTGCTCTCTAGTCATTAGATACAACATGTCCCATGTACATGCCGCGATCAGAAGTCCGCTACTTGTCATTACACTCACATTCACACTGGATAACGTCCAGGTTGAATTGCTGAATGGCTCCCATGCTGATCTGCTTCAGTTCACTGTCCAGTAGCATTTGTGTTAGCGATGTGGAAAGATGCTTGCAGGCCGACATGCACGCCGTCTGTGCGACTTTCCCCTGAATTAAGAAAAATATAAAAAAAAAAAAATCAATAAAACACAATAATATCAATAAAAAAATATATATTTTAATATTAAAATAAAATAAATAATATTGAATTATCTATTTCATTTTAAACCATATCTCTACAAATGATAATCAACAATTACACACAGACAAAACCCAAGAAAAAAAACCCAAAATGGGCAAATACCCTACAGCAAGTAAATAGTAATAGTACATATAAATAACAAATTACATAACAGCCATCGCACTGCCACAAGGTGTACCCATTGGGACCCATTTATACACAGCTTGCAGACCCTTAGGGTGTAGAATCACAGAGGGTCCCACCGGACGCCCCAACCTGTTTCATCCATGCACTACACTATGCAATAATAATGGTGGCCGTGTCATTTTTGCTGCTTTCTGTGTTTTTCCATAAAAAGAAAGACAAATATATTCTGGTTATAGGGATACTAAATGTGTCTGTTATTTACTGTCTTGTAGCGGCTTTTTTTTTTTTTTTTTGCACTATTATTTTTAACAACTTACTTTACTTCCTAATTATAATGTACTAATACATGGAGATATTTTACCCACAGAAATGATCTCATAGACCTATAAGGCCTTTTATATTGTGTTCGTTAGACATTTCTGAAGCATCTGTCTTAAAAGGAGTCGGTCATCACGTTTTTGCTATTGTATGATGTAGGGGCTGAGACCCTGATTCCGGTGATGTGTCACTTAGTGTACTGTGTGCAGCAGCTATGACAGAATCGCAATGTTCTCTGTTGAGCCACGCAGAACCTCGCCCACATCACATCTTTCTGTGTATGTTGTATAGTGACAGAGAGCTGCTAATAAGAGCTGGGGCGGGGTTGGACTAGGAGGCACAAGGCCAGTTGTCCTGTAATAATAATCTCCTGCTGATAAAACACTGTTTGTATTGAAACAACAAAACACAGCCCAGTAAGTGACACATCGCTGTAATCAGGGTCTCAGCCCATAAATTATGCGCAAAATCTGGTGGCAGATTCCCTTTAACCACTGACAGTAATGATATTTTTCCAGTGGTTCCTGTCACTAGCTGTCATAACTCCTCCAGGTAAAACAAGCCTTACTGATCTACCATGAGAATCAAGGTTTCCTGGTAAAATCAAACATCTCCAGTTCACCGAATCCCCACTGTAGAGAAAGTGACGCGCTAAAAAAATGGTTATTACAGGAAGACACGTGCCGCCATAGCCCCAACAAAAGACCATCATCCATGGATGCAAAGAGCAAAAACAAATAACGAAAAAGAAAAGAAAAATCAATGGTCCCCAGTTCATTTAATGACACTGTAATATGTCTGCGATACCTAATGGCGGTGTCATTTTGATTTAATGGAACAACCAGCGCATTTTAGTTTAATGTACTGCTCCATTAGATAAGCGCTGGCTCCTATTTGTTCTGCAATAATGAAATCAGAGTATGGGCTGACAAATAGGTTGTCAAGAGAAATTCTAACAAACATTCTTTTTTTTTTTTTTTCCCCCAGAGAGATGCAAAGTTGGAGTCATTATAGAAGGAAAATAATAAACTTTTTTGGAAAGTTTTCCATACAACGGTGGTCAGTATAGTGAGACCAATGCCCAGATTATAATTTTTGGGAAGCATATACTACTACACAACCTGCTCATCTGCCATACCGTACTCACACCTAGAAGGGACATCTAGTTCCGGATCGTGGGCAAGCGGCCTAAAAGGTGAAGTGGCGTCTTGTGAAATTGGTCCTAGCAGGGCCGGATTCAGAACCCGGGGCCCTGAGCAGGCGGGGGGGGGGGGTGCCCACTCACAGTCGGGGACACCGGCGTGCTATGGGGGCCCAGTGCCTGTGCCAGTAAAGGGGGCCGGTGCCTCGAGCAGAGCAGCGGCCAGTGAGCAGAGGTGAGTGTTTCATTTTTTATTTATGTTTGGTGCAATATATGGAGACCATCATATGGGGCTCATCATACACTGGAGTATCATATATGGGGCCCATCATACACTGGAGCCTCATATATGGGGCCAATCATACACTGGAGTATCATCCATGGGGCCCATCATATATGGGGCCCATTATATATGGAGCATTATATGGGGCCAATCATACACTGGAGCATCATATATGGGGCCCATCATACACTGGAGCATCATATATGGGGCCCATCATACACTGGAGCATCATATATGGGGCCCATCATACACTGGAGCAACATATATGGGGCCCATCATACACTGGAGCATCATATATGGGGCCCATCATACACTGGAGCATCATATATGGGGCCCATTATATATGGAGCAATATATGGGGCTCATTATTCTGCATGGAGCACTATGGGGTGCCCATAATACTGTATGAAGCAATATATGGAGCTCATTATACTGTATGAAGCAATATATGGAGCTCATTATACTGTATGGAGCAATATATGGGGTCATTATTCTGTATGGAGCACTATGTGGTGACCATAATACTGTATGGAGGACTATACTGTTTGTCTTTTGAGCTATTGTAGAATTTACAATAGATATCACTCATGTAATGTATGAAGTAAGTGAAATGTTTGGCATTGTACTATACCTATATTTCTCTGCCATATCTGTGCATCATGAATTGTGAAATGTGTTAAAGGGGCCCATTGAGACTCTTTCGCCCGAGGCCCATGAAAACCTGGAGCCGACCCTGGGTCCTAGTGTGTGTATGAGATCCAAAAATCAGAATTTCAGTATCACTAGGGGCAGGAACGGTTTTCTATGCGGTTCTGCGGAACAAATTGGTGTCATAAAAGCAATAGGAAAAAAATAAGTAAATGGATTTTTTTTACACCGGCTATCTATGTGTACATACCGTAACTAAGTAATGAACCCAAATTATCAGCAGGGTCCAATAAACCTTTTAACAATTTTCTACATATTTTCAATCTCATAAAAATCAAAAGAGAAGATTTTGTTTTCAAAATCCGTGAAAAATGTTATTAAAGTAAGAACCCAAGTCAATTACTTATTCTGTCTGCTCAAAATCAGGCAGAGACCCTGATCCAGCTATATATCATTTGGGTATCCTGCTGTAGTTTTGATAAAATTCCTGTTTTATCTGCGGCAAATCTCCCAGTTCTCTGAATGCTGAGCTCTGCATAACCCGGACCACACCACTGATTGGCAGCGCTGTTACACTGTGCATAGGCAGAAAGCTGCCAATCAGTGGTAGGGCGCGGGTTATACAAAGCTCATGAATATGCTGGACTACATGGCATCAGGTTTATTAGTCCTCTAGTGATAATCTCCTGCTGATAGAACAGTGACTTTATCAAAACTAAAGCAATCAGCCCAGTAAGTGACACATCACTGGAATCAGGGTCTCTGTCTCTACATTATGCCACTTTCAGATTAGGTTGTAAGAATCTGTTGGCAGACCCCCTTTAAAAGAAGTTCATTATTTATTCATTTTGGCAATGGTATGATTACAGAGGTAATCTCAGAAACACGACCCATTCCCCAATGATGGCTGCCATCGCTGGTGGAAGTTCTGTCTGGAAATATAGCAATACATAAATACAATGATGAGGTGCATCCTCTAGACTCATTTGTAAAAGTTATCCAATAGAATTTTTCACTTGTCTTACAGGGGCATCAGAATTCCCTCCAGTGTTATAGTGAAACTCCAAGAGGAAACTGATGCTGGAACTACTTCAAGGGATTTTATAGGAACGTTCCCTATCATCCCATGCATCTGTTGATGTACGTGACTGTTACTACAACCAGATCCAAAAACATTGCACGGAGTGAACCCCAGAACCGTGCACAACATCGTCATCAATTGTGTCCGAAAACCACTGGCCGGACACAACCGATATATGGAAACCCAGCGAATACAGTGATACGTTGGAGGCAGAGGTAAATGATGTCAGAGTAGCTTTACAATATATCGCACCCTGGGGGGTATATGTCCTAATTCATGGCCGGCTCACTCTGTGCTCCGTCATCAGTCTCATTACAAGCTCATATGAAGTCTTTGTGCCCCTCGTTCCCCCTCATATAGAGTATTTTCTTTTTTTAATACGTTAACAATAGTATTGTTCTAAGTCTCTAACTTCTGTGTCAGTGATTGATGGTGGTATTTCAGCACAGGTCCCTTCCAGCCTCTGTGCTATTAATCACATGCGGGGCCTGAGCACCTACTCTAACACAAAGGAGCTCAGGACAATAATTATGATGGTGGCCCGCCACGTGTTTAGGAACCCTTCCCATAACGGTGCTCCATAACCTCTACCCAGAAGAACAAGTTCATTATTTCACATTGCGAGAAGGAGCAATAATTCACTGTTCCGTCATCCGTCAAATCACAGGTTAGAGGACAGCTCCACTTTGGCACAACATATTAATCACAGTCCATAATAATAATATATATATACAACATTGAATATCTTTGCTGCTACTTTGCTTTTCGGCTTACGTATAACACAATTTATGCCTTTAGAGTACAAGTGTCTTCCAAAAGAAGCTGAACAATGACTGAACCAGTAGAACATGTACTTTTATTTCGGAGTTTCATTCAAGGTGTAGTGTCTTCTGCCAGGTCCTGCAGAACAGTTCCTAGGCAATAGAGTAGAGGAGATGTCCTGCAGCACCCACAGGGACCTCTACTTATTGCAATTCGGTTTACATCCGTCCAACTGATTGGTTGGGGTGCCAGGTGTCGGGCAGCCACCGACCTGATATTGATGACCTATTTCAGAACGGGAAAATGTAAAAGAATTGACTAAATAAAGTGTCATTTGTTGTTTCGTAATAGATAACTGTTTTTAAAAAATGTTTTGTATCCTGACAATTCAGACCCAAGGTCGGGGACCATTAGGGGGACATTAGGGACCTCTTGTTAATAAGTGATATTTAAAAAAACGATCACTCTTTTCTTAAATAAAAAGGGCAGCCCCAAACAGTGGATGAGTTCTCTTTAAGACCCTCCATTAGCCCCTGTGTTCGTTAGACCTAAAATAAAGATGGAAAACCTCTTTTTGAAACCCTTTAAATTTCTAAAATGTAGTTCGGTGGGTTGGGGCAAATATATAGATTACCAATTAATCTGACAACAATATGTTACCAATTACAAGGACCACATTCAATGTAGAAGGGAGCGTGAAGGATGGCACCGGCTTCCTATGTCCTCGATTTCCTATAGGTTCTTCTAGGAAGGCGGAAGCTCCTGTTGTTTTATAGAAAGAAGCCCCTTCGACTACGTCTAATATTTCAAAGGAATTTGGGGAAAAAAGGGAATCTGCTGACATCCTCAATTCTTTCTATAGTGGCCAAAAAGCTTTCATTCCGAGAACAATTGTGGTCAGGAGACATAAGTCCTCAGAAAATTCCCCAAAGGTCAGCCATATGCATCCTTCCATGCCACCTTCACGTTCCTGGTCTCCACGCTCTCTAGATTCCCGCTCGCAGCCTCAAAAGCAGCTTTCATCATTCACAAGTGTGTCAGTCAGTATGATTTATGGACTGCATTCAGGAAAGTCAAGGCACATAGGATGAGAAATATGACTACGATCTGCTAATTTGTTTTGCATTGAGCTACTTACTACTCAAAGACTTGACGTCGGACTGAAATCGGCAACACAATTAACCAGCCGGTGACAGATTCATCCATCCTACCTGCCAGACTGTGCCAATCAAGGACAGCATGAGGCGACATTTGGGGAGAACAGTGAGGAGCCCTATTCTTTAACTTTTTGCTGATTGACAGCTTCTGAATTTAGCTCGTCGAGGTGGGTCATCCTTTACCCACTGGCTTTTTACTACAAGCTGTGAAATAAGGGTTTAGCTGCCAATCAAAGAAACAATGACCCAACACAAATAGCCAACCCCCCAGCCTTAAGGAAAAATAACACAAGAGCCTAAAGGCCGTCCAAAAACTAGAGATACATTAAAGCGAGCAGGAACCCTCCAGGAACCATAATTACATTATCCAAAATCAATCAATGAAGTCTAAATCCCTAAATCTTTGTAAGACTTCTTTTTTAATTATCTCGTCGGGGGTTACTTGATGCATGTCCACCTTTCCAAATATACTATATATACACAATATATGGAACAGATCACCAGGGTAAAGGAAATCACACAGAATATAGGACATTTGTTGCATGGATATTTTGGAACAAGCTTTATGATTGAAAGTTTGGATCTTTCTTCAAATTTTACTTATCATAACAATGGGGATGTTATTTTGAGGGAAAGGTTAGCTCAAGGCCACGTAATCTGCATACGTCACAGAGGAACTCATTTAGAGAAACTTCTCTTGGCTGACAATAACTTACATAATGCGTTCATTTATTCAATTTTTGACCTGTATTGGCTGAGACCATCCACTAAACCATCATTGACGATGTGGGGCAACATAGGAAAGAAGGAAATCATTGTACAGCACTTTCACAGGTCAATTCTTATAGGGGTTGTGTCAACGTCTTTCCTTCAGGAAAATGGGCTAATACCAAAGAAGAACATTTCCTTAATTTCCAGCTATTTCCCCAATGAGTAGAGCAGGTCAGATAATTTTTTACTACAATTGGCAGTACTCCATCTTTGGATGACCGTGTACCCGCTATTTCATCTCATGGCATTTAATGACAGCGATTATGGGGAAATGTGGCATGCAATGCCGTCGTTCGGATTCATGGCCGCGAATGAAATACATGGACGACCCAAATTCAATTTATCATGTCCACATAACCTCTCCCATTAACCAATTAACGTACACTTTGGAACTTTGGAGGTACACACGTTCATTTATTAGGATATGGCATTATTTGCCATAATTCTTTAACATATTTTAATTATACCGATCTTGATGAGCTTCTTTATAAAGTTTGTTAAATTTAGAAAAGCCAGTCATACACACGGGATTAGATTAGAGGAAACCTTTAAATCAGATCCTCTGGGAAGAAAAGCTACAAAAAATACATTAGTTTATGGGTGACCCAGCACGTACAAGTATTAAGCAAGTAGCCCCTTGATTTTTAAAAGGCCCTATGTAATGCCATATTTGTCCAGTGGAGGCAATGCAGTGAAATGAAACACTTACTTCCAGCTTCATCTACAGATTACAGATGATATCTGGGGTACAGCAGAACACCTATATACTCTTCAATGTAAAAATTACATTATTTTATAACATTTCTCCTATAAGAGACTATGCTGTGACCTTAAAGAAGCCCTCCTCCCATCAAAGCTTTTATCCTCTTAATATACTGCAGTCATCATATTATATAGCATTGTGTTTTTACAATTGCTCATTTCACCTTTCTACCCAGATAATTCTTCTCTTTTCTCTATGTAGAAACAGGAAGTCTCTTGTCCCTGCATTTATCATTTTCTTCTTCACCTCATGACCCAGCTGCTCCCTTCTCCTCCTGCCAGGGACTTTTGCAGTGACTCATGACTCATGCAGAGAAAATTGACCTCCTGTTTCTACACAGAGCTTCGAAGGATTCAGCTTATTGGCTATATATAATGCAAAAGTAGATCTGCCCATGCCGAATACATACAGTAGTAGCTTAAGATGTAAATCAATCTGGAGACACATGCTGACACAGAGACTTGCGGTCGGTTGGAGATTAAATTTTTCCTGGCAAATTTGCAAAAAAATAAGTATACTTTTATTCTTATTGATAAGCAAGTAGAAGGTTCTTCAATCTACAAGTGCTTTCAGAAAGACCGATGTCGGCCCCTTATTGAGCCTTGATCCACTAGATATAACTTATTGACAGTTGATACGATTGCTCTGTCCCCATATCGTATCATCTTCTCGCCAGCACATCTCGGGTTATGTGCCGTCGATAACTATGATTTCTACTATGACAAAAACAATCCCATCACACGGTGAGTGTCGGCACGTTTCTTGGTAAGCGTTCTTACAAATGGTTATCGGCTGGTCTGAATGGACCTGAAGTCCCCTGGGCTCCACAAGGGTCAGGTCTCCGTCTGCATGTTGTATTGTAATTAGATTAAAATATCTCTAAGATTCTGGTGCGATCCGCGGAAAGATCAGACAAGCCATAGAGAGGCAAGTGGAGATGAGTGTAAATGACAGGATTCCCCGTGCCAGTAATTCATTCTGGTCATGCTTAAAATATGTACGGGCGGCTTTATCACATTCTCATCAGCACATAATATTAAACCTGAGCTGAAGCACAAGCAAACACCCCACTCCGAGCCCGGCTGGGGAAAGGTCATTGTATTCCTCGTAATTCATTACCCTACTCTGGTGACATTTACTGTATTCCCAGCAAATTAATCCCATCCTGGAGAAAATGCTAAGCTTCCATATTCATGTCTGGTGGAAGGCTGCGCCATGTACAGGGTATAATATAGTATATATACACACATATAACACACACAGAATTGTGTACATATTACTTCTGCATTGTGTATATCTGGTTACTATAGTAAATATGAAGTACTTCCAAGTAGAGTCGGGCAGATCGATTTGCAGGACAGCAGTCCATCGACCAGGTCAGTAATCTGACCACTCGACGAGAGGCTCGCGAGTTTCTTACCGTTTGGGATCCCCAAGCTGGCTTTTGATTAGCCAGGCTGGTGCAATGCCTGGAAGGTAAGAGATTCGTAAGCCTCCCATGCAAAGGCCGACCTCTCTGATGGACTGGTGCCCTGCAAATCCATCCACCAAACTCTACTCTCAAGTCACTAACTTAAAAAAAGCACTCCTCCTCCTCCCATCAAAGTTTGTATCCTTTTAATATTGCACTCATCATATTACTTACACTCATGATGTGTACTTACAATTGCTCATTTTGCCTTTCTACCCAGCTAATTCTTCTCTTTTCTCTGCTCTATGTAGAAACATGAAGTCTCTTGTCTCTGCATGACTCATCTCAATCTTCACCTCCTGACTCAGCCGTCCTCCCCATGCCATTAGGTCTATGACACCACGTAATTAATAACTGACTAGCTAAATCTTTCTAAGCTCATCACTGAAAAAATCCCTGGCAGGGGGAGGAGGGAGCAGCTGGGTCAGAAGTTAAAGAGGGATGACAAATGCAGGGAAAATAGACTACTTGTTTCTACATGGAGCATAGAAAAGAGAAGAATTAGCTGGGTAGAAAGGCAAAATGAGCAATTGTAAGTAGACAGTCTGTATAATGTAATGACGGCAATATATTAAGAGGATAAAAACTTTGACGGGAGGAGTGCTTCTTTAAAGAGAGTCTGTCAGCCCAAACTGACAGTATAATAAGCACGTAGCCTTTTAGGGGTTTTAGCCTCTGTCACTCGCGATTGACAGTGACGGCTTTTCTGGAGCCAACACTGTTTGCAGCGAAAACTCTGAAAAAACTTGACGCTGTCAATCACCAGTAAGGGAGGCAGAACATTAAAAACCAGTGGGAAGAATTGTGCACTGAGCCTTTTGGCCACACCCGAGGTACACCTGTGCTCTACTTAGCTTGAGCCTTTTGGCCATACGTGACGTACATCCAGCGCTTTACTCAGCATGAGTCTTTTGGCCACACTCGCGGTTCACCAGCGCACTACTTAGCATGAGCCTTTTGGCCACACCCGAGGTTCACCAGCGCTCTACATAGTTTGAGGCTTTTGGCCACACCCGAGATTCACCAGCGCTCTACTTAGCTTGAGCCTCTTGGCTACACCCGAGGTTCACCAGCGCTTCTACATAGTTTGAGCCTTTTGGCCACATCCGAGATTCACCAGCGCTCTACTTAGCTTGAGCCTTTTGGCCACACTTGAGGTTCACCAGTGATCTACATAGCTTGAGCCTTTTGGCCACAGCCGAGGTTCACCAGCGCTTCTACATAGTTTGAGCCTTTTGGCCACATCCGAGATTCACCAGCACTCTACTTAGCTTGAGCCTTTTGGCCACACTTGAGATTCACCAGTGCTCTACTTAGCTTGAGCCTCTTGGCTACACCCGAGGTTCACCAGCGCTTCTACATAGTTTGAGCCTTTTGGCCACACTTGAGGTTCACCAGTGATCTACATAGCTTGAGCCTTTTGGCCACAGCCGAGGTTCACCAGCGCTCTACTTAGCTTGAGCCTTTTGGCTACACCCGAGGTTTACCAGCGCTTCTACATAGTTTGAGCCTTTTGGCCACATCCGAGATTCACCAGCGCTCTATTTAGCTTGAGCCTTTTGGCCACACTTGAGGTTCACCAGTGATCTACATAGCTTGAGCCTTTTGGCCACAGCCGAGGTTCACCAGCGCTCTAATTAGCTTGAGCCTTTTGGCTACACCCGAGGTTCACCAGCGCCTCTACATAGTTTGAGCCTTCTGGCCACATCCGAGATTCACCAGCACTCTACTTAGCTTGAGCCTTTTGGCCACACACTAGATTCACCAGTGCTCTACTTAGCTTGAGCCATTTGGCCACATACCAGGTTCACCAGCTCTCTACTTAGCTTGAGACTTTTGGCCACACCCGAGGTTCACCCAGCGCTCTAATTAGCATTTCTGATTAAACTTCAGTTTCTGCAGAAAGGAACCCACAACTGGAACATAGAAGGTGCATTTTTTTTTATAGAGGCTACATCCCCTACAAGGCTGTGTGCTTCATTTATACTCTCAGATTGGTCTAATTGAATCCCTTCGTTATCACAAGGGTTGTGTTTCAGACATTGATGGAATCTGTATGAAATGAACAATCATATAAACATTTGTTCATTCGAAATGCTTTCAAATATTTATTACATTATCACCAATTGACTCTGCTATATCATTGATCAGCGCTCGTTATGGGAAAGTATCATCACATCTGTGATATATGATCGCTGTAGGTGGCGGGAGGCACTGCCCAACGTTCCCACCCAATGTGACAAATGCCAAAAGAGTCAAACATATATGGCTGCTATGCATTGCCATTTAATTCAGGGGAATTGCACCAAAAATATATATACATATACTATTTTATTATGGGGAAATTGTGAATAAAGCCTGGGATCAAACTGATAACTGCAGGTACTAATGCTGTAAATCATAGAACTTGAACTAAGCATAACTAATGAAAAAACATACAAAAACACTCCTACCCACAAAGAAGCAAGCACCATTACAACAACTCAGGGGTATTAGCACTAGGACCATAGGCTTTAGCACTTAGCAATGCAATGTCTTGTACAGGAACCCATGTGTCCTATTTATACTGTCAAATACCATCCACATGATATATGAGATCTGATCTGCCGGCAGTAAATTTATGCTGTCATCTCAGCCATTTGTGCCTTGCTGGAAAACAATCCATATTTAAAGGGACAGTACACACATGGCAGTATAGGCTGCTATAAAATGAATCGGAGAAGCCCCAATCTATCAGCTGCTGTCTATTATGACACATACCAGTGTATACAGATAGTAGGCATTTTACATAGAAGCAGGAGCTCCTTAGGATGCGAACATCGCATGTATTATCCTGCAATGATGAACGGCGCTGGTTAGTTGTGATTGGGTTAAAATGCAGATGCAAAAGCAACGTGAAGATCGATTTTTCAATGAGCTCAATATCTAAAGGGTATGCCACACTAAACGAGTTCGCTAACGAGATCGCTAACGAGATCACTAAAACGTCACTATTTTGCGATCTCGTTAGCGACCTCGTTGTGTGTGGCATGTAGCAACGATGTGGCCCCTGCTGTGATGTCGCTGATCGTTCACTAGTGTTCTGGACCGTTTTTTGATTGTTGGCGTCCCGCTGGTGAGCCTGAATCGCTGTGTTTGGCACCTTTTGCGAACGACGAGCGACCTCGTTTGTGACGCATATGTTGTTTAGCGTCATGGAGTGGATCGCAATATCTGTAAGTTCTCTTTTGCGTCACAGAGAGGATCGCAGAATTTGCAAAGCAGGCTAGCAGGACGCAGAGAGCAGGAGCGATGCTGGAAATTCCTATGAATCAGAAGTGCTCAGTACATGCTAATAGATCCTAACGACCGCCAAAGTCGTTATAGAGATCGCTGACCGCTGATGTGTCGTTTATGAGATCTCCTGTTTGGCAGCTACTAGAGACCTAAAAGCGATCACACCAACGATCTCGTTAGCTTGCGTCGTTATCGAGATCGCTAACGAGATCGCTAAGTGTGGCAGTACCTTAAAACATCAAGGCCAATTTACTCCTGAAGGATAATGGCTTGTGCTCTAGTCCAATGAGAGTGAAGTTAACCTCAATATCCTAATTCCCCATGGACATACTCATAGGGGTCCAGATAAATATTGCGAGTCAGATATCTTAAAGGAAATCTATCTGTGCTTTTATGTAATCTGAGACCAGCATGATGTAGGGGCTGAGACCCTATTCCAGTGATGTGTCACATACTGGGCTGCATGCTGTTACTTTGGTACAATCACAGTTTTCTCTGCTGCAGATCTAGCAGTGCTCGGAAATGCTGAGCAGTGTATAACCCCGCCCTCACCACTGATTGGTAGCTTTCTGTGTACACAGCTCATAGGCAGAAAGCTGCCAATCAGTGGTGGGGGCGGGGTTACACAGAGCAGTAGACTAGGAGACAAGAGACACTTAGTCCTGTAGTAATAATCTCCTGCTGATTAAACAATGATTTTACGGAAACTGGACCACACAGCCTAGTAAGTGACTCACCACTGGAATCAGGGTCTCTGTCCCTACAACATACTGCTGTCAGATTACATAGAAAAAAACTGAGGACAGATTCCCTTTAAATGTATTTTCCAGAAAAGTTTAGAAAAGATCCGAAGCTAGATATCTTTGTGTAAATGCAGGAGCTTTTATGATGTGAGAACATTCATTAAAGGGGATGTCCAGCATTTAGTATAAAAAGGAAGGGGAGGGCAGCAATTGCAATAAAGTAGAAGGGATTTATAGAAATCTTGTAACAACTGTGGTGCTTTATTACTCAGTGTAATTTGACCTGCGGTGCGTGTTCAAATCCACAACATGTCAATTTCTCTTGCGGGTGCGCTGAGTTTTCCGTGCAGATTTTCCCCATAAACTTGCATCAGATGCAGAAAATCTGCAGGTAAAAAACGCTGCGGAAATGCATCAAAAACTAAAGTAATCCGCACCTAAATATATCAATAAGTTTTTGTCATAACCAAATACCAAGAAGTATCAAAAACAAAGCAACTTTATTTAAAGCATGCTACACCAAACAGAGACAAAAAGCGCAGAGTCAAAAACGTGATAAAAACCCACAAGTAACCTAATTTAAAGAACATGTGCAGAAATTCTGCAGCGTCAAAAGCTCATCGTGGGAATGTAGCTTTTCGGTCACTGGATCTCCCCACAAAAGTCATCAAAATGTTGTAAGCACCAAAAAATTGTACAGACAAAAACTACAGCTCACCATGCAAAAAAAAATGCACTCATACAACACACATATATATATATATATATATATATATATATTATATATTGTTCCACAAAATTCCTAAGGTTTTTAAAAGAATAAAATACAAAATCTCAGTTTGGTATGCTGTAATGGTGCTGACTTGAGTTGAGCAAAAAAGTTTTGCAAGACCTTGGAGAAGCAGACCTTCGGTGGCCGCCGGATCAGTGTCCTGTGAACCTCCCCTTTCCTGCGAGCATCCCCAACGCATCTTCTGAATACTGCTACCAGGGCCACCATCAGGGCAATACTGCCCTTACTGCTGTATGGGCCCCAGTGAGCAGAAGTAAACAGAGGAGGGGCATAGGTCCAGTTCTGGGACCCCCTCTTGTGCTTCTGCTCGCAAGGCCCCAGGGTATGATAAAATATTGTGCAGTGGGGCCCATATCGGTACAGGGAGCCTTCCTGGTGCTGCACAGCCGTCAAAGCTGAACGTCTGTGCAGATCCAAGGGAGTACCTACTCCTCGTCTGTGACACGCGGGTGAGTATTGGATATTTTAAGAAATGTTTAATAGGTTAGAATAGAGTAGAGTTTCGCCAAAAAAGTCTACTTTGTTGTGGTGACGGCTTAAAAAAAGAAAAATCTTTTGACCAAAACAAAAGCTGCTGGCTATGTATGTGATCTGGTGTTAGATGGAAACTGTTACTGTGTGATTGGTGAGGACATCATGCAAAAGTGGAGTTTTTCCAAGAGTGGGCGGTGGGACTGTGGAAGGTTTTGGGGTGGAGGCAGAGTCCGAAAAACTTGCCAGCATGGGGCCCTGAAATTCCTGGTGGCAGCCTGACTGCTACTAAACAAGACCAGAGCCCTATGAATCGCCTCCTCATACCTGCAAACATCCCCGGAGATCCTTCTGATTAGTAACATTAAGGACATGCCAACAGTTAGGAGAAGGTTCTCACCCTCTGGTCTGGTGACAGTGGACTAATGACGTAGCCGCTGGACCAGGGTCCTGCAAATCTTTTTGCTCGAACCTAGCACTGATCTGAAGAATCATGTTGCCAAATCATCATTATGATGGTCATATAAATGAAACCCAAAAATCAATGGCATGCCTGCTGATCGCTGGTGGTCCGACTACTGGGACCTACTAGAGATCCCAAGAATGGGGCTCTACAGCCGTGTCTTGAATAGAGACGTGCAAATTCTCAACCTCAGCTCCAATCATTGTCTATAGGACAGCCGGAAATAGCCGAGTACAGGGCTCATGTTTCCCAGCAGTACCATACACAATGAACGGAGAAGAGGTTGAATGTGCGCTCCTCCGATCCATTCAAGACAGGGCTGAAGAGCTCCGATCTTGGGATTGTTGGGAGCTTTGACGGTTGGATAATTTTTTGACGGTTGGATTATTAGCGAACTCCAATTTATCCCAATCTTACAGCTAGGAGATAAAAAAAATTTTTAAATAACCCTTTGAGTATAACAAAGCTTTTTCTTGTAATGATGATAAGCCAGACAAGAAAGGAGGAGTTTTTAGCCTCTGGAAATTTTAATTTACTGACAGCAATTAAAGATCTTCATGAAATTAAAAGTAAAGTTCCTGAAAGTATCGTTACCCCATTAATAAGCTTTACGGAACACGCGCACAGAAAACTACTGAACATATCACTGAATTTCACAACATATTTTTGGGTAAATGAATGTATAAATTTTCAGAATTTACTAAATATTACAATGGGCACAACATTCTGTCTGATAACTGACCTATACAATCTAAGGGACAGTTAGCATATTAAAGAAGCACTCCTACCATCAAGTTTTTATACAGTTGCTCATTTTTCCTTTCTACCCTGCTATTTATTCTCTTTTCTCTGCTCTATGTAGAAACAGGAAGTCTCTTGTCCCTGCAGGACTCCTCCCTCTCTTCACCTCCTGACTCAGCTGCTCCATCCTCCCCATGCCAAGGACCTTTGCAGGGACTTATGACTCATGCAGAGAAAATTGACCTCCTGTTTCTACATAGAGCTTCAAAGGATTCAGCTCATCGGTTATTAATCACGTGATGTTATAGATCTAATAGAAAAGAGAAGAATTATCTGGGTAGAAAAGGAAAATGAGCAATTGTAAGTACACAGTGCTGTATAATATGATGAATGCGATATATTGGGAGGATACAAATTTTGCTGGGAGGAGTGGACACAGTCATTTACTATTTCTCCGCAGGCAGCTACTTACCGACATCGCTCCATGGTCATTGCTGTTATTCTGAAGGGAAAGCAGCAGAGCAATGAAAGCACAAAAAATGGAAGAAATGTAAGAAAAAAGTGTTAGAAGCGGAGAGCAGAGACAGAAAAGCAACAAAGCAGGTTATTCATCAGGCAGCTTGGAGATAACAGATATAGCAGAGCTGATTTCATCAGCGTAGTAGAGAGTCTACAATTCGGTTAATAGTTTTACACAGGACTGCAAATTTACCTAGGGCATAAAAAGGTTCCCTTCCACTATCCCTGTATGTACTGCCATTAGTTAGGATCTTGGTTATTATCTTTACTGGGTGTATTTGTTGCAAAAAAATACGTAAAATTGTAAAACAGTTGGTTAGTAAGCAAATTCGGAAAATCGGAAGAGACGACAACCAGATCCTCCTGATTTTATAGTAACATTATAGATGACTCTCCCAAATACTATTCTCTCAGAGCCATGCAGTTTATTTTGGAAAAAAATAACAGGTAAAGGGGTTATTCCCAACATTGGATGTTATCAGCTATCCACGGTCTGGTGATTGGTGCGGGTACTAGCAAAGTCTGATCTACCAAAATATACAATTATTTAAAGGGAGGCTGTCATCAGAAAATAGCCTACAGTAATCAGGTTTTTGTATTACATGTATTTTTAAAATATTTTTTTACATGATTTATATTAAAATGAAATAGAAATCTTGTAATTCTCACATTGGCCACTGGGGCTTTTTTAGATTCCTACTTCCTGTTATTTCAGGAAGTAACACATATACATTAGCCACAATCGTCAGATCCCGACCCGATCTTTTGTATTGAAGGATCTAATGAGCTGAGACATCCCCTATAGTGATTGGTGCATGCTTTGTTATCAACTATGTTTAGAGGTGTTTCCTTGTCAAGTTAATCCTGCCTCTGATGATGAGGAGACTGCTGAAAACTCTTCTAGAAAGGGCAGAAAGTGCCGTATATGTCTAAAAAAAAAGCCCCAGTGGCCAATGTAAAAATTGCAAGATTAAGATTACTATTTTCTTTTTAATTAAAGATTGTCAAATGAAAAGAAAAATATAGCAATAAAAAGCATAAAAACTTGAAACTTCACACAAGAGGTTATTTTCTGATGACACCTTCCCTTTAACACACACAGTAAATGCTGTAAAAAAATAAAATCAAAACTCCAGAATTTATGGATTTACCATTACCAAGCCGAAATGAGCCCTCACACAACTCCATCAATGGAAAAATAAAAAAGTTACCAGTCTTAGTAAATGGAGACACAAATCAAATTTCGTTTTATATAGACATATATACAAGATTTTTATCTTGCAGTTGTCTACTGAGATCTCTTCCAATGTAGAGAATGAATGTTTAGGTGGATTACTATTCATGAGGCTGCGGACAATGCGTACAGTATAATACGGGAACGTGCACACTCGGTATTTGACTTCTGCGAGGTATTGATGATGACTTCTGTAAGCGCCCGAGCTTTACGCATTCATGTTCTCGTAGAGGTTAATTATAGATATAGGCATTAGTGTACATTTTTGTGCCTGCTTGTACAGTATCTGGAAAGATTACTGAAAACTAAACTAATGAGCTATAATCTTTAGCTCAATGTACCAAATATGTTTTATACCCGGGAATGTGCCGTCACTCTGAGGATTACTATTCAGAATTAGAGGTAGTCAGAGAGGATAAATGCTAATTATATGGAGTTTAAGAAGTCGGACGATGATTGAGGCACTTGACAGAGAAGGCTTCTAACCACGGGGGAGCAACGAAATCAAAGGGAAAACAATGATAACATTCACAAGTGGTAACTGAATTGGAAAATGTGAAGAAGATAGGTAGATGGACTGGTGGATGGATGGACTGGTGGATGGATAGATGGATGGGAAGAATGGATTGGATGGATGGACTGGTGGATGGATAGATGGATGGACTGGTGGATGGATAGATGGATGGACTGGTGAATGGATAGATGGATGGACTGGTGGATAGATAGATGGATGGACTGGTGGATGGATAGATGGATGGACTGGTGGATGGATAGATGGATGGACTGGTGGATGGATAATGGATGGACTGGTGGATGGATAGATGGATGGACTGGTGGATGGATAGATGGATGGACTGGTGGATGGATAGATGGATGGACTGGTGGATGGATAGATGGATGGGAAGAATGGATTGGATGGATGGACTGGTGGATGGATAGATGGATGGACTGGTGGATGGATGGACTGGTGGATGAATAGATGGATGGGAAGAATGGATTGATGGATGGATAGATGGATGGACTGGTGGATGGATAGATGGATGGACTGGTGGATGGATAGATGGATGGACTGGTGGGTGGATAGATGGATGGACAGGTGGATGGATAGATAGATGGACTGGTGGATAGATAGATGGACTGGTGGATGGATAGATAGATGGACTGGTGGATAGATAGCAAGAATGGATTGGACGATAGATGGATGGATGGTGAATGGATAGATGGATGGATATTGGATGGATAGATGGATGGATGGACTGATGGATGGATTGGGGAATGGATAGATGGATGGGAAGGATGGATATAGATAGATTATAGGTGGATGGATAGACAGATGGATGGACTGATGTATAGATAGAATTTATGACATCACTTATATCACTGGTAGAGTTGAGCAAAAGATTAGCCATTACCCATTGGCACCCATTACATGGCCGCTGGACGAAGCCTGCAAAGCTCCTCCTATCTGCCGGGATCCCAGAGCTCTCTACTGATTCACAGGCCCGGTGTGATGTGGCTTTTGGACCAATGTGGATCATTTTGCTCAACTGTAATCAGTGGGCATCCAACCACAGGGACCGCGACTGATCCAAATGATGAAGGGACCACAAAACTCTACATCTCCATTCACTACTTTTCCTTGCACAGTGGCGCCCCAGCTATCATCAGTGTCACAAAGATCTACAACGCAGTCAGGTGGCCTGAGGAGCGGTGTGAGGAAAAGCTTGGATGGAGACTCGGTGCTAAACCAGTTATGTGGCACCTTCATTCTCAATATCGGTAGAAGTCCAAGAGGTCCAAAGGAGGAAAGGAAGCAAAGAGACATTGCTAAGTATAGAGTAGCAGCATAGGTCTCGTAGCTGAGTATTGAGTTATTTTTATTTTTTCACCACCCTATAACCAATAATGAGGTGTTTTAATGTTATGTTAAACACTTTAAAAGAGGACCTTTCATCAGTCCAAAAGTGACCAGTTTTTATTCCTATTTTATTCCTGCTACTCCACTGAGTAATCTGTTTTTTTTTTGTTTTAATTTATTTTTTTAAATCTACAATACAGCTCTAGAAATATGAACCATTATATTTTGTGCTCGTTTTTATGGTTTTTAACAAGGGAAATGATCCTCTGGGGCGTGTCTTTAGGTTGCTCTGCATTATTCTCCTATGAGCACTGCACCCTCGTAAAGACCTAAATGAAAAGGTCCATTGTTGTGAATGGACTTGAAATGAGTTCTGAGCAGAGGCTCCCTCTGGTAGTTACAAGCGGTACTGGACTGTCCAGTGAAGATTGTGAGGATTGGGAATCAGTTGTTACTGACTGGTCTTATTTAAGGGAGTCGCCTTCCCATCAGGGTTGCCGGTGATCAATTGTTCTGGTCTCAATCCTTGATTCCTGTTTACTTTGTAGCCTGCTGTGTCGTGTCTGCATCTCCTGCTAACAGATAAGACATTTTCTTCTTTTTGTTTTTGTGCTTGATTTTTGCATTTTGTCCTGCACTTCTGTGGGGGCCTTCAGGGTCCCCTCCGGGGGCTTTTGCCCTCTCAGTTTAGTTCAGCCACTGATGTTTTGTACATTTGCTTTTTCCAGTTTTTTCAGTGGCTGCTGTTTTGATTTTGTTACACCAGAGAACTAATTTAGGTGGTAGAGGTCGTGTGATCTCAGGTGTTTTTGAAATTAGTAGAGTTGGTGCTTTTCAGGGTTTTTTGGGATTGCAGTAAGTGCCCTTCCTATCCTTTTCTATTTAGATAGTTTGGGCCCCAACGTTTGCTCATTCTATTTTCTGTCTGTGTCAGTATTTCTTCTTGTCTAACCGCCATTACATGTTTGGGGGCTTTCTATGTTCTTTGGGGATCTGCTCCGGGGCAGATAGCTTTCCTCTTTCTATCTTTAGGTATAGTTAGTTTCTCAGGCTGTGACGAGGCGTCTAGGACCAACGTAGGAACGCTCCACGGCTGCCTCTAGTTGTGGTGGTTAGTCAGGGTACTGCAATCTCATAGATTCCAACTGCTCTGGTGTATTGCCTTTTTTACCTGCACTCCTCAGCTACCAAATCATAACAGTATCACCGGCCATAACTGAAATTTATATGTTACTCACAGAAGGGAAAAATATTGTGAAAGAAAAAAAAAAAGGTTGTCAGAGTTGTCAGAGATATTTTTCTGTTTGTTGCATTTTTTTTTTTTTCCCTCTGTATCTCTGGCTGCTGGGGAGGATTTTTTTTTCTCTCAATGGAGTTTGCACAGTTGTCTGGCCGTGTGGATCAGCTTGCCACTGAGGTTCGGAGTATTGCTACCTATCTTGCTGGTTGCCTGTTGTGGAACCTAGGATTCCCATGCCAAATTTGTTTTTGGGGGATCGAGCCAAGTTTCTGAATTTCAAAAATAATTGTAAATTGTTTTTTGCCTTAAAATCTAAGTCCTCAGGGAACGCAGCGCAGCAGGTTCAAATTGTCATCTCTCTCCTGCGCGGCGATCCTCAGGATTGGGCTTTTTCCCTGACACCTGGGGATCCTGTTTTGAGTGATGTTGATGCATTTTTTCAGGCGTTGGGGTTATTGTACGATGAGCCTAATGTCACTGATCAAGCTGAAAAAGCCTTGTTGGCATTAAATCAGGGGCTTGATGACGCTGAGTTATACTGTCAGAGATTCCGCAGGTGGGCAGTCCTGACCAAATGGAATGACGACGCTTTGGCAGCCCTTTTTCGGAAGGGTCTGTCAGATAATGTAAAGGATGTTATGGTGGGATTCCCTGTCCCCTCTGGTCTCAATGATTCTATGTCATTAGCGATTCAAATTGACAGACGTTTGCGTGAGCGGAGAAGTATGCGTGGAATAGTGTTGCCTTGTGAACCTGCTTCTGAACCCATGCAGTGTGATAGAGTGGTTTCTGGGGCACAGCGTCATGAGTTTCGAAAGCGCAATGGGTTATGTTTCTACTGTGGTGATGCCTCTCATGCTATTTCAGTCTGCCCTAAGCGGGGAAGACGTTTTGCACGCTCAGTTGTCTTGGGTAGTGTTCAGACTAAGTTTTTATTAACTGTTACTCTGATATGCTCTCTGTCCTCATTTTCTGCTCAGGCTTTCGTTGATTCGGGACCAGCTATTAACCTGATGGATTTTGATTTTGCTAAACGTTGCGGGTTTCCCTTGATACCCCTACAGAAGTCTGTTCCCCTACTGGGGATCGATTCTACCCCTTTGGCTGAGAATAAACCTCAGTTCTCTACTCAGGTGATAATGAGGGTTGAACCTGATCATCAGGAGAGCTGCAAATTTTTGGTTCTGTATAATCTGCATGACATTATCGTGCTGGGTTTCCCTTGGTTACAGTCTCATAATCCTGTTTTGGATTGGAAATCTGTGTCTGTAACCAGTTGGGGCTGCCAATGTGTTAATACCAACACTCCTATTTTTTCTGCCTCCCCCCAGGCTCAGGATGTTCCTGACTTTTTGATTGATTTTTC
Organism: Oophaga sylvatica; assembly: GCA_033576555.1. Lineage (NCBI taxonomy): Eukaryota > Metazoa > Chordata > Amphibia > Anura > Dendrobatidae > Oophaga > Oophaga sylvatica. The sequence continues at coordinate 562,457,670 of JARQOD010000003.1, forward strand.
TGATGTGTTTAGCGAAAGTAAATCTGCATCTTTGCCTCCCCATAGGAGCTATGACTGCGCTATTGAATTAGTGCCTGGTAGTAAATTCCCTAAAGGTCGCCTTTTTAACTTGTCTGTACCTGAACATGACGCTATGCGGTCTTATATCAAGGAGTCATTGGAGAAGGGTCATATCAGACCATCCTCTTCACCCTTAGGTGCCGGTTTTTTCTTTGTGGCCAAAAAGGATGGTTCATTAAGGCCGTGTATTGATTATCGTCTTTTGAACAATATTACTGTGAAATATCAATATCCGTACCCTTGATTTCTGACCTGTTTTCCAGGGTGAAAAACGCTACTTGGTTTACCAAGCTTGACCTCAGGGGGCATATAACCTTATTCGCATTAAGCACGGGGATGAATGGAAGACGGCATTTAACACCCCTGAGGGGCATTTTGAGTACCTTGTGATGCCCTTTGGGCTCACTAATGCTCCTTCTGTCTTCCAGTCCTTCATGAATGACATTTTCAGGGATTTTGTGGATAAATTTCTGATTGTTTATTTGGATGATATCTTGATTTTTTCTAATGACTGGGACTCTCATGTGAAACATGTTCGAACTGTATTCCAGATTTTGAGAGAGAATGCTCTGTATGTGAAGGGATCAAAGTGTCTTTTTGGCGTACAGAGGATCTCATTTTTGGGATTCATTTTGTCCCCATCTGTTATTGAAATGGACCCGGTCAAGGTTCAGGCCATCTGTGATTGGGTCCAACCTACTTCATTAAAGGCTCTTCAAAGATTTTTGGGTTTTGCCAATTTTTATCGTAAATTTATTGGTAATTTCTCGGTTATTGTTAAACCATTAACTGATTTGACCAAAAAGGGTTCTGATGTGGTGAATTGGCCTCCTGAGGCAGTCTCTGCATTTCAGGAACTTAAGCAGAGATTCACTTCTGCTCCTGTTCTACGGCAGCCTGATGTTTCTCTGCCATTTCAGGTGGAGGTTGATGCCTCTGAAATTGGGGCAGGTGCCGTTTTGTCCCAAAGAGATCCAGAGACCTCTAAAAGTAACCCTTGTGCCTTTTTCTCTCGAAAATTTTCTCCTACTGAACGTAATTATGACGTGGGTAATCGGGAGTTATTGGCCATGAAGTGGGCTTTTGAAGAGTGGAGACATTGGCTGGAGGGAGCCAAACATCAGGTGGTGGTCCTTACTGACCATAAGAATCTGGTTTATCTGGAATCTGCCAAGCGACTTAATCCTAGACAGGCCAGTGGGCCTTGTTTTTCACACGTTTTAATTTTGTGGTTTCCTTTCTTCCTGGCACTAAGAATTTTAAGGCGGATGCCCTCTCGAGGAGTTTCCTTGCGGACTCTCCTGAGGTATCTGATCCTTCTGTTATTTTGAAAGAAGGTGTAGTTCTTTCCGCCATCTCGCCCAATTTGAGACTGGCTCTGGAGGGGTGTCAGGAGGATAGGCCCGAGCGCTGCCCTGTTGGGAAATTGTTGGTCCCGGACCAGTGGAAAAAGAGTGTGATGTCTGAGATTCATTGTTCCGCGTTGGCCGGTCATCCCGGAATTTTTGGTACCAGAGACTTGGTTAGTCGGTCCTTTTGGTGGCCTACCTTGTCTCGTGATGTCAGGGAATTTGTGCAGTCCTGCGGGACTTGCTCTCGCTCCAAGCCTTGCTCTCGCTCTAGTGGTTTGTTGATCCATTGCCTGTGCCCAAGAGACCATGGACCCATATCTCTATGGATTTCATTTCCGACCTCCTGTTTCTCAGAGAATGACCGTCATCTGGGTGATTTGTGATAGGTTTTCCAAGATGATACATCTTGTGCCATTACCTAAGTTGCCTTCCTCCTCTGAATTGGTGCCTTTGTTCCTTCAGCACGTGGTTCGTTTACACGGCATTCCTGAGAACATTGTGTCTGACAGAGGAGTCCAGTTTGTTTCCAGATTTTGGAGGACCTTTTGTTCTAAGCTTGGTGTTCAGTTGTCTTTCTCCTCGGCGTTTCATCCTCAGACCAATGGTCAAACTGAGAGAACAAACCAGACATTGGAGACTTATCTAAGATGCTTTGTGTCTGCTGATCAGGATGACTGGGTCTCTTTTTTGCCTTTGGCTGAGTTTGCTCTTAATAATAGAGCTAGCTCTGCCACTTTGATGTCTCCATTTTTCTGTAATTCTGGGTTTCACCCTCGATTTTCTTCAGGACAGACGGAGGCTTCTGCCTGTCCAGGTGTTGACTCTGTTGTGGAGCGTATGCAACAGATTTGGGACCAGGTAGTGGAGAGGTTGTCCCTCTCTCAGGAGAGGGCCCTAGCGGTTTGCTAACCGGCATAGGACTGATGGTCCTCGGTTTAAAGTGGGGGACTTGGTCTGGTTGTCCTCAAAAAATATTCCTATGAGAGTGGCATCTCCTAAATTTAAGCCTAGGTTCATTGGACCTTATAAGATCATGGAGATTCTTAATCCTGTTTCTTTTCGTTTGCTTCTTCCAGGGACATTTAAGATCCATAACGTGTTCCACAAGTCCTTGTTGAAGAGGTTTGTTGAGCCAGTGGTTCCTTGCTTTGCCTCCTGACCTGTTTGGTTGAGGGCAATCTGGAGTTGTGGTTGAGAAAATATTGAATTCTCGTTTTTCTAGACGAAGACTCCAGTATTTGGTTAATGGAGAGGTTATGGTCAGGAAGACAATTCTTGGGTGTTTGCTTCGGACATCCATGCTAGGAGACTCATCCGTGCGTATCATAGAACTCATCCTGACCGACCTGGTTGCTCAATGAGGGTTCGGTGACCCCTCCTCAAGGGGGGGGTACTGTTGTGAATTGGATTGAATGAGTTCTGAGCAGAGGCTCCCTCTGGTGGTTACAAGCGGTATACTAGTGAAGATTGTGAGGATTGGGAATCAGGTGTTACTGACTGGTCTTATATTAAGGGAGTCCTTTCCCATCAGGGTTGCCGGTGACAATTGTTCTGGTCTCAATCCTTCATTCCAGTTTCCCTTGTAGCCTGCTGTGTCGTGTCTGCATCTCCTGCTAACAGATAAGAATTTTCTTCTTTTTGTTGTTGTGCTATTTTTTGCATTTTGTCCTGCACTTCTTGGGGGCCTTCTGGGTCCCCTCCGGGGGCTTTTGCCTCTCAGTTTAGTTCAGCCACTGATGTTTTGTACTTTTGCTTTTTCCAGTTTTTTCAGTGGCTGCTGTTTTGATTTTGTTACACCAGAGAGCTAATTTAGGTGTGAGTTGGATGAGTGTAGTTGTGATTCTCAGGTTGTTTTTGAAATTAGTTAAGAAAATGTTGGTCGCTTTTCCGACGGGTATTTTTGGGGATGACGTAGACCCAGTAAGTGGTCCCCAATTCCTATCCTTTTCTATTTAGATAGTTTTGTGGCCCCAACGTTTGCTCATTCTATTTTCTGTCTGTGTCAGTATTTCTTCTTGTCTAACCGCCATTACATGTTTGGGGGCTTTCTATGTTCTTTGGGGATCTGCTCCGGGGCAGATAGCTTTCCTCTTTCTATCTTTAGGTATAGTTAGTTTCTCAGGCTGTGACGAGGCGTCAGGACCAACGTAGGAACGCTCCACGGCTGCCTCTAGTTATGGTGGTTAGTCAGGGTACTGCAATCTCATAGATTCCAACTGCTCTGGTGTATTGCCTTTTTTACCTGTACTCCTCAGCTACCAAATCATAACAGTCCATATCTCTGGAACAAAAGAAAAATAAACAAAACAAAAAAATAAACCAACAGGGAAACAGCAGGAATAAAATCAGAAAAAAAAGCAACTGTCGACCTACTGACAGGTCCTTACTAGGTCACAAGTGACCAGTTTTTACTCTTCTTTTATTCCTGCCTCTCACTCAAGTTTGCCATTTTTTTTTTATTCTGCCATACAGTTTTTGAGATACGGGCCTTTTCATTTAGTTCTAATATTTATAGGTCTTACAGGAGGCGTGGCTTACAGGCTAATGCAGAGTAGCCCAAAGACACTGCCCCAGAGGATCCTGTGAGCCACACCCTCTTTTAATGAAGACCATAAAAAGTAGAAAAGTAGCAGTAAATAAGTAGACTCAGGATTATAAAAAAAAAGGCATTCTCAGAGGAGCAGCGGCAAAAAAATAACAAAAAATGCATACTTCTAACCTGGTGATGGGTTCACTATAAGTAGTTTTCCACTGTCATTTTTCCGATCCTCGTTAACATAACAGTAGTAGTGAGCTTCGTACAATTCATAAGAATCGCCCAAACAAAATCTGATGTACATGGTCCTGTTACAACGCTTTCCATTGTACTTATACAAGTTATTCTCAGCCTTAATGTTCACATATATTCTGAATTTACACTAATAACATCAGTGGCAGTGGATGTAAATGTGGTGTTGCGGGATCAGTTGAGGATGGATCCGTGGCCTGATGATGATTTATGATGGCGACACTTGTAAGATCTTCTACCTAGTAACACGTTAGGAGTCTGATCTGACAACGCTGCCTCCCACAGTCCCCAACTAAACTCCCATTCTGTCTTCCAGCGAGTGATGCGATCTGGAAAGGTTTACGGAGTTCATAGCTATGTTCTGGCTGGATGCGCCCACTCGCCTATGCTCCCATGGAGTGCTGCCACAGACACGGTTTAAAGAGACCGCGCTGCACTTTGCAGGGTCTTCGTTTAGAGGTCGCACTAAAGAGGATTATGAGCATTTTTGATGAGAAAGGTTAAATGATGTAGATTCCATCTAACCCAAATATATTAAATATATACACAAGGATATTACTTTATTAGGATGGAAACATCTTAAATATAAGGTACATAGGTAAAGCGGCACAGGAGCGGCCCCTTGGACTAGTCATCTTAGTCACATCACCCCCAGCCTGCTACTAAAAACATGTTTATATGAAAGGTCACAGGGTTTCAAAGAAAAAAATACACGGCTGCAATAACGGAGACGGTCTCATGATTCGAGCACCATGAATTAGGAAAGTATTGAAAATTCCACTCTAGAAATTTTTTTAATAAATGTGACTATTCCTTATTAAAAAAAAATCTCACTGGTTGGGTTCTACAAAATCCCAATAGGGTTCCTTAAAGAGGTATTCTCAAGTTTGGAAGTTATCCATGGGATGGAAGATAACCACTTGATCGCTTGGGTCCCAAAGATCCAGAAAAAAGTCAAGCCTGATGATATGTTCTGCCACTTCATTCATTCTTATTGGGACCTCTGGAGATAGCACTTTGTCTTCGAGACTGCCGTAAGAATGAATGGGACGGACATGCGTATGATTGACCACCATACCATTCACACTGTTCTAGGGATTGGTGAGGGTTGGACCCCCAGCAATCGGAAACTTACCCCCTATTCAATAGGTAGGGGAAAACTTCCAAACGTGATAATACTGCTTTAAAATTTTCTTAAGCTAGTCACATACATTATTATATCAACTGAACCGGGACAAGTGGAACCGAAAACCATCTAATGTGAATGGGAGTGTCCTGACTTTTCCATCTGACAGCAGATGTCAGCAGAACAAAGGATCAGGCTGCTCGATTTCAACATGCACGATAGTATTGTCCTCAAGCGACATAAGCCTCCGCCAGGGGTGTCTGACAGCAGCTCGTTCCCCTGTCCCCATTTAGGCGAGCCAGACATTTATGTCTGTTGGGAGGAATAGTGTATGGCCAGCTGTAAGTGGACTACAGACATAAGAGAGTAGTCAGCCAAGTAAACCAGGAGTGGTCAGTGGCCGGCAGACACCACCGATGCGGCTTACATCCAGGGGAAGTCCTGCCATTCCTCATTGACATTATAAGTGGATCCTGTGGAGATAAAAAAAATTCTAAAGTACATTAGTCGGCGCTTGGTAGATACGGCTCCTGTGTGGAGTGGGATTCAGCATCACTATTGTGCAAGATCCAAACATTCATCACATATTACAATGTCAAGAGCAAGTAAAAAACAAAGCTGTTAAAATTACATATTCTGCCGTTCATTCCCCACAAGTAGAAAAGTACAAATTGTATAAACTTACAGGCAAATTAGTAAAAACTTGAAATGTGCTTCGTAAAAAATTTATCAGGTCCATCAGGTACCCGCTGGCTCTCCCGTCCGGCTCAGACATTGTCCAGTTGTAGTCAGCCAGTTGGACAAATTCATCAATTTTCAGGTTGAGTTTGGTGTAGATCTCCTCCTCGGCGGCATGCCTGGCGTCCTGAACAGAACAGGACACGGGTTAGGTTCTTGTCCATTACGTCAAGTCTGATATATTCTCTGGAGCTTCCTCAACACGACAAGTAGACATTTGCTTTTAAATTCCGATCTACAATGGTGTAACTCATAAGTGATGCCTGGAGGACCATCCATCAAAGTGTCGCCGTTCCAGCAGTAACGCACTGACAGCCCAGTCTCCTGCCCAGCCTCTGCTAGTGAGCCAAACGCCCAAATTACCAGCCGGTTATAGATCATTTTTAAAAGCTTGTTAATCAGCAAAGAAACGTCCAGGAGATTACATTTTCTGCACGCGGATGAAATTTTCTCTAGGTTGGATGAATTTCATGAGGCTATGCTCACACTTCCATTTATTAGGAAATGGAATTACACATAAAAATAACTGAAATACTCAAATTTTATCATTTCAAGAGGACCTGTCACTTGACACAAATATTATACACTAGAAATAAGCCCGATGCTGTAGCATCGGGAGTGCGGTGAAAACGTCACCGCTATTCGCCACGCAGGCGCAGTAACAGCCGCGTCGTTACCGCGCATGCGCGGGTAGAGCAGGCAGAGCGCGCAGTTGTGGCTTTAGCGGCCACGAACTGCGCATGCGCAAGTGACATACACGTCACTGCTATTCCCGCGCATGTGTAGTAACGACTCGGCTGTTACAGTGCCTGCGTGGGAATAGCGGAGACGTGTATGTCACTTGCGCAGGCGCAGTTCATAGTCATAGCCTTGCGTCCACAAAGTGTGCCTGCGCAAGTGACACTGCTACGGAGCCTTATGGGATTCGGGACAGCGGCCGGAAGTCCCAACTGGCAATTATATAATAAGATATACTTTTTAAACTGTTGTAAATTCCACAGTTCTCCTGCATCCGGCGCTGTTTTTCTTTTGTTCCCGCACCTCTCCATTCCTCTTAATAGTAGGCAAATCTATACGGTTTAGCCAATTGGGTGTGTTCCTCATAAAAACACCCAGGAAAGAGCTAAAGGCCACGCCCACTTGGAATAAAAAAAAAAAGACCAGATTTACATACAGTGAAGAGAGGTCCATGGACCTCAGGAAAGAAGAGGTGCAGGAACAAAAAAAAAAAGAGAACAGCAGCATTTACAGCATTTTTTAAGGGTTAATTGTGCAATAAAAATGACCTATCAAATTATTTTTTATTATTTCTGATGTGGAAAATAAAAATGGAACTTTAAAAGAAAAAAAAATTGATTTGGACCAGTGTGATGGCTTTTTTTTGCGTGCCAAGCCCACATTTTATTCATACCATCCTGGGGTACGTACGATGTATTGATTGCTATTATTGCATTTTCTTAAGGAGATATTTAGGCCAAAAATGGCAAATCGGCCTTTTTTTTTATTTTTAGGGTGTTTATTATTGTACAGGTTAATTTTATTATTGGATGGATGAGGCTTTTTACAGATTAGGCAATACCAAATATGAGTAAGAATAAACGATGAGTAAGAATAGAAATTAAATTAATTGTCGTCGGCAGCGCATATCCCCGTGTAAAGAGGTGATGTACCACCGACAATATGACATTGCGACCAAGCGATCCCCTTACCGATCTTTATCTTCATACATCGGCCCATTTAAAAAGAGCAATTGAAAAACATGGCGATCAAATTTGGCAATCGGAGCTCATTTGGACACGCTTGTAAATGCAGATCGACAGATCTCAGAGGGGCGCCGTCCCGCAGACATTCTACCATTCGACTCACTGTCCTAGAGTCTCGGTGCCACATTTTAAGCAGTGGCAGAGTCTAGCAAATCCTTCACCTTCCATGGTACGCTGCTTTCTTCTAGAGGTGACTACCGGCCAATCTTTACAGCTCCGGCACGCACTATTTTGTATACAAACAGGACTATTTACTGCACCGCACCGTCTCCTCCTGACACCCGATAATGCACAGGAAACAAAACAAAGCTTAAAGTGCTGCTGTCACGCCATTATTCATCTACTTTACCCCGGACTGCAGCAAATAAGACAGATTTGTGCTGATCTGGCAGGCAATTGTGTAATAAGGATAAAGGCTCGCAGACAAGCAGCAATTACCATTACCAGCTCCACTGCCCATTGATAGTACCGAAATACCCAGCACTGGTAGCAGCTGGGGGGAACCGTGTGTCCATATGTGAGAATAGTTATGGATTTTAGGAGGCTTTCCAGTTACATTTTTGGAGAGCCATAACTTTCTTATTTTTCCGTTGATATTTTTCTGTTATTGGCTTCATTCTAGGGTTCATACGCCTCTACGATCGATTTTATTACACTTTGGGGGGCGAACAACGGCACTTTTGGCGTTTCCTTTTTTTTTATGGTGTTTACCGCATGGGTTAAATAATTTTATATTTCAACACGTTTTGACAGTGAATATATTTGTGTCATTTATTTTTGTATTGGAAAAAGAGGTTCTTTTATGCTTTTATTACATTTTATTATTTTTTACATTTATTTACATTTTATTATTTTTAAAAACGTTATTTTTTATTTTCATAATCACTTTTTTTTAGCTTAGCTTTTTTACGTTCCTCTAGGGAACGTAAACCAATGATCATTTGATCACTCGTACTTCAGTATTAATGTAAATGGTAAAAATCCCAATCCTATGATAGTCACTTTGTGGCTGGGCTTTGTGGGAGTACAAAGATGGTGACGTAGGGTTCAGTAGACTGCCGGATGCAATGGCAACCCATCGACAGCCTGCGATCCCTTCCTGGAGGTAATGGGCACTGAAATGGACACAAATTAAATGACACTGTGAAAGACTGACAGGCATTTAAGAGGTTAAACAGCAGTGATCCGAGCTTGCTCTGGTTGCTGCTGGTAGCTGCAGATGCTAACACTATAACACAACCCACACCTCTGTGTACAGCTCCCGGGACCCATGTGACGTTCATAAAACTGATGGCCTATCAGATCCCCCTTAATGGGTCCCATGTACTGTTTTAGTGGTGGCTGTGCTTGGTATGACAGTTTAAAAAAGCTTCGACCCGTTTAAAGGGTTTGTCCAAGATTAGAAAACCATGGATGCGCTCTTCCCAAAACAGGACCATTCCGGTCTACAGGTTGAGTGGTATTGCAGCTCAGCCCCATTCGCTTCAATAGAGCGGAACTGCAATACCACACACTACCTATAGATAGGTGTGGCGCTGTTTTTGAAAATATGCAGTTTCTCTTGGATGAGAAGATGAAGAAAAAATATTCTCCATCTTCTCCATTCTGTCAGTTCGTGGAAATTGGGCTGCACTCAGATGTCATCCGAGTGCAGTCCAATGTTTCCACGCGAATCCAATTAGGCCATACAGCGATTTTTTTCCTTGGACAGAGGAAAAAATCGGACGTGTGCACGGCCCCATAGAATAACACTGGTTCAAGCGCGATCCGATGTTTTGTCAGAATGCACCTGCTCTAAGGATGCCAATTTGAAAAGCTGGATAACCCCTTTAAATATACAACATGGATTAGTCGGATCCTCCATGGTGATAACCAGTGTTTAATTCTCTGTCCAAATGGGATAGTCCAATGACGCATAAGGGTAGAGGTTGTCCTCAGTGGTGAACCCCTTTAAAGGGGTTATTTACAATTAGACTAACATGGCTTCCTTCTTCCAAAAACAGCGCCACCCATCTATAGGCTGTGTGTGGTATTGCAGCTCAGCTCCCTTTAAGTGCATGGTGCATAGCTGCAATACTAGACACAGCCTGTAGACAGGGGTGGCGCTGTTTGTGGAAGAAAGTTGCCATATTTTCCTAAATCTGATCTACCTCTTTAAGTTTTGCTATGATCTGCTATGAATTATATGTAAAAATCAGATATAAACGAATGCAATGAATATTCTGGGATGGTCCCTTTATTTACCATAAACCTTACCTTGAAGGTGGACAGGCCATAAAGTCTGGTGGTGTGCACCGTCTCGGGTGAAATATTTGTAATATTTGTAATAAAATCCTCCAGGTATTTACAGGCTTGTTCCAGGTGTGTGGTGTTTTATGATGATCTGCACAAGCTACAAAGCAGAAAGGTAACAGGTTTGTGGCACAGCGTCCCACCCGATTTTTAAGGAGGTATTGTTCTTTGAGACGGTACAGAAATACATGGCAATTACTGTATTACAGGAAGCCGCACAGCTATAGCTCGCCCGGAGCAATGCTCGCAGACGTACATAGCTCCCTACACTGGAGGGACGGCACCAATACTTGTTATGACCGGTGATCTGGCACAATTCATTCATGACCCACATTAAACAGCGTGCAACTGCCTAGTAGATACTGGGAACACTGGAGTCATAAAGACCACATTTTTCATTGGAGACGATCTGTAGGTTGGGACCCAGTCCTGACTGCTTGGACGAAGGGACCACATAAATACCATATCTGTAGGGTATTCTTAGATCAAAGTCAAAGGGACGTACGGCTCCGAAAATGACCAGTATCCATTCATTCTATGGGGCGATACTGAGACTGATGGTCAGTCACATCACGGGAGTCACAGCCCTCTACCAGATGCATCGTATGATGGATACCACCATTGTCCATCGGACCTTACTGACCTAATAGATAGCTGTAAGACAAATGATGGTTTGGCCAATCAGTCAGCCGGCGGCTATCTCTTCCGACTCCTCCATACAGAGGAGCGCTCGCTCAGCCAAGTGCTCCTGTGTTCTCTACAATAGTGCAGGTCCCAGACTCCTCAGGTGACGGCCTAACGCACCAAGAACACAAGGATTGGCAGGCCCAAATTGGATCATCTGTAGGTCAAGAGTCGGGAGGCCCTCGTACACATTAGACTGCCGGCCGAGCCCCAATATAGGCAAGCTCGGCCAACATTAGTCGAACGTGAGAAGCAGCCTTTACAATCGGGTCCGTCAGGTTTGGTTGTGGTTTCCATTATTCTGACAGGAAGGATATAACTACAAAAATTATAGACAAAAATGGCAGAAATTGCAAAAGGAGGCTTCAACTTCTTTTTTTAAGGGTCAACCGGTTAGCATTGTTACTAAACTGGACCGCAACTGAACGCTCACTATTGCAGTGATGTTAGTCATATTGATTCCATCTAGAGTTAGACACCTGTCCTTGGCGGCATCCAGTCCAGTCCCTCGTGACAGCCGGACAAGGGAAGTCTTCATTTCAGAGGCATCCAGTCCAGTCCTTTGTGACAGCCGGACCAGAGAAGTCTTCATTTCTGAGGCATCCAGTCCAGTCCTTTGTGACAGCCGGACCAGAGAAGTCTTCATTTCTGAGGAATCCAGTCCAGTCCTTCGTGACAGCCAGATCAGGGAAGTCTTCATTTCTGAGGCATCCAGTCCAGTCCTTCGTGACAGCCAGACCAGGGAAGTCTTCATTTCTGAGGCATCCAGTCCAGTCCTTCGTGACAGCCGGTCCAGGGAAGTCTTCATTTCTGAGGCATCCAGTCCAGTCCTTCGTGACAACCGGTCCAGGGAAGTCTTCATTTCTGAGGCATCCAGTCCAGTCCTTCGTGACAGCTGGTCCAGAGAAGTCTTCATTTCTGAGGCATCCAGTCCTGTCCTTCGTGACAGCTGAACCAGGGAAGTCTTCATTTCTGAGGCATCCAGTCCTGTCCTTCGTGACAGCCGGTCCAGAGAAGTCTTAATTTCTGAGGTCGGCATCCTCAACGCCTCTAGGGTTTAACTGCACTAGTAGCACTGGGCTAAGGATGGCGGCCACAGAAGTGAGGACTGCCAAGGAGTACCGGAGTAAACTCTGGAGCTGGGCAGCACACAATCGACTAGCACTGGTAAACACTAGAAGCGGCCAGGATGGAAGACAAAAATGTACGGGTTCTGGTTGCCACAGAAAACCGGCAGGACACTGGATCAGTGCATTGCAAATCAGCAACCAGTTTTTGGAATATATGGCCTTTTATATGCAAGAATTAAAGAGTCGTGGTTTTTTTTTATAGACAACCCCTGAATATGAGAACCACTTCGATCAACCACGATCTGATTTAACACGAGCTGCTCATTTTCCTTACAGTGGCCACTACTGGGGAAATTATGTATTGCACAAGGCGATAAAATGGTTGTACATATTATAAATGGATTAAGGCTAGGCACTACTAGAGGGTGCTTTAGAGCCTGTAAAGTGACTGCTGAGCTAATTTATAAGGAAATTCAGGAATTTACAAGGTAGATAAAAATGCCAATGCCTGGCCAGGAGAAGGACACATCGGGAAGGATTTTTACACGTACACCTTAGCTTGTCTCCAATTCGACAAAGTCTCTTAATTCCTGCCCCCCAGTGTAATACTTACTTCTGTCAGACCTATATGAGGCTTTTTGATGAGGTTTTGCAGACCGCTGCTTAAGGTCCTTGTGAGAAGTAAGTTAGTAGATTTCCGGAGCAGATCATCAATCTCCGTGGAGCTGAAATTAATCATAAAACATATTTCTTTAAAAAAAAAAGCAGAATTCCCATAGACAGCCAGTAAAAGTGAACCAAGGTGAAGCCTGAATTACGTGAATGTCGTATATATGTTTCTACAACATGTCCTCTGTCTGCAGCCACAAGTGTCAATCAGGACATTCCCAGATTTCCTTCCACCTCAGGCGCCACAAAGAACAAACCTTTGACACTTACACTCGGAGCGCGTCCCATAGGGGAATTATTACAAGGACAGAATATGCAAAAATCCCAGAAAATGAATGAAAGTGTTTCTTTGTTGAAAGACTTATCGGAGAATCCATCAATGGCGGAAGGAAATAACATTAACTATTTACTGGAGTAGAAAAATTAATGGCGGCGTATACCGACGACCCCAATACAATAAGCTTAAATGTAACCTTAAAGTCTATAAAATGGCATTATTGTATGGGATTCATACGTTATTAGAAAACATGTAGATGGCCAAAGGGAGGATATGTGAAATTCAAGAAAAATTAGACATAACTGAAGAGTGTCATGTAAAGGGCTACATAATAGGTGTAGGGAAAAGTGCTAATGTCTAGTGGAATTTCTATGCAATTCTGCATTTAACGGGAGATTTATTGCAGCTCATACAGGTTTCTCCCATAGTAAAACAGCTTCAAAAGCTGCTGACTTGTAGTTGGAATTTCCCAGCCACCCTGCAGTATATCCTGAGTTTCAAGGGTACGTTCCTTTGCAGCAAAATCCACATCTCGCTACAAAAATGGTGCACACATGCTTTGACATGCTGTGGTCTTAACATTAATTTACGCTGCTGGTGCGTGAGATTTTTTAAAATTAAATGCACAATGCTGGTACCATAAAATGCGCCGGAATGGAAGAAAATCTGCTACATGGCTAAGGGGATTTTCAAACGTGACGTTTTTGCTGCGGAAAAAAATTGCACTTTACAGTATTGGCAAAGTGAATGAAATTTCTGAAATCTCATGCATATTTGTTTCTTGACAATTTGAACCAATCAAAACAGTTTTTTTTTTCAAATCTGCAGAAAGTCAGTTCTTTCAGCATTTTTGCAGCGTTTTTCACCTATTCTAATGAAAAGGGGAAAAAAAAACATGTAAAAAGGTATAAAAAACTAGCACAAAAACGCCACCTGTGAATATACCCTTATAGTGGATGGGCACAAAGATTTGTCCACTGTGGAAGATCCGCGGCAGCAAATTTCTCACCAGGTAGTGCAAAGTTTGCTGTGGAAATACTGCAGATTTATCGCAGATTGTGCCCTTTGCAGTGGGTGAAAATCGTAAGAAAAAGAATAAATTGACAGGTTGTAGATGTCAAATTTCTCTACATTGTGTGCCATGAGGTTTTATAACATCTGGTGCTGTAATGTGCAAAGGATTTTACATTCCAGACTGAAAATCCACGGCGTATCTGCGTGGACTCACCCTTGAGAGAATTGATATTTCTGCAAGTATTCAAGGTTTGCTCCAAAAGTAATTTTATTGAGTTGTCTGCCAACGCATGAGCCGAATGTTGGTGGGGTTTTGGTAATGGTTAAACTCTACCGCTAATATTCTGTAAATTTTGTTGTCGTCAGACGGATGGTATCTTAGCGGCAGTCTTCCAAAATGGTGGCTGACATACAGTGCCTTGCCAAAGTATTCGGCCCCCTGGAACTTTTCAACCTTTTCCTACTTATCATGCTTAAACATAAAGTTACCAAATGTAAATTTTTGGTGAAGAATCAACAACAAGTGGGACACAATTGTGAAGTTGAATGAAATTTATTGGTTATTTAAAATTTTTGTGGAAATACAAGAACCGAAAAGTGGGGCGTGCAATATTATTTCGCCCCTTTAACTTAATACTTTGTTGCACCACCTTTTGCTGCGATTACTGCTGCAAGTCGCTTGGGGTATGTCTCTATCAGTTTTGTACATTGAGAGACTGAAATTCTTGCCCATTCTTCCTTGGCAAACAGCTCGAGCTCAGTGAGGTTGGATGGAGATCGTTTGTGAACAGCAGTTTTCAGCTCTTTCCACAGATTCTCGATTGGATTCAGGTCTGGACTTTGACTTGGCCATTCTAACACCTGGATACGTTTATTTGTGAACTATTCCATTGTAGATTTTGCTTTATGTTTGGGATCATTGTCTTGTTGGAAGACAAATCTCCGTCCCAGTCTCAGGTCTTTTGCAGACTCCAACAGGTTTTCTTCAAGAATGACCCTGTATTTGGCTCCATCCATCTTCCCATCAATTTCAACCATCTTCCCTGTCCCTGCTGAAGAAAAGCAGGCCCAAACCATGATGCTGCCACCACCATGTTTGACAGTGGGGATGGTGTGTTCAAGGTGATGAGCTGTGTTGCCTTTACGCCAAACATATCATTTGGCATTGTTGCAAAAAAGTTCGATTTTGGCTTCATCTGACCAGAGCACCTTCTTCCACATGTTTGATGTGTCTTCCAGGTGGCTTGTTGCAAACTTTAAACAACACTTTTTATGGATATCTTTGAGAAATAGCTTTCTTCTAGCCACTCTTCCATAAAGGCCAGATTTGTGCAGTGTACGACTGATTGTTGTCCTATGGACAGACTGTCCCACCTCAGCTGTAGATCTCTGAAGTTCATCCAGAGTGATCATGGGCCTCTTGGCTGCATCTCTGATCAGTCTTCTCCTTGTTTGAGATGAAAGTTTAGAGGATGGCTGGGTCTTGGTAGATTTGCAGTGGTATGATACTCCTTCCATTTCAATATGATCGCTTGCACAGTGCTCCTTTGGATGTTTAAAGTTTAATTTTGGAAATCATTTTGTATCCAAATCTGGCTTTAAACTTCTCCACAACAGTATCACGGACCTGCCTGTTCCTTGGTCTTCATGATGCTCTCTGTGCTTTAAACAGAACACTGAGACTATCACAGAGCAGGTGCACTTATACGGAGACTTGATTACACACAGGTGGATTATATTTATCATCAGTAGTCATTTAGGACAACATTAGATCATTCAGAGATCCACAATGAACTTCTGGAGTGAGTTTGCTGCATTGAAAGTAAAGGGGCCGAATAATATTGCACACCCCACTTTTTAGTTTTTGTATTTCCACAAAAATTTAAAATAACCAATAAATTTCGTTCAAGTTCACAATTGTATCCCACTTGATGTTGATTCTTCACCAAAAGTTTAAATATGGTATCTTTATGTTTGAAGCATGATATGTGGGAAAAGGTTGAAAAGTTCCAGGGGGCCGAATACTTTCGCAAGGCACTGCAGATGTGCAGAGGTGTGCCACCGAATTCCTACATGCCGAAAAATTTGCACCCACTGACATCCATCGATGCTTGCGGAGACGATCCAGAAGATGTCAGCACAGTGAGGCGGTGGGTGATGCTTTTCAAGAGTGGTGAAAATTACGTGGAAGACGAGTCTCGTTCCGAGCGTTCCTGCACAGCCGTCAGCTCTCAAAATGAAGAGCTCCTCGATCAGTTCATCCAAACGAATCGGCAGATTACGACCAGGGAACTATGTACAGGGCTTAATATCTGCTTTAATATATGGGAAAAAATGTTGGCAAAGTCGGGTTATCGCAAACGTTTATGCCAAGTGGGTCTCATGGATGCAGGCCCAGGAACAGAAAGAGTATTGAATGCAGCTCTGTCCGGACCTGCTGGACCATTGAGCAATTTTGCAAAATTTGGCTGCCCTGTCCTAGAACATCAGCTGTATATTCCGGGTTTGGTGCCTTCAGACTTCCATGTCTTTGGGCCAATGAAGGTGGCACCATTTTCCAGATGATTACGCGGTCATCGCTGGTTTAAAAACGTGCTGGTTCAGATGATTCCAGGCCCGTCATGCAGGTTCTAGTTTATTGGTTGCAAAAATGCAAAAACCAATGGTAGTGACTGTGGACAAATGAATTTTATAGCTGAAATCTTGCTCTATTCCGCTGTGTTATTATGCTCTCTGCACCTGTTGTATTTGCCTTATAATTAGGCATTACTTTCAGATCAAACCTCATATATCATAATTTTGGAAGGTCAGCAAAAGTGTCTCACCTTGCACATTCCTCATATAGGCAGGATTATGACGGCCAACCAAAACCTGATGACAATATCTAATTTCCTCTGCTTACGTTGCATCAAACCAAGACCTTCCAATGCATTTACAAAGGGGCAAAATTAGATCTACGGTAAGTCCCAGGTAGTTCTCTTTTTGTACACCCTAAAATTTGATTTGCTTTTGCAGCTGCTGCTTGGCATTGAGATGCTGATGTTTTGTTTATTGATAGCTGGTATGCCAAACTCTTCTTATTTGCAGTTTTTTGCTACTTGCAATTCCACCTGTAAAGTCATTAATTAAAATACTGACTTTTCTAATTATTCAGAAGCAGCAGAAACTGTAAAACTGTGAGGTGCTGACAAGGAATAAACCAACTGCCCCCGAAAGGCTGCAGGCAAGTGCTGCCATCAAGTGTATATATGCAGTACTGCATCAGGGGGTTTGTAGAGGGGTCATGGGCAATAGGAAAAAAAAATAATGAAATGGATATGTTGTATATATAGGACAGACGAATGCAGCAATGTCTTATGTTCTGGTTAGTCTCGCGCTATGGGACTTCATTAAAAAAGCAATTTATTATACAATTTGGGTTCTCACAAACTTTGCTCATTTAGTGGTTTTAGATCTTTTAGTCGGATGTCTCTCTGGTTACTGAAGTACAATTATCAGCATTTCAGATTTTCAAACATTTATTGATAAATACATGAAGTTTATGCAAAGACTCATTATTTGCAGCGTTGACCCTTATCTTCCAGACTTCCACCCTTCGCCCCGGCAGCTGGATATCAGCTTCTGGGCCAAATCTTGACGATGACTGGCCATTCTTGCCTAACCAATGCTCGGACATTATCACAATTTCTGAGTTTTTGTTTGTCCCCCCACTTTATGAGGACTGACCACAGGTTCTCATTGGGCTGAGAGCTGGGGAGTTTCCTTGCCATGGACCCAAAATGTCAATCTTTTGTTATCACTTTTGCCTTGTGACATGGGCTCCATCATGCTGGAGAAACCATTGTTCATCACTAAATTGCTCCTGGATCGCTGGCAGAAGTTGCTCTTGGGGGATGATTAGATCCAATTCTCTATTCATGGCAGTGTTTTTAGGCAAGTGATACCACTCCATGCATGAAAAGCCCCCCACCCATGAATGGTCTATTGATGCGTTACCACCGGCATGGCCGATAGCTGGGAATGAGACGTTGTATGAATGTTCCTTCCTCAATTATTGCCTCCTATAAATGGGCTTTAATCCAGTATCAGCTGAGTAAAGAGATTCCATTAAATCACATCTACACATTGCTGAATATGTCTGTGCAATATTTAGACTTGAGAGTCCTCAGTGGTTGATACCTTTTAATGGCTAACTGAAAAGATGGTAACAAATTGCAAGCTTTCGAGACTACTCAGGTCTCTTCATCAGGCTAAACTAATACAAAATCTGAAGAATCACATATTTATATACACAAAAGGACACAGGAATAATGGAGGATACCAGAATGTACCGCATCTTTATGGAACTAAAACCACTTCTGAACATTATTCCTGTGTCCTTTTGTGTATATAAATATGTGATTCTTCAGATTTTGTATTAGTTTAGCCTGATGAAGAGACCTGAGTAGTCTCGAAAGCTTGCTATTTGTTACCATCTTTTCAGTTAGCCATTAAAAGGTATCAACCACTGAGGACTCTCAAGTCTAAATATTATTCTATCTACTGGCTAACACGGTACAAAGATATGCATCTTTCCTATGTCTGTGCAGAAACTGACTTGCGATGTGGATTTTATGCAGTAAGTGAAATCTGTACGTGGATTTCAGCGTGGAAGGAAATGAAGGGGTGAGATCTAGGGAAACCGGCAACAAAATCCACAGCAAAATCCGCAGGTAAAAGGAACAGATTCTGGTGAAGATAAACTGTGTGAATTTATACCCGCAGTACCTAGTGGCGGGATGGTAAGCTGTCCATGCCTTCAGTAAAGGAAAAAAAAACAACCCCTACATACCCAACATAAAATACAGATTTTTATAGAGAAAAAAAACTATGTAAAATTAAAAAATACAAACTAACAAAGCTGCAAAACTAATTTGTTTTTTACCTTTCGGGATAAAATAACAATTACAGACAACCTTTTCTATAGACAAAAAATCATAAATGCAAAAACTGCCAGCAATAAATGTCTATTGGTGGGAAAACTAATAAAAAAGACATTACCGCATCCGCTACTGTGCTGTCCGTGTACTGTCTGTGTGCCATCCGTGTCCCGGCCTTGTGCTATCCGTGTCCCGGCCGTGTGCTACCCGTGTCCCGGCCGTGTGCTATCTATATCCCGGCCGTGTTCTATCAGTGTCCCGGCCGCGTGCTATCAGTGTCCCGGCCGCGTGCTATCAGTGTCCCGGCCGCGTGCTATCAGTGTCCAGGCCGCGTGCTTCATGTCCGCCGTTGTCCCGGCGCGTGCTATTCCGTGTTCCGGCCGCGTGCTATCCGTGTCCGTCCGCGGCCGCGTGCTATCAGTGTCCCGGCCGTGTGCTATCCGTGTCCCGGCCGTGTGCTATCCGTGTCCCGGCCGTGTGCTATCCGTGTCCCGGCCGTGTGCTATCCGTGTCCCGGCCGTGTGCTATCAGTGTCCCGGCCGTGTGCTACTCGTGTCTCGGCCGTGTGCTATCCGTGTCCCGGCCGTGTGCTATCCGTGTCCCGGCCGTGAGCTTGTGCCGGCCGTATGCTATCCATATCCCGGCCGTGTGATATCCGTGTCCCGGCCGTGTGCTATCCGTGTCCCGGCCGTGTGCTATCCGTGTCCCGGCCGTGTGCTATCAGTGTCCAGGCCGTATGCTATCCATATCCCGGCCGTGTGCTATCCGTGTCCCGGCCGTGTGCTATCAGTGTCCCGGCCGTGTGCTATCCGTGTCCCGGCCGTGTGCTATCCGTGTCCCGGCCGCGTGCTATCAGTGTCCCGGCCGTGTGCTATCAGTGTCCCGGCCGTGTGCTACTCGTGTCTCGGCCGTGTGCTATCCGTTGTCCCGGCCGTGTGCTATCCGTTGTCCCGGCCGTGAGCTATCAGTGTGCCGGCCGTATGCTATCCGTGTCCCGGTCGTGTGCTATCAGTGTCCCGGCCGCGTGCTATCCGTGTCCCGGCCGTGTGCTATCCGTGTCCCGGCCATGAGCTATCCGTGTCCCGGCCGTGTGCTATCCATGTCCCGGCCATGAGCTATCAGTGTGCCGGCCGTGAGCTATCAGTGTGCCGGCCGTATGCTATCCATATCCCGGCCGTGTGCTATCCGTGTCCCGGCCGTGTGCTATCCGTGTCCCGGCCGTGAGCTATCAGTGTGCCGGCCGTATGCTATCCATATCCCGGCCGTGTGCTATCCGTGTCCCGGCCGTGTGCTATCCGTGTCCCGGCCGTGTGCTATCCGTGTCCCGGCCGTGTGCTATCAGTGTCCAGGCCGTATGCTATCCATATCCCGTCCGTGTGCTATCCGTGTCCCGGCCGTGTGCTATCAGTGTCCCGGCCGTGTGCTATCAGTGTCCCGACCGCGTGCTATCGGTGTCCCGGCCGCGTGCCATCCGTGTCCCGGCCGCACGGTATCCGTGTCCCGGCCGTTTGCTATCCGTGTCCCGGCCGTGTGCTATCCGTTGTCCCGGCCGTTTGCTATCCGTGTCCCGGCCGTGTGGTATCCGTGTCCCGGCCGTATGCTATCCGTGTCCCGGCCATGTGGTATCCGTGTCCCAGCCGTGTGCTATCCGTGTCCCAGCCTAGTGGAGGGATGGTAAGCTGTCCATGCCTTCAGTAAAGAAAAAAAAAACAACCCCTACATACCCAACATAAAATACAGATTTTTATAGAGAAAAAAAACTATGTAAAATTAAAAAATACAAACTAACAAAGCTGCAAAACTAATTTGTTTTTTACCTTTCGGGATAAAATAACAATTACAGACAACCTTTTCTATAGACAAAAAATCATAAATGCAAAAACTGCCAGCAATAAATGTCTATTGGTGGGAAAACTAATAAAAAAGACATTACCGCATCCGCTACTGTGCTGTCCGTGTACTGTCTGTGTGCCATCCGTGTCTCGGCCTTGTGCTATCCGTGTCCCGGCCGTGTGCTACCCGTGTCCCGGCCGTGTGCTATCTATATCCCGGCCGTGTTCTATCAGTGTCCCGGCCGCGTGCTATCAGTGTCCCGGCCGCGTGCTATCAGTGTCCCGGCCGCGTGCTATCAGTGTCCAGGCCGCGTGCTATCCGTGTCCCGGCCGCGTGCTATCCGTGTCCCGGCAGCGTGCTATCCGTGTCCCGGCCGCGTGCTATCAGTGTCCCGGCCGCGTGCTATCAGTGTCCCGGCCGTGTGCTATCCGTTGTCCCGGCCGTGTGCTATCCGTGTCCCGGCCGTGTGCTATCCGTGTCCCGGCCGTGTGCTATCCGTTGTCCCGGCCGCGTGCTATCAGTGTCCCGGCCGTGTGCTATCAGTGTCCCGGCCGTGTGCTACTCGTGTCTCGGCCGTGTGCTATCAGTTCCCGTGTTTTCCCGGCCGTGTGCTATCCGTTGTCCCGGCCGTGTGCTTGTGTCCGGCCGTATTGCTATATCCATATCCCGGCCGTGTGATATCCGTGTCCCGGCCGTGTGCTATCCGTGTCCTGGCCGTGTGCTATCCGTGTCCCGGCCGTGTGCTATCCGTGTCCCGGCCGTGTGCTATCAGTGTCCAGGCCGTATGCTATCCATATCCCGGCCGTGTGCTATCCGTGTCCCGGCCGTGTGCTATCAGTGTCCCGGCCGTGTGCTACCCGTGTCCCGGCCGTGTGCTATCCGTGTCCCGGCCGCGTGCTATCAGTGTCCCGGCCGTGTGCTATCAGTGTCCCGGCCGTGTGCTACTCGTGTCTCGGCCGTGTGCTATCCGTGTCCCGGCCGTGTGCTATCCGTGTCCCGGCCGTGAGCTATCAGTGTGCCGGCCGTATGCTATCCGTGTCCCGGTCGTGTGCTATCAGTGTCCCGGCCGCGTGCTATCCGTGTCCCGGCCGTGTGCTATCCGTGTCCCAGCCGCGTGCTATCCGTGTCCCAGCCGCGTGCTATCCGTGTCCCGGCCGCATGCTATCCGTGCCCCGGCCGTTTGCTATCAGTGTCCCGGCCGTGTGCTATCCGTTGTCCCGGCCGTATGCTATCCGTGTCCCGGCCGTGTGGTATCCGTTGTCCCAGCCGTGTGCTATCCGTGTCCCGGCCGTGTGCTGTCCGTGTCTCGGCCGTGTGCTATCCGTGTCCCGGCCGTGTGCTATCCGTGTCCCGGCCGTGAGCTATCAGTGTGCCGGCCGTGAGCTATCAGTGTGCCGGCCGTGAGCTATCAGTGTGCCGGCCGTGTGGTATCCTTGTCCCGGCCGTATGCTATCCGTTGTCCCGGCCGTGTGCTATCCGTTTCCCGGCCGTGTGCTATCCGTGTCCCGGCCATGAGCTATCAGTGTGCCGGCCATGAGCTATCAGTGTGCCGGCCATGAGCTATCCGTGTCCCGGCCGTGTGGTATCCTTGTCCCGACCGTGTGCTATCCGTGTCCCGGCCGTGTGCTATCCGTGTCCCGGCCGTGTGCTATCTCCCGGCCGTGTGCTATCCGTGTCCCGGCCGTGTGCTATCTCCCGGCCGTGTGCTATCCGTGTCCCGGCCGTGTGCTGTCCGTGTCCCGGCCGTGTGCTATCCATGTCCCGGCCATGAACTATCAGTGTGCCGGCCGTGAGCTATCAGTGTGCCGGCCGTGTGCTATCCATGTCCCGGTCGTGTGTCATCAGTGTGCCGGCCGTGTGCTATCCATGTCCCGGCCGTGTGCTATCCATGTCCCGGCCGTGTGCTATCTATCTCCCGGCCGTGTGCTATCCGTGTCCCGGCTGTGTGCTATCTATCTCCCGGCCGTGTGCTATCTATCTCCCGGCCGTGTGCCATCAGTGTGCCGTCCATGTACTCTCTGTATCTAACATTGCATAGAATTGTAGAACTTTTGTCATTCTTTTTCCTCCACTGATGGAAAACACTGATGACACTGGTAAAAGGTTTTCGCATACATGTTTTATACTGATATGTAAATGAGGCCTTATGGATATTTAAAAAAAAAGTTTTTTGCCCTGGAGTTTATAGTAATATCCCAACCAGTGTTTAAACTGTACACTTTTTTTTACATATTTTTTGTTTTGTATATTTTTTTCTTTGTGTGTGTAAACTCTGCATAACAATAAAAAAACAAACCAAAACAAAGCTTAAAAAAATATGTAGCAAATCTGTGTACAGTTTAACTCCAGCTTGGGGAGTTGTGAGCCGCCATATTAGCCACACGTCTATATCGCCCCGGTGTTATCGACTCCAGGGCCCGTAGATGTTGGAGGCGTTGTTCATGGCAATCTCCATCCCCTAACCTGTCCTGGAAGAATGACAGCTGGACAGTAGTAGGTGTGTACGGGTCGGCACCACCACTTCTTCACATAGAAGCCCGCCATCTTTGGTGTCTGGTCTCGTCTCATAGTGGTTGCAATGTGCTTTTTTTTTCACTTGGATGCAAAACACTGGCGCACTGGTCTGACATCTCCCCTGTCTCTCTACATGTGTTTTGTGAGTAAATATTTCCAGGTTAGGTCAAAAGGTTACTCGTTACTATGTGTAAATTGTACCTGGGACCAATTAAGGATGTGCGAAACTCCTCTCATTTACATTCATTACCAGATAAGACATGGCAGATAAGCTGGAGGTGGCTTCTGGCTGATGTGTTTTCATGCTGGGCGCTCAAATGTTATTCTAAGTGATTTAACCCAGAAAGACAATTACAGAAGTTGTGGATCACAATGAAGCAGGTAAATCTGCTCAGACTCAACAAACACCTGATACTAGCAGTGACCCCGTCACACAGGCTGGCTTATGCTACAGTTTAGCGTGGTCCTTTCCAACCAAATCTGGAGATAATGGAGGAAACTTTGCCCATTTGCACAAATGAACAATCCTCAGATCTTTGCAAAATATGAAGCTCACTGAAGAAGGGTGGTATAGGTGGAAACCCTTGTCAATGGCAGGACCTACAGTTCACTAGGAGACTGGGCTACGGATCATGGACCTGAAAGTATCAATAGATGCTCTTCTGCAAACATTGTTGCCGGGTCGATCATGCACCAATGTAATGTATCTCATATGCGTAATAGAATTTATTTGTTTCGAAATTGTGTCGCCACTGGCCTTGGTGAGTTTTCAGAGTTAAGGCTGCAAGGTCTCATCCTTAAAGAGGTTGTCCACTATTTTATCATTGATGACCTATCTTCAGGGTTGGACACCTGGCACCCTCACGAATCGGCATCCAGAAATACTCAATTGTAGAGCTCTCAAATCAATAGGATGTGGATGTGCAGTAACCAACTGTGGCCAGTGTCAGAATATGGCAAGTGAGGACTTCAGGCTTGCGGCTGCTGCCGCCGACACAAAGAAATGCTGATCGGCGAGGGTGCCGAACCCCGACCAATCAGACATTAATGGCCAATCGGCATCCAGAAATACTCTTGGAGCTATCAAATCAATAGGATGTGGATGTGCAGTACCCAGCCATGGCCACTGTCAGAAGATGGCAAGTGAGGACTTCTGGGCGGCAGCGGCTGCTGCCGCCGACACCAAGAAATGCTGATCGGCGGTGGTTCCAGGTGCCAGACCCCGACCAATCAAACATTAATGACCTATCTTAAGGATAGGCTGACAGTGCAAAAGCAGTGGAAAATCTCTTTAAGGACTCCATTAAACAAACATTGTCCAAATCAGCGATATCTTGTTCAGTCAAAGGTCTAATGTGCATGGGGGCACCATGACAGGTAATGGTCAAGAAAGACACAGGTCTGGCATGACCAATTTCAGACTGCCAATCCTTTTGTTTTTTTTATATATAAGCCACCGGTAGAGGAGTCTGATGGAGGCTTTCTCATAGAGAACATAAGAGTGATTGGCTGACGCAGCGCTCCTGTGTATAGGAGAATTGGGCAAGATAGCGGCCTGGCGAACAATCGGCTAAACCAATGTTCACCCACAGCCAGCTAAATTGTATAGGGGCGTTAGAGACTAATAAGAGTCTTATTAGCATACATTTATCAACCACTGACAGATAAAGTGAATAACATTAATTTTCCTAAGCCAATGGTGTCTGGAAAGGGATGGGATACATGAGGTAGCAAGTGAACAGTCAGATCCTGAGGTTGATTTGGTGGATACACGAAAAATGGACAACCATAAGGATCTGAGCCATTATGACTATAGCCAATTGTGATGGAGAGGCGACTGGGTCGGAACACCTCCAAAATGGCTGATGTTGTTGGGTTCCCGGTATGCAGTGATAAAACCTTCCAAATGTGCTCCACTAGCATAACCACAAGCCCGTCAGGCATCTATTCTGACCCTATCCATTGCCCAAAGCACCTACATTGGGCATGCAAACATCAAAACTGGACCATGGAGGAATGGAAAGAAGGTGGTCTGCTGTCATGAATCAGATTTTCTTTTTCAGGTGGGAGGTTAGATATGTGGGCATCGCTTACTTGGCAGAGATATGGCACCAGGATGTACTATGGGAAGAAAGTAAGGAGGTGTGTTGCCCTGCACAATGTTTTACTGGGACACCAGAGGTCCTGGCATTGATATGGATTGAAGTTTGACAAATCCCACCTCCCTAAATGTTGTACCCTATAGGGTAACAATATTGCCTAATGGCAGCACCTCTTTCAGCAGGATATGCCACACCGTAATCATGGTTGAGAAATGATCCGAGGAACATGACAAGGAGTTCAAGGTGGTCTCCAAATTCCTCAAATAAAACTAGATTGCACTTGGATCAGGCATTTGTGGGATGTGCTGGAAAAACCAAGTCCAATCCTCAAAACTTACAGGACCTTAAATGGTCTGCTGCTGACACTTTGGTGCCATATACCACAGATTCAGATGGTTTTATATTAGCCCATCACACATTCCTAAATATAATACACAGGACTGAGCATGTTGAAATCCAACATGGCTGATCTTTCTTCTAACATCTGCTGTCGGGGGACAGTCAGGAAGCCCCCATGCACACTATGGTGATCCATAATGACCATTGTGGACCTGTTGATTGTTACAACTTCAAAACAAACCTATATCAATATATAATCTTTGTCACCATTTTAGCAAAATCCTGAGTAGGTTTTTATCCTTTTTCCTACTGGACCACAATCAGATTCTAGTTTTTCAAAACTGAAGAAATATGAATTCAGACGATGACCAAATTACTCAGCGCTGGAACTTACCTTCGATGAAGTGATTCCGAAAATTTAAGGCTTGCATAAATAAACTCTTTCACCTGTATGTAAATCTGAGGGACGGACTGAGACATTGGAAGTTTCTTTGGAAAAGATACCTTGAAAGACAAAAAAAAAGTATTCAAAAAGCAAATATCTATCATCATGCAACACGTAGTTTTGCTGACTTTGCGGATAACAATTTTCTTCACTTTTGCCCATCGTCTACGCCCCCATACACATTAGCGTTGGACACACCAGCCAACCATCTGATGTGTCGGGGGTCTCACGACTCTCCCTTGACAAATGAGGTGAAGCGAGAGAAGGATTAGGCAAATTGAAACCCCCCAATCCTACTGTTCTCCTGGAAAATAAGCCACAGATGCATTGATAACTGAGGAGAGATAGCTGTTGGTCAAAGATCGTGTGGCGAACAGTTAAGATGTCTGGACACTTTTGGACTCTATAGCTGCATTTACACTGCACGATTATCGTTAACCAGTGTTCCCAGGACGGCTCGTTTCCCAATAATCACGCAGTGTAAACAGACTGCCAATTACTCGATGAACTAACAAACTGCTTGTTCGTAGGGTGAGATGATTTTTAAGCAGGCTGCTTATCATTTAGCATTCTCGGCAGTGCATCGTTCTATGTAAACAGGACATGTGCTACCAAGGACAAGGACATTCTAGAAGCACTAAATGATCTATTTACCATTAATCAGTGCACATCGTAAGTGCATACGGCCAGTCTAACCAGACTATAAATGACCTGACCACCGATCGGTAACTGTTTATCTGTTCATCATCGTAGGTCGTGCAATGTAATGAGCCCTCGGTTGCGAAGACCATCAAAGTAACCCAAAACGCAATGATCTGTTGACCCTCCTTGGTAACTGATGTCATATGTATCATGCCTGATTTTTATATAACTCGTGCCACATACAAGGTATGGGCAAAAGTATGGGACACCGAAATATTACACTTACTGGAGCTTTCTCAACATCATATTTTACGTTTGTAAATCCATATGCATTTCTATAAGATTTTGGAGTCTGTGGGGTTTCTTGCCCTTTTATCTAGAAGAGCATTTATAAGGTCAGACTTTGACGTTGGACTAGAGGACCAGGCTCACAATCTCTGTTCTACTTCATCCCAAAGGTATTGGATGGGGTTGAGATCTGAGCTCAAGTTCTTCCACACTAAATATTCCCAACCGCGCCTTTCTGAAACTTGCCTTGTGCACTGGGGCACAGTCATGCAAAAAAAGGACTTTCCCCAAACTGTTCCCTGAAAGCCTCCCTACACCAACTTGATGCTCTCCACATGGAGAAACTTTATCCTGTAGACCCATGTCAATGACTACTCACCCAAACAACGAGTTATTCTGCTGCATATTGATAGGTTGCAAAAAAACACCCAAAACTCTTGTCTACAAATGGAGGTTCTGGTTTTGGCTTCTTATCCTAAATCACGTGGCAAGGCTCTAGGGGTCGATAATGACTTGTAGGATTGCTACTTCCAACAGGTGGCTCTTGTGTCCCTGCCCTCTTACTCTGTGAATAGGCTACTTGCACAAAGTTGGAAGCTACGGTTGACTTGGTATGCTGAAGCTTTAAGATTTCCCTTTACTGGAACTAAGGGGTTGAGGATGACCCCTGAAAAACAGACTAACAGCATTATTATTATTAGCTTCTGCTAAACTTTACAGCTGGCATAATGCATTATGGCAGGTAACGTTCACCTGGCATTCGCCAAAAACTGACTCATTCGTCAGGTGCCAGATAGAGAAGTGTGATCTGACACTACACATAACACGTTGTCACTGCTCCAGAGTCCATTCGTTATGGCTGCTTTATGACACCATCCGACACTTCACATTGTGCTTGGTGATGTAAGGCTAGCAAGCATTTGCTTGGCCATGGATACCCATTCCATGAAGGTACCGGTGGGGCGCATTGTTTGTTCTGATGTTAATGCCAGAGGAGGTCTGGTTTCTGCAATTATGGCATCATCAAGTTGGTGACTTTTCTGCCCTCCGCTCCTCAACACTCGGTGACCCTGCTTTGTAATGTTGCGTGGTCTCCACTTCGTAAGTGAATTGCTGTGGACCCTTCCATTTTTCAATAATATCACTCCCAGGTGATGGTGGAATATTTAGGAGGGGAGAAATGTCATCAACGGACTTACAAACGGCATTGGAAGAGGATACCCCAAGGTAATGGGACTGAATGAAAAACTGAATGAAAAACCTAAAATCAATGATTAAGAGGTGCGTGCCAATACTTTTCTCCATATATTGCTTATCATGCCTGTTCATACTTCATCACCACTCTCAACCATTGGTAATTACAGTCACTGGAACAGCTTCTCATGGAAATCAATCCCACAGAAAAGTGCAATTGAAGGGGTCTTAAGAAAAATATGTCAAGATACATTGCGGGCATTGTTTACCAGCGGCCTACGGGTTGTTCTAGGCAAATCCAAACCTTTTACACTCACTTATGAGCAATATTATTAGTGGTGGTGCTACAAAAGTAATAAACGTTAAAATAAGTGCTTGATCGGGAGAGCCAGGTACGATAGCTGCTGGCTCAACGAGGGCTTTGGTGTATGGGAGAGTCCGGTGACATAGCTGCTGACCGAATAAGTGCTCCTGTGTATGAGAGTGTCAGTCAAGATTGCTGCTGACCAAACATGCTCCTGTGTATGGGAAAGTCACTCAAGATAGCTGCTGACTGAATGAATGCTCTTGTATATGGGAGAGTCAGGCAAGATAGCTGCTGATTAAATGAGTGCTCCTGTATGATAGAGTCAGGTGAGATAGCTGCTGGCTCAATGAGTAATTCTGTGTACAGGAGAGTCTGGTGACATAGCAGCTCACCGAATGATTGCTCCTGTGTAAGGGAGAGTCAGGCGAGATCGCTGTCAGCCGAATGAGTGCTCCTGTATGGTAGAGTCAGGTGACATAGCTGCTGGCTGAATGAGGTGTTCCTGTGCATGGTGTTGCATGGGTCAGGTGAGATAGCTTCCAGTTGAATGAGTGCTCTTCTATATGGGAGAGTCAGGCAAGATAGCTGCCGACCAAATGAGTACTCCTATACAGTACAGACCAAAAGTTTGGACACACCTTCTCATTTAAAGATTTTTCTGTATTTTCAAGACTATGAAAATTGTACATTCACACTGAAGGCATCAAAACTATGAATTAACACATGTGGAATTATATACTTAACAAAAAAGTGTGTAACAACTGAAATTATGTCTTATATTCTAGGTTCTTCAAAGTAGCCACCTTTTGCTTTGATGACTGCTTTGCACACTCTTGGCATTCTCTTAATGAGCTTCAAGAGGTAGTCACCGGAAATGGTCTTCCAACAATCTTGAAGGAGTTCCCAGAGATGCTTAGCACTTGTTGGCCCTTTTGTCTTCACTCTGCGGTCCAGCTCACCCCAAACCATCTCGATTGAGTTCAGGTCTGCTGACTGTGGAGGCCAGGTCATCTGGCGTAGCACCCCATCACTATCCTTCTTGGTCAAATAGCCCTTACACAGTCTGGAGGTGTGTTTGGGGTCATTGTCCTGTTGAAAAATAAATGATTGTCCAACTAAACGCAAACCGGATGGAATAGCATGCTGCTGCAAGATGCTGTGGTAGTCATGCTGGTTCAGTATGCCTTCAATTTTGAATAAATCCCCAACAGTGTCACCAGCAAAGCACCCCCACACCATCACACCTCCTCCTCCATGCTTCACGGTGGGAACCAGGCATGTAGAGTCCATGCGTTCACCTTTGCTGCGTCGCACAAAGACACGGAGGTTGTAACCAAAGATCTCAAATTTGGACTCATCAGACCAAAGCACAGATTTCCACTGGTCTAATGTCCATTCCTTGTGTTCTTTAGCCCAAACAAGTCTCTTCTGCTTGTTGCCTGCCCTTAGCAGTGGTTTCCTAGCAGCTATTTTACCATGAAGGCCTGCTGCACAAAGTCTCCTCTTAACAGTTGTTGTAGAGATGTGTCTGCTGCTAGAACTCTGTGTGGCATTGACCTGGTCTCTAATCTGAGCTGCTGTAAACCTGCGATTTCTGAGGCTGGTGACTCGGATAAACTTATCCTCAGAAGCAGAGGTGACTCTTGGTCTTCCTTTCCTGGGGCGGTCCTCATGTGAGCCAGTTTCTTTGTAGCGCTTGATGGTTTTTGCAACTGCACTTGGGGACACTTTCAAAGTTTTCCCAATTTTCGGACTGACTGACCTTCATTTCTTAAAGTAATGATGGCCACTCGTTTTTCTTTACTTAGCTGCTTTTTTTTTTGCCATAATACAAATTCTAACAGTCTATTCAGTAGGACTATCAGCTGTGTATCCACCAGACTTCTGCACAACACAAATAATGGTCCCAACCCCATTTATAAGGCCAGAAATCTCACTTATTAAACCTGACAGGGCACACCTGTGAAGTGAAAACCATTCCCGGTGACTACCTCTTGAAGCTCATCAAGAGAATGCCTAGAGTGTGTAAAGCAGTCATCAAAGCAAAAGGTGGCTACTTTGAAGAACCTAGAATATAAGACATAATTTCAGTTGTTACACTTTTTTGTTAAGTATATAATTCCACATGTGTTAATTCATAGTTTTGATGCCTTCAGTGTGAATGTACAATTTTCATAGTCCTGAAAATACAGAAAAATCTTTAAATGAGAAGGTGTGTCCAAACTTTTATTCTGTACTGTATGTTAGAATCAGGTGACATAGCTGCTGACTGAATGAGTGCCCTTGTGTATGGGAGAGCCAAGCGAGATAGCTGCCAGCCGATCGAGTGCTCCTGTATGTGGGAGAGTCAGGTCAGATAGCTGCTCGATGACGGCTATCTAAAGTGTCTGGGGGAAATTTAGTCTTGTATATTGAAATATACGAAACCGAAACACATGAGGTCAATTATCAAACATAACATAGTAACATAGTTATTAAGGTTGAAGGAAGACTTTAAGTCCATCTAGTTCAACCCATATCCTATCCTAACCTGCCCTAACATGTTGATCCAGAGGAAGGCAAAAAAAACCCAAGTGGCAAACAGTAAGCTTCACGTTGGGGAAAAAAATTCCTTCCCGACTCCACATACGGCAATCAGACTAGCTCCCTGGATCAACGCAATATCTAGGAAACTAGTGAATATAGCCTGTAATATTATACTTTTCAAGAAAGGCATCCAGTACCTTCTTAAATTTTAGTATCACTCTTTACAACATTAGATGGCAGAGAGTTCCATAGTCTCACTGCTCTTACAGTAAAGAATCTACATCTGTGATTATGACTAAACCTTCTTTCCTCCAGACGTAGAGGATGCCCCCTTGTCCCCGTCACAGGTCTAAGAGTAAAAAGATCATTAGAAAGGTCTTTGTACTGTCCCCTCATATATTTATGCATTGTAATAAGATCACCCCTAAGCCTTCGTTTTTCCAAACTAAATAACCCCAAGTGTAATAACCTGTCTTGGTATTGCAGACCCCCCAGTTCTCTAATAACCTTGGTCGCTCTTCTCTGCACCCGCTCCAGTTCAGCTATGTCTTTCTTATACACCGGAGACCAGAACTGCACACAGTATTCTAAGTGTGGTCGCACCAGTGACTTGTATAGAGGTAAAATTTTGTTCTCCTCATGAGCATCTATGCCTCTTTTAATGCACCCCATTATTTTATTTGCCTTGGCAGCAGCTGCCTGACATTGGCCACTAAATGTGAGTTTGTCGTCCACCCATACACCCAGGTCTTTTTCAGTGACAGTTTTGCCCAGTGTTTTACAATTAAGCACATAATTATACATCTTGTTAGTTCTACCCAAGTGCATGACCTTACATTTATCCCATTAAAGCTCATTTGCCATTTATCAGCCCAAGCTTCTAGTTTACATAAATCCTCCTGTAATATAAAATTGTCCCCCTCTGTATTTATTACCCTGCAGAGTTTAGTGTCATCTGCAAATATTGAAATACTACTCTGTATGCCCCTACAAGGTCATTAATAAATATGTTAAAGAGAAGCGGCCCCAATACTGACCCCTGTGGTACCCCACTGCTAACCGTGACCCAGTCCGAGTGTGCTCCATTAATAACCACCCTTTGTTTCCTATCCATGAGCCAGTTCTTAACCCACTTACACATATTTTCCCCTATTCCCATTATTCTCATTTTATGTATTGACCTTTTGTGTGGCACTGTATCAAAAGCTTTTGAAAAGTCCATGAACACCACGTCCACTGCGTTCCTTTGGTCCAGTCCAGAACTTACCCCTTCATAAAAGCTTATCAAGGTATAAGGTTATCAAAGCTTTATTTCTCCACATTTACTCCATCAACCATCTTCTTCACATGTGCCCTTCTTTGGTATAGGCCACTAGACTCTAATTGCAAGACAAATACACTAGATTTCCATAATTGGTAGATAAAGACCCCCAGGTGGACTGATACAATCTCCCCAACTGCTCACCTTCAAGTGACTGTAAGGACCAGGTTATGTCACAGCATGTCAAACAAACACCAATCAGGCTTTACTTACCTTGTCACCTTCCGGATCTTGGAAAGGAAATTTGCTAATTACAGCCATGTACTCCTCTTCATTAGCTACAGGGATTGGGCTGTAGTTATCAGCTTCAAAAATATCCCTAAAGTCACAAAATCAGTGGATTAAAGATCTGGATTAACCATTATCCTCTGCATTATCACAGTGGATGCAACATGCTGTAAATCAGCCAATATTACTGCACTTTAACCCCTTCTCACCAAGGCCAATTTTCATTTTTGCACTTTTGTTCTTTCCTTTATCAGTGTCATAACTTTTGTTGTTTTTTTCCATTAAACTTAGCCATACGAGAGCTTTTTTTTGTTTGCGGGGCAACTTGTAGTTTTGAATAACACCAATATACTATACAATATACTAAACACATATATAAATCAACATCTCAGTCTATATGCAAATTTACTCCTCAATAGGAGAATATAAAAGTCATTATTCCACCATGAAAATAGAGACTGAAAGGACTAAAATAGACCAAACTGCATATACAGCGATAGCACACACAACATTAGAAAAAACAGTCATAAGGTCAATTTATGAGAAAAGTAGAAAAATCTTTATTCAATATCTCAAGGATTAAGAGCACAGCAGTTTAACAGATAAAAAAGTGCCACCTAGAAACATACCAAAACTAACCAGGGGACTATGTATGTGAACATATCATATAATAGTAATCAAACATAAGGTAAACCTTACAAAGGTAAAAATACAGTCATCCTAATCAAATCATCCATTTGTAGCCACCATATGTAATAGATAAATAAAGATGACATACGTACCAAAAGGATAGAAATGATCACATACACACTGCCCCCGCTAACCCAACGCCCGTTTCGGATTGTTCCTTCCTTCACAGATCTTCCTTACCTGACCTATCCATCACAATTAACGACATCACACTTTCCCCCGTACAGGAAGTCCGCTGCCTCGAAGTAACCCTTGACTCTGCTCTGTCCTTCAAACCGCACATCCAAGCTCTTTCTACCTCCTGCCGCCTTCAGCTCAAAAATATTTCCAGAATTCGTCCTTTCCTCAACCCTCAATCTACTAAAATGCATCATCTCCCGCCTCGACTACTGCAACTTCCTTTTCTGTGGCCTCCCTGCTAACACCCTCGCACCTCTCCAGTCCATCCTTAACTCTGCTGCCTGACTAATTCATCTCTCTCCTCGCTACTCCTCCTCTTCTCCCCTCTGCAAATCTCTTTACTGGCTCCCATTCCCTCAGCGCATCCAGTTCAAATTACTAATACTGACCTACAAGGCCATCTATAACCTGTCTCCTCCATATATCTCTGAACTAATCTCCTGATATCTTCCCTCACGTAATCTCCGATCCTCCCAAGACCTGCTTCTCTCTTCCACACTTATTCGCTCCTCACCCAACCGTCTCCAAGACTTCTCCCGAATATCCCCGATCCTCTGGAATTCTTTGCCCCAACGTGTCCGACTATCAACCACAGTCGGATCCTTCAGACGGAACCTGAAAACCCATCTCTTCAGGAAAGACTACAGCCTGCAATGATCCCCGCTGCCTCCTCACCACTACTGGAGATATCGCCTCAACCAACACCAGAACTGCTGCAATCCCCCAACCTGCTGTCTCCGTCCCCATCCTGTAGAACGTAAGCCCGAAAGGGCAGGGTCCTCTCCCCTCTGTATCAGTCTGTCATTGTTAGTTTGTTTACTGTAAGTGATACCTGTAATTTGCATGTAACCCCTTGTCATGTACAGCACCATGGAATCAATGGTGCTATAGAAATAAATAATATATAATGTATTGAAAAATATTTTTAAAAAATTCAAATGCAGAGAAACTGTGAAAAAAATGCAATTCTGCCACTGTTTTTTGGGTTTTATGTTTACGGTGTTCAGTACAGTTACAGTGACACCAAACTTGTATTTTTTTATGTTTCACAGTTTCAAAAAAATTCTGAAATTCTAACACAAAAAATAATGTTGGTTTGTCTAGCCATTTTCTAAGACCTTAACTTTTTATTTTTCTGTTGCTGGTGCGGCATAAGGGCCTGGTTTATTTTTTTGCGCAGAAAACTGTAGTTTTCACTGATACATTTTGGGAAAAAAACAATGCTTTGATCACTTATTATTGCATTTTGTGGAGGACATGCAGCAACAAAAAAACTGAATTTCTGGCATTTTGATTTTTTTTTTGTTTCATGGTCTTTATCATACAAGTAAAATATTTTTAGACTTTTGATAGACTGGACTTTTTCAGACAAAGATGCCAAATATGTTTGTTTGTTTTTTTACTTTGTTATTTTTGTATTGAGAGAAGGAAGGCAATTCAATTTTTTTTATTATATACATTTTTGTAATTTTTACTTTAAAAAAAATTCTCATACGGAACCAAAACCTGCAATCTTTTGATCACTTTTACTATACAGTGCAATACGTTAGTATTGCACTATATAGCTGGGCGGCACGGTGGCTCAGTGGTTAGCACTGTAGCCTTCCAGCGCTGGGGTCCTGGGTTCAAATCCCACCAAGGGGAGGGAATAGTAGTAGGAGACCCTAGCGGGATACTCGAAATCCAATTGGAGCGATACCTGGAAAGAGTGCCCATAGTTTCTCTTGGCCAAGAGAGCTACTAGATCAACCAATTACTAAACACAAAATGGAATTGGTTTTGTAGATTTATAAATAATAAATCTGTCTTTTTCTACATAAAATTCTTTCAATATGAAGTTGATCTTATCTTTTTTTAGCATAGTTTCATTTTTTCTCTTTTACTTTAATTATCAAATCCCCTGGCTCCGATGGGCTTCCCGGGGAAATTAAAAACAATATGCACAATGTTTCTCCCTAGTTTTAAAATCCCTCCATGAAGAATTCTTTGAGATGGGTTTGTTGCTTTCACCAAACCTGAATTTTTGAGCTTCATATAGACCCACTATCCCGATGCTGTACGCTATAGGAATGGAACCAGTGGCTGCCGTTATCTGCTCCACCCCACTCTATTCGATGGCAGTAAATACAATTGATAAGTATGGTCTTTTTTTCTGGCCTAAAGATTAACTGAGACATAAGCCCCCGTCACACACAGCGATCTCGCTAGCAAGATCGCTGCTGAGTCACTAGTTTTGTGACGCAATAGCGATCTCCCCTGCGATATCGCTGTGTGTGACACTGATCAGCGACCGGCCCCCCTGCCAGGTATCGCTGATCGTTGTCCAAAGACATTTTTTGATCGTTGGTCTCCCGCTGGCCAGCACGCATCGCTGCGTGTGGCAGGCAGGAGACCAGTGATCAGCTGGTCACCTGGAAACCCGATGTGTACATTGGATACCAGCGCGCTGCTGCAGGGGAGCTGGTAACCAAGGTACACATCGGGTTTCCAGGCACCGAGCAGCGTCTGTAAACCGATGTGTACCTTGGTTACCAGCTCCCTGCACCAGCGCGCTGGTATCCAACGTACACTGCGGGTAACTAAGCGACGTTACCCGTAGTGTCGCTGTCCTGATCGCTGCCTGAGCTGCCTGTTTGGCAGCTCACCAGCGATCATGTAGCGACACACCAGCGATCCTGACAAGTGCATATTGTTGTGGGATCGCTGGTGTGTCGCTATGTGTGACGGGGCCCTAATCCTGTATTCTCCCCGTTGACTTAACAGCTAACCCCCAAGCGGGTATCCATTCTTCCATTAAATGGGTAACCTAATTTCCTTATCTAGGGATACAAATATAGAACCCCAGGAGACTCCTGTGACCTGAATATCCTTCCTCTCTTCTTGGTCACTCAGATTAAGATAAGAGGATGGGAAAGCCGCCCATATTCGCTTAAGTAAGCTAATTATTATATCAAAGGTGTTGTATACCCTTCTAAAGTAGCCAGTATACAAAAACGCCAACACAATTGATAGACTTGACTCTCAATTCACCTCTTTTATCGGGCAGGGTCGTATGTCTCCAATTCAGACACAGACGCTGTGGTATCCTTGGACTTAAAGAGGGGCTGCACTGCCAGACCCTAAATTACATCACTGAGCGGCCCAGCTTCCTCACTTGTGTCGATGGGGGAGAGAGGATTCGCTGAAGTCCCTTGTCGAAGTTGTCCATCCCTAAAAGTTGGAAATCTCACATCCACTGCACATGCCGTTCAGCTCCTCTATGGGGACCCCACAGATTCCTGCTAAATCTCCTATTCTTCGTCAAGCCCTCCTAATGTGGATGGCGGCACTGAGATTGCGTCTCCACCCTACGATAATCGCACCACACTCTGGTATCATAGAACTGTCAAATCTAGAATGGGGACCTATGTGGGAGAGGGTGGGATTGATTTATCGGAGCCAGATCTTTGTGGCTGGAGCCCTTAAGTTCTTTCAGAAACCAATGGAAAAGCCAGTATACACAGAAGATCCTGAATGCAGGGCCCATAATAGGGAGGAGGAGGTATGGATTTTTGAGGGAGTGCAGGGCACAGGCGCGGGATCCCAGTGCCACAACTTGCCTGCATGGGAGAGGGCTAGCATTACAATGAAGACAGGAGGCACGGATTTCTTCCAGGCACCGAACGCCCGGAGCCTAAGAAAGAATATAACATTTCTCAGCAACAAGACCATTAATATGAGGCATACAGGTAAGAATAGTGTAACATTTCTATTACCTGTATGCCCATATTAATAGGTCATATACGTCCCGGGGGTGACAGATAGAGACTGTCAGTTAAGCAGGAGTAGGCGGCGCTGGGCAGGGAATAGAGCTGGAGTGACAGAGGCTTTAGATCTACCATAGTCCTTCAACCTCATTTGTATATCGATTCAAACGCTGATTGTCTAGTGAGTTTTCTGGTGAATAGATAATTCTTTTTTAGACTTGTAAAAACTTCCCTCGTGGTCTATGATAATGGTAGCCCTCCCGAATCATATGTAGGGGAGGCCTCATGGGAACATGGACCCTAAATTTTTCTATTGTTTTTTTTATGACAATCTTATGATATTCCAGTCAAGTATTGCATCAGAGGTCAAAACACGGATTTTGGTAAAGACTTACCTGTAAAATCCTTTTCAGCGAAGGAAGGAAGAGAGACACAGTATTCATTACTGATGGGTAGGCGGAGCCCCAGATCAGGATGTTACCTCAGATCAAAAGAGTGATGACTGGCTGGCCCCTCCAGCTCGGGCTCCTCCTACTCAGCTCCAGTCGTACCAAAGCTTTTAGGAAAAGAGCCAAGATCACCAGCGGAGCAACATAACCCCTTCTGAAGGAACTTCAGAGAAAAAACACAAGGATACAGGTTATGCATGCAAAGAAAGCCAAAAACCACAGAGTTCCAGGTACTACTCACGGAACCTGACTACTGCGATGAGCTGGCGATGCTGGAACAGAGCCTTAGCGCGCTGACCTCAGCCCAGATAATCGCTATCAGATAGGGTCGCGCTGCATCTGAAAACATCAACACACTTCTGCCGTGGGAGGGTGCTGTGTCTCTCTTCCTTCCTTCGCTGAAAAGGATTTTACAGGTAAGTCTTTACCAAAATCCGTGTTTCAGCTGCAGATGAAGGAAGAGAGCCACAGTATTCATTACTGATGGGACGTCCCAAAGCAGTTCAAAAATAAGGGTGGGAAAAAACCAACAAAAGGCAGAAACCCAACAACCTTAACAACAAAGCGCAACCAGCGCTAAACACAAGTTCATCCAGAACTTTAAACTACAGCTGCCTGCAGGACCCTACGTCCGAGGGCTGCATCAGCGGAAGCACTGACGTCCACTTTATAAAACCTTGTAAACGTGTGGACAGAGCGCCAAGTCGCCGCTCGGCAAAGCTGCACTGCCGAAGCACCTTGATGAAAAGCCCACGATGAAGCCACAGCTCTCGTGGAATGGGCTCGAATCTTAATCGGGCAAGATTCACCCCGAAGACGGTAAGCTTCCAAAATAGCTGACCGGATCCAACGAGCTATAGAACCCTTGGAAGCTCGTTGACCACGCCGACGACCTGCCGGAACCACAAACAGGGAGTCCGTCTTACGAAAACCTTGAGTAATAGATAGATAAAACTTCAAGGCCCGCACTAAATCCAATGTGTGTAAATCTCGCTCTTTCGTATTCTTCGGATCCGGACAGAGTGAAGGCAACACAATATCCTGGTTAACATGAAATTGTGACACCACTTTAGGCAAAAAATCACCCCGAGTGCGAAGCACTACACGATCCGGAAAAAACTCCAGAAAAGGAGGCGAACAAGAAAGAGCTGCCAATTCAGAAACTCTCCTCAAGGAAGTGACTGCAACAAGGAAAGCCACCTTCCAAGAAAGTAAAGAAAGGCTAGCAGAAACCATAGGTTCAAAAGGTTTATGCTGAAGAGCCTCCAAAACAAGGTTGAGCCGCCAAGGAGACACGGGTGCCTTCCGCGGCGGAAACTTACGAGAGATACCTCGGAAAAAGGAGAGCACGTCTCTATTCGAAGCAATGGTTCTCCGGAACAATAAGGACAGAGCAGAAATCTGACCTTTCAGAGTGCTAACTGCCAAACCCTTGTCTAGCCCATGCTGCAGAAAAGCCAACAGGTTGGGAATGGAAAATTTTCTCGGGTTCCGAGAAGACCCCAAACACCACGAAAAGAAGGTTTCCCAAATTTTTGGTAAATCCTAGAAGTAGCCGGACATCTTGCAGCACGAAGGGTAGCAATGACCTCGGCTGAAAAACCTCTACGGGTCAAGATTTCGGTCTCAAGAGCCACGCCGTCAAACGCAGGGACATCAAGTCCGGATGACAAATGGGCCCCTGAGTCAACAAGTCCGGTTGAAGAGGGAGTGGAAACGGAGGTGCCGCCAACAGCGACATTATTGTCGAGAACCACACCCTTCTTGGCCAGTCTGGAGCTATCAGAATAGCTGGAATTCTCTCTAGTCTGATCCGACGCAGCACTAGAGGAAGTAAGGATATCGGCGGGAATACATAGATCAGCTCGAACTGATCCCACTGAGCCACTAGAGCATCCACCGCCACCGCCTTCGGGTCCTTGTACCTGGACATGAATGTCGGTAACTTGGCATTGGACCTGGATGCCATCAAATCCACTTGGGGGGTTCCCCAGCGAGAGCACAGTAGTGCAAAGACTTCCGGGTGGAGGCTCCATTCCCCGGGATCCATCCTTCTGCGACTGAGAAAGTCCGCTGTAATATTCTGAACCCCTGGAATGTGAATCGCCGAAATGGCTGGTACATTGGCCTCTGCCCAAATCAGAATTCGGGACACCTCTACCATGAGTCTGGAACTCCTTGTCCCACCTTGGTGATTGATATACGCGACAGCCGTCGCATTGTCTGTCTGCACACGGACTGGCAGACCGCTCAAAGGGACCGTCCAATGTTGGAGGCAAAGGAAAATCGCCCTCAATTCCAGGATGTTGATCGGAAGCACAGACTCGTCCGGTGACCATACCCCCTGAATCCAGAGATTGTTCCAAACACCCCCCCAGCCCGTCAGGCTGGCATCGGTGGTTATGACTGACCACTTCAGAGGGAGGAAAGACTTCCCCAGGGAGAATGCCCCTGGACGTAACCACCATTCTAGAGAATCCCGCACCGCGCGAGAAATGGTGACACTGCAATCCAGCGATTGCGACTGATTCCATCGACTCAAGATGAACCTTTGAAGAGTCCTGGAGTGGAACTGGGCAAAAGGAATTGCCTCCATGGACGCCACCATCAGTCCCAGAAGACGCATACACTTCCGTAGGGACATTGCCGTTGAGGATGTCATAATCTGTACATGTCGAAGAAGACATGACTGTTTGTCTGGTGGTAGGGAAACTACCGACCGAAACGTGTCGAGATGCATTCCCAAAAAGAGAATTGTCCTCGATGGTTCCAGGGACGACTTCTCCCAATTGACCAGCCAACCGAAGTCTTTCAGAAACTGAAGAGACAAATCCCGAGCCGTCAACGCCTCCTCCTCCGAGGAAGCCACGATCAAAAGATCGTCCAGATAAGGGAGAATCGTAATCCCCTGTCTTCGAAGGAGTGCCATGAGGGGCGCCAGAATTTTTGTAAAGACCCTTGGCGCTGAGGCTAAGCCGAACGGCAGAGCCACGAACTGGTAATGATTCTGACCTATGGCAA
This sequence comes from Oophaga sylvatica, assembly GCA_033576555.1. NCBI lineage: Eukaryota > Metazoa > Chordata > Amphibia > Anura > Dendrobatidae > Oophaga > Oophaga sylvatica. The sequence goes on from JARQOD010000003.1 coordinate 562,498,247, forward strand.
ATCGAAGAAAGCGCTGATGAGCCTTTCCGATGGGAATATGCAAATAGGCGTCGCGAATGTCGATTGACACCAGAAAATCGTTCTGTGACAGAGCTGCCACAACGGAACGAAGCGACTCCATGCGAAATTTCCGGGCATGGACATGCCGGTTTAATCGCTTGAGATCCAGAATCGGGCGAAATTTGTTCTCCTTTTTGGGAACTATAAAAAGGTTGGAATAAAAACCTTTCCCTCGGTCCTCTGACGGAACCGGTATCACTACACCCTTTTGTAGTAGCGATTCGACCTCTCGCTGTAGAGCGACAACAAGCTCGGGTTCCGACGGAACGCGAGATTGACAAAAAACATTTGGGGGTTGAGAAGCAAACTCTATGAAATAGCCTGCCGACACTATCCGCGTTACCCAGGAATCTGGAACGCGAGCCATCCAAGTCTCCTTGAAAAGAAGCAGGCGACCCCCCACTCGAGAATCCTCGAGTGGACCCCTGGCGTCAATCCGACTTTGCGGGTTTCTTGTCAAGTTCCCGCTTGTTCTGGCGGAAACTCTGCTTCCAGGGAGTACGAGTTTTCTGAGAGGATTTCTTTCCTGAGAAAGAAGGACGACCCGATCCCCACGAGGAGTGACTAGATCGTCCTCGGCCCCGAAAGGACCGCCGACCACTATAAACACCAGGCTTACTGGACACCGAGGCCATGGCCCTTCGCTGTGGTAATGCTGATTCCTTCGCCTTAGCCTTGGAAATCAGCTCTGTGAGGTCGGATCCAAAAAGATGGCCACCCTTGTAAGGTAAGGCCAACAACCCTTGTTTGGAAACTGCGTCCCCGGCCCACTGTCTGAGCCATAAAGCTCTTCTGACTGTGACCGCTGAAGCTTGCGCTTTGGCCAGCAGAGATGCCGTATCCAGACCGGCATCAAAGATATAACAGGCTGCCGTTTCTAACCATTCACAAGTTTCCCGTATCTCAGATAACGGAGATTCATTTTGCAACTCCGTCTTCAGACGTGCCAACCAGCTTAGAGAAGCTCTAGCAGCACACATGGATCCTAGCACTGCTCGAAATCCATGACCCGCAGCCTCATAGCTTGCTTTTGCCGCCAATTCTGCCTTTCTATCCAAAGGCTCCTGTAAGCTCGCTTTTCCCTTAATAGGGAGTAGAGAGGATTTACTAAGCTGAGACAAAGACACATCCACTTCAGGAGCAGAAGTCCAATTAGCCTTTAACTCCGTAGAGCAAGGATAAAGTGTATCAAAGAAATGCGTTCCATGAAAACGCTTATCTGGACATAGACGTTCCTCCTCTATTACACCATTAAGCTCATCCAGAGCTGGCAATGTTGTGCGCGAAGCACGGGACTCCTGGAAAATGCGTGCTGATTTACCAGGACGACTAGTTACCTCCTCCGGTAACTGTAGTATATCTCTCATGGCTTCAATTAATGCCTCCGTACGCTTCGTCATAGAGGAACGCCCCTGCGGCTCGTCCGCATCTGAATCGGATATTTCTCCATCCGAATTTAAAGGGGAACTCTGCCCAATATCAGATACATCTGACTCGCTCCGTGTAGAGGCCGGTAACGGCCTGCGTCGCTTCCTCTGAGAGGAATTAGCAGACACATATTGACCTAAAAGGTCAGATAAGTTATTAATCGATCGAGCGATATCATCCAATTTTCCACCGCTGTCGACCGCAGCGCTAGACGCTGTGGAGGTCTGCGTATCTGATTGCCACAATGGCACTGGGACGTGATCCGCGGCATCTGAACTCTGTTCAGACATGTCTCACCTGTATGAGCAGGTCAAAGCGGTAATACCAGCAAAAAACTATGCGTTTTTTTTTTTTTTTCCAAACGCTGAAGGGTTAACGCTCCACCAAGCAGAGTTACCCCAGCGGTATTCAGTCAGCAAATTTAGCTGGTAGAAATAACCCTCAAAGGGGTTAATATTGCAAACTCACCAAAATATATATATATTTGTGAGCCCCAGCCAATTTTTATGTCTGTGATGAGACTGCAGCTGCAGGATAGCGATCGCTGCGCTGCGGGGTGAGGAATCCGCACTCACCCAGCTGGCCGTGGTGTCTATATGAGGAGAGGAGCGGTCCGAGGAGCCCAGGAGCCTGAGTAATGGCCGCCACAGTGAGGGGGTCGCAGGAGAAAAGCCAGAGCGCGCGTCTTCCTGCTCAAAAGACCGGGATAGATAGGCCACGCCCCCTGCTAGCTCAAATAATGAGCGCGAACTCTCCCCGCTCCTGCTCCCTCTCTGTCCTGCAGCTATCTGCCTGCGGACAAAAAATCACCACATCTTCTTGTAACAGCGCTGTCACAGCAGCGCTGAAGCATACTGACATTACATGTAGTAGCGCTGTCACAGCAGCGCTGAAGCATACTGACATTACATGTAGTAGCGCTGTCACAGCAGCGCTGAAGCATACTGACATTACATGTAGTAGCGCTGTCACAGCAGCGCTGAAGCATACTGACATTACATGTAGTAGCGCTGTCACAGCAGCGCTGAAGCATACTGACATACATGTAGTAACGCTGTCACAGCAGCGCTGAAGCATACTGACATTAGTAATAGCGCTGCTCATTCAGACGCTAAAGCACTCACACATAATTATTATTAAAATTTGTGTGGAGTACTCACCAGCCAAGGCGCCACAGGGACCCTCAGGGGTTTCTGGCGCAGTGCCCATGCTTCCCCCCAGGGCGAAGAACGCAGTGACCGCACGTGTGGTTTGCGTTCCCGCCAGAGAAGCTCTCCTCATCCCCAGGGCCGGCAAGGATTCTGCAGGGACTTTGAGTAAATACAGATCCGCCAAGGGAGAGGTTGGGGTACAGCAGCGCTGATACCCCTGAGACCTCTAGACCAACTAGTGATCCAAGTCTCCTGTCCGAATATTAAAATAATAAAATCTTCTGAGGAGCTGCATTAGCAGCGACCATCCTCTGGACCTCAAATCTTAGACTGGAGCTGAGTAGGAGGAGCCCGAGCTGGAGGGGCCAGCCAGTCATCACTCTTTTGATCTGAGGTAACATCCTGATCTGGGGCTCCGCCTACCATCAGTAATGAATACTGTGGCTCTCTTCCTTCATCTGCAGCTGAAAGGTCAATTTGCAGTAAGCTGTGGTGACACGAGCCAGTTTTTTCCAGCTGTTCTTGGCGCCTTTTTCCTATAATTTGATTGGTCCATTTGGAAAAAAAACGGGATTATTTTTAGATATATTTATCCCTGTTATCTGCGGTTTTCTCATTCAAATTTTTAAGAAGACAGAAGTTCCCGCCCTCGCTCCCTGTTTTTTAATTTCTGTCGTGATGCATTGTTCGAGGGAAAATTGCCCAGCTTTCTGGGTGGATTTGTCGGTAATGTTATTTATTAAAGTATGGATTTTAACTTATTTATTTGAATTTTTGGTTACCCTGAATAAAGGAACCTTTATTACTGTTATAGAAGCACAGCTTGAAATACAAAAACACCCTAAAAAATAAGTGCTCTAATGTTACACAAGGAGACAATTATGGAGATGGAAAAAAGTGCCCCACTTATGTGAATAAGCATATGCGAGAGTTTCCCTCCGCTGAGCGCTGATAACCAATAACACCAGCACTGGGCAGACTTTTTATGCAGTGATAGTCATTTCGGTCATTGGTTGGCCAACAATCAACATCTACATTTTCATTTTTTTCATTTAATTTTGCACAATTTCCTGCTCTAAGTCAACTTTCTTAAAATCATGAATAACTCCACAACTCCAATAAGTGCTCAACATTACCTGAATAGTCCAGCCCATTTTTTCAGCAGTGTGTCATTATATTTGTCTCTAACTTCATATAGGAGATCAAAGAGTCGATTCACCGGAAATCCATATCCCTAAAAATGGAGAAAAGCAAATAACATAAGTGTATGACGTCAGTGATAATGGTGTATACCATGTTATTCTTCTCACAAACCTAAAGCCTGACAGGTGAGGATAAAAAAATTAAGAGATTCTAATAGTCTGGCACATTTTTTTCTTTTTAATTCAATCCCCCATATTCTCACGCTCCTGTGTCTGGCTGCAGCAGTGCCCTCCTTGTCATCCTCTACATCACATTCCTCTGTCTGGCTGCAGCAGAAGCTTCCCCTGCACCATCACCTTCCTCAGGCTCCTGTGTCTGGCTGCAGCAGGAGCTTCCCCCCACCTCCCCTCCCTCCAGCTCCTGTGTCTAGCTGCAGCAGGAGCATCCCCCCGTCCTCCCCTTCCTCGCACCCCTGTGTCTGGCTGCAGCAGAAGCTTCCCCCACCTCCCCTTCCTCCCGCTACTGTGTCTAGCTGCAGCAGGAGCATCCCCCTGTCCTCCCCTTCCTCGCACCCCTGTGTCTGGCTGCAGCAGAAGCTTCCCCCCACTTCCCCTTCCTCCCGCTCCTGTGTCTAGCTGCAGCAGAAGCTTCCCTCCTTTCCTCACTCTCCTGTGTCTGGCTGCAGAAGGAGCTTACCCTGTCCTCCCATGTCTTGTTATAGAAGGTGCTTCCTCTTGTCCTCCCCTTCCTCACTCTCCTGTGTCTGGCTGCAGCAGGAGCTTCTCTCCCATCCTCCCCTTCCTCACACTCCTGTGTCTGGCTGCAGCAGGAGCTTCTCTCCCGTCCTCCCCCTCCTCCCGCACCTGAGTCTGGCTGCAGCAGGTGCTTCCCCTTGTCCTCCCCTTCCTCACTCTGCTGTGTCTCGCTGCAGCAGGAGCTTCCCCTTCCTCACTCTCCTGTGTCTGGCTGCAGCAGGTGCTTCCCCTTGTCCTCCCCTTCCTCACTCTCCTGTGTCTCGCTGCAGCAGGAGCTTCCCCTTCCTCACTCTCCTGTGTCTGGCTGCAGCAGGAGCTTCCCCTTCCTCACTCTTCTGTGTCTGGCTGCAGCAGGTGCTTCCCCTTGTCCTCCCCTTCCTCACTCTCCTGTGTCTGGCTGCAGCAGGAGCTTCCCCTTCCTCACTCTCCTGTGTCTGGCTGCAGCAGGAGCTTCCCCTTCCTCACTCTCCTGTGTCTGGCTGCAGCAGGTGCTTCCGCAGCAGGTGCTTCCCCTTGTCCTCCCCTTCCTCACTCTCCTGTGTCTCGCTGCAGCAGGAGCTTCCCCTTCCTCACTCTCCTGTGTCTGGCTGCAGCAGGAGCTTCCCCTTCCTCACTCTCCTGTGTCTGGCTGCAGCAGGAGCTTCCCCTTCCTCACTCTCCTGTGTCTGGCTGCAGCAGGTGCTTCCCCTTGTCCTCCCCTTCCTCACTCTCCTGTGTCTCGCTGCAGCAGGAGCTTCCCCTTCCTCACTCTCCTGTGTCTGGCTGCAGCAGGAGCTTCCCCTTCCTCACTCTCTGTGTCTGGCTGCAGCAGGAGCTTCCCCTTCCTCACTCTTCTGTGTCTGGCTGCAGCAGGTGCTTCCCCTTGTCCTCCCCTTCCTCACTCTCCTGTGTCTCGCTGCAGCAGGAGCTTCCCCTTCCTCACTCTCCTGTGTCTGGCTGCAGCAGGAGCTTCCCCTTCCTCACTCTTCTGTGTCTGGCTGCAGCAGGTGCTTCCCCTTGTCCTCCCCTTCCTCACTCTCCTGTGTCTGGCTGCAGCAGGAGCTTCCCTCCTGTCCTCCCCTTCCTCACTCTGCTGTGTCTCGCTGCAGCAGGAGCTTCCCCTTGTCCTCCCCTTCCTCACTCTCCTGTGTCTCGCTGCAGCAGGAGCTTCTCTCCTGTCCTCCCTTCTTCACACTCCTGTGTCTTGTTAAAGCAGGAGCTTCCCCAACATCTAAATGTTGATGACTTCTGAAAAGGCTGCTATAGCCGGCAGACTTTAAGGCCATTATTTGGCCATGAATTGCCATGGAAAACATCAGGAATACACGATGAAGATCTCAGGGTGCCGATGAGGTTAAAGAGGGAGCCCCCACACTCTGTTAGGCTGGTTTCACATTTGCGTCTGTGTGCGCTGTGTTTCATCCGAATAGATCCGCATGCGTCATGCTTACATATCTTTAACATGGTGTTCGCATGCAAACGCGTACGCATGCGTCATTTCGCGGTGTATGGCGATCGCAACATGTTGCATTTTTTGAAGCGTCAAAAAAAACGTCAAATATGCGCAGTAATGAGCATGGGGATGAGTGCGTCAAAACAACGCATTGCTGTCTATGGGAACGCATTGGTACGCAAGAATATGTGTACGGATGCGTTCGATACGCATGCGTTCTTCATGAGACACGCCCTTTTGGTGTCTGTCACATCGAACGCATGCGCATAAACAACGCAAACGCATGCAAAAAAAACCGCATACAAACGCATGCACACAGTGCGTTATTTGGCGTCATGCGTAAGATGATGCAGATAAAAAACCACTGTGTAAACATGTGTTTACGTATGCAGATGATACGCTGACATATGCGCAAATGTGAACATAGCCTTAACCATCTAGATTTTGTAGTCATTATTGTCAGCAGCATCTAAGGGGCTAAGCAACTATAGTCGGTACCAACACTGATCATGGCTGATGCAGCAAATTGTCATCTATAGTGTACAGCCGACAGCTACAGGATCATCACCAGTGGAGGGAAGCCAAGCTCTTGTATCTCAGGTCAGTAAAAAGACGTATTGATGGTCACTAAGGGGTTAAAGGGTGATTGCCAACATTAAAATTTAGATTAGGTGATAGCTTGTGAATCATTGAGGGTAGAACTTTGGGACACCAAAAACGAGGCTCTAAAATGTTCCACTGAACGATGCGGTGACTGCACAAGAACAATTAAAGCAGTCTCAGCAGCCGTGTGCAGCCATCGCTCCATTTTGACTAATGGACCCTCACCGTCCTACAAGTTATCATCTTTCATGTTAGAAATAACCCTTAGGTGGCACATAAGCGCCTCTAATCTTCAGAGGCAGAGTATGGTGGAGGCTGTAAATTTTGTCTGGCATCCAGCTGAAAAGGACATATGGGGGAACTCCTGTACATCAGCTGCATTTAGACAATTATCTACCGTATGTGCTCCACACCTAGAAGATGAATGGCAGACAATGCTGCAAAATGCTTCTTTACATGTCATTGTGAACTGGATGTTGTCCACAGAAAAGAACGTACCCCTCAAATTATAGAATTGGAGCCCTACGCCCCGTCTAAGCTTACACTTGGGCGTCACATAGGAGCTTGGGTTATACTGATTCTGTCTCATGACGGGCCCCTGAAATCTGTAAATGACTTCAACAATGAATCCATTTCCTAGTAGTGTCCCATGAACAACATAAAACCAGATTAATTAAGGAATCCAGTTTTCGTCAAACAGCATTTTTCCTTGACAGTTCGCAGTGGTTAGAAAACAGGTAAAATTCACATTTGCCCAGTAAAAGTGTGAAAGGATTACTGTTCATCCATGAAGATGTAGGAGCCAAAAAAAAAAGTTTGTAAAATGCAAAACTTTGAAAGGCGCGGGCTCACCCAGATACACGAATGAACGGATCGCATTTTGTACTCAAAATGTAGAAATTGTCGGATCTGCAGATCACGATTGTTGAAGAAAACACCAAAAACAGGCAGAGATGCTTACCTGTCTGAAAAGGCCTCAATACTGATGCACTGACAGAGTGCTGCGGACCCAAGTAAAACGGCGACTACACAGGTGCATTAATACCACAGATAGTATATAGCATTATATTTGGGGCCAATAAAATATACTACAGTGTATGAGGAGGGTAAAGCCCCCCACACGTTATATAGCTGCCGGTCAGTGGTTGGGCTTACAACCATCTCCCCAGATTCCCGCACACAGGAGCACTTGGCTCAGTCGAACGCTCCGGTGAGAATTGCGGCCAGATTACTCTTGTGCATATTTCCGTTTTGATCCGGTTTATTTTTACAGAATACTAAAGCGCCATTTTGGTGTTCTTTTATTATTTCACCCCTGGAGTGGCGTCACTTATTATTATTATACATTTTTATAGCGCCATTTGTTCCATGGCGCTTTACATGTGAAGAGGGGCAAATATAGACAAGTACAGTAAACGAGCAATACAAGGCACACACAAGTACAGAAGGAGAGAGGACCCTGCCCGCAAGGGCTCACAGTCTACAGGGATGGGTGAGGATACACTAGGAGAGGGTAGAGCTGGTCGTGCGGTGGTTCAGTAGACTGATGATCACTGCAGGTTGTAGGCTTGTCGGAAGAGGTGGGTCTTCAGGTTCTTTTTGAAGGTTTCCATGGTAAGCGCGAGTCTGATGTGTTGGGGTAGAGAGTTCCAGAGTATGGGAGAGGCACGGGAGAAGCTTTGTATGCGGTTGTGGGAAGAAGAGATAAGAGGGGAGTAGAGGAGGAGATCTTGAGAGGATCGAAGGTTGCGTGTGGGTATGTACAGGGAGACCATGTCACAGATGTATGGAGGAGACAGATTGTGGATGGCTTTGTAGGTCATGGTTAGGGTTTTGAACTGGAGCCTCTGGACGATAGGAAGCCAATGAAGGGCTTGGCAGAGAGGAGAGGCTGGGGAATAACGGGGAGACAGGTGTATTAGTCGGGCAGCAGAGTGCAGGATGGATTGAAGTGGTGCCAGAGTGCTAGAGGGAAGGCCAGAGAGTAGGAGGTTGCAGTAGTCGAGGCGGGAGATGATGAGGGCATGCACTAGTGTTTTTGTAGTTTCATGGTCAAGGAATGCCGGGATCCGGGAAATATTTTTGAGTTTGAGACGGCAGGAGGAAGCAAGGGTTTGGACATGTGGCTTGAAAGAGAGGGCAGAGTCGAGGATCACTCCGAGGCACCGAGCATGCGGGACTGGGGAAAGTGAGCAGCCATTGACGTTGATGGACAGGTCTAGTGGGGGGGTAGAGTGAGATGGGGGAAAGATGATGAATTCTGTTTTGTCCATGTTCAGTTTTAGGGAGCGAGCAGAGAAGAAAGCAGAAATAGCAGACAGACATTGTGGGATTTTGGTCAGTAAGGAGGTGAGGTCAGGTCCAGATAGGTAGATCTGCGTGTCGTCGGTGTAGAGATGATACTGCAAACCATGGGATTCTATGAGCTGCCCCAGGCCGAGGGTGTAGATGGAGAAGAGTAGGGGTCCTAGAACTGAGCCTTGGGGAACACCGACAGACAGGGGGCGAGGTGAGGAGGTGGTGTGGGAGAGGGAGACACTGAATGTTCGGTTTGTTAGATATGATGAGATCCAGGATAGGGCCAAGCCTGTGATGCCGAGAGATGAGAGAATCTGTAGCAGGAGGGAATGTTCCACAGTGTCGAAGGCAGAAGACAGGTCCAGGAGAAGGAGGACAGAGTAGTGTCGCTTGCTCTTGGCGGTTAGTAGGTCGTTGGTGACTTTAGTTAGGGCAGTTTCAGTTGAGTGATGCAGTCGGAAGCCTGATTGTAAGCGGTCAAAGAGGGAGCAGAGGAGAGGTGGGAGGACAGTTCAAGATGGACATGCTGTTCCAGTAGTTTTGAGGCATAAGGGAGAAGAGATATCGGGCGATAGCTAGACACAGAGGATGGGTCAAGGGAGGTCTTTTTGAGAATGGGTGTGATCGAGGCATGTTTGAAGGATGAGGGGAAGACACCATTTGTAAGTGAGAGGTTGAAGAGGTGTGTTAGAGTAGGGGTGAAGATGGTGGCGAGGCTAGGGATGAGGTGGGATGGGAGCGGGTCAAGCATGCAAGTGGTGAGGTGTGATCTTGATAGGAGGGTGGAAAGCTGATCTTCTGTCAAGGTGGAGAAGTTGGTTTTGGAGGAAGAGGGTTGAGCAGCTAAGAGGGCAATGGGGGCTGTGGGCCAAAGCTTTCTCTGATCGTATCGATCTTCTGCTTAAAGAAAGAGGCAAAGTCTTCAGCAGAAATGAGAGGAGAAGGAGGAGGTGCTGGGGGACAGAGTAGAGAATTGAAAGTTTTGAAGAGCTGTTTAGGGTTGTGAGACAGGGAGGATATGAGAGATGAGAAGTAAGTTTGCTTTGCAGCAGTGAGCGTGGACTTGAAGCTGGTGAGGGACTGCTTGTATGCGGTTAGGTGCTCGGCAGAGCGGGATTTTTTCCATCTCCGCTCAGTAACCCTGGAAGCCCGTCTCAGTTCTTTGGTGAGGCTTGTCAGCCAGGGCTGCCTGTTGATTGTACAAGTTTTGCTATGTGTGAGGGGGGCGGCCGAATCAAGTGCTGCTGTTATTGTAGTGTTATAAAAGGTGGCAGCAGAATCTGTGTCATGAAGTGAAGATATGTCTGTAAGAGGGAGGAGGACTCAGAGAGCATTGGTAAATTGAGGTGTTTGAGATTTCTGCTGAGAGTCTGAGTGAGTTTGTGGAGTGGGGGTTGTGCACTAGAAGAGGAGAGAGAAGAGAACGTCAGTAGGTGCATGTTCCCTGCCACTAGTATTATACTTACCATCTGTTGTCTTACTCTGTCATTGGCGCCACTCCGGTTGGTCTCCAGTAGTTTGTGACCTGCCGGACCACTCCGGTGTTTGCAGGGTGGACCGAAAATAACTGTATGAGAACCCGAACGAGACTAGAACGAGGGTCTCATAGGCTTACACTGAAGAGCTTTGGAGTCTGACCATTACCTCTGACTTCTGGTCAGTCAGGAGTCGCGGTCACAAGATGGCAGGACGGTCCAAAAAATAGCCAAAGTTGGCTGACAGCACAACAGTCTATGGATGCACGTTCTAGTCCTCCGGACCCAGGGGGACAGTTACATACCAAGTAATAGAAGAAGAACAGCATACCAGTCCGGGTGAAGATCAAATCATGTCTTTATTTTGCCAAATGCGACGTTTCGACCTCCATAGGTCATGCTTGAAAAAGACCTATGGAGGTCGAAACGTCGCATTTGGCAAAATAAAGACATGATTTGATCTTCACCCGGACTGGTATGCTGTTCTTCTTCTATTACTTAAGATGGCAGGACGGGACTGGAGCGGTGCCAGAAAGAGCAGAAGAAGGCGGCTGGCAAGTTTTATACTAGGCTCAGGGAACAGAAATTAGTGACGCCACTCCACTAGTGAAATAAAAGAAAACGCCGGAGTGGTGCTTTAAAAATAAAATAGATGAAAAACTAATTTTTTTTTTATTTTTTATAATATTGCAGTCTATGAAAGACGGATGTAAAAAATATCATCACAAGAAATCATTTGTCACACCTCCCCATGTCATTTTTTTAAAAAAAGATCTGTTTTAAAAAAACAAAAGAAAAAAGTACCAGATGCAGCGCGCATGGTAATAAAACAGATATACGTGCTTTCAAATACATCCGTTTTTATCAGTTTTACAACAGATCAGATAGCAAATTCAAGCGTCCGGCTGTTAAAAGGAACCTGTCGCCAGGTGCACCAGTCCGGTCTGCAGGCACAATGTTATAGAGGAGGGGGAGCAGAGTAGATTGATATATAATTTTGTGAGTAGATTCGGTATAACCTGTGTTTTCATGATTTAATCCTCTGCGCTTTCTGGGATTTTTGGTCTAGGGGGCGGTCCTATCAGTGACTGACAGCTTCTTTGTATAAGTGTACCAACAGAAATAACTGTCAGTCACTGATAGAACCACCCACTGGACCAAAAATCCCAGAAAGAGCAGAGGATTAAATTTTGAAAACTTTGGTTATACTGAATCTTTTCTCACAAAACTAAATATCATCCTGCTCAGCTCTTCCTTCTCTACAACATGGGGCCTGCAGATCGGACTGCATTTTCATGGTGACAGGTTCCCTATAAAGATGAGAAAGACTTGGGTGAATGAACAACTTTAATGTGTATATGGAACTTGAGAGCCCTTTTGTTGTTGCACATTTTATCATATATGATTGCTGGGGACCCCATTGATCACTAAAAACAGAAGTCTTGAGCCCCCATGTTTCTCATCACTGCACGACCATTTACACTGAAAGATTATCGTAAACGAGAGCAACCAGGATCGCTCCTCTCACAATAAATAAAGTGTAAACATCCTGCTAAACACCCGATGAACGGGCATAAGCGCTTGTTCGTTGGGTGAAATGACCTTTTGTGCTGCACAAAATATTGTGGTTTTCGGCAGCACATCGTCATGTGTGAAGAGGACTTGCACTGCCAAGAACAATGGCAGCCCAAGTGCAATGAGCGATCTATTATGGTATCGTTAAGCGTTGTCTGCCCGTCTTAAGGGGCTATCAAAGGACCGTCGGCCGGTAAATGTTTACCGATCAGTGATCATTTAATGCTACCGACTGATTTGTGTAAATGGATCATGAGAAAGGAGATCTTGAATGTTTTGATCAACCCAACAGAAGATGTATACAGCGGCAGCGCATATGCTGGAATGCTGGTCGAATTAAGCTTCTCCTCTCCATACAGTCATGTGTCATAGAGGGGAATACGCACCCCTGCTCTGATGATAGGTGGGGGTCCTAACAATCAGGCATTTATCAAACATGCCACGTGAGAATTTTTTTGGGGAGTGAACGTGTATACAGGAGCATTCAGTTATCTGTGACCTCTACCGTTCAGGACACTTTGTCTTCTTTCTATACAGATGTCTAGGCACGATCCGGCCCAAAGTTTCGAAAACAGAAAAAACGTCATCGATGTAACAAAGACGACATTAAAGTGTCACAAACGATATGGTTCAAAAGTGACAAAACTATGCAGAAACCTAAAACTGACTGTGAGAGATATTATTATTATTTAAGAAGGCGGTCATTTATTTATTTATTTTTGCGCTTTTTTCTTTTTCGCCACTTCTTTCAAGAGCCATAACCTTCCTCTAAACAGGTTTAAGAGGTTGCTTTTTCTGCAGGACAAGTTGTAGCTTTGATTGACACTATCCACATACAGGTCCTTCTCAAAAAATTAGCATATAGTGCTAAATTTCATTATTTTCCATAATGTAATGATTACAATTAAACTTTCATATATTTTAGATTCATTACACACCAACTGAAATTTGTCAGGTCTTTTATTGTTTTAATACTGATGATTTTGGCATACAACTCCTGATAACCCAAAAAAACCTGTCTCAAAAAATTAGCATATCAAGAAAAGGTTCTCTAAACGACCTATTACCCTAATCTTCTGAATCAACTAATTAACTCTAAACACATGCAAAAGATTCCTGAGGCTTTTAAAAACTCCCTGCCTGGTTCATTACTCAAAACCCCCATCATGGGTAAGACTAGCGACCTTACTGATGTCAAGAAGGCCATCATTGACACCCTCAAGCAAGAGGGTAAGACCCAGAAAGAAATTTCTCAACAAATAGGCTGTTCCCAGAGTGCTGTATCAAGGCACCTCAATGGGAAGTCTGTTGGAAGGAAACAATGTGGCAGAAAACGCTGTACAACGAGAAGAGGTGACCGGACCCTGAGGAAGATTGTGGAGGAGGACCGATTCCAGACCTTGGGGGACCTGAGGAAGCAGTGGACTGAGTCTGCTGTAGAAACATCCAGAGCCACCGTGCACAGGCGTGTGCAGGAAATGGGCTACAGGTGCCGCATTCCCCAGGTAAAGCCACTTTTGAACCATAAACAGCGGCAGAAGCGCCTGACCTGGGCTACAGAGAAGCAGCACTGGACTGTTGCTAAGTGGTCCCAAGTACTTTTTTCTGATGAAAGCAAATTTTGCATGTCATTCGGAAATCAAGGTGCCAGAGTCTGGAGGAAGACTGGGGAGAAGGAAATGCCAAAATGCCTGAAGTCCAGTGTCAAGTACCCACAGTCAGTGATGGTGTGGGGTGCCATGTCAGCTGCTGGTGTTGGTCCACTGTGTTTCATCAAGGGCAGGGTCAATGCAGCTAGCTATCCGGAGATTTTGGAGCACTTCATGCTTCCATCGGCTGAAATGCTTTATGGAGATGAAGATTTCATTTTTCAGGACGACCTGGCACCTGCTCACAGTGCCAAAACCACTGGTAAATGGTTTACTGACCATGGTATTACTGTGCTCAATTGGCCTGCCAACTCTCCTGACCTGAACCCCATAGAGAATCTGTGGGATATTGTGAAGAGAAAATTGAGAGACGCAAGACCCAACACTTTGGATGAGCTTAAGGCCGCTATCGAAGCATCCTGGGCCTCCATAACACCTCAGCAGTGTCACAGGCTGATTGCTTCCATGCCACGCCGCATTGAAGCAGTCATTTCTGCAAAAGGATTCCCGACCAAGTATTGAGTGCATAACTGAACTTTATTATTTGATGGTTTTTTTGTTTGTTTTTAAAAAACATTTATTTTATTAGACGGTTGAAATATGTTAATTTTTTGAGACAGGTTTTTTGGGTTATCAGGAGTTGTATGCCAAAATCATCAGTATTAAAACAATAAAAGACCTGACAAATTTCAGTTGGTGTGTAATGAATCTAAAATATATGAAAGTTTAATTGTAATCATTACATTATGGAAAATAATGAAATTTTGCACTTTTGAGAAGGACCTGTACAATTTACTAAAACAAGAAAAAAATCCAAGTGTTGTGAAATGCTGAAAAAAACCCAACATACTTCCGTCATTGTACTTTGGATTTTGCACTGTTCATTGTGAGGTAAGAATGACCCGGCAGTGTGATTGTTCAGGTCAGTATGACTGCGGCGTTGACAAATTTGTATAATTTTCATCTCCTTTCTCAGTAACGCAACAATCTGTCCTCACTAAACACAGATTTTACCTGAAAATGTAAAATGTTTAAAAGAAGGCGGCTTACTTATAAACATTTTGGCAAACCATTGTCTAGCTTTTTTATGTCTCTGTGTCAGCAGTGGGGTACTCCTGGGCCTCCTGCCATAGCATTAAATTTCATTCAAAATGTCAATGGATAATTTGTGCAGACACTGATGCACCCTGAGCCTTCAGACAGCTGGAATTTGTTTGGAACTTGATTGGGGCTGCTTATTCACCATCCAAACTATTTTGCGTTGCAACCTTTCATCAATTTATCTCTGTTGTCCGCGTCCAGGGATTTTAGCTACAGTGCATGGGTTGTAAACTTCCTGATTATGTTGATGGACAAGGGAACCTCAAGATCTCTGGCGATGGACTTGTAATCTTGAGATTGTTGATATTTTTCAACAATTTTGGTACTCAAGTCCTCAGACAGTTCTCTTCTCCTCTTTCTGTTCTCCATGCTTAGTGTGGCACACACAGACACACAATGCAAAGATTGAGTCTACTTTTTCCCTTTTTATCTGGTTTCGGGTGTGATTTTCATATTGCCCACACCTGTTACTTGCCACAGGTGAGCTTGATCGAGCATCACATGCTTGAAACATTGTTTACCCACAATTTTGGAAAGGTGCCAACAATTTTGTCCAGCCCATTTTGTTTTTTTTGTGTGAAATTATGCCCAATGTATCTTTTTTCATTCTTTTTATTTGTGTTATTCCAATACATACAAAGAAAATAAACATGAGAATAACAAAACATCTGTAATTGCTTTGGGAACAATTTCAAGGGTGCCAACACTTTCGGCCATGACAAGTTTCATATTTTCATGTGAACTATTGGCGTATGAAATAAAAATTAAAACGACAGTTACTCTGCAAATTATGACATTCGCCCTGAAGATACTGATACACCCCACATTGTAATCCATGATAAATCTCTGCAGTAAGATCCAAGGCTGAGAATTTCGGTCCTAAAACCAAATAGTGTTAAATGATGGAAATTCGCTGGAAGGGCTTCTTGTGGAGCGAGACACTAATCGTTGAAGGCGCTGTACTCGGCTCTCACCAGCAGCCCATGATTGGAGCAGTGGTGCACATGCAAGACCAAAAGCTACGTAGAAATGGGGAACTCCACAACCTCGCTCTCGGGATTGGTGGAGCTCCCAGCAATGAGCCTTCCCCCAAGGAACAGCAAGCTATCATCTATTCTGCGTATTGGTAGTATGGCACGCTCACGCATCAGAGCACACTCGAGGTTGTTTCATTGGTTTCCCAGTCTGGGGTAAGACAACAGCAAATAATGACACTGACCTGCAGAGTATCGGCGAACACCACAATCAGATTCTTCAGCTCCAGCACCAGATCGGGGTCAGTGCAGTATGACTGCAACGAGAATGAGTGTGTTAAGAGCAGAGACACAGTCATGGATCCTGTACAGAATACTATTAATGGCCTGTCAATTGTGCTTCTTGTCTAAGACCAGCCATACACATTATATGGCAGAAGATCGTTCTTCCGACAGCCATCTCTGCAGACTTTCCCATACACAAGAGTGCTCGTTCGGCCGAGCCCTCCTGTGTTCTCTCTGAGAAAGCCGCCAACTAAAAAATCGGCCGGTGGCTTATTGCTTATGTCCGGAATCGGACATGCACGACTGACATCTACTCCGACCATCAGTTGATGGTGCCTCAATATACATTAGATCATCGGCCGAACCCGTTGACATCGGCCGACACAATGTGTATGCCCAGGTGAGTCTGCAGATGATTTGGCCGGCAGCGATCTCACTCAACTCCTCCATACACAGGAGATCTCGCTTGCCTAATCGCTCCTATGTACTCACAAAACAGACTCATCTGGTAGGAGCATATATCTTGGAGAACAAAAGGATGAGCAGTCAGAAATCAGATAGACCAGATCATATGTCAGAAGCGAGTTGGGGACCCCCAAACACATTAGACTGTCGACAGAACCCTATATAGTCTGGTTGGCTGACATTAGTCTATTGTGTATGAGGGGGCTATAATTCTACGATTACTGGAAATCCTAAAAATGAGAAGACCACAGCTCCAACTTATTACTGTCATCCTTGTCATGGTTTTCCCTGAACGGGCGCATTCTTGCCCACAATCACTTGAATAGAGCCGTTCTGCCGCAGGTGGCCGGGAGTGGCCAAGCGCAAAGGAAAAACTGTGAAGAGGACAGTGCTGAACGAGAGCTTTCAAAATATCAATGCAGGTCCCAGAGATAAGAACTACAGATGAGCAAAATGAGTCAATGGACCCTAATCCAGCAGTCAAAGTTGGTAGTCTGTGACCACCGAACCAGAGCCGTGCAAGCCTCCTCCTGTCGGCATCCCTGGTGCGCAGCCTGATTAGTAGGTCTGCTGCAACGTCATCATTGTGGCATGATTTTGCACCAAACCACCTTATCAGGAGGGGGACTGATGATGCCGGTAGGTAGGAGGTGGTCCACAGGACTTCTGATGGACTAAGGTATTACTAATCAACCTGGTCAAGTCTAGTGGGAGCCCCAGCAAACATGGTTACAAGCGGAAGAGATATGTTAGGGGTTGGTTTAACTAATCAGAATTCAGCCAGCCCCCTTCCCACCCAGTTCCAATCTTACACTGGGAAACACTGTCCCAAGTCAGACACAGACCAGAAGAGGATCTCCTGAGACCCGGAATGGTGGCTTATAGTGGACGATCGGACACCTTTCTCACATGGACTATATTAGTACGTTGCATATTTAAACAGCTTTAATACCTTTTTTTGCTGGAAAACCTCCTACGTTATTTAGGTGGTTGTATAATCAACCACTCTTATTAGGTGTATGGCTGCCTTACAGGGGTAATACATTTTCATGGTGTATGCTCCCAAAGGGAATTTGTCACCAAGCCTTTGCTACCTAATCTGAGAACAGCATAATATAGAGTCAGAGACCCCGACTCCAGCGATGTGTCACTTACTAGTCTCCTTGGTTTAGTTTTTATACAATCCCTATTTTATTGTCCAACCTCGTCCCCACCACTGACTTTCAGCTTTCACAGTGTGCACAGTTAGCTACCAATCAGTGGTGTGGGCGGAGTTATACAGAGCTCAGCACTCAGAGAACTGCTAAAATCTGCCGCAGATAAAAGCTTTTAATCAAAACTGTAGCACCCAGTAAAGTAAGTGATACGCCACTGGAGTCAAGGTATCTGCCCCTATATCATGCTGCACTCAGATAGCAAAAAACTGGCCACTAATTCCCTTTAAAATGATCCCAGTTCACAATGGAAAGCCCTGCTTGGAAGCAGCAGGGAACACTTGCAATAAAATAACAACAAGAAGGAAGATGAATTGCGTGGCATGAATTAGAGGCAGCGGAGGCTTATCTCTCATATTTCAGACAATTTATTGCTTGGCTCAAATCCATCTTCTTCAGAGAGGTGTAAAATTGCACAGAAAAAAACGAAGTGGCGCTGGGTGAGAGCGGAACAATGCACACTGCTGAGATCTGCAGAGCGTGCAGAGGATAGAAGCCTTCATGTCGTACAGATGTACAGGAGGTAATAACGCTGCACATCTCTGCCAAGACACAACCGAAAAGCCGGCGTCCTTGTTTATCTGAATCAGAGCGGTGCCGTGCCGAGAGATGGAGAATAGAAAACCTTACCGAACGGACCCATCAACACAGAGAGACCTGGGATGGCGACACTTTCATCTGATGACCTCATTTAATCCCTACAAAGAGAGGGCTTAATGTCTTAAAGACCCGGGAATTTTTGTCTTTTGCGCTTTCGTTTTTTCCTTCCCTTAATCCAAGGAGCTATAACTTTTTATTCTTCTGTCTATACAGCCATATGAGGGCTTTTTGAGCTTCTTTTACGCGCCCCGAGCTGACGTTTTTATTGATACTATATTGGGGTGCAAATTACATTTTTATCATGTGCTATTGAATTTTTTGGGAAAAATGGCAATTCAAGGGTTCCCATTTTTGTCTTCTTTTTTCGGTGCTTAACGTACGATTTAAATAATTTTATATTTTGATAGATGGAACTATTTTGGACACAACGATACCAAGTATTTTTTTTTTAAAATTTTTTATTTATTTTTTGAAGGTGGAAAACAGGGATAATTTAAACTTTTATGTATTTTAAAACATTGTTTTATCAAATTTTAATTCTATTCAATGCCTGTTCATCCGTTTCTGGGACCCTGCCCTATGGAGGTGGATGCACACCGACAGATACTAACAAACTTAACTGTTAACAGAGCTAAAATTTACAGAGATAAAAAGCTCCCTGCTTCTAATACAGAGCTCCAAATCTCTGCCTTCCATTACACGGCTACGGTATTAAAAGGCATTTTTTCCATCTCTGTGTATTGCTAGGGTTTCTCATCACTTTATGAGGAAAAATGGAAAGGAGAGAGGAGAGCGAAAGGAGGGAGAGGAGAAGGAGGAGAGAGGAGAGGGGAGCAACAGAGAAAAAAGAGGGAGGGGAGAAAGGAGAGGAGAGGGAGGTAAGGAGAAGGAGGGAAGAGAGAAAGAGGGAAGAGAAAGGGAAAGGAGGGAGAGAGAGGGAAGAGAGAGGAGAGAGGGAAAGGAGAGAGGAGACGGGAGAGATAGAGAAAAAAGAGGGAGGGGAGAAAGGAGAGGGAGGTAAGAGAGGGAGGGGAGAGAGAAGGAGGGAAGAGAAAAGGAAGGGAGGGGACAGAGAGGGAAGGAAAAGAGAGGGAAGGGAGAGAGAAGGAGGGACAAGAAAGGGAAGGGAGGGGAGAGAGAGGGAAGAGAGGAGAGGGAAAGGAGGGAGGAGAGCAAAAGGAGGTAGAGGAGAGCGAGGTGAGAGGAGGGGAGCAACAGAGAAAAAAGAGGGAGGAGAGAGAGAGGAAAGGAGAGGGGAGCGACAGAGAAATAAGAGGGAGGGGAAAAAGGTGAGGGAGGTAAGAGAGAGGGAAAGAAAAGAGAGGGAGGGGATAGAGAAGGAGGGACGAGGAAGGGAAAGGAGGGGAGAGAGAGGGAAGGGTAAAAGAGGAGATAGGGAGCAGAGAGGGGAGGGAAGAGAGAAAGAGGAGAGGGTGGTGAGAGAGGGAGGAGAATGAGTAAGGGATGAGAGAAAGGGAGATGAGGAAGTGGGGGGAGATGAGGGAGAGGAAGGGAGATATAGGCAGAGGAAGGGGAGAAAGGGGGGATGAAAAGGGGGAGATAGAGGAAAGAGGGAGGAGACAGGGTGAGGAGGAAAGAGAGCAGAGAAAGAGAGGAGGGAGGCAGGGGAGAGTGAGGTGAGAGAGAGGGAGGGGAAAGAGAGAGGGGAGAGAGAAGAGATAGTGAGAAAGGAAAAAGGGGGAGAGTGGGAGGGAGGGGAGAGAGAGTGAGGAGGGAGAGCAAAAAGAGAGAGAGGAGAGGGAGGGGAAAGGGGGAGATAGCTGTGAGAGAGGTGAGAGAGAAAGAAGGGAGAGAAAGATGGGTGATAGAAAGAAGGGAGGGAGAAAGAAGGGTGAGAAAGAGAAGGAAGGGAGAGAGAGAAAGGAGGGAGATAGAGAGAAAGAAGGGAGAGAGAGAAAGAAGGGCGAGAGACAGAGAGGAGGGAGAGAAAGAAGGTAGAGAGATAAAGAAGGGAGAGACAGAAAGAAGGGAGAGAGAGAAAGAAGGGAAAGAGAGGGGAGAGAAAAAGAAAGGAGAGAGGGGAGAGAGAGAGAAAGAAGGGGCGAGAGAGGGAAGAAGGAGGGAAAGAGGATTGAGAGAGGGAGGAGAGATAGGGGAAGGTAGGGGGAGAGAGGGAGGGGAGGGGAAGGCGAGAGAGGTAGGGGAGAGACAGAAGGAGGAGCGGGAAAGTGAAGAGAGAGAAGAGAATCAATGGAAAAGAGAGTAAAAACATGTAAAAAATGCATATATTTTATGAAAAATATTTAGACTTGAGAGTCCTCAGTGGTTGATACCTTTTAATGGCTAACTGAAAAGATGGTAACAAATTGCAATTTGTTACCATCTTTTCAGTTAGCCATTAAAAGGTATCAACCACTGAGGACTCTCAAGTCTAAATATTTTTCTATCTACTGGCTAACACGGTACGAAGATACACATCTTTCCTATATATTTTATGAAGCATTTTTACCACCAACACTCTGGTTGGTATGGCAGAAAAATCTACTGCAAATACTAAACATATGCACCTAGCCAAAGGTTTATCATGACACTCCCGTCAGGTGAAAGAGGGATTGAGCAGATGCATTTCAACATGCCCAATCCTTTTGTTCTTAGGGGACAGTTGCCACCACCATAGGTAGCGTTCAGAGATGAGGCGCTACTATTGATGGTGGTGGGGTGACCATGAGAAATGATGAGTATCGTTACGCATTTCTTATTAATAACAGTTTATAATGGAGTTTCTCAGTGTATCCACATCATGATGAGGGGTGATTAGTATTATACGTACAGGAAGGCAATATATATACCTATTCCCCATTTAGCACCATACCTGTAGGAATGTTATATCTGTACCTATCTCCTATTCGGTACATCGGGCATTGCTAGGGAAGGTATACATCAATTATATCTTGCTGCCTTATACATTTATCTTCAAATATTGCTATCCCCTAACACGACACTAAAATCAAGTGTCAATGACCTTCTCATGACGCCGATGCGTCTTATTCATTCCAGTCATTATATGCTCTAGTCATTTTTTCAGTGTGTTTATAAGTTCAGACTAGACTTTTGGTCCAATAGCTGACAATTATAGATCGCATCTTAGCTTATATTTGACTGTCTGGTATGCACACACATTTAGATTTCCCATACACTGGAGGAGCTTTGACTAGTGAGTGAACAAGTATGAGACTGTTCACATTCACTTTCATTAAGCTGTGGCACAAGAAGGCAGTTTTATCATAACTCCTGTTCATAAAAGGAGGCTGCTGTATACTAGCAGTGTTGTACAGCAGATCTGTGCCAATCTCCATTATACTTCCTACCACCCCGTGTGTTGTGAACTGTTTTTAATACTTTGGGGACTTAGGGTCACCTTTAATGTTAGCTGGTCTCTGTATTAATGTTAGGGGTCTCCCTATTATCTGGGTAGAGGTATCCCCTAAGGTGTAAGGGCCTAACAGGGACCCTAGGGTCAGCCATCGTGGAGCGGGGGCGCCACAACGCTTCCCCTAGGGTGCCAACCTCCGCTGTTAGGCAGGTGACAGCCCAGACCTACATCAGGGACTCTAGGCTATCCCCATAGCTTTTAAGTTAGGAATACACTTTGTTTTTTGTTTTTTTTATCACGGTTGTTTTTGGGTGCTACCCATTGAGGTATTTTATCAATAAAGGATTGCCTATAGGGCATGATTCTATGATTTTAGCGTTCAGAGATGACCACAGGTCAAACACATGGCGGTATAGAGGGAATGGCTTTATCTACCACTCTTCCTGTCTATATACAGCTTGGTAGTAGGACAGGGATAACTAACCAGCATGAAAGGTGAAGGTCTCCAGCAAAGGAGTTTGGGCAGAGGTGGTTCTGTCCAGCGGATATTTGGCATGATAATTAGGAACTGTTTCCTGATGGTGCCCTCCACACTGAACTATTCAGTCTGATCTAATGAAGAGATCAGATGAGACTAATGAGGACAGATTGCAATAATAACAGCAGATTAAAGGTACTGCCACACTAAACAATCCCGCTAGCGATCACGATAACGACGCATACTAATGCGATCGCTAGCGGGATTGTTTCTATATCGCTAAGTGCGGCCACATTTAGCGATATAGTTAACGACGCTATCGCCGTTAGCGATCTTCTTAACGACTTTAGCGGTACAAAAGTACCGCTAAATCGCTAAGAAAAGGTGCCACACTAGCGATATATACTTACCCAGCGGGAGCGCCGACGAGAAAATAGGGTCCGGAACGATTCCAGCGACGAGCGAGATCACAGCAGGAAGCTCGTCGCTGGAAGCTGCCGCACTGAACAACATCGCTAACGGGATCGCTAAATAGTGACGTTTTTTAGCGATCCCGTTAGCGATATTGTTCAGTGTGGCATACCCTTAACTCTGCATATTCTGAAGTGCACGACTAGGGGGCGCGAGTTTTGAGGGTCCAGTCAGTTGTAAATCAGAGAAGGATTATGTAAATGGTGACTCACAGCCTGAATCTTCTGGGAGGAAACAAAAGCCTGGCAGGTCTCCTACACCTAATTACAAAAAGAAGCACAATGGCGGAGGAGTCATTTCTCACTTTGACATGAACCTGCTTAGAGCTCAGGACCTGGAGATCCTTCTTACTTACCGAGTGGGTGCGGAGGGCAGCGATGATCTTGGACTGGGCCATGGTCCACAGCTCCGTCGTGTAGGTTCCCGTTACCAAACCTTGCGTTACGTGTAAAATGTGATCCTCTACCACAAAAAACCTAAAGCGAGAAGGACGCCATGATCATCACATGAGGAGGAAAGGAAGATGGGTCCTGACTTCTAACGGTAGAGCCTCAGTAGTGGATCATCTTCTGGGTTAATATATATATTAGGGATGGGATAGGAGGACTATGTGAGATAAACAATATGTAGATATGACATAGATAAATAAATGTGACATAATTAAAGGCATTTTCTGTCCAAGATTTAAAAGGGTTAATCCCATCTTAATAGATGGATACTGTCAGACAGTCATTATAAAAATAAGCACTTTTGCAATTTACTGTTTACAAAAATTTTCAGCCTTCCTTGAGATATTAACACTTTTGTTTACAGCTTGTTGCCTAGGAGACCGACCACCGCTGCTGTCCAGTTTGTAAGATGTAGTGATGGTCTCCGAGGCAACGCATTGTAAACAAACAAGCAAAAACTTAATATCTCAAGAACGGCTGAAAATTTTAATAAGCTGTAAATTGCAAAATTGTTTGTATTTAGAAGCACTATCCGACCATGCCAATTTATGAAGATGGAAAAATCCCTTTAAGTTATCCTCTATCAATAGGATTCTAGTGAGGAAGTCAGACCTCTGAGTCCTCCGATCATCCAAAGACCAGAGGAGATTGGGAATGCACCCGACCCTATGTTTATTCTGTACGGGACTGCCGGAGAAAGACTAGAGCAGCTATACAGAGACATCCTGATGAATAATTACAATGTGAGCGTGTTCCTGCAAAAATGTTTGAAGCCTTAATATAATTATACCCGATTTCAATAAGACTTGTCAAAATATTTTATTTATTTCCATTTTTGGCCGAGTTTTATCAGTCTCGTCTTTCACCAGATGCATCTTCTCCTCCACATGAGAACTTACCCTACAATCTGGCTGAAGTATTTCCGATATCCTTCCACTGTCTCGTGCTGGAACAGAAGGAAGAAAGAAGACAGAAGCCATATTAGCGTCTCCATCTGGAGCTCATGCACGCGTCATTGTAATCTGCGGAAACCTATAGTTACCATGTTTGCCTGGGGCTGCAGGACCAATCGCGCCTGTTTTCTTCGCTGTTTTCTATAATAGTTTTCAAAGACTTCCTTATCGCCCTAGAATGAAAAAATGCAAAGCTGCTCTGAGATCAGGACTTAAGGTATGTAATAGAAGCAAATACAAAACTGTATCATAGTTTTGGCCTGATGAAGGTGATTATCAAGACCGAAACGGTACTAATGCACTTTACGGATTGCTAAAAATAAAATTATATCACAATTTATCAATGATAGGATAAGTCAGAGGGGAGGGTCTAACTTCGGCCACCGCCACTAGTAAGCTAAGAAAGGGACTGCAAGCTGATTGACTTGTATGGGGGAGAGCTTGCAGTACCATTCATGGCCACTACACAATGAATGGCGCTGTGCCACATCTAATGCACCGTGACCTCTTCGATCAGTTGATCAATGGGGGTCCTGGTAGACGAACTAGTCTAAAGATACTTCACAAACATTCAAGTCCCAGAAACCCCTTCTGTACTGTCATGTACGGGATTGTAGAATGACAGGATTGGAAAAGTAAGATGAATATATTAGTAATATTAAAAGGGGTTTTCCAGTTTTAGAAACTGCTTTACTATGACGAGTCTCCGCTACTTCTACCGATGTCTGCTATTGTCAAAAAGCGCTGACGTCAGACTGATAGCGCTGCAGCCAATCAGTCAGCTCAACGGCTCTGAGAGGCTTGTGCCATCTACTTGGGCACAGCTGCAGAGCTCACTGATTGTCTGTAAGTTAAGCCACTGCATGACACCTCCCTCTAGCAGCGGCCTATCTCCTGTAAGAACAACAGGACTGATCATGTTGAGGTCCAACATGCTCAATCCTTCCAACTCTTGACATCTGTCAACGATGGAGAGTCGGAACACCCTATACACATTAGATGGTAGTTCTTGTGTTGAACTGACGTTTCTTTAATGTGTATGGCCACTTTGAAGGTTGTCTTTTCAGGAACATATCGCTCCCATGCCTACCGGTTTGCTGGCTGTTAAGGGCTGATTGGACAGCTCGAGCCAGACGCACTGTTTCGCCACCGGTCCGCACTGTGTGTTCCTGATGCTGCTGTAAGAGGCAGCCTTGGAGGAGCAGTGAAGCTGGCCGGCATCGGGAGCTAGTGCGCTCTGGTGATCTTAGCCTGATTCAGTGCTGTGCTTACAAGCCCAATAGAGCAGAGCTTGCAAGTGCTGCGCATGTTCGGCCACTGCTGCGGTCTAGCCGGTATATTAGGCACCAAGCTGTATGCAATAAAAGTGCAATGATCGGTGCATAATTCTGATAAGAAGTAAATTGGAAAGTCGCTTATTTGTCTAAGCACTTTCCATCTTTTATGATGAAATTAACCCTTTAAGTTTGCAACATGGTTATTATCAGCACGCTGCATCTGTAATAATGCTGCCGCCAGGATAACACTGTATGGGGTCAACCCCCAATAACTCTAATCTAATTCACCAATTATGACCCCTCCAAAGTAATCTTTCTGTATCTCATTCTTCTTTATAAAGTGGCCAACCAAGCCGGCGCTAGAGAACAAATGAAATAAAAATATAACTAAAAAATAAAAATGGTAGGTTGCCCAACACAGTTCATTAATATAGCTCAGCTTCAGGGACCTTTCATTTCTCCCTTTAATATAGAGACCTCTCTCCTTTCTTTGCAAGTGACATCCTGGTGATCTCATTAAGAAGAACCATTCAGAGAAAGAACCATCTGTGCGTTTGAAACCGGTGCACCACGCGCGTCTCATCTACCTACTGAATACAGCATCATTTGTATGCAGGAAGAATAAAGCAGCTTAGCATTTTGATTTTTTTTTTATTTAGGGGCACGAGGTTATCGCTGGGTCACAGTGACTTAACATTCCATTACTTGATACCAACTCTCCCCCCCCCTCTGTCCGAGCTGGGAACACAATAAGAGGCACGTGGAAAAAAAAGGTAAAGTAGCAGCAAAAAAAAAAAAAAAAACAGCACAGAGAAAGTCGCGCAGAGAACAAACCCTTCCGCAACTAGTTTCCTCCATCACTAGAACGTTGGAATAGTGAAATTAAGGCACTGCTAATATTGGTGTAAGAGTATTAATAAGAAAAATATATGTAATAATTTTTGTCTTTTGTATTTATTTCTTCTTTCCCTTTGAAGGCGATGCAACAAATAGTCCGTCTGCATCATTCTTTTATTGCACACACTGTGGCTATGCTATCAATACTTCGAATGGCAATACTCAATTTTAAGGGGTTGTTTGCCCTTAGGCTGGAGTCATTCTATGTGACTGCAGACTTGTGAATCCACACATCGTGGGCACTGCGCCCTGTGAGTAATCTCTGGTGCCGGCGGTGGGAGTGGCAGGCACATGACAATGATTTACATAAATGGGGTCATGTCCCGACTAGACGTGCGCGGCATCACTGTATGCAAGAGTATTGAGACAGGCTGGACAAGTCTAGTTGGAATGTGGAAGGAAGAATGCAGATCACACACTTGCGATCACATGACCACCAGCTCCGGGCACCGTCACATTGAGTGACTGCAGCCTTAGGCCGGACAACCCCTTTAAAGATTACAATATGAGCTAACAAAAAACATAAAAGGGTATTCCGTCTCAGACAGTTATCACAAATCCACAGGATCTTCACACACTGGAACCCACATTCAATCTTCGGAATGGGGCTGAGCTGTACAGCGCTGTCAGCGCAACGTTCCGCCTGGGACGAGGCCTTCAAACAGTTTCCCCCCAGGTGATTTTTTTATTTTTGCGAGTTTGCTTTTCCCTCCTCTTCCAATTGCCATAACTTTTATTTTTCTTCCCCAGTCTCTGCTTCCCTGGTTCTATTCCCCACCCAGTCCCATCTTCCTCTGCTTGACTCATTGGCTGCATAAGTCAGCTGTCAGGGAACAAAGCCTTGGAAAATGCTTCAACACGCCCAGAGCTCTTAAGCCTCATTTGCATATGAATTAAAACAGTTTTTTTTTTTTTTTTTAATTAAGAAGCAACAGATTACATAAATAAAGATGTGGATGATATATTTTAGCACCAGGACCATATAAACAAACAGTTTGGGGGAGGGGAAGTGGATCATGCTGACAGATTACCTTTAAACCTGTCACTTGATTTATGGTGCCCAAACCATGGAGCACAAATAAAGAGCCTGGATGTTTTTTTTTGTTTTGTAAAATGCTCAGGCTAGTCTCTGCCTATGGTCCCTATACGGGTTTTCCCTGCTTCTACAGGTGATTGACAGGTCTCTCCCTATGTGCACTGGGAAAGATCTGTCAACCAGCTAAAGCAGAAGGAGAAGCCTGCCGGGGGCTGGTCCCGGACACAGTCAAGGCATGTATAACGTGCAATCACTTGTTCTGCACAAGGAATATTCTTTGATCAGTTGCTGTAAAATTATTTATTTTTATCTAAACAAAAGAAAATGCATACCATTTGAAAATTACAAATTGTACCTGGTGATCTTGGTATATTACAGAGAAAATATTTTGATCACTATTGATCAAGTGTTAATTAAGGGACTAATTAATACAAGACAAATTGGACATAATTTCACACAAAACCCCCAAAATAGGCTGGTCTAAATTGTTGTCACCCTCAACTTAATATTTGTTAGACATCCTTTGGAGTAAATAACTGCAATCAGTCGCTTCCTATAACCATCAACAAGCTTCTTACACCTCTCAACTGTAATTTTGGACCACTGTCCTTTTGCAAACTTCTCCAGGTCTCTCATATTTGAAGGCGCCTTCTCCAAACAGCAATTTTAAGATCTCTACACAGGTGTTCAGGGGGATTTAGATAAGGACTCATTGCTGGTTACTTCAGAACCCTCCAGTTCTTTGTTTCCATCCTTTCTGGGGGCTTCTTCAAGTATGTTTTGAGTCATTGTCCTGCTGGAAGACCCATGACCTAGGACACAAACCCAACCTTCTGACACTGGGCAGTATATTGTGACCCAAAATCCTTTGGTAATCTTCAAATTTCATGATGCCTTGCACACAGTCAAGGCACCGAGTGCCAGAGGCAGCAAAACAACCCAAAACATCTTTGAACCTCCACCATATTTGACTTTTGGTACTATGTATTTTTCTTTGATGGCCTAATTCCGTTTTCGGAAATCAGTAGAATGATGTGCTTTACCAAAAACCTATATCTTGATCTCATCTGTCCAGAAGATTCTTTCCCAGAAGGATTTTGACAAAAGCCCCCGTCACACACAGCGATCTCGATAGCGAGATTGCTGCTGAGTCACTAGTTTTGTGACGCAACAGCGATCTCCCCAGCGATATCGCTGTGTGTGACATTCAGCGACGATCAGCCCCCCTGCTGGGTATCGCTGATCGTCGCTGAATGTCCTGGACATTTTTTTGATCGTTGGTCTCCCGCTGGCCAGCACGCATCTCTGCGTGTGGCAGGCAGGAGACAAGCGATCAGCTGGAAACCAAGGTACACATCGGGTTTCCAGGCGCCGGGCGGCGCCTGGAAACCCGATGTGTACATTAGATACCAGCGCGCTGCTGCAGGGGTGCTGGTAACCAAGGTACACATTGGGTTTCCAGGTGCCGCGCAGTGCCTGGAAACCCGATGTGTACCTTGGTTACCAGCTCCCTGCACCAGCGGGCTGGTATCCAACGTACACTGCGGGTAACTAAGCAACGTTACCTGCAGTGTCGCTGTCCTGATCGCTGCCTGTTTGGCAGCTCAGCAGCGATCATGTAGCGACACACCAGCGATCCTGACAAGTGCATATCGTTGTTGGGATCGCTGGTGTGTCGCTATGTGTGACGGGGCCTTTACTCACTTACATTTTGGCAACTGCAATCTAGCTTTTCTATGCCTCTGTGTTAGCAGTGGGATCCTTCTATGTCTCCTGCTACAGTGTTTCATTTCATTCAAATGTTGACAGATAGTTTGCGCAGATAATGTACCCTGAGCTTGCAGGACAGCTTGAATTTCTTTGGAACTTGATTGGGGCTGCTTAGCCACCATCTGGACTATTCTGCATTGCAACCTTTCATCATTTTTTCTCTGCCGTCCACATCCAGGGAGATTAGCTACAGTGGCATGGGTTGTAAAATTCTTGATCATGTTGCACACCGTGGAGAAAGGAACATCAAGACCTCTCTGGAGATGGATTTGCAACTTTGAGATTGTTGATATTTTTCAACAATTTTGGTTCTCAATTCCTCAGACAGTTCTTTTCTCTCTTTGTGTTCTCCATGGTTAGTGTGGCACACACAAACACACAATACAAAGGCTGAGTCAACTTCTCCCCTTTTTATCTGGTTTCAGGTGTGATTTTCATATTGCCCACACCTGTTACTTGCCACAGGTGAGTTTGAACGAGCATCACATACTTGAAACAAAGTTGTTTACCCACATTTTTGGAAAGGTGCCAACAATTTTGTCAGGCCTATTTTTGTGGTTTTGTGTGAAATTACGTCCACTTTGCTTTTTTTTCCTTTGTTTTTTTTTGTGTTGTTCCAATATCCTGTGTCCCCCAATGAAGTGATAGAGAAATAAACACGTGTATAACAAAGCATGTGTAATTGCAATCATTTTCTGGGAGAAATACTTCATTTTCTGGAACAATTTTGAGGGTGCCAACACTATCGGCCATGACTGTATTACAAAGTTTCTTATTTTCATGTATATTGATGGGTGAGCTTTTCAATGAAGTTATGTTCCCAGCCTGGAAAAATGAGAAGTGCGATGTCTATTTCCACATAGTGTAGCCAATCATCCTAGAACTTTGAGCTTGTGAACTCAGCTTCCAAGTGTATTTCTGAGAACATTCAATTTTCTAAAGTAGTGCTGGAAAATTCTGGAGTAGCCGTCACATTTGCCTATCTTGACGCCCCCTGACGAACCTGTGGGTGAAACGCACGTAGGGGTTCTTGGACCTGGCTACACACATTCCCCTGTTGGACACATCACTAGATGTAAGTACAGTCCGCCTCTATAGGTAGACACAGGTCTTCTTTGGATAGTCTAAACATGTAGCCGATAGACTAGGGGATTTTAGCATTTATCTATATCTATTATTGTCATGTGTTTCCTTTCCACACTATGTGTGTATGGGTCCTTATTTTTGGAATACTCTGTTTTTGTATATAGTTATTTATTTAATTAAGTATTAATAAAGATGTATACTTTATGAGACTTCATTGCATTAATAATTCTTGTGTTGGTACTATCTTGAAGAAGGCAGCATTCTGTGATAGCGGCATTTACAGTGCATGGCCCATGATTTGTTTTCCTGTTTGCAAGTACATTGAATGCTAAAATGAAGAAAGCCATTCAAAACTACAACTTGTTCCGCAGAAAAAGAAAAAGCCCGCCGGGGACTAAAATAAAAAAGTTATTGCCCTTGGAAGAAGCAGAGGAAAACTGAAAAAGTAAAAACGGAAAATCGCCAGTCGGGAAGGGATTAGATTATTTTTGTTTGATTGGTGTAGGGGTTCAGCTCTCGGGTAGTGCTGGATACTCACAAGCACAGTCTGAATGTCAAAACAAAATAAAGTTTATTGTCCTTCATAAACTTTATGGCTCCAAATGAAAGCTACCTTTCTTCAGCACAAATGAACATAAACAGTCCTTTCTTCAGCAAAATACAACAAAGTAATTCAGCTTGTAAGACCTGTACTGAAGTACGGAATCGAGCTTTCCCACCCAAGCTCTTTTGGTCGCTCCTAAATCCCGGACCCAAAAATCCACTTAAACAAACTTCTCAGTCATCTAGTGTTAGGCCCGTGTCACACTTGCGTGTGTGATGCGAGAAACTCGCACGAGTCTCTCGCCTCAACACCCTGCACTGCCGCCGGCACTCGGACCGGAGCGTGCGGTTGTATGTATTTGTATGTAGCCGCACACTCCGGTCCGAGTGCCGGGTGTTGATGCGAGAGACTCGTGCAACTTTCTCGCATCACACACGCAAGTGTGACACCAGCCTTAGTGGTACAGACTTCTTGGGATTTACATCACCGAGGCCAACCAACTCGGTGTCAAATACACACTGTCAACCACTTTTACTGACACCTTCCTATATTGGTTTATTGGAAATAGGCGTTAAATAATTTGATTGCATCTGTATAATGCAAGATAGAAGATCACAATGTCGATAGTAATGGTCCATTGTTCAGTGCGCCAGGAGGGCAGAAATTAAGTTAAAAATACTTCCTCCAACTTTCTTACCATATTGTTTGTACAAAATTTCTGAAGAGCTCATTCTCTTAAGTTGGCATTCTACAACAAAGTACCATGACAGGTCAGAGATTTACACCTTGTACATCGTCCAGGACACACACTTGATTTGTACAATTTCAGTGCATAGTGTTCGCTTTCCTCTGCCATGACACACTATATCACAGCAGTCAAACGTTGCAGGTTCTGCATTAGAAATTTGCATTTCCCTCCTAAAACTGGAATTCTTTATCATTATGACACAACTATAAAATTTTTATTACAGGGAAACAGGTCTGAGAAGATTTACTGCACTCGGGAAGATCCAGGACTAATCACAAGAATCTCAAATGAGGAGCGCAGGGAGACTATTAAGAGGGAAGATGGCGGTTTTCGTGTAGTTCTAGTACAATAAAACGACAACTAAAAGGTCAATTTTGTTCTTTATTGATGAACAACGAGCGATAAAATTGTCACTGGATAAAAAAAGTTTATTCCATACCGACAGTAACAAATGTTAGAAAAATATCAACTTGAGTCTGTGATAATTATAAGAGTTGTCTCCTTTCAAAAAACTTTTTGCCCAGAGCGTCAATGAGGTGTAAAAGAAAGAAACAAAGCTTTACTTACTCTCCCCGGGTCCAGCGCCGGTTTCTGTTATTTGGCTACAGAGGTGCTATCATAAAACTCCAAAGGATTCAAAACCAGAACAGCCTCTTCTGGACACTCTGAGCCTCTTCTCACCCAAACAGATTACAGTCCTTTCTGCCGGACCAAACTTTATACGCAGCAGAGGCACGGTCCTAGAATATTCGGCATTTTTCTTCCAGCAGCCAAATAGAAGTGTTCATCTCCATGCACACAGCCTGCAACTTCCACGTTACCCTACAACTCCAACACACAGACTCCCCAGCTTTCCTAGCTGACCCGTGCAGTGTCCATTCAGAGAGAGACTCGTTTGTACCCCAGCTACAGCTCACATTTTGGCTGGTCAGTCACCAGCTCCAACACACTCCACTCAACATCCAGCAGACTGACACAAGGTGAACCCATTTCCTGATTCTTATTCAAGGCTAGCCAGGTGCATCTAACTAAGATCTGAAGTGCTTGGGTTTAAGCCTGTCCTACCTGGTTTTGTTACATTATATAATAACACCAGACATTGCGCCCATATAACAACCCTGGGCGTAAATGCTGCAGAGCTAGAGATATCACTGCCCCAAGACTCCCCGCACAGAGTAAATGATTTGTTCTTCACAATAATATTGAATAGTAAAATCAGGTTTTAGATTAAAACACATTATAGATTGAAGAAATCAACACTGGTCGGCAAATGGGCAAGTGAAGATCATTAATTTCATCTTAAGAAAGCAGATATATTTCAGGTACAGAAAGTTCCACTCACCAAAACTGTATAGATGTGCAGACACCGATAAACGGGAGTAAAGTCTACCAAATCCTGGACACTGAGGACCTGTAGAAAGAATGACATTCTCACATGTGAACAAGGACTCAACATTTGGTTTCATGTATTCCGAAGCGATATAAATACTCTTTGTGACCTGAAATAATATTCATAAATGGTTTTTCCAAATGTATATAGGACAATGTGAAGTTCAGATGACTGTAATGTGAATTCACTTTAAATCCTACATCATGGCCGGCTTCAGGTCTACGAGGGCCTTTCGATAATTCTGAGCCCCCTTATTCATCCACCCAGTATATTAAGCATCAAAGATGGCACAGGTGACATTTTTTTTGGTGTTTTTTTTTTTTAGTTTGTGTATTTGTGAGCCTGTCATTTTCACAAAAAACAAAATAGCAATACACCACTTACTGTTAACATTTTACATTTGTAATGTAGTGGCATATTCAGATACTTGTATAAAATAGTACATTATTATTATTAGACTTGAACTGAGCAGTAAAATGGCCCCATTCACACACAAAGCAGTTATGTGCATTAGCAGAAAAATTATTTGCATTGTTTGTGCAAAATAAAGACCCCAAAAAAGAGTTTTTCCATTACAGAAAGTGATGTGATATCACTAGGAGTCACATGACTGACTGTTGGGACCCCAACGAGCTTTGTTACGGTGCTGGTCAGACCTATTACAAAGGGCTTAGTAAATTTAGTAAATAGAGATACCTCTTCCTCTGTATCTTCATCGTCCACCATTAGACTTTTTGGTGTAACCCCATCCTCCCGTCCATAGAATGACCATTTATGATGTACATGGGATTTTTGTACGCGACGTTGGTCTGTCTGTGCAGTGCAGCATGAAAGGTTTTCTGTTGCTGTGCCTGTTTTGTCGGAGGAAACAAAAATATATTATCTAAAAAAATAGCATTCTTCATTGTACTGTGGCAAAACAAAGAGTAAACTTTTCACATATGTTGCGTTGAACGTCATCTAACCAGATAGGTCCAAAGTTTGATGCTGATCATTGCTTTGTTGCCCCAACAGGTCAACTTACAACCTATGTGGTTGTCTACGGACTCCTGCAGAAAAATCAAGGGGCTATCCGGCACTGGAAGTGATGACATCAGTGTTCTTCTGTTGGTCTGAGGCCTGTGATTGGCTCACGGAGACTACAAAGATAGTTCATTGGATGATTCTCTAATGATGTTGCAGCCAATCTCAGGAATCTTCATCAGTTCAGATTCAGTGCTGACCAAAGGAGCGGCCTGCACTGGATCCACTGTGGAGACGGCCGGTGAGCACGCCTGATTTTGTTATTTTTACTCCGTGTCCCTGATAATATTTTCGTGACAATCCCTTTAAGTAGAAGGTTATGTGCTCTCAAAGAACTTCACGTGGGCAAAATTAAATGAATCGAAATAAAACCTACCTGTTTCATCGCAGTCTCTCCAATTTTGTCTGAATGTTTCCTGATACTTTCAAGAAAGTCTTTGAGACCAGACATGGAGATCTCCTTAATTTCTTCTCGTAACTTTGGAAGATTCTCCGCCATTATCTGGCAGAAACGATACTGGGACACTTTGGGGAGATAAACATGTTCAAGTTGTTCCATGGTCTTTAGAGCAGAATAATACCTGTGTGCGAGAAGAGGCACAACGTCAATGTGAGAGGTTGGGAGAGCGGGAAACTAAAGAATGCACTCTCGATGAAGAGAGACATGCCCGTCATCAGAAGAGGCCTCAAAAGTCAGACTTACCCAATCTAAAACCTGTCCAGCCGACAGGTTACATTCACTGTCTCTGGGACTGTCGGGGATGGATGATTGCAGAATTTGGACACCTCCGGCAGCCTCAAAGACAATGAATGGAAAAGATGGATTTTGGTAAGACCTTACCTGTAAAATCCTTTTCAGCGAAGGAAGGAAGGGAGACACAGTCATTACTAGTGGGTAGGCGGAGCCCACACAGGATAGAACACCTCAGATTAAAAGAGTGTTGACCGGCCCCTCCAGCTTGGGCTCCTCCTACTCCAGCTCTCCAGTCCGTACACAAGCTAAGGAAGAGCAAATATCACCAGCGGAGCAACATAACCCCTTCTGAAAGACTTCAGAGAAAAAAACAAGTAGACAGGTTATGCATATAACAGAAAAAACCACACAGTCCCAGGTACTACTCACTGAACCTGACCACTGCGATGAGCTGGCAATGCTGGAAACAGAGCCTTAGCGCGCAGACCTCAGCCCAGATAATCGCTATCAGAGAAGGGTCACGCCGCATCTGAAAACACAACAACACACTTCTGCCATGGGAGGGATCTGTGTCTCCCTTCCTTCCTTCGCTGAAAAGTATTTTACAGGTAAGGTCTTACCAAAATCCGTCTTTCAGCAGCAGATGGAAGGAAGGGAGACACAGTCATTACTAGTGGGACGTCCCAAAGCAGTCCAAAAATTAAGGGTGGGCGAAAAACCAACAGAGGCAGATTCCCAACAACTTAAATAAATGCGCAACTAGCGCTAAATACCAGTTCACAAGAACTTTAAACTACAGCCGCCTGCAGGACCCTACGTCCTAAGGCCGCATCAGCGGAAGCACTAACGTCCACCTTATAAAATTTCGTAAATGTGTGGACAGAGCGCCAGGTCGCCGCCCGGCAGAGCTGAGCTGCCGAGGCTCCTTGATGAAAAGCCCACGATGAACCCACAGCCCTCGTGGAGTGAGCTCGAATCTTAATCGGGCAAGGTTCGCCCTTAAGTCGGTAAGCCTCTAAAATGGCTGACCGAATCCAACGAGCTATAGAATCCTTAGAAGCTCTTTGACCACGTCGACGACCTGCTGGAATCACAAACAGAGAATCCGACTTCCGAAAACTTTGAGTAATAGACAAATAGAACTTCAAAGCCCGCACTAAATCCAATGTGTGCAAGGCCCGTTCCTTCGCATTCCTTGGCTCCGGACAAAGCGAAGGCAACACAATATCCTGGTTAACATGAAATTGTGACACCACTTTAGGTAGAAAGTCGCCCCGTGTGCGAAGCACTACGCGATCCGGGTGAAATTCCAGAAAAGGAGGCGAGCAAGAAAGAGCCGCCAACTCAGAAACCCATCTCAAAGAAGTGACCGCCACTAGGAAAGCAACCTTCCAAGAGAGCAAAGAAAGGCTAACAGAGTCCATAGGCTCAAAAGGCCCATGTTGAAGAGCCTCCAAGACAAGATTAAGCCGCCAAGGAGACACAAGCGCCTGCCGCGGCGGAAACTGACGGGTTACCCCGCGAAAAAAGGAACGTACGTCCCTGCGCGAGGTGATAGCCTTCCGAAACAGCAAGGACAGAGCAGAAACCTGACCCTTCAGAGTGCTAACTGCCAAACCCTTGTCCAGCCCGAACTGTAAAAAGGCCAACAAATTGGGAATGGATAAAATCCTCGGGTTCCTAGAAGAACCCGAACACCACGAAAAGAAGACTTCCCAAGTCTTGTGATAAATCCTAGTAGTAGCCGGACCTCTGGCAGCTCGCAGAGTAGCAATGACTTCGGCTGAAAAACCTTGACGGATCAAGATTTCGGTCTCAAGAGCCACGCCGTCAAACGCAGAGACTTCAGGTCCGGGTGACGAACGGGCCCTTGGGTTAACAGGTCCGGGCGAAGAGGGAGTGGAAGTGGAGGCGCTGCCAGAAGCGACACCAGCGTCGAGAACCACGTCCTCCTTGGCCAATCTGGGGCTATCAACATAGCCGGGACTCTCTCCAGTCTGATCCGACGCAACACCAGAGGAAGTAAGGATATCGGCGGGAACACATAGATTAGCTCGAATTGGTCCCACGGAGCCACCAGAGCATCCACCGCCACAGCCTTCGGGTCCTTGTACCTGGACATGAACGTCGGTAACTTGGCATTGAACCTGGATGCCATCAAATCCACTTGGGGAGTTCCCCAACGGGAGCACAGCAGTGCAAAAATTTCCGGATGAAGACTCCATTCTCCGGGATCCATCTTTTCGCGACTAAGGAAGTCCGCTGTGATATTCTGAACTCCTGGAATGTGAATCGCAGAGATGGCTGGCACCCTGGCCTCGGCCCATACCAGGATCCGAGACACCTCCATCATGAGCTGAAGCTCCTTGTCCCACCTTGATGGTTGATATACGCGACCGCCGTCGCGTTGTCTGTCTGCACTCGGACTGGTAGACCGCTTAAAAG
Organism: Oophaga sylvatica; assembly: GCA_033576555.1. Taxonomy (NCBI): domain Eukaryota; kingdom Metazoa; phylum Chordata; class Amphibia; order Anura; family Dendrobatidae; genus Oophaga; species Oophaga sylvatica. The sequence goes on from JARQOD010000003.1 coordinate 562,535,050, forward strand.
GACCGTCCAGTGTTGGAGGCAAAGGAAAATTGCCCTCAATTCCAGGATGTTGATCGGCAGGACAGACTCTTCCGACGACCATACTCCCTGAATCCAGAGATCGTTCCAGACACCCCCCCAGCCCGTCAGGCTGGCATCGGTGGTTATGACCGACCACCTCGGAGGGAGGAAGGACTTCCCAGGGATAACGCTTCCGGACGTAACCACCATCCTAGAGACTCTCGCACCCTGTGGGAGATGATGACACTGCAATCCAGTGAAAACTGCGATCGATCCCAACGGTTCAAAATGAGCATTTGGAGAGCCCTGGAATGAAATTGGGCAAACGGAATTGCCTCCATCGACGCCACCATCAAACCCAGAAGGCGCATACACCTTCGAAGGGACATTGCTGACGACGACTTCATAACTTGTACATGTCGAAGAAGACTCGCTTGCTTGTCTGGAGGCAGAGACACCACTGCTCGTACCGTGTCGAAATGCATTCCCAAAAACAGGATTGACTGCGACGGTTCCAGAGACGACTTCTCCCAATTGACCAGCCACCCGAAGTCCTCCAGGAGCTGAAGGGATAGATTGCGAGCCGTCACCGCTTCCTCCTTTGAGGACGCCACAATCAAAAGGTCGTCCAGATAGGGAAGAATCGTAACCCCCTGTCTTCGAAGAATCGCCATGAGAGGTGCCAGAATTTTGTAAAAACTCTGGGTGCTGAGGCCAACCCGAATGGTAGGGCCACAAACTGGTAGTGGTCCTGACCTATGGCAAAACGAAGGAAGCGTTGGTGGGCCCTTCCGACGGGAACATGCAAATAAGCGTCGCGAATGTCGATTGACACCAAAAAATCGTTCTGCGACAGGGCCGCCACAACGGAGCGAAGTGACTCCATGCGGAATTTCCGGGTGCGGACATGCCGATTCAATCTTTTGAGATGCAGAATGGGGCGAAATTTGTCCTCCTTTTTGGGGACCACAAAGAGGTTGGAATAAAAACCTCTTCCCCGGTCCTCCGGCGGAACCGGTACCACCACACCCTTCTGCAGAAGGGAACCGACCTCCCGCAGTAGAGCGGCAAATAGCTCGGGCTCTGACGGAATGCGAGATGGCAAAAACTGTCTGGGGGTCGAGACAGAAACTCTATGAAGTAGCCTGCCGACACAACCCGCGTCACCCAGGCGTCCGACATGCGGGAAGCCCAAGTAGGTTCGAATTGGAGCAGGCGACCTCCCACTCGAGAGCCCTCGAGTGAGACCCTGGCGTCAGTCCGCCTTAGCGGGCTTTTTGTCAGCTTCCCGCTTGTCTCGGCGGAAGCTCTGTTTCCAGGGAGTGCGGGATTTCTGAGCGTTCTTTTTTTTTTTTTTTTCCTGAAAAAGAGGACGACCCGATCCCCAAGAGGGCTGACCGAACTCCCCTGGACCGAAAAGACCGCCGACTACTACCGGCACTAGGCCTGCCAGACGCAGAAGTCACAGCTCTTCGCTGCGGTAAAGCCGTTTCTTTTGCCTTTGCCTTGGCAATCAGCTCTGTGAGGTCAGATCCAAATAGCTGACCACCCTTGTAAGCTAAAGATAGCAAACCTTGCTTGGAAACCGCGTCCCCGGTCCACTGTCTAAGCCACAGTGCTCTCCTGACTGTGACCGCCGAGGATTGCGCCCTGGACAGCAGTGACGCAGTATCCAAACCTGCATCACTGCCATATCGGGCTGCATCCTCCAACAACTTGAAAAGCCCATCTACCTCGGATAGTGGGATCCATCTTGCCACGCCGTCCGTAGACGGTCTAACCAGCTTAGGGAAGCTTTACAAGCACACATGGACCCTAGTACTGCTCTGAATCCATGACCCCCGGCCTCGTAGATGGATTTCGCCGCCATCTCCGTTTTTCTGTCCAGCGGATCCTGCAGACTCGCCTTCCCTTTAACAGGAAGTAATGAGGATTTGCTAAGCTGGGACAAAGGGACATCCACTTCAGGAGAAGGAATCCAATTATCAATCAACTCCGTCGTAACATGGATACAGCGTCTCAAAAAACCGTGTCCCCTGAAAACGTTTATCTGGACACAGGCGTTCCTTCTCCACTGCCCCATTAAGCTCATCCAGAGATGGTAATGTTGATCGCGACCTATGCGACTCCTGAAACATCCGGGCCGACTTACCAGGACGTCTAGTTACCTCCTCCGGTAACTGTAACGCCTCCCTCATGGCTCCAATAAGCTCTGAGGCCCAAAGAGAGCGAGTGCCCTGCCGATCCCCTTATGGAATCGGACATCTCCCATCGAGCTTGAAGAGGGAACCCTCCAGCGAGATCTCCGAGTCGCTACAACGGGAAGGATGGCACCGGCCTGTGTCATTCCTGCCATGAGAGGAATCTAGCTGACACCAATACCTAGAGTTCAGAGCCATCATAGACGAGCGGGCTCCATTTTGACATCATAGACACTCCCACCTTGCGCTTTGCGCCCTCGAGTTCTGCGTGTAGATACCGAGACTGATCTGTAGCGGATCTGGGATCGTCCCACCTGGACTGATCTGCATGCCTCACACAGTATATGCAGTTAAACTGTCAGCAATAGAACAGTTGTTTTTTTTTTTTTTTTTCAAAAGAAAACGAACGCTGAAGGTTTAAAGCTTTAAAGAGAGCTACCACTTCCCCCAATTAAGGTTACGCTAAGAGGGGTTAATGTGCAGACTCCCCACAACCTGTTAATGAAAAGGGTGTGCGAGCCCCAGGTGCCTCTTATGAGGTAGCAGCTGCAGGACAATGCCTCAAGGGTATGCCACACTAAACAAGAACGCCAACGAGATCGCTACCATATTGCGCTGATTTGTACATCAAAATGACCGCCAAAGTCGCTAAGGAGATCGCTAACCACTTATGCGTCTGTAATGAGATCGTCCACTGTGGCAGCTACTAGCGACATTAAAACGATCACAAAAAAACGATCGCATTAGTATGCGTCGTTATCGTGATCGTTAGCGGGAGCGTTCAGTGTGGCAGCCTGCGCTGTGGGGGTGAGGGGGTTAAGCTTCTGCCCTCAGACAGGCAGAAGCGACTCACCCAGCTGGCCGCGGTGCAGTGTCCTTTTCCTTTGGTCGGTCGGGGGGAGCGGAGAGTGAGGAGCCCGAGGAGGCCGTCAGTAATGGCCGCCGCGCTAGAGGAGAGAAGCCGGAAGAGGAGAGGCAGGGTAAAGCGCGCACTCAGAGCGCTTCCTGCCCGCGAAAGAACGGGAAAGCGCGAAGCCACGCCCCCGACGGCTTCAAAAAAAAAAAAAAAAGGCGCGCGACTCACTCTGCTCTCCGCTCCTGTCCCGCTCCCATGTCCTGCAGGCATCCACCTGCGGACAAAAGTACACAATCACCACACTGAAAACATGTGTGCATGAAGCACTCGAACACATTATTAAAATGTTGAGTACTCACCCAGCTGAGCGCCACAGGGACCCCCAGGGATTTGTGGCGCTGTGCCCGTAGCTTCCCCCCAGGGCGGGGAACGCAGTGGCCCCAGAAGCGCGGTTTGCGTCCCCGCCAGGGAAGCAACCCTCATCCCCCAGGGCCGGCAGGGTTCTGCAGGGACCACCTTAAAGGGTAATACAGATCAGCCAAGGGAGGGGTGGGGGTCCAGCAGCGCTGAGACCCCTGAGACCTCAAGACCACGGGGGTCCAAGTCCCTGTCCGATAAAAATAAAAAATTCTTCTGAGGAGCTGCTCCAGCAGCGACTATCCTCTGTGACCTCAAATTTTAGACTGGAGAGCTGGAGTAGGAGGAGCCCAAGCTGGAGGGGCCGGTCAACACTCTTTTTAATCTGAGGTGTTCTATCCTGTGTGGGCTCCGCCTACCCACTAGTAATGACTGTGTCTCCCTTCCTTCCATCTGCTGCTGAAATTAGGAAGCACGCGGAGCCACCTCTTCATTCTAATGGAGCATTTCAGAGCCCCATTCTCGGGATTACTGGATCCAGTGGATTGGTCCCTACTAAAAATGCAAGGAAAGTGCAAATTCTCATGATAGCCCTGTAGGTTATGTCACTGCAAAGTGCATGTGTTCTTACTCGTGGTGGCTCATCTCCCTGAGAACAGAAGGATAGAGCAAATTGAAATCCAACTGCCCCATCCTCTTCTACCAGACATTGTTAGTGGGAAAGTCCGCAACTACCCATACACATGACAAGGTTGGTGGGCTTGACCAACATTAAACCAATGCATATGCCACCTACGTGTTCTTCATATAGGACTTAGCTGCTGCTCTTCTCCAAGATCGTGAATCTCGCACAACACAAACTTTTCCCTAAAAAACTAGAACACAAACCGACAAAGGCACTAGTTTCTCACTTCTTTAATGGATTGCCTGATACTTTTATACTGATGGTTTATCCTTTGGGTAGGTCATCAATATCAGATTGATGGGGTTCCAACACCTGGCAATCCCACCGATCAGGTGTTCTTCTGTAATCAGTTGTGGAGTTACACGTCACAGCTCCGTCAACTGTGACAACGGCCGGGTATTGCACATTTGCCTGTATTTGACTGAATTGGCATAGATTTGCAGTACCCCACTTCAGCCACTATACAGTCGATGGAGCTGTGCTGTTCCACTCAACAATGGCATCCGAGACCGCTAATATGCGGGAGTGCCAAGTGTTGCCCCCCCCCCATCGATCTGATACCATTATGATATGTCATCAACATAAAAGAAGTGGATAACCCCTTTAAATAGCTTTTCCAGGCTTGGGGTTCAAGTATGCAGTCACTCTATATGACTGCAGACTTTCGTGTACAGTGTTCACTGTCAGGATTCTCCGATGCCGGCGCCAGGAGCAGTTTGCATACTTCCGACCACATTCCAACTAAACGTGTCCAGCCTCGCTCAATTCATGTGTATTGAGCGAAGCCATGCAAGTCTAGTCGGCATATGACTGCAGGTATACAAATTACATACTAGTAGTCACGTGCCTGGCTGCACCGGCACTTGAGAATTCTGAAGATTCACAAGTCGGCAATCACATAGAGTGACTACAGACTTCAACCCCAAGCCTGGATAACCCCTTTAAAAAGTCAACACGCGCCATTAGCCTATGATCGAAAGCTACGTGACACACTATAGTGTCTACCAGCAGATTACAAGCCACTATTTGGTCACATCTAGTCTAACCTACGAAAGCCCATCATACTTTATTGTAAATCCTCTAAAAGTTAGAAAATCCTAAAGTTTTAGTTTAAACCGTACGCTCGTCCCTGGGTTATTCAAACATAAGTAAAATGAAAAACCAAAAGCTAATAAAAAAAAGAAAAAGAAAAGAAAACACAAATATTTCAATGCAAATGCTATTTTCTTGGGCACGGAGCAGCGGTTGCGGTTAATAGGATCAAACTGGCAAGACGTTAAAATAAATAACGTGGTCAGTGAACGTGTGAATCTGTAGGTCGGTGTAAGCCGTAAATTAGAATGCCACAGATGAGTTTCGAGAACTCTTTCATCCAATTTTCAAAAGAGCGGCTCTACATGGCGTGACCTCTCGGGAGATAATTCCATAACGGCATTAAAATCATATAAACGGTTTTATTCAAATTATACAAATCAGCTTATCACAACACTGTTGGCTCATCTGGAAGGTTTCTTCAATGCTGTTACTGAAATCAGAATTAGCATAATCCAACTTAAACCCATTCTTGAGCCCCTTGCTAATTATATATATCTCCAGCTCAAGGCCTTGCCCTTTCAACATCTGCTCGGATGGGAGCTTTGAGTCTTTTTTTTAATTTGTAGGTCATTTGCAGGTCAAGATTTATGTTGCATCGCTCGCATTTGACATTTGATTCCTTTAGTCATTGTTGTACATTGTGTAGCCTTGGTGCGAACGTATTTGGAGATATATAAATTCCTCGCTAACATCCAATCTAAAACGCAAATATTTTTTTTTTTTAAGAATTTTTCGGCTACAAAAACACATCGACATCTTATACTCTGGCTCATTTGATCTACCGTACAGCAAATTTAGAATGAAAAAAAAAAACAGCGACAGTGAAAGTTTTGTAGAAACTGGAGTTTTTCATTGAAATTACTAATCAATTAATTATTTTTTCAATGTTCCTTATTTTTAATAAATGCATGTAGAGCGGATGGGGAGGAGCAGGAGAACTTTTTGTCGTCTCGCTTGATTTTTTTCTTCTTAAAGGGGTTATCCAGCCATTAAAAATGGGCAGGGCAGATGAGTGTCATTTTGGTCTCAGTGCAATCCGACAAAACATCATATCGTACTTGGACCAATATTATGCAATGGGGTTGTGCAAATGTCAGATTTTTTCCTGAGACCGCGCCGGTTTAAGGAAAGAAATTGCTGCAAGTTTGATATGATGCAAGTCAAGGAGTCCATGGAAAACATTGGACTGCACTCAGAAGTCATCTGAGTGTAGTCCAATTTCCACAAACTGACAGAATGGAGAAGATGTAGAATTTTTTTTTTCCATCTTCTCCACATCCCAGAGAATCGCATCACACCGTGATCACACTCTGATCAGTGTTTGATCAGAGTGTGATTTGCATAATTGGCCCAATTCCCTCAGATGAGAGAATACATAGTAGTTTATTCCTCAGGGAGGCTAAAGTGACATAACTGTCCATTTTTGGCAACTGTCCCTATCTGGTAACTGTCCCTATCTGGTAACTGTCCCTATCTGGTAACTGTCCCTATATGGTAACTGTCCCTATCTGGTAACTGTTCCTATATGGTAACTGTCCCTATCTGGCAAATGTCCCTATATGGTAACTGTCCCTATCTGGTAACTGTCCCTATCTGGTAACTGTCCCTATCTGGTAACTGTCCATATCTGGTAACTGTCCCTATATGGTAACTGTCCCTATCTGGCAACTGTCCCTATCTGGTAACTGTTCCTATCTGGTAACTGTCCCTATCTGGTAACTGTCCCTATATGGTAACTGTCCATATCTGGTAACTGCCCATATATAGTAACTGTCCCATATATGGTAACTGTCCCTATATGGTAACTGTCCCTATATGGTAACTGTCCCTATCTGGTAACTGTCCCTATATGGTAACTGTCCCTATCTGGTAACTCCTTATCTGGTAACTGTCCCTATCTGGTAACTGTCCCTATATGGTAACTGTCCCTATTTCTGGTAACTGCCCCTATCTGGTAACTGTCCATATTTGGTAACTGTCCATATATGGTAACTGTCCCTATATGGTAACTGAACTGTCCCTATATGGTAACTTTCCCTATATGGGAACTGTCCCTATATGGGAACAGCCCATATATAGTTACTGTCGATATATAGTAACGGCCCATATATAGTACCTGTCCATTTTTGGCAATATCTGTCCTATTATGGACTGTTACATTACTAAAGCTTCCCTTGTCAGACAGGGCACCAGAGCTTAGGGGGTGTCCTAAGCTGCTAAATACATGCCTGACCCTAGCCACCAGTATCATCTCTCCAAAATTACAGCAGTTTGGATATGTGGGCTGTATCCCCTCCCCTTTCCTTCCCTTATGTATGTATGGTATCAGCACAGGAAGGCCGGTGGGTGGATGTGTATATACAGAAGCATCAGATGTGTATACACAGAAGCATTATATGGAACCTGCGCTCGGAGGGTTTTGCTATAGAGAGGGAGAGAGATGCACGGCGACATATGCCACTCTATGCTAATATTGTGGTATCCTCCCCATGTATACCCGTGATGGAAGGCTACAATATAATGTGAACAGAGCCTACATGAGTGTCAGCAATGGTCCAGCTTGACCACCAACCCTCAACTCTCTGGATTTATGGGAGAGGTAGTGCGCATGCCCAACCACCGTTCCCATAGACCGTGAATACAGTACTGGTTACGGGGGTACACTACTGAACTCTAGTCACACAGGGAACATGGGACCTCCGTGCTCAGAATCGGTGGGGTCCCAGAGGTTAGACCACTACCAAACATACATATGTAGAGGTGAAAAATGATGATCGTGGGCTAATTCCCGTCAAAATAAATCAGCTCCAATACTGAAGTGACAAAAACAAGACGCGGAAGGTGCCGAGAAGTGACATAAATGGGTACATGGAAGAATCACTGCCGGTGTCTGTATCTGTAGAGGACACATTCAAGGTCAAGAGTCTGGCTGGTAAATGCATCTCTAATGTGTTATGATAGATTAAGTAGATATTAATGAACTAGGGAGAGATCATTATTCCTCTCCTCCAGCCGCGCTCCCCAAGGATCCCATTTATTGTCGCTCCTTAAATTGTTTTAGATGGTATAAAAAATTAAGGGATAATATTCTCTCTCCTATGATTATATTTTCATTACATTTCATGCTGTTTAACTAAAAAATTGTTTTCTTGAAGCCTTCATTACACTTTTGACAAATTGCACTATTTATATGCCGCATCTGTTCCCTGTCAAGATCAGATATATGGGAGGAGAGAGGAAATGTGCATGGCTTAGGGCCAGTCTTCTATCAAGGGCTACTCATGGGAAGGAGATTGGCAAACTCTCTGGCCCTTATCAGGGATATTACAGGAGCGACGTCAAAGCTGTATATTGTGGCGTAACTGGACATTCTAGGATCTCAAAATGCAAAATTCGAAGAAGGTCTCCACCTACCATGTGCACTTATCATCCTGGTCGATGGGCTCAATTAATTTGACCAAAATGTGCACGAAGAACCTCACGTTTTTAAGTATTTAGCAATAGCGGAATTCACGTAACTAATGTTTGCAGAAAAATATTGTGACATATTAAGGTGTTTTACACCAGAATTCTGCTGTATACTCAGCACGGTGGCTCAGTGGGTAGCAGCAGATATTCAGAGAACGTTTGCCAATCTCAAATTCGTCAGGAACGTAGCACATTCGGAATCATGTTCAGTTTCACACGCATTTTCCTCAAAATCGGCAAAGTTCGGTAAATGATCGAGTTTCCACTAATGCTTTTGTTAGGGCTTTGGCTAGGATAGTGGAGGTGTATGATGAGCAGGGGGACGTATTTGATGAGGGGCAGACTCTTATTAATATATTTTTTTATTAACTTAATGCGTGGAGATTCCGGTAGCTAATCAGGGCGCAGAAACCATACACAACATCCAGAAACAAGGGCTTGCGTCATTGGATGCAGAAGTCACATGTCCCTCTCCATATAAACAGCTTACATGTGGCTTCTGCGCCATTTTGTGAGTATAAGGCTGTGTGCACATGGTGCATTTTTGCAGACTTCCTCTGACAGCACGCGAAACACCGGCGCTACACCCTGCAGGAGCGATTACCTCCTGTGTCAGTATGTGGCTGGCTGTCCTTTGAGAGCAGTCGCATCAGTAAATGCTCTCAAAGTCATCAAGATCGTTGTGGGACATTATGGATTATCTCTTCCCTTTGGACAGGTGAGGAATATGGTTCTTTTATTATTTTAATTAATTTACAGGGGACATTGGCTTCAGTGAACTGGGCGATAACGTGAATATGGTTTAATTTAGAGTCAATTAAGGAGTCTGTGTCATTTGTTCAAATAAAGGACTTTATTCTGGGTGTGTTTTTTTTTATACAGTACCACTATGGGGTTAGTAATGGGGATGTCTTATAGATGCCTCTCCATTACTAACCTATACTAATGTGTATAACCTTAATAAAGGGAAGAAGGAATCAATATTACCATTACACACTGAACGGGAAACCACTGGGTAAATCTGACATGGAGAAGGACTTGGGGATCCTAGATAATGATAAACTTACCTGGAGCAGCCAGTGCCAGGCAGCGGCTGCCAAGGCAAACAGGATCATGGGGTGCATTAAAAGAGGTCTGGATACACATGATGAGAGCATTATACTGCCTCTGTACAAATCCCTGGTTAGACCGCACATAGAGAACTGTGTACAGTTTTGGGCACCGATGCTCAGGAATGATGTAATGGAACTAGAGCGAGTACAAAGGAGGGCAACAAAATTAATAAAGGGGATGGGGGAGCTACAATACCCAGACAGCAAAATTAGGATTATTTAGTCTAGAAAAAAGACAACCGAGGGGCGATCTAATAAGCATGTCTAAGTATATAAGGGCACAATACAAATATCTCTCCGAGGATCTGTTTATACCAAGAAAGGTGACGGTCACAAGAGGGGCATTTTCTGCATCTGAAGGAGAGAAGGTTTTTTCACCAACATAGAAGAGGATTCTTTACTGTTAGGGCAGTGAAAATCTGGAATTCCTTGCCTGAGGAGGTGGTGATGGCGAACTCAGTCGAGGGGTTCAAGAGAGGCCTGGATGTCTTCCTGGAGCGTAACAATATTGTATCTTACAATTATTAGGTTCTTTACAAGGACATAAATCTGGGGATTTATTCTGACGGAATATAGGCTGAACTGGATGGACAAATGTATTTTTTCGGCCTTCCTAACTATCTTACTATGTTACCTCTGGGCTTGATGTCACCTGACAATACAAAGATCACATCAACCCCCAACTGTCACCCCACTTGCCACCGCACCAGGGTAAGTGGGAAGAGCTAGGCTAAGTGCCAGATTTGGCGCATCTTATGGATGCGCCATTTCTGGGGCGGCTGAGAGCTGATGTTTTAAGTCTGGAACAGTGCAAATATTCATGGCTCTTTATTAATATCAGCCCACATCTGTCTGCTTAGCCTTTGCTGGCTATTAATTATAGGGGGACCCTATGTCATTTTTTTGGGGGGTCCTCCATTTTAATAACAAGGAAAGGCTTAGTATACAGCTGTGAGATGATATTAATGGCCTGGGAAGCTCCATGGGTATAACCCCCATCCCAGATTATAAGCATCTGACCCCAGCTGTCCGCTTTCCCTCTGCTGGTTAATAAAATTTCTTGGTGGATCTCACATTTTTTTCAGAAAATAATTTATTTAGTAATAAAATACATGTACAGTAGCTACACACGCACTGTGCTAATTATATATGTGACTGACATTAATTTTTACAGTTGTGTACATCCTATATTTAGCGCCAATTATATGAGTTTATTTAAGTACAAAAAAAAAAATTGAAGTACATCTCTAAAGGCTTATATATTGGAATTGAGCTCACCTTTTTCCGCTCATTTGTTCTTTTAGTTTGCTGTACATTTCTAAGGCTGAAGAGATGGAAAAGAGAAACAATTAGAAAAATAATAATTAAATATCTACGACAAGATAAAGATATAATAGATAATTAATAGATATATTTAATAATAATGGTACTATGTATTATAGGAATATCTCATAGTCAAAATGTAAATGACCCCCCAAATGCCCAACCAGATTAACGCCCAATACATCATATTAACACAGAATCCCTACGATCAAGCAGCATAAGAGATATCTAAAGTGTCCTCGCCAGAAGTTCAGCTCCTGTATAAAAGTTTGGTCCATTAGGAATACTGTTTATTTAGGTAACATTTTTTTGGTTAAGTTTTATGTAACACTAAATCCCATAATCGCATCAGGATTCAGCATTACATGGAACCTGTCATTAGATTCATGCTGCTCAACCAGGGAGGGGAGAAGCCGGCCGGAGATGTCATCGGACTAGGGAGGCCTTTGCCTTTGGCCCCTGGTCACATTTCAAAATATACCTGGTGTCAATCGCACAGCTAGGCTCTGATTCATGTTGCCTGTGGTTCGGGCAGTATGAATCTCCTGACATGTTCCCTTTAAATCTTGTGACAGCTCTCGAGCGTCTATTCATAGAGATATTAGCTAGGTACTGTATTCCAGTGTCATTTCCACTACTCACTATTAAAACACACATTTTTGTCTCTTAAAGGGAACCTGTCTGGTCAGATAATGCTATTAACCTGTAGATAAAGGTTTGATCTGCAGGTTAATAGCATTAGGATGGCACCCAGCCACTGAAAGTGCTGGCACATCTGCATAACTGAAAGCCGACAGCCCCCGGGAGATATACAGTACATTTTCTTCTGAGAGCTGCCGGCTTTCAGTTATGCAGGCATTCCAGCACAGCTACAGACATCGCTAACTATACTGGGAGCGGTGGCTGGAAACACCCCGGCATTGACTGACAGCCGGTTCTGCAGGGCATTTGTGCAGAGCCATCTGGTAGTCAAAGTGCCAGGGTGTGCTTACAGAGTATGGTGAGCGATAACTGTAGCTGTGCTGGCACGCCTGCATAACTGAAAGCAGGCGGCTCTCGGGAGAAAAAAAGGTTATTATCTCCCAGGTCTATATTTTCAGTACAGTGTCTGGTCATCTTCCTAATGTTATTAACCTGCATATTAACCCCATATCTGCAGGTTAGCAGAATTATCTCACCTGACAGGGTCCCTTGCATTAACAAATGACAAAGCCAGCTCTGCCCTGAGAGATGCAGGACTTGTAGCAAACTACTCCTGTACTAATCCATCTCTGCAGCCTTCAGCATAAATTGCAAATTTTACCCACTAGCACCTTACATAAAGTTTCATCTTAAGGTGCATTTACACTACATAATCATCAGGAACTAGCCTGCCTAGGAACGCCTGTTTTACGATTCGCTGGTGAAACGATATGTGTGCAGAAAGATCATCGTTCTCGCAGGCATCATTCTTTGAAAACTTAGTGCGAGAACATTGACAGCCCATACACACTGAGCCATCTATTATAGATGGTTCAGTGTGCATCTGAAGCTTCGTCCGCCTGTGTAAAATGGATATTAAATGACGGTTCTTTAGTGCCGCCGGTCGGCTGCTTACACAGACCCTTATGCCGTCCTGGCTGTTTCATTATACCTTCTATATAATGGGCAATATAATAAGTAATTTGGCCTTACAAGAGAGCTTCAGTGTCACATGGTGACTGCACAGCGCTCCAAAGAAGCCGATGCCTGTCAACGCGAACTGAACTGTAATGCCGGGACTGCGTGTTGACTTGAGAGATCGAAACGCGTCGAGTGACTTACAGGTAGTGTAAAATAGTGTATTACTTTATCACGTACTTTTTCACCCCAAATCCAGAAAGACATTCCTATATCTTTAAAAAAGATGTAAAGGCCAATTCAGAGATTCGGCACAATTCTGTGCCACAAATAATCAGGCAATAGTAGATCAGCCATGTTGGATTTTTCTTCTTTTATTATCGACTTTGCTTTAAAGTTAAAGAGGATTCCAGGCAGACAAAAAAAAAAAAAAAAAAAACAAATACAGATCTAAGATCAAAAGATAAAGCGCTCACTAATATTGTATTTTTCAATACATAACTTTGGATATCACTCCGCATTCGCTAGTTCGGCTGCGATACGTTAACGGTTCCGACAGCCACTGGCTTCTCTCCAATCGTTCCCCTTTTTTGCGTGACAAGTCACAGTTTACATGGTATCAAGAGGACTGGCTTCTGTATACTGCATCATCGCGGGTGCTACGTGCCGCTGTGTAGGTAAACTGGGCCTTTGTAGTAGCCGGACACCGAACGCACTGATTGGAGTGAGCGTGTGAGCGAGGAATGAAGCTCTGTGCGTGTCAGCAAGAATATGGAACAGAGACCCATGAGGACAGAGAGCCATGCCATCAGAATTTATAGAGGCTGCCGCCCCGCCTCATACACGGGGGCGAGTGCAGCGAAGAGGCAAAATTCCGAAATAATAATAGAAAAAAAGAAAGGTGAAAGGGATTAGCCAATTATATACTCATTTCAAGAACTTTTTTTTTTCTTGGCGACGACCCCCTTTAAGTCGGCCATACACATGACCTAGATGTTGGCTATTTCTCCTGATTGTCCCGAATACATGCAGATTGGCCATGCTTGTTTATTTACAGGGAAGGGAGAACACGCCGCTGCCAGACCCCAGCAGCACTTTTCACCCTTCTTACTGTTTCTCACAACATAGATGGTGACTGAGGCATCTGGCAGCCACTTATCTGACCGCACTCTATAACGTCAACATGCGCGTTCGGCCAAGGCAAACAAGCAAGTTAATGGGGAAATTGTCGTAATTGACTATAATTGTTGGTCAAAAGCTCTTCCAGCCAACAATTATTTTATGTCAATGGCCAGCTTCAGTCAGCCAACCGAGCCAAAGAGGACTGACTGAGATGAACCCTGGGATCGGGACTCACAACAAAGTACTATTTTAGTGATTGAAGCAGGTTCCAAAAATTTCACAAAGCAAAAAAAAAAGGTCACAGTAAATCTACGTCGTTATCCTGATAATAGTCCAAACACAACAGAATTTCACTCACGCAAAACCATCTGTCAAATTATAGTAAAGCTCGCTGGTAAGCGAAAAAAGACTAAAATCAAGGAGTAAATTTTTTAATTAAAAAATTTTAAAGAAAAAAAACTCACCCGGAAGGCACAGTTGTAATTTGTCAACTACGGTTGCAATATTTCTCTGCTGTGTCCTGCACCGAATGGTCTCCTCCGTCTTAGCAATGACCTTTTATAAAATGAAAGAAATGGATCCAATTTTGGTAAAATTTTTGACTTAGTTTGGAAAATTTGAAAAATAGTTTTGTTCCTAAGACTTTTTCTCTTACCTCCTTCCCCGCTTCTTGAAATCTTCGGTTAGTATCGGTAACTTGGACCTTAAAGAAATGATTTTGCCTTTGTTATTAAGGAATAAGCAAAATAGTGCCCTAATGTAACTGCTCACCCTTGTAATCAGATCATGATTCATGAGAGGCTTCGAACAAAACCGGGCAAATTCAGATTAACTCTACAGTTTGAACTTGAACTTTCGATCACAACGAGCTTTTGTTAACTTTAATTACTTATGGCAGTTGGTACTAACAGATTCTGTGGCAAACTTCTCAAATTTACTTGGGATTTTTGAACTCTATTTGTTCCTCCGGGTCTGTCAAACAATTCAAATCATTGACCCAATTGGCCACTGGTCCCTTTTTGATAACCTCAATGAGGTCTATGCTCCATTCATTGTCCGCAGGAGATGGCAATGGCATTTCTTTGTAATTAAACATTCATACTTTGCTGAAAGCAAACACTGGGTGGTTGATTCACATCAAAAGTGGAAATCTACAAACCCCAGCAAGATTTTCCAATGCCGCAGGTGCAGGAAGAGCGCGACCTCCTACTTTCCCACATATTGAGCGGACTCATTAGGTCATCATAATAAGGAAGCGCATTGGGCTTGATTGAAAATCTCATTAATTTCGCAACAAAGATGTTCAATGACCTCATTGATGCCGCGTTTTGTCCCCTGTTATCTGAATATCATTTATATAATGGTCTTCCAAAATTGTAAAAAAAAAAGCTCAGCTGAACTGCGCTCGACCCGTCTGCTGTGCAGATTTCGCTCGGCAGAAGTGTAAAGGGAGCTAAAAAGGGGCTGGTACAGTGTGACCTCTGCCTAAAACCCCGACACTTCTCTCGAAAATGAAGCGTAATCTTCCCAAAAGCTAAACGCGAAGAGCAATTAATAGTGATATCCCACACGTAATTGAAAATTCAAGCTCCATCCCAAAGGGGGTACGAGGGTAATTTTGGCAGGAGTTGCTGGAGAGGAATTAAAAGTTGAAAGAATGTTTTTGTGTGTTTGGCATAAACCCCTCTAAAGCGCGTCGGTGCACCTGCAACACAAAGCGACTTTCTGAGAAAGTGCGGAAAAGACTGATTAGCTATTGCTGTCCAGGTGCCAATGACGCAGGAGTCACGTGCACGTACGTACTACGAACGCTGTATGACTTTGGCAATGTGAAGAAGACAGTGAGCTAATGAGCATCACAGTATTAATGGACAAAACACAGATCGAGGCTACTCATGTGGAGGCATGAGAGCAGAGAAAATTTACCCAAGGCTTTTATTGTCCTCAGAGTACATACCGCCATACCTTTCAAAGCGCCTCTTCCTTCAGACAAAATAACTATCATTGTATTCAGTTTTTTCATAAATCAATAGTACAAGTGAAGATAATATTTATTTTCAAAGGACTGGATTGATAAGTAATTCTCAATTGAAAGAGTAAAATCATCAGAGAATACACATTTTCCTGTTACTGGGACAGGAGATGACAGTTGCTGCTCATAAAGGTCTATGGAGAAGGGAGGAGCTAGAGGCAGACTCACACATTCTGCTCCTTCTTGCCCTCCCCTCTCCATAGAATCTTATGAGCAGCAATTGTCATCTTTCAGTAATGGGAAAATCTGTAGTCACTGAAAATTTTACATGTGAATTGAAAATTTTGGAAATGAATCATCAGCTCATGAGAAAAAAGAAGAAGATTTATCTGATAAGATATATTAGAAAGTTTCTTATTTTCATGTGTACTATTTATGGGGGTAGAAAAAAACGATTAAAACGACGGTTAGGCTACTTTCACACTTGCGTTTTTTTGCGCAGCGTATCGAGCGCACATGAAACGCATTAAAAAAACGCATGCAAACGCTTATAAACGCTGCGATATTTAGTCGCATCAGCGTGCGCATTATGACCAAAAAATGCAGCGTTTGTATGCGATTTCAAGCGTTTTTGCATGCGTTTGCGTTTTTTTCGGCGCATGGGTTGTCTACGTGTCACATTTCTATCAACTCTGTCTCTATCATCTCTAGAATCTCTGTCTCTTCATCTCTATCATCTCTGTCTCTATCTCTGTCTCTATCATCTCTGTCTCTATCTCTGTCTCTATCATCTCTGTCTCTATCATCTCTGTCTCTATCATCTCTGTCTCTATCATCTCTCTCTATCATCTCTGTCTCTATCATCTCTGTCTCTATCATCTCTGTCTCTATCATCTCTCTCTATCATCTCTGTCTCTATCATCTGTGTCTCTATCATCTGTCTCTATCATCTGTCTCTATCATCTCTGTCTCTATCATCTGTCTCTATCATCTCTCTATCATCTCTGTCTCTATCATCTCTGTCTCTATCATCTCTGTCTCTATCATCTCTCTCTATCATCTGTGTCTCTATCATCTGTCTCTATCATCTGTCTCTATCATCTCTGTCTCTATCATCTGTCTCTATCATCTCTGTCTCTTAATATAATTTTTACTTATATAGCACCATCATATTCCGCAGCGCTTTACAGTTTAACAGTTTCAAAACACAAGTCATAAGTAACAACGTTAACAATACAATAATTAAAGCAAAATAAGAAGACCCTGCTCGTGAGAGCTTACAATCTACAATGAGGTGGGGGAAATACAAAGTACAGGTGTGTATATACAATGGTGCATTTACAATCATCTCTATCATCTCTGTCTCTATCATCTCTATCATCTCTATCATCTGTCTTATCATCTCTATCTCTATCATCTGTCTCTATCATCTCTGTCTCTATCATCTCTGTCTCTATCATCTCTATCATCTGTGTCTCTATCATCTGTCTCTATCATCTCTATCATCTGTGTCTCTATCTCTATCATCTCTGTCTCTATCATCTCTATCATCTGTGTCTCTATCATCTCTGTCTCTACCATCTGTGTCTCTATCATCTGTGTCTATCATCTCTATCATCTGGTCTCTATCATCTGTCTCTATCATCTCTATCATCTGTGTCTCTATCATCTGTCTTTATCATCTCTATCATGTGTCTCTATCATCTGTGTCTCTATCATCTCTGTCAATCAACTTTTTATCTACACTTCTCACAAACAATGTATCTTGTGTAGGGGGTAGTTTAAACAAGTGTTTAGACATTATTTACTCCAAAATCTCTAGAATCTCTGTCTCTATCATCTCTATCATCTGTCTCTATCATCTCCATCATCTCTGTCTCTATCATCTGTGTCTCTTTTCATCATCCATCATCTGTGTCTCTATCATCTGTGTCTCTATCATCTGTGTCTCTATCATCTGTCTCTATCATCTCTGTCTCTATCATCTTTTCTCTATCTATCTCTATCATGTGTCTCTATCATCTGTGTCTCTATCATCTCTGTCTATCAACTTTTTTATCTACACTTCTCACAAACAATGTATCTTGTGTAGGGGGTAGTTTAAACAAGTGTTTAGACATTATTTACTCCAAAATCGCATGCGCGCAAAAGCGATGACAAGCGCAAAGCCATGCGCATGCCAGCGCACCCATAGACTGCAATGTTATTTTTTGCACATAGCATGCGCACACGTTTTTTAAAGCGGTTGGGTGGAAAAAAAATGCAACATGTGGCGTCTAGCGCGTATGGGCGCACACCTGGAAAACGCGCAGCGCACGCCAAACGTTGATGAATGCGTGCAAGCGCTAGACCCTGCGCCCGCCATGTTAAAGATAGGGGAACATTGCGCATGCGTCCGATAGCGCACGATGCGCTGCGCGATAAAACGCAAGTGTGAAAGTAGCCTTATTCTTTAATTTGTGATTATCATGAATGAGCATTCCTGGGATTTCTGATACTCAACCACTGCAAACAGGCGGCCTCGCACAACACACTCATTCGTCGGATGATTTTTAAGCTGGTTTAAAAATCATTGTTCTTGGCAGCGCTCTGCCCTGTGCAAACAGGACCTGTGCTGCCGAGAAGAACAGTGAAACCTTATGTGCACAGAACTATTACTGGTCGCTTTGGGCCCATTGTAATAGTTGGCTTGTCTAAACAGGCTATTAAAAGACAGTTGAAAGGTAAATGTGCAGATCTGCGGTCTTTTCAGTCGAAGATAGTATAGTGTAAACCCAGCTTCATTCAAACACAAGACTCAAAGTGTTAAAGGGAACCGGTCATGAGGATTTTACACTTAAAACTAATGGTATGTATATACAGGGGATTTCATTCCAATTAAATCCATGCCTAGGTTGTCAAAATCTGTTTTTCCGTTTTGGAGAAATCTAGTATTGCTATTGTAAGAAAATGAGCTGAAAGTGCTTCGGGGTGGGAGACTGCACTTGCAGCTCTCATGTCCTTCCTCCCTAATCCACGCCTGTTGCCTGCCTCCTCTGTCTGACTGACAGGTCACTCCCGTTTCTGTGACATGCGTTCCTTGCCTGAGATCTCTCAAAAGCGCTGTCAGCGCCTGGAATGACGCATCTGCACATTAATACAATGAGCGTGCACCACCCCGGGGAATGAAGGCGCGTGCATGAGATCGTAATCAGGGGAGGCAGATCACCGATTTAGAATTTTTAGGAGAAAAATAAATAGCAAAATAATTGCATTTTGTTTAATAGATTTGCATTCCTCGTTAATCTTTGATAATTCTGCTTTAATTACAGAAAATTCAATTTGATTTTAGTTATCGGGAATCTGTCAGGTCTCCTGAGTGTCCTCAACACTACTATAACAGTAGGGGTACCAATTTCTTTAGTCTGATAAGGTGATTTATGTGCCATTGCACATGCAAATGAGGCAGGACTAGTCCGCTGGGACGTCTCTTCCTCTGCACTAGTCCTGCCTCGGATCCCTGGGCGTTAACGACAGCCTGCCTACAATCCTTATTATAGTAGGTCGTTATGCAGACTGTCAATCACGCCCAGGAGGTTCCTTAGCATGTGCTACGCTGCAGGAAAAACTACATTACAGCCTTAGTTTGCAACATAAACACCTTATCAGGGACCATGAGTCGACCTGACACGTATGTTAAAGGAGAGGTCCAAGTAAAATAAAACTTTGCCTAGGGAATAGGAAAAAATACCAAACTCAGCCATAATCCCCTACCGGCACTCACCTGAATCCAGCACAGGCCGCTCATTAGTCTGCGCAGAGACCGGAAGCACCAATGTCACCTTTCCACCAGCTTTAGCACCGTTGCAGTGGTCCAGTCACTTCTCTTTTAGGATAACTACTCAAAGTCACTAGTCAATCATAGGCTGTGACTTACCGAACGCTGACATCACCACTTCCAGTCTCTGATCAAACCACTGTGTGGCCTGAGTTGGAGCCAGGTGGGCACTGGTAGGCAGGCTTGGTGGACTGGCCCACAGGAGAACAGGACAATCCTCCGGTGGGCCGCTAAGAAGTCATGGGCCACCACCCTCTTATATGAGTTGGCACAATACACTTGATTCACCATGTACACCATCTTATTAATCTATCACTCGATCCAATTGAGGATAAAGTCATATGTGCGTGTAGCTTAAAAGTGAGACCCTGGAGCTGATGTTGCTGGTGGGCCCTCGGCACCCCCAGGCCAACACTGATGGTGAGTAAGGCTGAGTTTGCTATTTTTCCAAACCAAGTCCCCTGGGAAAACGTTTATTTTTTTGTTTAAAGAAAGAATTCAGCACAGAATATTGAATCTGAAAAGTACATTTGGTTCAAACATGGACATTTCCTTCCGGCCTAATAATATTTCTTTCAATTCATTCAGACTGCAGTTGTCCAAAAACAGTGCATAACCTATACCAGAGATTTGCTCGGAGCCGCTTACACTAAGTCCTGCAGGATTTGCTGCCAATAAACTGACACGCAAATGTTTGCTGTTTAATTAGTGCAATTCTTAGCCAAATATTAAATGTAGGATCCCCAATGTAACACTTGTATGTTTCGGCTTTCCAGTCTGAGACAGAAGCTGCCCCTAGATATCTACTTGTAGTCTAGACCAGTCTTCCTCATCTCTGCCCCTGAAATGCCTTCAACAGATCCATCATGAGGATTTCATTAAAAACGTGCCAGTCATATCCAGTGTATCTCTAATTTCCACTTCTTTTCTACCCAGTAGGAAGAGACTAGCTGCTGTGATGTCTGCCATACATAATTCACAGGGTCTCCTGCTCTCCTCTCGCTCAGAAGCTTGTAGGAGGACATCACACAGCACTTCTAAGCAGTGTAGCTGTGAATCCAGCCGTGAAGTGAGCTAAATCTCTTGCTATAATCTATAGCACAATCTGGCTGTCTTTAATTGTGCCGAGTGATGTGTTTGGACCGTTTTCCCTTACAGCCAATAACTACTAGTTTTTTTCTGCCCCAGAAAAAGTTGTTCATCAATACAGCTTTCATGCGAGTTGAGAACTTCAAATCTGACTTGTCCAGGACAACAGCAATACAAAAGTATTAAGAAATGTATGATCCAACTTTTATTAGACCTTCCTGTCCATGTGATAATCATGTCCAATGCACACACCTCGTCGCATGCGCTGAGCGATAAGAACTACCATGATGCAATAATGCTACGGTGGCATGTGTATATTACGTGTCACATGTGAAATCAGCCGATACTGGTTTTAGGGGATAAATCTGCAGATAGGGACATAAGCAAAACCAAAAAACAAGCCTTTAGGGTAACGATGAGGACTCCTTACCTTCAGCTTTTCAGCATCGGCCCGAACTTTTAAGAGCTCATTTATGGCATCTACAAAGCCTTGATGGTGGAAATTGCACATTTTTTCGATTTCCCGGTCATGGTTTCGAATTCGGGTGTCGAGCTTTTCCATAAACCTTTGGTGAGCATTTGGCTGGTCATCGTACACAGAGCTGTGGAGACACAAGATGGACAGGGATATCATTACTTAGCTGCAGTTAAAAATGCTGCAAAAGTAACTTAGTATAATACCCTCCATGGTGAATGATCGGAATGTGATGAGATCTGTGGCCATACATGAGCACGAGGCTGCAGAGCACATCTCTAACGGTCACTGACCTCTGGGAGGACTACTAATATTCCTAAAGAGTAACTAAACTTTTTTTTTTATAAGGCACTGCAAACGTATGAATTTTAGTAAAATACTTCATCATTACCTTATTTTGCCTCTTTCTCTCCCAATCACTATGCTGCAGTGCGGTTTCAATGCCCAGTTTGTGCTGCTTTAGAACGCTTCAGCTGCTGCTCAGCAAAGATCCGTGTTCTCTTATCAAACAGAGTACAAGACTTTCCCTGTCTGAGCCTTTCTGATCTCCAGTCTCACAATCGGACAGGGAAATTCCTGTACTCTGAATATAACTAGAGTAGGTCTTAGCGGAAAGCAGCTTCTGAACAAGCAATGAACAGGCCAACAGCACTGCGGCAGTGTTTGTGAGAGATGGAACCATAATAAGGTAATGAAGTGTATGATAAAATTTCATAACTTTGCAGTGCCATTAGCTACTTTTTAATCATTTATAGCTCCCTCCATCCCCTGACAATCAGATGGGCCAATTTTGGGCAGTGACAGTGCTTGTTATGGCTTCTCGGAGAGGCTCTGTCCCATGTAAGTGATGGTCGATACTATCCTCATTTCTTACAATTAGTTGTCCCTAAAAAATGTGGGTGCAAAATATTCACAGATCCCTGATATTGTAGAGTTACCAGACATAAAACAACATTTACAGGCTCTGATCATTAAATAGAAAAATACACAAGAAAATCATTATCTTCACAAATACGTGAAATCCACCGTACGTAAAAAATGGATCACTGCGGATGAGAAGTTACTCACAGCTCATAGCACATGCATGGTGCGCCACCTGGTGGACACTGTGAATTTCAAAATTATGATTGACATTTACAAATCGAAGGCTTTTTACTTTGCCGCGTTCATTGTGCAGGATTTCTCCACCTATACGTCAAATAGTTATCTCTGTATTGGCCTATAGTGGCATCAGTTCCCCATAGGCTCCTATTGCAATTAAAAACGTACATTTTTTTCTGTATGCTTCTGTATCACAGTCTGCTGAGCACTTTGCAACCCAGCAAAAAGGGTATACTAATGTATCCTGCCCGGACACCAGCCAAAAAGACCCTCTTTTGGTCTTTCTCAAAGTAAAAAGGGCCCTATGGATATGTTAGACGCTAAAGACTGGAACTTCAGTGAGGTTTTTGACCAATCAGATTCATCAAAGCACGTCAGGTGACAAGCCTGACCAATCAGTTGTAAAGTTCTTAATTCTAAAAGTGGGGAACACCCTATAAAATATCCATCTGCGTTACATTGCACTGCTGGGGTGGGCGATATTCATGGCTGCAGATTAATATATTATTTAGGGTTCTGCCTCTTTCCAGCTCTCTTAGAATTAAGAACCTAACAACTGATTGGTTATACCTACTAGAAAAAAGTCCAAAAGGTAATTGTCAAAGTATTAAAAATGTATTAATTGGGGGGCGATTCTGGAAGCTGGAGAGAGTGGAAGCATGGTGTGGAGCTCCTCACACCATCCACACAATATCTTAGCCATACAGATTGCTGGAGAGGGTGCCCTGAGCCTTACAGATCATCTTGGGCTCGGTCCCGGTGACCCAGGTACTGGGGAGAAGCTGGAGTGCAGACCTGAAACTGAGGCCTTGCCAAAAGCAGAACCCTTGCCCATCCATCCATCCCACCCCTCCTGCGCAGCTGTGACACTTAATATCTGGACCTGTGAGCGCGGTGAGACCGACGGATGCGGGCGGATTGCGACCCTGATCTGGTGTTGGAGCTCCGGGAACGGCTGGCTGTAAGTGAAGGAGGGAGGCGGGTGCGACGGGGGAGACACACCTCGCAACCGTCCCGGATCCAGCGGGACATTCCTGATTTTGATAGTCTGCCCCGCTGTCCCGGCCGGGACGTTACTTTTCCCACACAGCACTGATAAGCCGCCACGCCTCCCATGCACCGACCCCATCCATTCCTCGCCCTCCCAGAGACCCACCACAGCCCCTCACTGCTAATAAATCCCAGCAATGACGTCACTAGGCTGTTCTGTGCGCACAGGACTGTGATGAGGTCACAGGAGGGGAGGGGTCACATGATCAGGGGCCTCAGTTTATGCAGGACTCTGCTGTGCTGGTTGTCATGGTGCTGGATGAGGGGAAGTTTATGTGTGGGGTCAGGAGGGGTTTACAGAGTGGATGTAGCAGAGCCGTGTATGTACGAGGTGTACGAAGCGGAGCCATGTGTGTACGAGGTGTACGGAGCGGAGCCGTGTGTGTACGAGGTGTACGGAGCGGAGCTGTGTGTGTACAAGGTGTACGGAGCAGAGCCGTGTGTACGGGGTGTGCGGAGCGGAGCCGCGCCGCGTGTGTACAAGGTGTATGGAGCGGAGCCGTGTGTGTACTTGGTGTACTGAGCGGAGCCGTGTGTGTACAAGGTGTACGAATGGAGCCGTGTGTGTATGAAGTGTACAGAGCCGTGTGCGTACGGAACGGAGCCGCGTGTGTAGAAGGTGTACGGACCGGAGCCGTGTGTGTACTTGGTGTACTGAGCGGAGCCGCGTGTGTACGGGGTGTACAAAATGGAGCCCTGTGTGTTCGGAGAGGAGCAGAGCCGTGTGTGTACAAGGTTTACGGAGTGGAGCCGTGTGTGTTCGGAGTGGAGCCGTGTGTGTGTGAAGTGTACGGAGCGGAGCCGTGTGTGTACGAGGTTTGCGGAGCCATGCGTGTACAAGGTGTATGGTGGGGCGCATTAGTACCTCCCAACGGTCCCGGATATAGCGGGACAGTCCCGATTTTGAGAGTCTGCTCCGCTCTCCCGGCCTGGAGCTTACTTTTCCCGCGGACACAGGAGTACACGGCGGAGCCCCGAGGAGCACTTTAAAACTCGCACGTGACGTTCCACCAGAAGTGACGTGCTGGAAGCTGACCGGAAATTAGGTAATTTCGGGAGTAGATTGTGACGAAACCATGGAGGCACTTCAGGGAATGCTTCAGATCTATCACCGTGTCCTCCGACAGCGCGGACAGCGGGATCACCTTGGAATCGGGGATGTCGGCCATTTGAGCGGATGATATGTCCTGCATTGGGAGGCTCAGGTGGGCACTACAATGGGAGCCGGGCTGCTATAGTATCTTTATAGAATCTTTCTTTCTTTCTCTGTTTTTTTCTCTCTGTTCTTTCTTTCCCTCTCTAATTCTTTTTCTCTCTCTCTCTTTCTTTCCTCTGTTTCTTTCTCTCTCTCTCGGTTTCTTTTTTCTCTCTCTCTCTGTTCTTTCTTTCCCCTCTTAATCTTTTTCTCTGTCTGTTCTTTCTCTCTCTCGTTCTTTCACCTCTTTCTTTCTTTCACTCTGTTCTCTTTCTTTCCCTCTTCTTTCTCTCTCTCTGTTCTTTCTTTCCTCTTTCTTTCTCTCTCTGTTCTTTCTTCCCCTTTCTCTCTCTGTTATGATTCGGTAACCGAGGAGGACAGTAGCCAAAATAGCAAGGCAGTCTGTCACCCAGAGAGGTTGGTAACTAGCAGATTGCAGACCCCTAAACTAACCGCACAACTAGTAGTAGCCATGGGACGTACCTCTGATGACCTAGACGCCTCGACACAGCCGGAGAGTTAACTAAGCCTAAAGATAGAAAGGGGAAAGCTAACTGCCCCGGAGTATCGCCCCAAAGGAATAGGTAGCCCCCACACATATATTGGCGGTGAGACAAGATGAAATACAAACGCAGGCAGAAAGTAAAGTAAGCAAACGCTGGGGCCCAAAACTATCTAGATATGACAGTACAGGAAAGAAAACTGTCTGCAATCCGCAAAAAACCCTAGGAAAAATTTCAACACTTCTGATTTCCAAAAATACTGAGACCACACGATCTCTCCCCCGCTAGATCAGAGCTTTGGTGTGAACAGGTAGCTAACCAGCAGATACTGAAAACAGGGACTGAACAAATAAACAGTGGTAGCTGAGAAACAGAGACCAGCGCAGGCCCCAAACGGGGAACCTTGCTGACCTCACTCAGAAAGGCAGAAAAAAAAAAAGGATAACAAAAGCCACAAAAACAAGCAGAAAACAACTTATCTGAAGGTTGCAGGAGACAGCAGAAAGCAAGCTAACTTCCAAATGGGACCAGGAAGAACAACAAATCACCGGCGAGGATCATGGGTAGGTTACACCCTTATATCTCCCCAGTCAGAGCTACCTGATTGCCAATCGTCCCCAGCTGATGGACCTCTGCCAGCTAAATCAGCTTCATTACTATCAGGAGCCACCAGAGGGAGCCCAGACTCAGAATTCAGATCCAAGGTGTTCACAACAGTACCCCCCTTGAGGAAGGGTCACCGTACCCTCACCTGCGCCACCAGGCCGATCAAGGTGAGCCCGGTGGAAGGCGCGAACCAATCTCTCACCATGAATGTTAGAAGCAAACACCCAAGAATTGTCCTGCTGACCATAACCTTTCCACTTGACCAAGTAATGGAGTCTCCGTCTAGACAGACGAGAATCCAATATTTTCTCCACTTCATACTCCAGATTGCCCTCAACCAAAACAGGCTCAGGGGGCGTAGCCATAGAATCCACTGGCTCAACAAACCTTTTCAATAAAGATTTATGGAAGACGTTGTGAATCTTAAACATCCCTGGAAGAGCCAAATGGAAAGAAACGGGATTAAGGATTTCCAATGAACCTTGGCTTAAATTTTGGAGACGTGACCTTCAGAGGGATATTTTTTTGAGGACAACCAAACCATGTAACCCACTTTAAACCGGGGACCTTCAGTCCTATGCCGGTTCGCAAACCGCTGGGCCCTCTCCTGAGAGAGAGACAACTTATCCTCTACTTGATCCCAAATCTGCTGCAATCTCTCTCTACCATAGAGTCAACACCAGGACAGACAGAAGCCTCCACCTGCCCTGAAGAAAACAGAGGATGAAACCCGAAATTGCAGAAAAAAGGGGACATTAAAGTGGCAGAACTGGCCCTATTATTTAGAGTGAATTCAGCCAAGGGCAAAAAAGAGACCCAGTCATCTTGATCAGCAGACACAAAACATCTCAAATAAGTTTCCAAAGTCTGGTTTGTTCTCTCAGTCTGCCCATTGGTCTGAGGGTGAAACGCAGAGGAGAAAGACAACTGAATTCGCAGTTTAGAACAAAAGGCTCTCCAAAATCTGGAAACAAATTGGACTCCTCTGTCAGAAACGAACCACCTGCTGAAAAAACAAGGGCACCAATTCGGAAGAGGATGGCAACTTCGGCAGTGGCAAATCTATCACAGATCATCCAGATAACAGTCATTCTCTGAGAGACAGGGAGGTCGGAAATAAAATCGATAGAGATATGGGTCCATGGCCTCCTGGTCACAGGCAGTGGCATTAACAATCCACTAGAGCGAGAGCAGGGTTTGGACCGAGAACAAGTCCCACAGGACTGCACAAAATTCCTGACATCACGAGATAAAGTAGCCCACCAAAAGGACCGTACTCACCAAATCTCTGGTACAAAAAATACCGGGATAACCAGCCAACGCGAAGCAATGAATTTCAGACATTACTTTCTTCCTCCATTGGTCTGGGACAAACAATTTCCCCACAGGGCAACGTTCAGGTTTATCTCCCTGAAATTCCTCCAGGGCCAGTCTCAGATCAGGCGAGATAGCTGAAAGAACAACACCCTCCTTCAGAATGGCGGTAGGCTCAGTCACATCAGGAGAATCCGCAAAAGAAACTCCTAGAGAGGGCATCCGCCTTAACATTCTTAGTGCCCGGGAGAAAGGAGACCACAAAATTAAAACGCGTGAAAAACAAGGCCCACCTGGCTTGTCTAAAATTTAGTCGCTTGGCAGATTCGAGATAGATCAGGTTCTTGTGGTCATTGAGGACCACAACTTGATGTTTGCCTCCCTCCAACCAATGTCTTCACTCTTCAAAAGCCCACTTCATAGCCAACAATTCCCGATTCCCTACATCATAATTACGTTCAGCTGGGGAAAATTTTCGAGAGAAAAAGGCACAAGGGTTAATCTTAGAGGTTACAGGATCCCTTTGGGACAAAATGGCTCCTGCACCAATCTCAGAAGCATCTATCTCCACCTGAAATAGTAGAGAAACATCAGGTTGCCGCAGAACAGGAGCAGAAGTGAATCTCTGCTTAAGCTCCTGAAACGCCGAAACTGCCTCTGGAGACCAATTCACTACATAGGAACCCTTTTTGGTCAAATCAGTCAGTGGCTTCACAATACCAGAGAAATTACTTATAAATTTATGGTAAAAATTAGCAAAACCCAAAAATCTCTGAAGAGCCTTCAAGGAATTGGGCTGAACCCAATCACAAATGGCCTGAACCTTGACCGGGTCCATTTCAACAGCAGACGGAGACAAAATGAATCCCAAAAACGAAACCTTCTGTACGCCAAAGAGACATTTGGATCCCTTAACATACAACGCATTTTCTCTCAAAATCCGAAATACCATCCAAACATGTTCCACATGAGAATCCCAGTCATTGGAAAAAATCAAAATATCGTCCAAATAAATGATCAGAAACTTATCCACAAAATCCCGCAAAATATCGTTCATGAAAGATTGGAAGACGGAAGGAGCATTAGTGAGTCCAAAGGGCATCACTAGGTACTCAAAATGCCCCTCAGGAGTATTAAACGCCGTCTTCGATTCATCACCGTGCTTAATACGAATAAGATTAAACGCCCCTGTAAGGTTAAGCTTGGTAAACCAACTAGCGCGCAGCAGCTTTTGTCCCTCTTTTCCTTCTTCAAAAGTTGGGAGGTATGGGGAGAGTGTGGCATCCATCTTCCCTGGGCTCATCCTCCCCGCATTCAGGAAAGGAGACGCCGACTTAGCTCTGGAACGGATAGCTCCTGTGCCCCCCCCCGGTCAGTTACTATCTCGGGCAGCCTCTGCAGAGACACTACACATTGTTGAAGGAGTCCCCAGTGAATACACAGGGCTGGATGAGAGAGAGGGATTGGAGAAGTGTGTGATTCACCCTGATCCCTTATAAAGACTATCATTTTGTGGCTTGATGATGGAGAGGGGGTGCTTGAGGGTGTGATATTGTGCCACAAGAAAGACCTGGACACTTGACTTTACAGTACTGCAGTGAGTTTCATTTCTCTAGCTCCTCCATATTCCTGCATAGATCACCATGGAAACTGTGCTGTAATGTCCTCTGCTGCCACCTGGTGGCCCTCATTTTTAACTGCCTCTTCATACTGCAGATTAGCCTATACTTGTCACAGAAAATCTCCACATTAAATGAACATCTGGCTGTTAGTTCTACTTTATTGTAATCTGGCCTGGGAGTCACTGCTGCTCCTCGGCAGCACGGCCTCATCCCTCTCTCTCCTTCCCCCTTGGCTAACTAATGTGTCTGTGAATAATCTAACGTTCAGATGACTCTTTAAAACCATGAACGCATAACTCCCGCCAAAGTATCTAGCCGCTACGTAACCTTAGGCTGTACCTGATGGGGGGACCTCAGAGAAATAGTCTAGCCTTAAGTCCGCTACACCTGCATCTAAAACGATGGAAGGATTTTTCCAAGGTACTGTTGCATCTCACAATAACGCTACTCCGAGGCGATCATCCGTGAAAATCCTTGCAGCGACCTGAGCCTCAAGTGCCCCACCACTGAACTCACCAGTAGGGTTGGAGACCTTTGAACACCTAAAACAATTAGGGGAAGAATCTGGGAACATTAACCCTTCTGATAACAACATGCCCCCTAAATCACAAAAGCTGCACTCCAGGGAATCTCCTGGAGAACATCCTAACACTCACTTTGGGAGCAATACCCCGGATGGTCTGGAGGCTGCTTTCTCCCCCTCGGGATCAACCAAAATAATTAATTCTGCGGATGACTCTCAGGTCCAAAACACCTCTTGTAACACAAAGTTCATCCTTACCAGAGGAGATCCGCTCTTACCGCCATCATCTTCGGACGAAGGATAACTTTTAGGCAGCCCCCAAATCTAAGAAACATCATTGTCAGAAGCTCCCTATCCTCCCCAACAGCTGCAGGAACCTTTCCTTGCAAACAGAAGAAGTGCAAAACCTGTCCATCTATAATGACCACGGACAAGATAAAGATCCCCAACTCCCATCAGGACTACAAGATCCCAGGTACTTTCAGCTGCATCACATCTAATGTGGTGTACCTAATTATTTGTACGAAATGTCCAACTGGGGGTCTGTATGTGGGGGAGACCGGGCAAAAACTGAGAACAAGGATGAATTCTCATCGCCACACAATAAGAGAAAAAAGAATGGATCTACCTGTGGCCAAACACTTTTGTATTCCCGGTCATAGCATGATGGATATGGAATTACTGGTATTAAAAGCTAACTTCAAATCTGAGAAAGATAGAAAGATTTGGGAATATAAACTTATGATGACCTTTGACACTCTTAGTGCTGGAATGAACGTGTCACATGGATTCATGTCTGTGTACATCAATTAAGGAATCTGCTTCTCTGACCTGGGGGCATCAAAACACAATACCAGACCCCAATCAGAGGGCAATAAAACTCTCACTCCTTATCTATGAACTGTTCCAATATTTATGTTCATCCCTCTGCCATAATGACAGTTCTGCTTCACGTCACATGTCTTACCTATTGCATTATTCCTGTGTCCTCTTGTGTATAAATATGTGATTCTTCAGTTTTTGTTTTAGTCCTTGCCTGATGAAGAGACCTGAGTAGTCTCGAAAGCTTGCAATTTGTTACCATCTTTTCAGTTAGCCATTAAAAGGTATCAACCACTGAGGACTCTCAAGTCTAAATATTTTTCTATCTACTGGCTAACACGGTACGAAGATATACATCTTCCCTATAACTTTAAAATGCTCATTTTGGAGGTCAAGACTACTTGTAGAGCGGAAATCACGGCTATGTGCCAAGACCTCCAACTTATGGCGGACAGAGTGGACTCACTGGAAACAGCTCATGATGACTGCACTTGTAACCATGTCACCCGAGTACAGCAAACGGTCTCATCCCATACAGAAGCTCTTAGAATTGCTTCCAGGCACATAGAAGACCTAGACAACAGAGGGAGGCGTAACAACATACGCCTGAGAGGCCTCCCTGAATCTGAAGGGCAGGAAGACCTACAAAAAATCCTGGATTCCATCTTCAATAAAATCTTGAATCTGTCCCACCCCAACTCCACTAAACTTGATCGGGTCCACCGGGCACTCAAACCAAAAGGCTCTTCGAACTCTCCTTGGGACAACATATGCTGCGTACATGACTACACAACTAAAGAAAACAACATGTATAAAGCGCGTGCCATGAAATCACTGAAATACAGAGGAGTTTCTATTCATCTCCTCCCGTATCTATCTTGGATCACACTCCAGAAGAGGCGACACCTGCGTCCTCTTTTGAATACTCTCATGGAACGTCAGATCACATACCGCTGGTGCTTTCCTTGCAGAACACCGGTAGATCTCCATGGAATCTCAACGTAGCTGACCTTACCGCTAGGTCAGAAGGCAAATCAGCTACGTTGAGATTCCATGGAGATCTACCGGTGTTCTGCAAGACATGGGACTTCCCCGCCCCAGACATCACTGACTGGGAACTTGAATTTCTGACCCCTGCTCCGCCTCCAGTCTGGCAGACAGCTACCGGGAGGAGAAAGAACCGGAATTCTCCTTGGGCCACTACCCCTCCCCCATGAAGCTCTCAGTGGCTTATACCACTATATTCAAAGAGTACATTCTATTGTGTTGTTAGTGCAGTCAGGGGTTAGGATTCCTTGTAATATGTTTACTGCACGGCTAGTTCACATTTAGTAGCTTCTAAAATAGATGGCGGGATGCCTGAACCCGAACTTTGGACTATCTGCTGATTAATTTATAAGTTAGCTTAGGGCCCCGTCACATATAGCGACTCACACCAGCGATCCCGACAACGATATAAACTTGTCAGGATCGCTGGTGTGTCGCTACATGATTGCTGGTGAGCTGCCAAACAGGCAGCGATCAGGACAGCGACAGTGCGGGTAACAAGCGATGCATGTCGCTTAGTTACCCGCAGTGCGTTGGATACCAGCGCGTTGGGGCAGGGAGCTGGTAACCAAGGTAAACATCGGGTTTTCAAGCACCGCCCGGCCATAGAAACCCGATGTGTACCTTGGTTACCAGCTCCCCTACACTGGAAAGAAAAAAGGCGGGAGTAGCGATCCTTCTAGCTAAAAACTGTCCTATTCAGATAACTTCTACTATTCTAGATCCTGATGGTAGATATATAATTTTACAAGATAACCTTGAAGGCAATCCAATCACCCTCTGTAATATCTACGCCTCCAACTCAGGACAAATCAAATTTCTTAAAAAGGTTTACTCAAGATTTCACGCCTGCCACCCTCGGCTGTGATTCTGGGAGGTGACTTTAATATGATCTTCTCAGAAAATATGGATAGGCTCTCACTTAACAACAAACCCCCAAATCCAGCGAATTCACACCTAGCAAAAGAATTTCGTAGACTAATCCGTAGACACTCATATACGACCTGTGGAGAATTAATCACCCAAGAGATAGGTCTTTTTCCTTTTTCCCCCCACCTCATGGAACCCACACGCGTATAGACTATATTTTTGGAAATGAAATAAAGTCCAGCTCACCAGTATGACATCCCACGAATCGGAGCACGGAACCGTTGTGTCAGAACGTGAAACATGGCAAAATGTAGAAAAAATCCAGCTCCACGATAAAGTGAAAAAAAGCAATTCTTTATTCACTTGATATTTCAAGCATAGAGGATAAAAGTATCAGCATAGATAGCAGCAAATAATGCGTTATCAATGTGTTTCAGGTGTCGCAGCACCCTTAGTCGTGAAGAAAGCCTCTGACGAAACCGAGGACGGTGAAACGCGCGTTGGGGCTTTCGTGTGTCCCAAGGGCACTATTGCACAGGACCAACATTATGTCACAAGGTATTTATATTTAAATAATATAAGGACATTTGACACCCATATACCTTGTCCTTATTTATTTAGCCACTAGCATGGTCAGGCCTCTTGGTCTTTTCCTGACACCTAGACTGCAGGCTTTCCTGTTCGTTGACATAGTCTGACTACCGCTGGTACTGGTCTACTTGGGATATTTTGGAAATTCAGGGATTGCTTTATCAATGTTATTTTTCCTCCTGATTCCTGTCCCTTTATTATTATTTTTTATATTTTTGGCTTTTGGATTTGGTTTTTATTTAGTGGCCTTGTGCAATATGCCTAATGAGATACATCTTTTCTGTCTGGCACCATATTTATCATCTCTGTATTTTGCCAATATCTTTTAGCTGCTAGTATTATCTACCTCACGTTTATACCTGAATAATTGTCTGTTTAATCTAATAATTGCAATAAATATATTATATTTTGAAAATCCTCTCTATTTTATTGTGGACTTCTGTGTTATATCATTGATTGTTTAATTGCTAAATTGATATTACTAGTTGTTTATACTATTTGGGTCTTGCTCTCCAGAACCTGTATAGTCTGCACGGAGTCCGAGTTCCATCCTGACAGTTACTCAGACTCCAGCCCGTGTCTGCTATCCTGACTCCTGGGGTTGTTGAGGTAGGATCTAAGTGACCCTTCATGGTTGACCTAGTGATTTCCAAATTAATTCATAGAACGTTGCTAGCAACATAAATAACCAGACGAAAACGTGTTTCTGTCTGGGAGAATTGAGCAAGATTCCTATCATAGAATCATAGAATGGTAGAGTTGGAAGGGACCTCCTGGGCCTTCTGGTCCAACCCCCTGCTCAAAGCAGGATTCTCTAAATCATCCCAGACAGATGTCTATCCAGCCTCTGTTTGAAGACTTCCATTGAAGGAGAACTCACCACCTCTTGTGGCAGCCTGTTCCACTCATTGATCACCCTGTCAAAAAGTTTTTTCTAATATCTAATCTGTGTCTCCTCCCATTCAGTTTCATCCCATTGCTTCTAGTCTTTCCTTGTGCAAATGAGAATAAAGATGATCCTTCTACAATGTGACAGCCCTTGAGATATTTGTAGACAGCTATTAAGTCTCCTCTCAGTCTTCTTTTTTGCAAGCTAAACATTCCCAAATCCTGCAACCGTTCCTCATAGGACATGGTTTGCAGACCGGTCACCATTCTGGTGGCTCTTCTCTGAACTTGCTCCAGTTTGTTGATGTCTTTTTTAAAATGTGGTGCCCAAAACTGGACACAGTATTCCAGATGAGGTCTGACCAAAGAGGAGTAGAGGGCAATAATGACCTCACGTGATCTAGACTGTATGCTTCTGTTGATACATCCTAGAATTGCATTTGCCTTTTTTGCTGCTGCATCACACTGTTGACTCATGTTAAGTCTGTGATCAATTAGTATACCCAAGTCTTTTTCACATGTGATGTTACTTAGCCCTATTCCTCCCATTTTGTATATGCTTTTTTCATTTTTATTGCCCAGATGTAGTACTTTGCATTTTTCCCTGTTAAAATCCATTCTGTTAGTTGCTGCCCACTGCTCCAGTTTATGTATATCTTTTTGAATCCTCTCTCTCTCTTCTCTAGTATTAGCTACCCCTCCTAGCTTTGTGTCATCAGCAAATTTGATCAGTTTACCCTCAATTCCTTCATCTAAATCATTGATAAAGATGTTGAACAATACAGGGCCCAAAACAGAGCCTTGTGGTACCCCACTTGAGACATTCTTCCAACTGGATGTGCAGCCATTTACAACCACTCTTTGGGTCTGATCACTAAGCCAGTTATGAATCCACCTAACAGTTGCCTTGTCCATTCCATACTTAGTCATTTTTTCAATAAGGATTGTGTGAGATACTCTGTCAAATGCTTTGCTGAAGTCAAGATATACTATATCTACAGCATTTCCCTGATCCACCCAGTCAGTGATTCTGTCATAGAAGGAAATTAAGTTAGTCTGACATGACTTATTAGTTACAAACCCATGCTGACTCTGTTTAATCACTTCATTCTATCCCATGTATTACATCATCATCTATTATAGTATTTAGTGAGCTTGTACTTCAACCAATAGTATAAAACCACACCTACAACATTTAACCAATGAAAATACAGGAAGACTGGAAACTACATATATGGTCATATCCACGTGACCATAGAAAGGAACAATAGCATGCTTATTCTTCAGAGTATTCTACAGTGATACATCCCAAGATCTTATATCTTGTCCAAACTGGAGCAGTCTAGTTTTTATTACAGTCCATGACCTTTACTCCAGTAGAAAAACTATTTGGCTTTATAACAGCCAGAAACTATTGCCTAGTAACAGAATTTATCTCATAAAGACAAGATGGAGTTACAAGCACAAAATGGAGCATTCAGTTTTGATCTTTCTTAATTTAGTCCTTCACAGGGTCAGCAGCCGCAGTACTGGGGACTGCCTAGGAGTGGTACCTGGGGGCTACCTGCAGCTCAAGCCTGACTCAACCATCAGGAACTCCACTGAAAACCAGGTAGCTGCTTACCTTCATCCTTCCTAGGTAAGCCTAGCCCTGTGGCACAGTGGGTCCACAAATCACGTGCGCCACCTGTGTGAGTGACAGTTTTTTTCTGTGATATCTTTGTGCCCAGATAAGGCTGTTTTTGGTTTTTAATTACGTAGAGTTTTATGAAAGCAATAAAACTGCACCTATTTAGACCAAACCGCATTGCTTGTGTGAACGCAACCTAATGCCTATAAGGGAGTGAATCCCTATAATATGTATACATATACACACTCACTCACACAACGTGCGTCGGGGCCACTGTCACACCCAGGCACAGAGCACTATATGGGTAATCACTTGCCACTTTGTACACAATGTTGCTGCTATCATATTTATACTATCTGACTTGATTGACACTTGGTATTATGTGATCTGGACCCTATATATAACATGCATTTGGTTCTCCTTTGCATTTGGGTGCCATTTAGTGGCAATTTCAGATTACTATTTTGAGATCATATAAATGGATTCTTTTTTTTTCTGTGGCTTGATACTAGGTATCAGCCCTCTATCATTTGACCTGCTACTATTTCTTTTTATGATTACTCTATGTATTGTTGACTAATTACAATTAGGCTAAGTTCACACGTTGCGGAATTGCCGCGGAAATTTCCGCGGCAATCCCGCACTTCTCCCGCAGGAAATACGCACGTTTTTTTTATGCTGATTCCCGCCAGAATAATAGCGTTTTGCAAGCGTAATTAGCTTGCAGAATGCTAGCGTTTTCCTAGCGATCTGTAGCATCGCTTGGAAAACTGATTGACAGGTTGGTCACACGAGTCACACATAGTGTTTGACACGTGTGACCAACTTTTTACTATTGATGCCACCTATGTCGCATCAATAGTAAAAAGATCTAATGTAAAAATAATAAAAAAAATAATAAATAATGATATTCTCACCTTCCGGCGGCCCCCGCAGCCTTCCCGCCTCTCAGTGACGCTCCCGGCAACTCCGGTCCCAGGAGTGCTTTGCGACAAATCACACCGATGACGTACATCTCGCGAGACCGCTATGCCATCTGGGTGATTCTCGCAAAGCACTCCTGGGACCGGAAGTTGCCGGGAGCATCGCTGAAGGCGGGAAGGCTGCGGGGGCCGCGGGAAGATGAGAAATATCATTATTTTTTATTTTAATTATTGTTTTACCAGGGATATGGTACCCAGGGCCTGGAGGAGAGTCTCCTCTCCTCCAGACCCTGGGTACCACCGCACATGAACCGCTTACATTCCGCAAAATTAATGAACATGTTGCTATTTTTTCCGCAAAGCGTTTTTTTCGCGGAAAAAAAACGCAACATGTGGCCAAAACATGCGGAATCAATTAACATGTATAGGATGCTTAATGCTTGCGTTTTTATCGCGTTTTTACCGCGGAAAAACCGCGAAAAAAAACGCAATTATTCCTGATCGTGTGCACTTAGCCTTACCGTACTTTTTTGACTTTCACAATAAAATCAATGTTTTAGTTAAATAGGCCTCCATATTGTTTTTGCACTCACCTTGGGGTTCATACACTCCATTTTTTTGCATTTGTGTTCTCTACTTGTATTGGGAGTTTCCCATATTACTTTTGGGATTATGATCCCTATTATTGTCCATCTTTCTGATACATTTATGTGTATTACACATCTACTATATAATTGTCTAATTCTGTCTGTCTGTAACAGAAATCTTGCATCGCTGATTGGTCTGCTCAGCTGCCTCTGGATTGGATGTGGGTGTTGCTGGGGGAGTGGTGCGGGCACGCCCCTTGGCACGCCCCTTGGATACCCGACCGCGGCCTTAGCAACGTCAGAGGGACTGTCACAGATCCTGTGTTAGAGAGCAAATGGAGGGGAAAACAATTATTGCGGCGTGATGGGACGATGTGTGTGGGTGACGGTGGGTGCTGCGTAGTTCACTCATGTTTACTAAACAAGTTCTGTCAGTCACAGTGTGACGTACTTCTGTCATGTTTCTACTATATAATCGTCTAATTCTGTCTGTAACGGAAATCCCACATCGCTGATTGGTCGTGCCTGGCCGGACGCAACCAATCAGCGACAGGCGCAGTCCGGTCGCGAATTGGCACAGGATTTGAACCACGCACGACACCGCTATCATCGGGAGATCAGCGGCTCTAGCCGCGGGTCATCTCCTGCCGCATGGAGGTCAGCGGCGACGCAGCCGGGAGATGACCGGCGCCAGCCGGTCATCTCCCAGCTGGTCACAGAGGAAGTACCCCGACCGGCGGCCTCCACATAAACCCCAGCAGCAACCTCCACGTACACCCCACCAGCAGTAGCCTCGTTATACCCCAGCAGCAGCCTCCACATAAACCCCAGCAGCAACCTCCACGTACACCCCACCAGCAGCAGCCTCTATATACTCCAGCAGCAGCCTCCACATATACCCCAGCAGCAGCAGCCTCCACATATACCCCAGCCGCAGCCTCCACATATACCCCAGCAGCAGCCTCCACATATGCCCCAGCAACAGCAGCCTCCACATATACCCCAGCAACAGCAGCCTCCACATATACCCCAGCAGCAGCCTCCACATATACCCCAGCAGCAGCCTCCACATATACCCCAGCAGCAGCCTCCACATATACCCCAGCAACAGCAGCCTCCACATATACCCCAGCAACAGCAGCCTCCACATATACCCCAGCAGCAACCTCCACATATACCCCAGCAGCAGCAGTCTCCACATATACCCAGCAGCAGCCTCCACATATACCCCATCAGCAGCCTCTATATACCCCAGCTGCAGCAGCCTCCACATATACCCCAGCAGTAGCCTCTATATACCCCAGCAGCAGCCTCCACATATACCCCACCAGCAGCCTCCACATATACCCCAGCAGCAGCCTCCACATATACCCCAGCAACAGCAGCCTCCACATATACCCCAGCAACAGCAGCCTCCACATATACCCCAGCAACAACAGCCTCCACACATACCCCAGCAGCAGCAGCCTCCACATATACCCCAGCAACAGCAGCCTCCACATATACCCCAGCAGAAGCCTCCATGTCACCCCAGCAGCAGCCTCTATATACACCCCAGCAGCAGTCTCTATATATACCCCAGCAGCAGCCTCTATATACACCCCAGCAGCCTCTATATACACCCCAGCAGCAGCAGCCTCTATATACACCCCAGCAGCCTCTATATGCACCACAGCAGCCTCTAGATACACCCCAGCAGCAGCAGCTAGAGTTGAGCGATACTTTCCGATATCCAAAAGTATCGGAATCGGAATGGTATCGCTGATACCATTAAAATATTGGCGATACCTGATACCGATACCGGAAATCCAATGTAAGTCTATGGGAACAAAATATCGTAACTAAAAAAACCTCTTTCTTTCCTTGTAAACACTAAATATACACACATAGAATACATATATATATATATATATATATACACATGTCATTGTGACATATATATATATACATATATATTTATAGTTTATACACTTCTACATAGTAAAATAGCCTCTGATAAAGCCGGCTTTTGTGAAAAGACAGAAGCACCCGACATGAAATGACACTTGGTTTACATAGAGTTAACCATGTCTTTTCATGTAGTTTGATATCTGATTTGCACAAACAATTACATGAGTGTAAGTGTGCAAAATTTCACACCTGTAGGGGTTAATTAAAGGTGTAAATTCGTTGTAAAAAAAAAACGGACTTTTTTGCTACGAATTTACACCTTTAATTAACCCCTACAGGTGTGAAATTTTGCACACTAATACACTCATGTAATTGTTTGTGCAAATCATATATCAAACTACATGAAAAGACATGGTT
This sequence comes from Oophaga sylvatica, assembly GCA_033576555.1. NCBI lineage: Eukaryota > Metazoa > Chordata > Amphibia > Anura > Dendrobatidae > Oophaga > Oophaga sylvatica. The sequence goes on from JARQOD010000003.1 coordinate 562,573,800, forward strand.
AACTCTATGTAAACCAAGTGTCATTTCATGTCGGGTTCTGCATTTTCACAAAAGCCGGCAATTGAATTAGCGGCTATTATACTATGTAGAAGTGTATGAAATATATATATATATATATATATATATATATATAATATATATGTATCACAAATTCAATGACATGTATATATATATATATGAGGTGTAAAATTGCTGAAAAAAAATGCGTGGGCTCCCGCCCTATTTTCGCAACCAGACAGACAAAGTCAGTGAATGGGGGCAGATAATAATAGCCCAGAGAGGGACCATTATTTTTGGCCCCCCCCTGGCTACTAACATCTGCCCCCAGACACCCCAGAAAAGACAAATCTATAATTAGATTCGCCCTTTCTGGCACTTTGCCCGTCTATTCCCATTGCCCTGTAGCGGTGGCGAATGGGTTAATATGGGGTTAAAGCCACCTTGCTATTGAAAGGTGACCTTAAGCCAGGTTAATAATTGAGAGCTGTCAATTAGACAACTATCAATTATTAATCCTATTGCATGAAATAAAAATAAAACACACACACTTTAATTAAAAATCATTTTAATGAAATAAAGACACATGTTTTTGACCATCTTTTATTTTACTGCAAAAACCATTTCCTTTAATAAAAATAAAATAAAAAAGCAAAATTATTCTTACCTATCCCATGCACAGTCAGGTCCCACGGTGTAATCCTTCAGAAAGGGTTAATGTTTACTGCAGGGACCGCAGCTAATGCTGCAGCCTCACAGTAAACCCCCAAATGAATGAGTTCCTCTCCTGGCTCACAGGAGAGGAAGTGGAAAGCTTAATTGATTGCTTTCCACTTTCACTTCAGGTCAGCCAGGGACACAATCAGTGACGTCAGAGGGAACTGATTAACAAAAATAGGGGTTCCCTTCGAAAAAAAAATGGCGTGGGGTCCCCCCTATTTTTGTTAACCAGCCTGATGAAGCAGACTGCTGAGGCATGGTATTTAAGGCTGTTAGGGAGCCAATATCCATGGACCTTGCCAGCAGCGTCGGACTGGAGTACCTTGGGCCCACCAGGGAAAAATTATTCTTGGGGCCCACCATCATACTTCCCAACCTTTGAAGAAGGGAAAGAGGGACAAAGGCTGTGGCACGCTGTGCCTGCTGCAGCAAATTTTAGGCCATGCCACGTTGCACCACAGACTGTCCAGGAGTTGGTGGATGCTTTAGTCCAGGTGTGGGAGGAGATCCCTCAGGAGACCATCCGTCGTGCTCATCAGGAGCATGCCCAGAAGTTGTAGGGAGGTCATACAGCATACCTCCCAAATTTTGAAGACAGGAAAGAGGGTTAAAGGCTGCAAATTTTAGGCCACGCCCCGTCCACACCCATTTCACAGCTAATCACACCCATATCCTCGCCCCAAGCGTACCCATTTAGCACTGCTGATCACACTGACTGGTAATGAGGGCACAGTGGCTGGTACTGAGGAAAAGAAAGAAAGAGCAGCGAGAGAGAAAGAACAAGCAGAGAAAGAAAGAGAGGAAAGAAAGAAAAGAGAGCGAGAAAGAAAGAACAGAGAGAAAAAAGAACAGAGAGCGAGAAGGAAAGAACAGAGAGCGAGAAAGACTAGAGAGAGAAAGAAAGACTAGAGAGAGAGCCAGAGGCGTAGCTAGGGTTTTGGTTTAGTGGGGGCGAAACTTCTGAGTGGGCCCCTAATCAGAGAACCTCAACAAATGACCGCGCTGTTGCCAAAAATAATCTATATATAAAAAGACCAATATTGATATTACCGCCATATGGTCTGTGGTAAATAATACCAGTCCTACAGAACATATAATAGATTACAGCACAGGTATAGATAATGACTTACCGCTGATGTTCTTTCTAATGGAATTGTTCACTTTTCATGTCTTTTCCATCTGGCCCAGACCGACATGACGACTTCTCCAGCCAGGACTCGACTGCAGAGATTACAACAAAGACACATTTCACTTCTCATATTTTTAGCACTGTCACGGTCACCAATTGGACTATTCTCAACCTGCACAAACTCCTCATCCTGCTGATACCCCAATACTGAGCCGCTGCTGCCATATATGTGTCCCTATTTCTGCACCTGATACCCCAATACTGAGCCGCTGCTGCCGTATGTGTCCCTATTACTGCACCTGATACCCCAATACTGAGCCGCTGCTGCCATATGTGTCCCTATTTCTGCACCTGATACCCCAATACTGAGCCGCTGCTGCCGTATGTGTCCCTATTACTGCACCTGATACCCCAATACTGAGCTGCTGCTGCCGTATGTGTCCCTATTACTGCACCTGCTGTGTGGTTCTGTGTGACCTCTAAATTTTAAAGCACCCCTCTAGAATATAGTAATGCCGGGTGCAAGTGCCCTAGAAAACAGTGCCCACATTTTGTCCCTAGACTGTAATAATGCCCTGTGTGCCCCTTTGACAGTCACAGTAACCCGAGTTCCCCTATAACAATAAGTGTCCACTTTACATTTAATAATGTCCCAAGTCTCCCCCTGTACATCTCCCCTATACACAGAATAATGCCCCTCACTGGATATATACTGACCCCTTAATGTCCCCAAACTATTTAATGGGTCCAACACTGTATGATGGCCCCTAGATAGCATCCATACAGCATAATACACCAGATAGTCCTCAATATAGTATAATGCACCCCCATAGGCAGCCTCTATATTATAGTAAACCCCCATAGGCAGAGTCTATAATATAATGCACCACCATAGGCAGCCGCTATATTATAATGCACCCCCATAGGCAGCCTCTGTAGTATAATGCACCCCAATATGGAGCCTCTGTAGTATAATGCAGCCCCCATATACAGCCTCTGTAGTATAATGCACCCCCATTAAAAAAAAAAAAAAAAACAATACTCACCTCCCGGCTCCTGTGCTGCTCACTGTTCTCCCTCTCTGCGTCTGACAGCGGGCGCCGGCAGGTGATGTCATCGCGCCCGCTGTCAGACGCTGAGAGGGGGATTATGGGAGAGAAGGAGCGCTCGCTCCTTCTCTCTCTATGCGGTCAGCTGTATCGGCTGGATGCCGATACAGCTGACCCTCCGATGACGGGTGGGGGGCCCACTGCTGGCACCGGGCCCCCCCACCACCTGTTCAGGCCCCATAGCTTCCGGGCGGCAGAGCAGGGAGAGCGATTCTCCCTGCTCTGCCGCAGAATGTAACTGTAGCGTAGCTCCAGGTGGGCCCCCTCAGAGCGCGGGGCCCGGGGCCACCGCCCCCTCTGCCCCGCGACCTATCCTTTCAAATCAGGGCCCACCACGCAGGAGCTGGGGCCCACCGGAGGTTTCTCCGGTGTCCCGGTGGCTCAGTCCGACCCTGCTTGCCAGCCTGATAATACCAGGCCACAGCAGTCTGCTTATCTTTGCTGGTTAACAAAAATAGGGGATCCCCTCGAAAAAAATTGGCGTGGGGTCCCACCTATTTTTGTTAACCAGCCAGATGAAGCAGACCGCTGAGGCCTGGATTTTCAGGCTGTTAAGGATCCAATATCCATGGACCTTGCCAGCCTGATAATACCAGGCCACAGCAGTCTGCATATCTTGGCTGATTAACAAAAATAGGGGATCCCCTCGAAAAAAATTGGCGTGGGGCCCCCCCTATTTTTGTTAACCAGCCAGATGAAGCAGACCGCTGAGGCCTGGTTTTTCAGGCTGGTAATGAGCCAATATCCATGGACCTTGCCAGCCTGATAATACCAGGCCACAGCAGTCTGTTAGCTTGGCTGGTTAACAAAAATAGGGGATCCCCTCGAAAAAAAAAACGGCGTAGGGGTCCCCCTATTTTTGTTAACCAGCCAAGTAAAATGCAGACTGCTGCGGCCTGGTATTAAAAGACTGTCAAGGCCCATGGATTTTGGCCCTCAACAGCCTGATAATACCAGGCATCAGCAGCCCCACATTTGGCGCATCAAAAGATGTGCCAATTGTGGCACTTTACCCGGCTCTTCCCACTGCCCTGTAGCGGTGGCAAGCGGGGTAATAAGGGTTAATGTCACCGTTGATTGCACGGTGACAATAAGCCCGGTTAATAATGGAGAGGCGTCAATAAGACACCGATCCATTATTAATCCCAAAGTTTTTAAATGTTTAAAAAAAAGACACAGCAAGAAAAAAGTCTTTTAATGAAATAAAAGAGACAACACAGTTTTCATTTCTTTTATTATACTCTCATTCCTGCGACGCCATCGATCTCCTGTAAAAAAATAAAAAAAACAAACCAACAGTATACCACCTGTCCGACGCAGTCCATAGTAACGAGGGTCCCACGACGATCCAGCTCTGCTACATCGCAATGACAGGCAGAGCCTGACATCCCGACGCAGCACAGCTGATTACCTGCTTCCCCGGCGGTGACGTCATCGGACTGACTGCTTTACGGCCGCGATTACCCAGCAGTCACTGCAGTTATCGCGAGAAACTGCATGTGACCGCCAGGGAGAAGAGGATGGCGGCCATCAAGCAGTCCAGGACGTGACCGCCGGAGATCTTCTGCCGGGTAAGTGCCGCTGACTCCTGACAGACCCGACCGACGGACACTGACAGTGACAGTGACAAATCCGATTCCGGTATCCGATATGACGAAAATATCGGAACTCGGAATCGGAATTCCGGTACAGCCAATATCGGCCGATACCCGATATTTGCAATATCGGAATGCTCAACCCTAGCAGCAGCCTCTATATACACCCCAGCAGCCTCTACACCGTGTTGGCATATATCTACCGAAGCCCGTTTTTGGTCATGGACAACTCTACGTTGAATTGTCAAGAGTTAAAATGAGATCCAACGTCAAGGTGCAAGTTTTGGATACCCCTTTACAAGGAAAGTTGCTTAGAGATAGTCAAAAGGTATTCACAAGAAATGTGGTGTACAAAAATATATTGGGTTGATATTGTTAACAAATATATTATAGTGTCGGTGTACTTCTTTTGTCCGATGATTTATTTAAATACAGTTAGATATTCATGTAATAGTTTATATATTTTGATGATCTGTTTAATAATTTTGTTCCGTTGTATTAAGTTCTATGAGCAATAACATTTGTTGATAATGTATATATTTTACCCGGAAAATCCTGTGTATTCATTGCATTATTCTTAAATCTTCATAAATAAACTACATACATATTCTAGAATACCCGATGCGTTAGAATCCGGCCACCATCTAGTATAATATAAATAGAATTAATGCAACTCTCTGTACAAGAAAAGTATATTACAATCGTGTTCACAGCGTACTACAGGGAGACAATGTGAATAAATGGATAAATGAGGCAATAAAACCCTAATCAGTATTGCAGGAAGTTTTCATTCAGTCGTTGTAGACAATAAATGATACAAAACCCCAATAATCTGGAAATCCCCCTCATACTAGGACATGTGGCGGCCGCACAGGGCCATAACCACCTATCTCCACGCATGTTTACCTTCTGATCCGCCTATTATTCTCCATCCGGGTCCTCAGCATAATAAACCCTCATAAGATTTAATTAAAAGATATATAACTTCACGATATGAATTTAATTCATCATCCTGACGTGTCGCCATAAAAGTAATGATATCTAAAACACACAGAGGGGCGAGTTATGAACATTCACTGTCTACCAGTAAGGGTATACGGGCCTGTGCACACACTGCAGATTTGTGGCAGATTTTTCAGCCTCAAATCACAGTAGTACAGTTCTCTCTACCCCTCAGCGCTCATCTTGATGACTAGTACAGGAAAGTGAAAAGAAATTCACATATTCAACTTTCTAACAAAGGCACCTGGTGAGGGGAGTAAATCATAATATTATCCCCTTTACTGCCCTAGACCACCTGGGCCAATAATGTCCTTTGTGCCATAGATGACTAAGAATCTTAAACAAACACCTTCACTGCACTAGACCATCAGGGACCTTACATTAACACCTTACAAGGTTTTTCCGGATTCTGAAACCTCCTGTCCCCTCCCCGGGTCCATCGCTGAGTATCCACCAAGGCTCCCAGCTGCCGGGAGCAGCGGTAGAGACTCCCGGGGAGGAGGAGTAAAGCACAATTTGTTTGCTTTTTAAAACAATCTGCAGCTGGTCGGGACAAGGTTTTTCCAAAACTTGGAAACCTCTTTAACCCCTTACTGTCCATTGACATGCACAGTCCATCATGGCAGGATGTCAGTTCCGGCACCAGGACGGACTGTGCATGTCATGCCTTTGAACTGTCACTGCGTGTAGACACGCAGTGACAGTTCAGTGCCGACAGCTGTCTATGACAGCTGACAGGCACGGCAAGCGGTGCGGGGACCTTTGCAGTCGGTCCCGCACCCAAAGCGCTGTGATTGGTCAGTCAATCTGACTGACCAAACACAGCAGCGATCGGGCAGGAGAGGCTGCGGTGGCTGAGCTACCTGCACTGACAGCCAGGAGCGGCGTCCGCGCTGCCCCTGGCTGTTAACCCCCTGACTGCTGTGATCGAGCGCGATCGCAGCGTTCAGGGGGGGAGGCAGAGGGTCGGGAGCTCCCTCTGCCTCAGATCGGCGTCCCCACAATGTAATTGCAGGGCCCGATCGCTGCCTTGATGAACCTGGGGTTGTCATGACAACCTCCGGGTCATCCAGCTACGGAAAGCTGCTGAGATCATGCTCACAACATGGTCTCAACAGCTTTCACCATTGGTATAATGCATTGCAATGCTGGAGCATTGCGATATATTATACCTGCAACAAAAGTGAAAAAGTGAAAGTATAGGACTAGGTAAAAAAAACAAAAACATTTTTTTTAAAAAATTTGTAAAAAAAAGAAAATAAAAAAATTCCCCTAAAATTTACACATTTTTATGTAAAAAAAAAAAAAAATACACGTTTGGCATCGCCGCGTTCGTAAAAATCTCTTCTATAAAAGTGTCACCCGAGTTAACCCCTTCAGTGAATGCCGTAAAAAAAAAAAAAAAAGTAGCAAATTATACTTTTTGCAAGCGGTATCATCATACCACTTGGAAAAAGTGCAATAACACGCTATCAAAAAGACAGATATAAATAAACATGGTACCGCTGAAAACGTCATCTTGTCACGCAAAAAACAAGCCACCACAAAGCATCATCAGTGAAAAAATAAAAAAGTTATAGCTCTCAGAATAAACTGATGCAAAAATAATAATTTTTTCTATAAAAGTTTTTATTGTGTAAAAAACGTCAAAACAAATAAAAAAAGCTATAAATGAGGTATCGCTGTAATCGTAGTGACCCGAAGAATAAAGCTGCCTTACCAATTTTACCACACGTGGAACGTAGGAAAAAAAAAACAATTCCTTAATTGCTGGTTTTTGTTCATTCTGCTTCCACAAAAATTGCAATAGAAAGCGATCAAAAAACGTTATGTGCCCGAAAATGGTACCAATAAAAACCTCAGCTCATCCCGGAAAAAAACAAGCACACACATGACTCTGTCGGCCGAAATATGGAAAAATTATAGCTCTCAAAATACGGCGATGCGAAAATTCTTCCAAAAAAAAACATCTTTTAGTGTGTGACAGAAGCTAAAAGGATGTAAATCTGGTAACGCTGTAATCGCACCAACCCGAAGAATAAAGTCGCCTAATCACTAATACCACACGAGGAACAGCGTAAAAAATAAAACCAATTCTTCACCTTTTCTGAATTTGTTAATTCTGCCTCCTAAAGATCACAGTAAGGCGATCACAGTGGTTCCCACCCACATATGGGGTATCAGCGTACTCAGGACAAATTGCACATCAACTTTTGGGGTCTAATTTCTCCTGTCACCCTTGTGAAAATAAAAATTTGGGCAAAAAGATCATTTTTGTGGAAAAAAATTATGTTTTTATTTTCACGGCCCTACGTTATAAACTTCTGTGAAGCACTTGGGGGTTCAAAGTGCTCAACACACATCTAGATCAGTTCCTTGGGGGGTCTAGTTTTCAAAATGGGGTCACTTGTGGTGGTTTCTACTGTATAGGCACATCAGGGGCTCTGCAAACGCAACAACGTGCAGACCATTATCAAAGTCTGCATTCCAAAAAGGGGCCCCCTTCCCCCTTTGAGCCTGCCGGCCCCGACAGGGTTCCACCCCCAAATTGGGTTTCCCTACTCAGGACAAATTGCCCAAAAACTTTTGGGGTCCTATTTTCTGTTACCCCTTTTGAAAATAAAAAATTTGGGGGGAAAAAAAATCATTTTTGTGGAAAAAAAATGTTTTTTTTTTTCACGGCTTACGTTATAAAATTTTTTGAAGCATGGGTTAAAGTCTCAACAAAAATTAATATTCCTTTGGGGGGGTTGTTTTCCAAAAAGGGGTACTTTGGGGGGTTTTCCCCGTTTAGACCCCAGGGGGGGCCAAACGC
>JARQOD010000003.1:562582266-562596177 GCA_033576555.1 Oophaga sylvatica
TAGAATCCGGCCACCATCTAGTATAATATAAATAGAATTAATGCAACTCTCTGTACAAGAAAAGTAATATTCATTCGTGTTCACAGCGTACTACAGGGAGACAATGTGAATAAATGGATAAATGAGGCAATAAAACCCTAATCAGTATTGCAGGAAGTTTTCATTCAGTCGTTGTAGACAATAAATGATACAAAACCCCAATAATCTGGAAATCCCCTCATACTAGGACATGTGGCGGCCGCACAGGGCCATAACCACCTATCTCCACGCATGTTTACCTTCTGATCCGCCTATTATTCTCCATCCGGGTCCTCAGCATAATAAACCCTCATAAGATTTAATTAAAAGATATATAACTTCACGATATGAATTTAATTCATCATCCTGACGTGTCGCCATAAAAGTAATGATATCTAAAACACACAGAGGGGCGAGTTATGAACATTCACTGTCTACCAGTAAGGGTATACGGGCCTGTGCACACACTGCAGATTTGTGGCAGATTTTTCAGCCTCAAATCACAGTAGTACAGTTCTCTCTACCCCTCAGCGCTCATCTTGATGACTAGTACAGGAAAGTGAAAAGAAATTCACATATTCAACTTTCTAACAAAGGCACCTGGTGAGGGGAGTAAATCATAATATTATCCCCTTTACTGCCCTAGACCACCTGGGCCAATAATGTCCTTTGTGCCATAGATGACTAAGAATCTTAAACAAACACCTTCACTGCACTAGACCATCAGGGACCTTACATTAACACCTTACAAGGTTTTTCCGGATTCTGAAACCTCCTGTCCCCTCCCCGGGTCCATCGCTGAGTATCCACCAAGGCTCCCAGCTGCCGGGAGCAGCGGTAGAGACTCCCGGGGAGGAGGAGTAAAGCACAATTTGTTTGCTTTTTAAAACAATCTGCAGCTGGTCGGGACAAGGTTTTTCCAAAACTTGGAAACCTCTTTAACCCCTTACTGTCCATTGACATGCACAGTCCATCATGGCAGGATGTCAGTTCCGGCACCAGGACGGACTGTGCATGTCATGCCTTTGAACTGTCACTGCGTGTAGACACGCAGTGACAGTTCAGTGCCGACAGCTGTCTATGACAGCTGACAGGCACGGCAAGCGGTGCGGGGACCTTTGCAGTCGGTCCCGCACCCAAAGCGCTGTGATTGGTCAGTCAATCTGACTGACCAAACACAGCAGCGATCGGGCAGGAGAGGCTGCGGTGGCTGAGCTACCTGCACTGACAGCCAGGAGCGGCGTCCGCGCTGCCCCTGGCTGTTAACCCCCTGACTGCTGTGATCGAGCGCGATCGCAGCGTTCAGGGGGGGAGGCAGAGGGTCGGGAGCTCCCTCTGCCTCAGATCGGCGTCCCCACAATGTAATTGCAGGGCCCGATCGCTGCCTTGATGAACCTGGGGTTGTCATGACAACCTCCGGGTCATCCAGCTACGGAAAGCTGCTGAGATCATGCTCACAACATGGTCTCAACAGCTTTCACCATTGGTATAATGCATTGCAATGCTGGAGCATTGCGATATATTATACCTGCAACAAAAGTGAAAAAGTGAAAGTATAGGACTAGGTAAAAAAAACAAAAACATTTTTTTTAAAAAATTTGTAAAAAAAAGAAAATAAAAAAATTCCCCTAAAATTTACACATTTTTATGTAAAAAAAAAAATAAAATACACGTTTGGCATCGCCGCGTTCGTAAAAATCTCTTCTATAAAAGTGTCACCCGAGTTAACCCCTTCAGTGAATGCCGTAAAAAAAAAAAAAAAAGTAGCAAATTATACTTTTTGCAAGCGGTATCATCATACCACTTGGAAAAAGTGCAATAACACGCTATCAAAAAGACAGATATAAATAAACATGGTACCGCTGAAAACGTCATCTTGTCACGCAAAAAACAAGCCACCACAAAGCATCATCAGTGAAAAAATAAAAAAGTTATAGCTCTCAGAATAAACTGACGCGAAAATAATAATTTTTTCTATAAAAGTTTTTATTGTGTAAAAAACGTCAAAACAAATAAAAAAAGCTATAAATGAGGTATCGCTGTAATCGTAGTGACCCGAAGAATAAAGCTGCCTTACCAATTTTACCACACGTGGAACGTAGGAAAAAAAAAAACAATTCCTTAATTGCTGGTTTTTGTTCATTCTGCTTCCACAAAAATTGCAATAGAAAGCGATCAAAAAACGTTATGTGCCCGAAAATGGTACCAATAAAAACCTCAGCTCATCCCGGAAAAAAACAAGCACACACATGACTCTGTCGGCCGAAATATGGAAAAATTATAGCTCTCAAAATACGGCGATGCGAAAATTCTTCCAAAAAAAAACATCTTTTAGTGTGTGACAGAAGCTAAAAGGATGTAAATCTGGTAACGCTGTAATCGCACCAACCCGAAGAATAAAGTCGCCTAATCACTAATACCACACGAGGAACAGCGTAAAAAATAAAACCAATTCTTCACCTTTTCTGAATTTGTTAATTCTGCCTCCTAAAGATCACAGTAAGGCGATCACAGTGGTTCCCACCCACATATGGGGTATCAGCGTACTCAGGACAAATTGCACATCAACTTTTGGGGTCTAATTTCTCCTGTCACCCTTGTGAAAATAAAAATTTGGGGCAAAAAGATCATTTTTGTGGAAAAAATTATGTTTTTATTTTCACGGCCCTACGTTATAAACTTCTGTGAAGCACTTGGGGGTTCAAAGTGCTCACCACACATCTAGATCAGTTCCTTGGGGGTCTAGTTTTCAAAATGGGGTCACTTGTGGGGGGTTTCTACTGTATAGGCACATCAGGGGCTCTGCAAACGCAACATGACGTCCGCAGACCATTCCATCAAAGTCTGCATTCCAAAACGGCGCTCCTTCCCTTCTGAGCTCTGCCATGCGCCCAGACAGTGGTTCCACCCCACACATGTGGTATCACCGTACTCAGGACAAATTGCACAACAACTTTTGGGGTCCTATTTCTCCTGTTACCTTTGTGAAAATAAAAATTTGGGGGCAAAAAGATCATTTTTGTGGAAAAAAATATGATTATTTTATCTTCACGGCTCTACGTTATAAACTTTTGTGAAGCACTAAGAGGTTCAAAGTGCTCATCAAACATCTAGATCAGTTCCTTGGGGGGTCTAGTTTCCAAAATGGGGTCACTTGTGGGGGGTTTCCACTGTTTAGGCACATCAGGGGCTCTCCAAACGCGACATGGCGTCCGCAGACCACTCCATCAAAGTCTGCATTCCAAAACTGCGCTCCTTCCCTTCTGAGCTCTGCCATGCGCCCAAACAGTGGTTCCACCCCACATATGCGGTATCAGCATACTCAGGACAAATTGCTCAAAAACTTTTGGGGTCCTATTTTTTCTGTTACCCTTGTGAAAATAAAAATTTGGGCACAAAAAGATTATTTTTGTGGAAAAAAATGTTTTTGTTATTTTCACGGCTCTACGTTATAAACTTCTGTGAAGCACTTGGGGGTTCAAAGTGCTCACCACCCATCTAGATAAGTTCCTTGGGGGGTCTAGTTTACAAAATGGGGTCACTTTTGGGGGGTTTCCACTGTTTAGGCACATCAGGGGCTCTCCAAACGCGACATGGTGTCCGATCTCAATTCCAGCCAATTTTGCGTTGAAAAAGTCAAAAGGCGATCCTTCCCTTCCGAGCTCTGCCATGCACCCACACAGTGGTTTACCCCCACATATGGGGTATCAGCGTACTCAGGACAAATTGCACAATAACTTTTGGGGTCTTGTTACCCATGGAAAAACAATAACTGGGGAAGAAAAGATCATTTTTGTGGAAAAAATATGATTTTCTAATTTTACGGCTCTACGTTATAACCTTCTGTGAAGCCCTTGGGGTTCAGAGCTCTCACCACACATCTAGATAAGTTCCTTGGGGGTCTAGTTTCCGAAATGGGGTCACTTGTGGTTTTTTTTCACTGTTTAGGCTCATCAGGGGCACTCCAAACGCGACATGGCGTCCGATCTCAATTCCAGCCAAAAAAGTCAAATGGTGCTGCTTTCCCTCCGAGCTCTGCCATGTGCCCAAATAGTGGTTTACCCCCACATATGGGGTATCAGCGTACTCAGGACAAATTGCACAATAACTTTTGGGTCCTGTTACCCTTGGGAAAATAAAAATTGGGGGTGAAAAGATCATTTTTGTGGAAAAAATATTATTTTTTAATTTTACGGCTCTATGTTATAACCTTCTGTGAAGCCCTTGGGGGTTCAAAGTGCTCACCACACATTTAGATAAGTTCCTTGGGGGGTCTAGTTTCCAAAATGGTGTCACTTCTGGGGGTTTCCACTGTTTAGGTACATCAGGGGCTCTCCAAACTCGACATGGCGTCCGCTCTCGATTCCAGCCAATTTGACATTCAAAACCTCAAATGATGCTCCTTCCCTTCTAAGCTATGCCATGCACCTAAAGATTGGTCTTCCTCCACACATGGGGTATCGGCGTACTCAGGAGAAATTGTACAACAAATATTGTGATTCATTTTCTCCTGATATCCTTGAGAAAATAAAAAAAATTGTGTCCAAAGAAAACTTTTGGGGAAAAAAAGTTAAATGTTCATTTTTTCCTTCCACATTGCTTCAATTCTTGTGAAGTAGTACCTAAAGGCTTAATAAACTTCTTGAATGTGGTTTTGAGTACCTTGAGGGGTACAGTTTTTAGAATGGTGTCACATTTGGGTATTTTCTGTCATATTGACCCCTCAAAGTGACTTCAAATGTGAAGTGGTGTCTAAAAAATGGTTTTGTAAATATTGTTGGAAAAATGAGAAATCGCTGGTCAACTTCCTAACAAAAAAAAATTTTGGTTCCAAAATTGTGCTGATGTAAAGTAGACATGTGGGAAATGTTATTTATTAACTATTTTTTGTGACATATCTCTCTGATTTAAGGGCATAAAAATTGAAAGTTTGAAAATTGCAAAATTTTCTAAATTTTTGCCATATTTTCATTTTTTTCATAAATAAACGCAAGTCATATTGAAGAAATTTTACCACTAACATGAAGTACAATATGTCACGAAAAAACAATCTCAGAATCAGTGAGCTAAGTTAAAGTGTTCCAGAGTTATAAGCACATAAAGTGACAGTGGTCAGAATTGTAAAAATTGGCCTGGTCATTAACCTACAAAATGGCTTGGTCCTAATAAGACCAGCAAAGATGTTGTCAATGATCCATCTGTAAAAACCACCAGGAAAACGCACTAGGACCATACTGGAGCATTACCACCTGTTCTCAACTACATGGATCCCAAGTAGACCTCTCCGGTGACCAGTGTTAGGAGGACTGGTAAGTAATGACTTCGGTCACCTGACTGCGGAGACCTTTGGTTTTAGTAAAACTGCAGGAGTGCTGCAAATTCAATGTTTTCTTTCTACTGCAAGGTCGTGCACAATGTGGAAATACTGAGGTTATTCCGCCATTTTACTCTTGGTGACATCCTCAGCAGATTTTCAGATTTTTAGCATTTAGATTAATAGAAGTCTCAACCTTTGTTGAATCAGCCACCAAAAATTGCACATTTCCATCACCCCGACGCAAAACGCGCGTCGGGGTGATTGAACGCCGAGCAGATCCATGTGACCTTTTGTTACCTCTATTAATAAGAGTATAACTATCTTGGGCATAATAAACTATCTCTTTTACAGCACAGCTATTATAGCATTAATATTGCATCTGATTTTTGGGTGTTATGAATTTTTGGATTGATACGGCCTTATGTCTTATTTATTTACCGGTCCCTATTCATGAGGAGAAACTGTATGGGGATATTGTTCACATGTAGTTTTACATTGGTTATTAACTGGACTTATAATGGGTAACCACATTGAGATATTGTTTACATGTAGTCCTATAAACTTGAACAACTTTTGTTTTGTATAAGATGGGCTTTTGGCACATGATTTTCATGTCATTGGTTGCTTAAATCAATTTTGGTGCTTATCCCCCCCCCCTTCTTTCTGCTTAGTGTCCCTTTATGGTATTTTGCTTTTTATATGGTGTTTTTAACTGATATTTAATAAAGTTGAATTTTAATATTAATTTGTATTGGATCTCTTCATATTCCCACAGGTATATTGTTGTTGAATCTAACATATATGGCCAGAATGACGTAACCACGCCAGGGTGAAGGAGACTGGGGGCAGTGGGGTTCATCTGAGTGAAGCCGCATGGCAGAGAAGGGGGCTCACTAGGGATGAATGGGCAATATGGGGAGTTACTAAGCGTCCAATTCTAACCTTCTTAGTGATGGTTACGGATCATACACCCTATGATAAGTAGATGCTATAGAGAGAACGACCTCCGAGGAGATATAAGCCACGGAAGGGGACGGCGCGTGATGTTGAGGCAGGTGGTCATGAAACGTACCATTTAGTATAGGGCTTCATTTGGGAAAAACACAGTAAACAATGCTGTTCCAAACAATTAAGTCCAACTAAGTTATAAGTACACATTCTTATGCAATGGATTCCTACCGTGACGATACCCCTGTATAGCAGCCATCAGCGGTATTTGGGGTGAAGATTATTAAAGTGGTGGACATCGGTTCTCCAGATTATGTGGGGGCCAGGATAGACTCCTATGAGCCCATACATTCCTCCATAAGGAAAGAAATACACAAGGGCGAGCATCCAGGGGCCAAGTGCCTGGGTGAGGCCACCATAATATCCCTCAGAGCTGTTAGGATTGGTGTGGATTGAGCGGAAGTATCGGTAATTGCTCATGTACATCTGGGCAAATTCATCTTTACAGGACGAAGGTGCAATTATCACAGTTTCTACTGGCTAACTGGTTCACTGGTGGGGGTCCAATTATGGGGCCCCACACCCGATCATCATGTACGAAGCAACTGTCAAGGATGCCGCTTAACTCTGAATGGACCTCACCAATGAAGGTTCACAAAGATCTCTTATATGTGGAGCGAAATATAGAGCTTCGGCCATTCACTGGTTAAAAACAGAAACACATGAGTCCTGCACAAAGTGTACAAACCTGTAGAGACACTGTTCACACCATCAGAAGACTGAAAACACAAAAAAGCACAGCAAAACCAAAAATACTCTGTTCCAAAAAGAATATAACAGTAAACGGCAAGTGCCAATAAAAAAAAGGAAAAAACAAGGGTATTTGGTTAATACGTTTTTTTGCAAAAAATGTATATTAAGCTGCTCTACCAAATCGTCAAGGTATACCCGTATCAGAGCAGTCCCTGACTAATGTATGTACATACTGATATATTTAAAAACCTGGTCATATGTATAATACCTATATGAGCAGGATTCAGAAAGGTAATGTCCAATGTGGACACAGCATAGAACGGCTTATATGTGCATGGCTCATAAGAGAGGGGTGGAGAACTCCCTGCTCTTGTATGAACAAGAAAACAATTGGTTAAAAACAGAAACACATGAGCCGTGCACACAGTGAACAAGCCTGTAGAGACACTGTTCACACCAACAGAAGATTGAAAACACAAAAAAAGCACAGCAAAACCAAAAAGGGTTTTTTTGCAAAAAATGTATATTAAGCTGCTCTACCAAATCGTCAAGGTATACCTGTATCAGGGCAGTACCTAAGTAATGTATATACATACTGATGTATTTAAAAACCTGGTCATATGTATAATACCTAAATGAGCAGGATTCAGAAAGGTAATTTTTGCAAAAAATGTATATTAAGCTGCTCTACCAAATCGTCAAGGTTTTCCCGTTCTCCAGCCTTCCCTTATGAGCCCTGCACATATAAGCTGTTCTATGCTGTGTCCACATTGGACATTACCTTTCTGAATCCTGCTCATACAGGTATTATACATATGACCAGGTTTTTAAATACATCAGATAGGGATTACATATATTAGTCAGGGACTGCTCTGATACGGGTATACCTTGACGATTTGGTAGAGCAGCTTAATATACATTTTTTGCAAAAAACGTATTAATCAAATACCCTTGTTTTTTCCTTTTTTTTTTATTGGCACTTGCCGTTTACTGTTGTGAATGGGTTTGAGATGAGTTCTGAGCAGAGGCTCCCTCTGGTGGTTACAAGCGGTACTAGTGAGGATTGTGAGGACTGGGAATCAGGTGTTACTGATTGGTCTTTTATAAGGGAGTCATTTTCCCATCAGGGTTGCCGGTGATCAATTGTTCTGGTCTGAATCCTTCTTTCCAGTTTCCCTTGTAGCCTGCTGTGTCGTGTCTGCATTCCTGCTATCAGATAAGACAATTTCTTATTTTGTGTTTTTGCTATATTTTTGCATTTTGTCCTGCACTTCTGTGGGGGCCATCAGGGTCCCCTCCGGGGGCTTCTGCCCTCTCAGTTTAGTCCAGCCACTGTGTTTTGTACTTTTGCTTTTTCCAGTTTTTTCAGTGGCTGCTGTTTTGTTTTTGTTACACCAGAGAACTAATTTAGGTGGAAGAGGTCGTGTGATCTCAGGTATTTTTGAAATTAGTAGAGTTGGTATTTTTTCAGGGTTTTCTGGGATTGCAGTAAGTACCCTTCCTATCCTTTTCTATTTAGATAGTTTGGGCCCCAGCGTTTGCTCTTACTATTTTCTTTCTGTGTCAGTATTTCCTCTTGTCTAACCGCCATTACATGTTTGGGGGCTTTCTATTATCTTTGGGGTCTGCTCCGGGGCAGATAGCTTTCCTATTTCTATCTTTAGGTGTAGTTAGTTTCTCAGGCTGTGACGAGGCGTCTAGGACCAACGTAGGAACGCTCCACGGCTGCCTCTAGTTGCGGTGGTTAGTCAGGGTACTGCAATCTCATAGATTCCAACTGCTCTGGTGTATTTCCTTTTTTACCTGCACTCCTCAGCTACCGTAACATAACAGTATCACCGGCCTAAAAAATTGTATGGTACTCACAGAAGGGAAAAAATATTTTGAAGGAAGAAAAGTTGTCAGAGATATTTTTCTGTTTGTTGCAATTTTTTTTTTTTTTTTTTTTCCCTCTGTATCTCTGGGTGCTGGGGAGGATCTTTTCTCCAATGGAGTTTGCACAGTTGTCTGGCCGTGTGGATCAGCTTGCCACTGAGGTTCGGAGTATTGCTATCTATCTTGCTAGGTTGCCTGTTGTGGAACCTAGGATTCCCATGCCAGATTTGTTTTTAGGGGATCGAGCTAAGTTTCAGAATTTCAAAAATAATTGTAAATTGTTTCTTGCCTTAAAATCTAAGTCCTCAGGAAACGCAGCGCAGCAGGTTCAAATTATCATCTCTCTCCTGCGCGGCGATCCTCAGGATTGGGCTTTTTCCCTGATACCTGGGGATCCTGTTTTGAGTGATGTTGATGCATTTTTTCAGGCTTTGGGGTTATTGTACGATGAGCCTAATGTCACTGATCAAGCTGAAAAAGCCTTGTTGGCATTAAATCAGGGGCTTGATGACGCTGAGTTATACTGTCAGAGATTCCGTAGGTGGGCAGTCCTGACCAAATGGAATGACGACGCTTTGGCGGCCCTTTTCCGGAAGGGTCTGTCGGATAATGTAAAGGATGTTATGGTGGGATTCCCTGTCCCCTCTGGTCTCAATGATTCTATGTCATTAGCGATTCAAATTGACAGACGTTTGCGTGAGCGGAGAAGTATGCGTGGAGTGGTGTTGCCTTGTGAGCCAGCTGCTGAGCCCATGCAGTGTGATAGAGTGGTGTCTGGGGCACAGCGTCATGAGTTTCGAAAGCGCAATGGGTTATGTTTCTACTGTGGTGATGCCTCTCATGCTATTTCAGTCTGCCCTAAGCGGGGAAGACGTTTTGCACGCTCAGTTGTCTTGGGTAGTGTTCAGACTAAGTTTTTATTAACTGTCACTCTGATATGCTCTCTGTCCTCATTTTCTGCTCAGGCTTTCGTTGATTCTGGAGCAGCTATTAACCTGATGGATTATGATTTTGCTAAACGTTGTGGGTTTCCCTTGATACCCCTACAGAAGTCTATTCCTTCTACTGGGGATCGATTCTACCCTTTGGCTGAGAATAAACCCCAGTTTTCTACTCAGGTGATAATGAGGGTTGAACCTGATCACCAGGAGTGCTGCAAATTTTTGGTTCTATATAATCTGCATGACATTATAGTGCTGGGTTTCCCTTGGTTACAGTCTCATAATCCTGTTTTGGATTGGAAATCTGTGTCTGTAACCAGTTGGGGCTGCCAATGTGTTAATACCAACACTCCTGTTTTTTCTGCCTCCCCCCAGGCTCAGGATGTTCCTGACTTTTTGTTTGATTTTTCTGATGTGTTTAGCGAAAGTAAATCTGCATCCTTACCTCCCCATAGGAGCTATGACTGCGCTATTGAATTAGTGCCGGGTAGTAAATTCCCTAAAGGTCGCCTTTTTAACTTGTCTGTACCTGAACATGACGCTATGCGGTCTTATATCAAGGAATCATTGGAGAAGGGTCATATCAGACCATCCTCTTCACCCTTAGGTGCCGGTTTTTTCTTTGTGGCCAAAAAAGATGGTTCATTAAGGCCGTGTATTGATTATCGTCTCTTGAACAATATTACTGTGAAATATCAATACCCGTTACCCTTGATTTCTGACCTGTTTTCCAGGGTGAAAAACGCTACTTGGTTTACCAAGCTTGACCTCAGGGGGGCGTATAACCTTATTCGCATTAAGCACGGGGATGAATGGAAGACGGCATTTAATACCCCTGAAGGGCATTTTGAGTACCTGTGATGCCCTTTGGGCTCACTAATGCTCCTTCCGTCTTCCAGTCCTTCATGAATGACATTTTCAGGGATTTTGTGGACAATTTCTGATTGTTTATTTGGATGATATCTTGATTTTTTCTAATGACTGGGACTCTCATGTGAAACATGTTCGAACTGTATTCCAGATTTTGAGAGAGAATGCTCTGTATGTGAAGGGATCAAAGTGTCTTTTTGGCGTACAGAAGATCTCATTTCTGGGATTCATTTTGTCCCCATCTGTTATTGAAATGGACCCGGTCAAGGTTCAGGCCATCTGTGATTGGGTCCAACCTACTTCATTAAAGGCTCTTCAGAGATTTTTGGGTTTTGCCAATTTTTATCGTAAATTTATTGGTAATTTCTCGGTTATTGTTAAACCATTAACTGATTTGACCAGAAAGGGTTCTGATGTGGTGAATTGGCCTCCTGAGGCAGTCTCTGCTTTCAGGAACTTAAGCAGAGATTCACTTCTGCTCCTGTTCTACGGCAGCCTGATGTTTCTCTGCCATTTCAGGTGGAGGTTGATGCCTCTGAAATTGGGGCAGGTGCCGTTTTGTCCCAAAAAGATCCAGAGACCTCTAAAAGTAACCCTTGTGCCTTTTTCTCTCGAAAATTTTCTCCTACTGAACGTAATTATGACGTGGGTAATCGGGAGTTATTGGCCATGAAGTGGGCTTTTGAAGAGTGGAGACATTGGCTGGAGGGAGCCAAACATCAGGTGGTGGTCCTTACGGACCATAAGAATCTGGTCTATCTGGAATCTGCCAAGCGACTCAATCCTAGACAGGCCAGGTGGGCCTTGTTTTTCACACGTTTTAATTTTGTGGTTTCCTTTCTTCCTGGCACTAAGAATGTTAAGGCGGATGCCCTCTCGAGGAGTTTCCTTGCGGACTCTCCTGAGCTATCTGATCCCTCTGTTATTTTGAAGGAGGGTGTAGTTCTTTCCGCCATCTCGCCCAATTTGAGACTTGCTCTGGAGGGGTGTCAGGAGGATAGGCCCGAGCGCTGCCCTGTTGGAAAATTGTTTGTCCCGGACCAATGGAAAAAGAGTGTGATGTCTGAGATTCATTGTTCCGCATTGGCTGGGCATCCCGGAATTTTTGGTACCAGAGACTTGGTTAGTCGGTCCTTTTGGTGGCCTACCTTGTCTCGCGATGTCAGGGAATTTGTGCAGTACCTGCGGGACTTGCTCTCGCTCCAAGCCTTGCTCTCGCTCTAGTGGTTTGTTGATGCCATTGCCTGTGCCCAAGAGACCATGGACCCATATCTCTATGGATTTCATTTCCGATCTTCCTGTTTCTCAGAGAATGACCACCATCTGGGTAATTTGTGATAGGTTTTCCAAAATGATACATCTTGTGCCATTACCTAAGTTGCCTTCCTCCTCTGAATTGGTGCCGTTGTTCCTTCAGCACGTGGTTCGTTTACACGGCATTCCTGAGAACATTGTGTCTGACAGAGGAGTCCAGTTTGTTTCCAGATTTTGGAGGACTTTTTGTTCTAAACTGGGTGTTCAATTGTCTTTCTCCTCGGCATTTCATCCTCAGACCAATGGTCAAACTGAGAGAACAAACCAGACATTGGAGACTTATCTAAGATGCTTTGTGTCTGCTGATCAGGATGACTGGGTCTCTTTTTTGCCTTTGGCTTAGTTTGCTCTTAATAATAGGGCTAGCTCTGCCACTTTGATGTCTCCGTTTTTCTGTAATTTTGGGTTTCACCCTCGATTTTCTTCAGGACAGACGGAGGCTTCTGTCTGTCCAGGTGTTGACTCTGTTGTTGAGCGTATGCAACAGATTTGGGACCAGGTAGTGGAGAGGTTGTCCCTCTCTCAGGAGAAGGCCCAGCGGTTTGCTAACCGGCATAGGACTGATGGTCCTCGGTTTAAAGTGGGGGACTTGGTCTGGTTGTCCTCAAAGAATATTCCATGAGAGTAGCATCTCCTAAATTTAAGCCTAGGTTCATTGGACCTTATAAGATCATGGAGATTATTAATCCTGTTTCTTTTCGTTTGCTTCTTCCAGGGACATTTAAGATCCATAACGTGTTCCACAAGTCCTTGTTGAAGAGGTTTGTTGAGCCAGTGGTTCCTGCTGCTGTGCCTCCTGACCCTGTTTTGGTTGAGGGCAATCTGGAGTATGTGGTTGAGAAAATATTGGATTCTCGTTTTTCTAGACGAAGACTCCAGTATTTGGTTAAATGGAGAGGTTATGGTCAGGAAGACAATTCTTGGGTGTTTGCTTCGGACATCCATGCTAGGAGACTTATCCGTGCGTATCATAGAACTCATCCTGACCGACCTGGTTGCTCAAATGAGGGTTCGGTGACCCCTCCTCAAGGGGGGGGTACTGTTGTGAATGGGTTTGAGATGAGTTCTGAGCAGAGGCTCCCTCTGGTGGTTACAAGCGGTACTAGTGAGATTGTGAGGACTGGGAATCAGGTGTTACTGACTGGTCTTATATAAGGGAGTCATTTTCCCATCAGGGTTGCCGGTGATCAATTGTTCTGGTCTGAATCCTTCTTTCCAGTTTCCCTTGTAGCCTGCTGTGTCGTGTCTGCATCTCCTGCTATCAGATAAGACAATTTCTTATTTTGTGTTTTGCTATATTTTTGCATTTTGTCCTGCACTTCTGTGGGGGCCTTCAGGGTCCCCTCCGGGGGCTTTTGCCCTCTCAGTTTAGTCAGCCACTGTGTTTTGTACTTTTGCTTTTTCCAGTTTTTTCAGTGGCTGCTGTTTTGATTTTGTTACACCAGAGAACTAATTTAGGTGGTAGAGGTCGTGTGATCTCAGGTGATTTTGAAATTAGTAGAGTTGGTGTTTTTCAGGGTTTTCTGAGATTGCAGTAAGTACCCTTCCTGTCCTTTTCTATTTAGATAGTTTGGGCCCCAGCGTTTGCTCATACTATTTTCTTTCTGTGTCAGTATTTCCTCTTGTCTAACCGCCATTACATGTTTGGGGGCTTCTTATTATCTTTGGGGTTCTGCTCCGGGGCAGATAGCTTTCCTATTTCTATCTTTAGGTGTAGTTAGTTTCTCAGGCTGTGACGAGGCGTCTAGGACCAACGTAGGAACGCTCCACGGCTGCCTCTAGTTGCGGTGGTTAGTCAGGGTACTGCAATCTCATAGATTCCAACTGCTCTGGTGTATTTCCTTTTTTACCTGCACTCCTCAGCTACCGAACAAA
>JARQOD010000003.1:562596277-562753327 GCA_033576555.1 Oophaga sylvatica
TTTTTGACAGTTAGGGTGATCAATGAGTGGAACAGGCTGCCACAAGAGGTGGTGAGTTCTCCTTCAATGGAAGTCTTCAAACAGAGGCTGGATAGACATCTGTCTGGGATGATTTAGAGAATCCTGCTTTGAGCAGGGGGTTGGACCAGATGACCCAGGAGGTCCCTTCCAACTCTACCATTCTATGATTCTACTGCAGATGCTCCGCCGGCGCCATTTTGCTAGAGGAAGACTAAAAGTTTGGCTCCATCAAGATGACGGTGGCAGACCCCGGGAGCAGGGCTTACAGATGACCGAGATGCCTTATTTTAGGTTCAAAGGATAATAGCGAGTTGCAGAACATAATAACTTGGGTTTATCTACAATTTGTTGGACATCCCCCTTTATGGGAACCTGTCGCCTGGATTTTACCATATAATGTAGGGCCAGCACCTGTACAACCTTATATACTGTGGGCGTCTCTGGTCTTGATCCTGCACCTCTTGATCGCCATCCTCCTTCTTGCTTCATGTGGATGATGCGTCCTATGTAATCTGCACAGTGTCCCCCATGGTGCCCCTGCGCAGGCGAACTCCTCTCATCTGCCAAGGGCGGAGCAAGGTACTGTAATGCGCATGTGCGAGGAAAGGGCAGAAAGCGCATGCGCACGGCAGTACTGTGCTCTGCCGATCCGGGAGAAGTGCGCCTGCGCAGGGGGACGATGGGGAGCACTGTGTGCATGATGAAGGATGTGTCATCCACATGAATCAAGAAGGAGGGCCGAGATCGCGAGAGGAGGCGCAGGATCAAGATGACCGGGGGTCACTAAGGGGTTTAATTCAGTGATTCTGTAAATCCCCTCCACTGTCCTACATGGCTGCCGCAGCAGTAACAGCCAACGGCTCTGCCGTGCGGCATCTAGCAGGCGGCCTACAGACCGCTCAACTGCCGCTCACAGTAGTGGCTTATCGTGACCTGGGAGTATCGGACTCCGATGCTCTGCGGGGGGCTGCGGGTCCACACTTTGGCAGTGCCACAGGCTTCGCTGATGTGTTGTAAGATTGTGACCGTAAGAAATGTTCCTTCATAGGGGTAAGCGCACTTGACACTGCCACGGCGCATGAGAACCTGCATTTGATGCCAGAAATGCGTCTTTGGTGTGGATTTTTTTTTAATGGATTTTCTGTACCTATTTAAATATTTTGTAGTAATAACATTGAGAGGATTTTCGTATAAATTCATGGAGCTGGACCCCCCTCCTCCCCCTTCTGGATTTACAAGGCGCGTTGGGACAGTGACACAGTTCTGACCCCTAAGTATTTGTCTTTGGAGAGCTGCCCATTTTCACCTTTATAAATGTCTCCATAAACCTATCTCAAGGCTGTTAAAAACACATTTTGGGGGGGTCCGACTTTCAGCACTGATCAGATGATTGAAGGTGCCGCAGCGTGCCTGGCACAGCGCCATAGATTGTATAATGGCTGTGAATGGTACTGCAGCTGTCTCCATAAAAGTCAGTACGAGAGAGCAGTACCACTGACAACCACTACACAATGTACAGCGCAGTACCACTCCTGGTGCACTGATTTTCAGGAGGGGGCAGTGAAGGCCAAGGCTGATCAAAGTCTCGGTAAGCGCATTTAAAGGGTCATCTGTCATTACAGTCTCGTTATCTATATATCAAAATTTAGCTTTATTATTACGGTATTCGTTTCTTGCATAATAGAAATAACAAACTTTTTACTAGTAAAACTCTAGATCCCTCTACAGGTCACTTACCCTCCATTGTTCTCTTCTAGGTCACCTCTTAGTGAATATGTCATCTCAAACTTCCAACATGTCCAACAAGAAAGAAGACAAGGGAAAAAACATCCAAGTCGTCGTGAGATGCAGGTATGTGCCCTATGCATTGTGTCCTGTCCTACAGCGCTCCATGTACAGGGAGCAGACAAGTGTGTGCCCCTTCACCATCTTCTGAACTGCCTATATATTATATTTATTTCATATTCAGCAGCAGGGAGGAGGTACACTGAGGAGCTGTCAGGCTAGGTGTGCAGAGATTCAGCAGCAGGGAGGAGGGACACTAAGGAGCTGTCAGGCTAGGTATGCAGAGATTCAGCAGCAGGGAGGAGGGACACTGAGGAGCTGTCAGACTAGGTATGCAGAGATTCATCAGCAGGGAGGAGGGACACTAAGGAGCTGTCAGGCTAGGTATGCAGAGATTCAGCAGCAGGGAGGAGGGACACTAAGGAGCTGTCAGGCTAGGTGTGCAGAGATTCATCAGCAGGGAGGAGGGACACTGAGGAGCTGTCAGGCTAGGTATGCAGAGATTCAGCAGCAGGTAGGAGGGACACTGAGGAGCTGTCAGGCTAGGTGTGCAGAGATTCAGCAGCAGGGAGGGACACTAAGGAGCTGTCAGGCTAGGTGTGCAGAGATTCAGCAGCAGGGAGAAGGGACACTGAGGAGCTGTTAGGCTAGGTGTGCAGAGATTCAGCATCAGGTAGGAGGGACACTGAGGAGCTGTCAGGCTAGGTGTGCAGAGATTCAGCATCAGGGAGAAGGGACACTGAGGAGCTGTTAGGCTAGGTGTGCAGAAATTCAGCAGCAGGGAGGAGGGACACTGAGGAGCTGTCGGGCTAGGTGTGCAGAAATTCAGCAGCAGGGAGGAGGGACACTGAGGAGCTGTCGGGCTAGGTGTGCAGAGATTCAGCATCAGGTAGGAGAGACACTGAGGAGCTGTCGGGCTAGGTTGGCAGAGATTCAGCAGCAGGAAGGAGGGACACTGAGGAGCTGTCAGTTTAGGTGGGCAGAGATTCAGCAGCAGGGAGGAGGGACACTGAGGAGCTGTCAATCAGGCTAACTGGGCGTAGTTTGAGTTACTATCTCATAACTCAAATCTGTTATGGATTATCAAAGCAAATACACCGGTCTAATCAGGGCTAAGATATTAGTATCGTGCAGTTTAGATTGTGAAAACAGTTGACACCCCCTCTAAGGACATATCTGTTTATGCTATATATGAACTATATACCCTGTTACGCACTTTACACACGGGGTAAAAACATGTAATGTGTATAGGAGGGATTGGGCAACATGGCTGTCGGCCAAACAAGGTTATCTGACGCCCGATGACATTGGAGTTTAGCAATTTTCCCATTGGCACTGATAAGTTACTGACCGTCGTCCTCCATGTATGTTGCGTCACTTCTGTCTTCCTTTCCAGACCCTTCAATCAGTTGGAGCGGAAGGCGAATTCTCATTCTGTGTTAGAATGTGACCCACAACGTAAGGAGGTTTCTGTCCGGACTGGTGGAATAAATGATAAACTGGGGAAGAAAAACTACATGTTTGATATGGTAGGTGACTCAGCTTTTAACATAGAGGGGGTAGCAGCTTTTTCTTACTTTTTTGGGGTAGTCTCAAGGTGCCTGTGGTTGTGACCTTAGAAGATGTTAAAAGCCGTTATCTAACGATCAGCATTTATTACCTATCCCCAAATATGTGAATCGCTGGTCGTGTCAGAAATGCTAGGACTTTTTTTTTGATCGCTGGTCTCCCGCTGGCCAGCGTGCATCGCTGCGTGTGACAGGCAGGAGACCAGCGATCTTCTGGTAACCAAGGTACACATCGGGTTTCCAGGCACGGGGCTGTGGCTGGAAACCCGATGTGTACCTTGGTTACCAGCTCCCTGCATCAGCGGGCTGGTATCCAACGTACACTGCGGGTAACTAGGCGACGTTACCCGCAGTGTCGCTGTCCTAATCGCTGCCTGTTTGGCAGCTCAGCATCGATCATGTAGCGACACACCAGCGATCCTGATCGTTGTCAGGATCGCTGGTGTGTCGCTATGTGAGACGGGGCCCTTAGGCCGGGGTCACACTTGCGAGTGTGATGCAAGAAAATCGTGCATCAACACTTGGCACTGCCACCAGGACCGGAGCGTGCGGCTGCTTAGAAATGCATGCAGCCGCACACTCCGGTCCTGAGTGCCGGGTATTGATGCGAGTTTCTCGCATCACACTCGCAAGTGTGACCCCGGCCTTACAGGGGTCCCCTGTCTCCCACCTCCCCATTACTTACCCTCCATTGACTATCCGCTCATCTGCAGGGAGTGCATGTAGAAAGTAAGAGCTTTGTGCACAGGAAAGCTGTGATGTGACTGTAGCACCGGGTACTAATATCATTTCTATGTATCTGCAGGTATTTGGTCCTTCAGCTAAACAGATTGAAGTGTACAGGAGCGTAGTATGTCCCATCTTGGATGAGGTCATTATGGGCTATAACTGCACCATTTTTGCGTGAGTACCTTTTCATATGTTTTGTCTTCCTAGCACTGGCCTCTTCCAAGCATCCATATCAAGGGCGGTGATTTAGGCAGGACTGCTGCAGGACGATGAGTTTTTAGTTTGTACCAAGATGAGACGTTTTCCTCCATCCACAGGATAGGGAATAACATCTTGATCATGGAGATCCCCACTGACCTCAAGAACTGGGCTTTCTGCGCTCTCGGGTGGCATGGAGCTGCGGTTGAGCACATGTATCTGATTCCTTCTTAATTGGAGCCCGGGAAACAGCCAAGAACCCCTGAATCTCAAGATCAGTGGGGGTCCCTGCAGTTGGAACCCTTACAGTTAGGATGTTATCCTCCCCTACCCTGTGATGCATCTTTGTACAAACCCTTTAGGACAAGTAGGACCAGCCTGAGTGGCTGCTCCGAGAATTTGGTTTCTCAGATGTTTCTGGCTCTGATGTTTCTTTGGTGTGAATGAGGCTTTCTAAGCTCAGATCACACTGATAGTGACACTTTTCATACTTTTTTTGCAAATCCAGTATTGTCATGTTGGCATATTTTTCTGAGTACCTCATTACCTACGTTCTTTTTAGCTACGGTCAGACTGGCACAGGGAAAACCTTCACCATGGAAGGTGAAAGATCTGCTGATGAAGAGTTTACTTGGGAACAGGTATTCTATTTTTTTTTTTTTTTTTTAACTCAATTTTTTTAATTGTTTCTTTTAAGGGGTTGACAACTATTGACCACCCAATTTATTAATTTCTGGGCCTCAACTGACATATAAACAGTATATACCCACCTCCCGCAGCAGTTCCATTTTAGTGAAGTCAGTGCCGGTGTTCCCATCGGTGAAGAGCCTTTGCTATTTCTCCAGAACGGCCGCTCAAGGGTTGCAGCCGACAGGTGACCCAGGTCACCTCACACCCTGGGAACAGCGTCCATGACTTTGCTGGAACTGTGTCGCTGCAGGAGGGGAGTGGGAACGTTTTAGTATTTTAATTGCGGTCATGAACCATTAAGTAGCGTTTGTAACCCCCTTTAAGACATCAGTTTTTAACTTCTTAAGAAGCATAGCTAAAAGGGCCAAATTGTGTATTCTTCACTCTGGGAAATAGTTTGGCGCCCCAGCTACAGGGGAAACAATCACTCAGCAATCTACAACTTTATCTACTATAAAGCACTATGTAATCTGGAAAAGAAGACAAGCAGTTCTGAACCGCTGCTACCTTCTTCTAGGGAATGTTTCAGCTAAAAGACTGATTCAATCGAAGCCTTGGACTGCTGAGACAGCAGTATTTTAATTCTTCCCTTTCATATTCCTGACGAGCTTGTCTTCCACACAGGACCCTCTGGCCGGTATCATTCCTCGGACTCTTCACCAGATATTTGAGAAGCTTTCTGAGAACGGCACGGAGTTCTCCGTGAAAGTCTCTTTGCTGGAAATCTACAACGAGGAACTCTTTGACCTTCTGAGTCCGGCTCCTGATGTTGGAGAGAGGCTGCAGATGTTTGATGATCCCCGCAACAAAGTAATAAAGCAAATCTGTTCCTCCTGTAATATTCTTCAAATGCAAAAAAAGACAGAAATCTAACGCCGTAATGTCACTGTGTCATAGAGGGGAGTGATAATCAAGGGCCTGGAAGAAGTCACCGTCCACAACAAGGACGAAGTGTATCATATCTTGGAAAGAGGAGCAGCAAAGAGGACCACAGCGTCCACCCTAATGAATGCCTACTCCAGGTCCGTACCTTACCTATAGTTCTGTAAAACCTTAAGATAGCATTATATAATTTATTTTTTTTACATGTGTCTATTTTGTGCTAAACATTATTTGAGTACGATTTAATTAAAACTCCCACCCCCGCCCCCCCATGGGATGATGTTTGCCTTGTCAGTATCTTAAATTGTTTTGACGGTTTCCCTCCACAGTCGTTCTCATTCAGTGTTCTCCGTCACCATACACATGAAGGAAACTACAGTGGATGGAGAAGAACTGGTGAAAATTGGAAAACTTAATTTGGTAAGGTTTTGGTTTGGGCTTTTTATAAAATGTTACATACCCCTGCTACTGCTCTGGTGGTCTCACCCTGGACCAGAAGTGATGATGTTCTGTACAATTGGTCACCTGACCTTTTCACCGATCGGTGACATTGGGGGTGGCCAGGACGTCGCCACTTTCTGTTCCAGCGGAGACCATCAGAGTCTCATTCCCATCACTAGTGGGCCCCTGTGCACTGAACTTTGTGCCCTAGCACCAGTGACCATTTACTTTTCTTTCCCCTGTAGGTGGATTTGGCTGGCAGTGAGAACATCGGTCGCTCCGGAGCTGTAGACAAAAGGGCCCGTGAAGCTGGGAACATTAACCAGTCTCTTTTGACATTGGGTAGAGTCATCACCGCTCTGGTGGAGAGAGCTCCACACATCCCATACAGAGAGTCTAAGCTCACCCGCATCCTGCAGGACTCTCTAGGAGGAAGAACAAAGACCTCCATTATTGCCACAGTCTCGCCAGCCTCCATTAATTTAGAGGTAACTTATGCTCGGTCTTGGCTCTCCTACTTATGATTACTTGTCCTCTAGAGCCACTACATATAATGGTAGTGAGAACGGATGTTAAGGAGGTAATATCATAATGTATAGCTATGCTCGCTCAGCTCTACAGAGTGTACACTCTCTCAATGGGGGCAAGCAGGTGCTAGACATCTCTAATGATGGCATATGTCCCCTGAAAATAAAAGGATCAGGCATGTTGAAATCCAACATCTGCAGTCCTCTGACAATTGCCGGTATACTGCATCGGCCATCTGCAGTCTCGCAAATCCTATACGTGTCCTAGTTGGACGAGCCAAAATGTCCGTGTGTCAGCGGGGTTGTAGGATTGTCGTCTTTATGCTCATCCACAATTAGAAAAGTTTCTTATAAACATAATCACAAGTTTTAATTTCACTGTTTCCCACCGATAGGAAACAGTAAGCACTCTGGAATATGCCAACCGGGCAAAGAACATCATGAATAAGCCGGAGGTGAATCAGAAGCTCACTAAGCGGGCGCTGATCAAGGTGATTAACATTTCTGATAAGTATATCTGCCTTTTAGCTACTGGACTTGGCATTCACTGGTCCCATATTCCTCCAGATTAGCTGGAATCGTCGGCTATATTTTTCTGTCAAAATGAAGGAAACCGTGACTGAGGCCCAACGGTCCCCGGCTCCTGTCGCTCACCGTGACTGGGGATTTGACGGTCCCCGGCTCCTGTCGCTCACCGTGACTGGGGATTTGACGGTCCCGGCTCCTGTCGCTCACCGTGACTGGGGATTTGACGGTCCCCGGCTCCTGACGCTCACTGTGATTGGGATCCGACTGTCGCTCACTGTGACTGGGGATCCGACTGTCTCCGGCTCCTGTCGCTCACCATTTGTCTTTTTTTTTTTTTTTTGTTTCTGCTTTTAAGTCTGAACAGAAAAGTGGAAAATCATACATGCATGTGGAAAGTGCCTTAGTTGAATGAGACTTTGGTGTTGGATCGAGGCGGTGCACATTGTTTTACAGGACCCGGTTCATCGGCCATGTCAGTGCTTCGTGGCTGGGACAAGAGCCCCGAGAACCACCTCTTACCTAGCGGCTTCCCTGGATACTCTTGTGATTAGCTGGCCTGGCGCGGTGTGAAACATAAGTGACTTTGTGCGAGGCCATGTAGTCAAAAGATCCACTTCTCTAATCCGGTAACAGGCGATTATCTGGACTCCTGTCCTGCGACCTCGGAGCACTGATCGGAACCGGGATCGGCGAATCGATTCACAGATCCATCTCTATCATTGGATAGTGAGACGTGTCCGTTTTGTATGGTCAAACCTAATGGCAGCCGTGCAAAAAGAGACCAATTTCATGAATAGAATTTAATCCGGCATTAGTTTGGATCGTTTTCGAGTGTGCAGCCCTGTCTGAGTGGGATATGTCCACCATTAGAGCGGATCTACATGAATAAATGACCTCTGAAACTGTGCTGCGATCCATTCATGCACCACAAACTGTCCAAGGACTAAAGTCTCACTGCAATTGAGGGAAATTTTTCTTTAAAATTACCGTATATACTTGAGTATAAGTCGACCCCCTAATTTTTGCCACAAAAAAATTGGGAAAACTTATTGACTCGAGTATAAGCCTAGGGTGGGAACTGCAGCAGCTACTGGTAAATTTCAAAAATAAAAATAGATGCCAATAAAAGCAAAATTAATTGAGACATCAGTAGGTTAAATGTTTTTGAATATCCATACTGAATCAGGAGCCCCATATAATTCTCCATACAGTTCATGATGGCCCCATAAGATGCTCCATACAAAATACACCCCATATAATGCTGCACAAAAGTTAATAATGGCCCCATATGCTGCTCCATAGATTATGCCCCATATGCTGCTCCATAGATTATGCCCCATATGATGCTCCATAGATTATGCCCCCATATGCTGCCGCTGCTGGTGCGAATAAAAAAAAAAATTACATACTCACCTCTCGTCGCTGGGGGCCAGGTGCCGGTGTCCTAAGCAGGCGGGGACACCTGCGCACTATGGGGGACAGATGCTGGTGTCACTGCTGGCTTAGGCCCCCGGCAACTGCGGTATTCACCTGTCCCTGTTCCACCGCCGCGCGCCGCTGTGTCTTCAGGGTCCTCTGGCTGTGAATGTTCAGGCAGAGGGCATGCACTAACTACGTCATCGCGCCCTCTGACTTGAACGTCACAGAGGATGCGAGGACAGAGTGGTGCGCAGCGGTAGAATGGGGACAGGTGAATAAAGCATGGCTCCCCCCCGTCCACCCCGTCATACTCACCCCCTCCTGACGCGTCTCTGCAGCCCCTGCTTCTCCCATTGTTTCCGGCGCCGCGGCTCTTCCATCAGCGGTCACGTGGTACCGCTCATTAGTCATGAATATGCGCATATTCATGACTTTAGTGAGCGGTACCACGTGACCGCTGAACACAGACGCCAGAGACCATGGGAGAAGCAGGGGGGCTGCAGAGACCGTGCCAGGAGGGGGTGAGTATATGTGACAGCCGCGTTCCCCCTCCCCTGCAGACCCCCTTGCGAATGTGACGAGTATAAGCCGAGAGGGGGACTTTCAGTTCTAAAAAATGGGCTGAAAATCTCGGCTTATACTCGAGTATATACGGTAAGTTACATACATATGTTTTATCTTACATTTGGTAGAAACTTACCAAGCTTTATAAAATGTATCCTGATTTCTTCTAGGAATACACTGAAGAGATTGAGCGTTTGAAGCGGGACCTTGCTGCAGCCAGAGAGAAGAATGGGGTCTTCATGTCCAGTGAGAATTATGAGTAAGTTGAGCTAAACAGGTGAGATTAGAGTCATTAAGGCTGGGACTATACAGTGACAGGTCGTGAGGCCGAAGATCTGTATGCATCAAACTATAGTACAAGTGAATTCACTGCGACCTGCAAGGTACGGCCACACGCAAGTCTCAAAATATCCCACTGGTTCTCACTTGTTGGACCTTGCTTTCCGTTGCTCATTGCTTGTCACGCTGCCCCCATTTACCTCCATTCTTCCCGTGTAGTCACAGCCTAATCCGTCCATGTTCTCACTCTTCAGGCAGCTCCAGGGTAAAATAGTATGCCAAGATGAACAGATCACCGAATACACTGAAAAACTCGCCATTGTCGAGGAGGAGCTGAAAAGGGTGAGTTCAGCCTCGGTGTTCTGTAAGAAAGCTAGACGGCACGAAGGCTATTGCCAATGACATATATGTTTTGTCTTTCCTGGCAGGTCACTGAGCTGTTCTCTGAGAATAAGAAGGAGCTGGAGGAGTGTAACACTGTGCTGCAGTGTAAGTATCAAGAACTAGAGGAAACCCAGAAAAATCTCCAGGAATCTAAACTTCAACTCGCTCAGGAGGAGTTTGTGACATCTGCATTAAATGCCACAGAGAAGAAACTTCACCATACTGCTAATAAGGTAACTCTTCATCAAATCCATTTCTGCATGTCCGTATACACCCGATCCCTCCTTTTGAGGTGCATTCACCAGTCGGTCAGTGATGGCATATAGTTAGCATATGGCCAGACTTCTGGAGGCCTAACTTCTGTGGATCCTCAACCAATCTCAAGAATGAAGGGGCTTCAGCACTGCACCCTTTCAGTCTTTCCTCTGCAGAAGAGGGGTTCTCGGCCATTGCAGCAGCACTGCTCTATTAACACAAATAACCTGACTGGTACACAGCACTCAGCACTTTCATTCACATTAATGATTGTTGGAGGTTCAACTTTTAGGAACCAAACGATCCGAAGTCCTGGCATATCCTAGAGTTATTACAACACTTACTAAGATGGAAATAACCCTTTTTAAAGTAATCTCAAACTTTTGAAGGGAACCCTTGGAGGTGATTCATGCTGCCCGAGCCATGGGCATTCTCCCTGGTTCTGATTGACAGGTCTTTCTTGGTGTATACGAGAACACGGCTCCCTGCTATAATCAAGCCGTGGACGTGTATTCCTGTCCGTGATTGCTAGTTTTCTTAAGCATACATGCATGGAGAATAATGGTCTTCTTGTGTATTATTCATACAGAGGAGATATGTCCTCAGACTATTCCTATGATGATGCTCCTGCTTGTCGTCTTTAAGCTTTTGGAAAATCCTGACTATTTAACCACTCCTCCTAGTTGCTGAGCACGGTGAAAGAAACCACGAAGGATGTGTCTGGTCTCCACGCCAAACTGGATCGCAAGGCAGCAGTGGAGCAGCACAACGTCCAGGTCCAGGGGAGCTTTGCAGAAGAAATGGATAAAATGTTTGGCAGAATTCAGAAATTTGTGGATGAGTACAGTGCAACGCAGCAAGGCAAGCTGGACGTGTATACTGGCTCAATAAGTAAGTGCTTCAATGAAAATTCTAATGTTGCACTCGTGGTGCTTTAAATGTCGTGGCGGACCTTTCACCAGTTTGAGCATGTTAAACTGACCTCATCATGACATAGTGGCTGCAGACTTTTTTTTAATTTCTCCTCTCTGTATCACAGATACTGGTTTGTAACCTTTAGGTTATAATTTGTTTATAGTTTAACTGGGCGTTACCAGAGAGCGG
Source organism: Oophaga sylvatica (assembly GCA_033576555.1). Lineage (NCBI taxonomy): Eukaryota > Metazoa > Chordata > Amphibia > Anura > Dendrobatidae > Oophaga > Oophaga sylvatica. Next base: position 562,607,652 of record JARQOD010000003.1, read on the forward strand.
TCTCTGGGGGTCTATACTGATCAATCATAAGCAGGCACTGTCCTGCAGGGGAGGACAGAAAACACCCTCTGCTCTGCTGGAACTATACACAGCTGCAGAGTTATGCATCATTACAAACACTTCTAGATCTCATCTCACGGTGCTGTCTGCTCTCAACCCCCCTCCCCCACACTGACTGCAGTGAGATGAATATGGAAGTTTTTGTAATGATACTCTGCTGTATCTCTACACTGTAGCTGCAGAGATCCATAAGGATAGGAGGGTGTTTAGTTACCGTATTATTATTTTTTTCCCCCTTGTGTGTTGCTGCCTGCTTATGACTTGGTCAACCACATGAAGGGGAAGAAGTTCTTGGCTCCCAGAGACAAATCTCTGCAACGGACGGGAGATGTTAAAGTAAAAACTATTTTACCCCACTCTGCAACCACTATTCCATGATGTGGCTAAAACTGTTGAATGGCTATCTCTAAAAGGGGTTTTCAATGTGTGTGGTTTTTTTTTGTTTGTTTGTTTTTTATACTGGGTTGAGTCCCCACTGCTGCTTCCTATGTCTATTATTGTCTGCAGCGCTGATTTCACATCACTGGCAGCCAATCAGTGAGCTCAATCTCTTTGAGAAGACGGCATGAGACGCTCAGTTCACTGATTGGCTGCAGTGCTGTCGATATGTCAACGCGTCAGACAATACCGCACCTGAAGCAGCGGCAGAGACACTGTGCCGGACCCGGGGGACTGTGAGAAAGTGGTGTTGTTGTTGTTGTGTTTGTTTGTTTGTTTGTTTGTTTTTTTATAAACTACTCCCAAAAAGCAGAAAAACCTTTTATAAATAAAACGTCCTCCTAGGGCTGTAAGGGTGCATCTTTCTACATTTGTAATAAACAGAGGGCCCCATTTTCTCAGCCTTAGTAGTTTAGATGGATAATTGCAGATCTGGGATAGAGGTTTGGACAGTCCGCTATTTATAAGCCATTCTTCTTGCAGATGGCCTCCTGTCTGCCAGCTCCTCAGCACTAAGTGCCACGGCTGCTGCAGTGTCCACATCTTTTAATACGGTTCAAGATACTGTGTCCAGGCAAGTCGGTCAGAGCATGGATGGAATAATAAAGCAAGAAGGCCTGTCCGCAGAAGCCAAGGCCGAGCTGCAGAAACTGATGGTACGTAGCAATGGATTCATTAGTAAGTGACGTCTTCACAGCACAGACCACGTTGTAACCACTACAGCCAAACACTGGCCGCAGCGGTCACATATCCTCCTGCTGGCGTTGTGTTTCCCAGTGCTGAGCTGTGTTTCCAGTAATATGGAGTGTGAACCCTGCGGCAATTGATTGGCTGCGGTATTTGCATGCCAGCTGCATGTGATGAAAGACTGATGGGGGATGCCGAGGTTAGGAACTTTTATCTTACAAAATGGGTCGACATTTCAGACTCCATTCATTCTCTATGGGGCGGTAAAAGACGAGTGCAGCTTGGTCGGTCTTTGTAACTGGGACAGAGTTCCTTGTTGTGCCTGCCCCAGCAGTCAGACCCCCGCCGATCATCCTGCGGATAGGTGATAACTTGTTCTCACTTTCTATCCCCCTTTTTCTATTAGTTCGGGTGAACTGTGCTGCTTTTGCTTTATTCACTAGTGTCTAAGCATTTAGCATTTTCTCTGGTTTCTGTCCTCTCTTCCGGCAGGATGAGCACCGGTTTGCTCTCCAGAAAACCCTGGCGTCTGACCTGCTGCCAATTGTCACCTCTGTTTTGGATCTGAACTCTCAGATGAGTCGATGCTTGCAGAATTTCTCGGCTGTAGCAGACAAGGTACGTGAACTCTGGCTAGTGATATTGCATATATCACATTTAAAAAAAAATATATATATTTTCAGCTGCAGATGAAGGAAGAGAGCCACAGTATTCATTACTGATGGGTAGGCGGAGCCCCAGATCAGGATGTTACCTCAGATCAAAAGAGTGATGACTGGCTGGCCCCTCCAGCTCGGGCTCCTCCTACTCAGCTCCAGTCTAAGATTTGAGGTCCAGAGGATGGTCGCTGCTAATGCAGCTCCTCAGAAGATTATATTATTTTAATATTCGGACAGGAGACTTGGATCACTAGTTGGTCTAGAGGTCTCAGGGGTATCAGCGCTGCTGTACCCCAACCTCTCCCTTGGCGGATCTGTATTTACTCAAAGTCCCTGCAGAATCCTTGCCGGCCCTGGGGGATGAGGAGAGCTTCTCTGGCGGGAACGCAAACCACACGTGCGGTCACTGCGTTCTTCGCCCTGGGGGGAAGCATGGGCACTGCGCCAGAAACCCCTGAGGGTCCCTGTGGCGCCTTGGCTGGTGAGTACTCCACACAAATTTTAATAATAATTATGTGTGAGTGCTTTAGCGTCTGAATGAGCAGCGCTATTACTAATGTCAGTATGCTTCAGCGCTGCTGTGACAGCGTTACTACATGTAATGTCAGTATGCTTCAGCGCTGCTGTGACAGCGCTACTACATGTAATGTCAGTATGCTTCAGCGCTGCTGTGACAGCGCTACTACATGTAATGTCAGTATGCTTCAGCGCTGCTGTGACAGCGCTACTACATGTAATGTCAGTATGCTTCAGCGCTGCTGTGACAGCGCTACTACATGTAATGTCAGTATGCTTCAGCGCTGCTGTGACAGCGCTACTACATGTAATGTCAGTATGCTTCAGCGCTGCTGTGACAGCGCTACTACATGTAATGTCAGTATGCTTCAGCGCTGCTGTGACAGCGCTGTTACAAGAAGATGTGGTGATTTTTTGTCCGCAGGCAGATAGCTGCAGGACAGAGAGGGAGCAGGAGCGGGGAGAGTTCGCGCTCATTATTTGAGCTAGCAGGGGGCGTGGCCTATCTATCCCGGTCTTTTGAGCAGGAAGACGCGCGCTCTGGCTTTTCTCCTGCGACCCCCTCACTGTGGCGGCCATTACTCAGGCTCCTGGGCTCCTCGGACCGCTCCTCTCCTCATATAGACACCACGGCCAGCTGGGTGAGTGCGGATTCCTCACCCCGCAGCGCAGCGATCGCTATCCTGCAGCTGCAGTCTCATCAGAGACATAAAAATTGGCTGGGGCTCACAAATATATATATATTTTGGTGAGTTTGCAATATTAACCCCTTTGAGGGTTATTTCTACCAGCTAAATTTGCTGACTGAATACCGCTGGGGTAACTCTGCTTGGTGGAGCGTTAACCCTTCAGCGTTTGGAAAAAAAAAAAAAAAAAAACCCGCATAGTTTTTTGCTGGTATTACCGCTTTGACCTGCTCATACAGGTGAGACATGTCTGAACAGAGTTCAGATGCCGCGGATCACGTCCCAGTGCCATTGCGGCAATCAGATACGCAGACCTCCACAGCGTCTAGCGCTGCGGTCGACAGCGGTGGAAAATTGGATGATATCGCTCGATCGATTAATAACTTATCTGACCTTTTAGGTCAATATGTGTCTGCTAATTCCTCTCAGAGGAAGCGACGCAGGCCGTTACCGGCCTCTACACGGAGCGAGTCAGATGTATCTGATATTGGGCAGAGTTCCCCTTTAAATTCGGATGGAGAAATATCCGATTCAGATGCGGACGAGCCGCAGGGGCGTTCCTCTATGACGAAGCGTACGGAGGCATTAATTGAAGCCATGAGAGATATACTACAGTTACCGGAGGAGGTAACTAGTCGTCCTGGTAAATCAGCACGCATTTTCCAGGAGTCCCGTGCTTCGCGCACAACATTGCCAGCTCTGGATGAGCTTAATGGTGTAATAGAGGAGGAACGTCTATGTCCAGATAAGCGTTTTCATGGAACGCATTTCTTTGATACACTTTATCCTTGCTCTACGGAGTTAAAGGCTAATTGGACTTCTGCTCCTGAAGTGGATGTGTCTTTGTCTCAGCTTAGTAAATCCTCTCTACTCCCTATTAAGGGAAAAGCGAGCTTACAGGAGCCTTTGGATAGAAAGGCAGAATTGGCGGCAAAAGCAAGCTATGAGGCTGCGGGTCATGGATTTCGAGCAGTGCTAGGATCCATGTGTGCTGCTAGAGCTTCTCTAAGCTGGTTGGCACGTCTGAAGACGGAGTTGCAAAATGAATCTCCGTTATCTGAGATACGGGAAACTTGTGAATGGTTAGAAACGGCAGCCTGTTATATCTTTGATGCCGGTCTGGATACGGCATCTCTGCTGGCCAAAGCGCAAGCTTCAGCGGTCACAGTCAGAAGAGCTTTATGGCTCAGACAGTGGGCCGGGGACGCAGTTTCCAAACAAGGGTTGTTGGCCTTACCTTACAAGGGTGGCCATCTTTTTGGATCCGACCTCACAGAGCTGATTTCCAAGGCTAAGGCGAAGGAATCAGCATTACCACAGCGAAGGGCCATGGCCTCGGTGTCCAGTAAGCCTGGTGTTTATAGTGGTCGGCGGTCCTTTCGGGGCCGAGGACGATCTAGTCACTCCTCGTGGGGATCGGGTCGTCCTTCTTTCTCAGGAAAGAAATCCTCTCAGAAAACTCGTACTCCCTGGAAGCAGAGTTTCCGCCAGAACAAGCGGGAACTTGACAAGAAACCCGCAAAGTCGGATTGACGCCAGGGGTCCACTCGAGGATTCTCGAGTGGGGGGTCGCCTGCTTCTTTTCAAGGAGACTTGGATGGCTCGCGTTCCAGATTCCTGGGTAACGCGGATAGTGTCGGCAGGCTATTTCATAGAGTTTGCTTCTCAACCCCCAAATGTTTTTTGTCAATCTCGCGTTCCGTCGGAACCCGAGCTTGTTGTCGCTCTACAGCGAGAGGTCGAATCGCTACTACAAAAGGGTGTAGTGATACCGGTTCCGTCAGAGGACCGAGGGAAAGGTTTTTATTCCAACCTTTTTATAGTTCCCAAAAAGGAGAACAAATTTCGCCCGATTCTGGATCTCAAGCGATTAAACCGGCATGTCCATGCCCGGAAATTTCGCATGGAGTCGCTTCGTTCCGTTGTGGCAGCTCTGTCACAGAACGATTTTCTGGTGTCAATCGACATTCGCGACGCCTATTTGCATATTCCCATCGGAAAGGCTCATCAGCGCTTTCTTCGATTTGCCATAGGTCAGAATCATTACCAGTTCGTGGCTCTGCCGTTCGGCTTAGCCTCAGCGCCAAGGGTCTTTACAAAAATTCTGGCGCCCCTCATGGCACTCCTTCGAAGACAGGGGATTACGATTCTCCCTTATCTGGACGATCTTTTGATCGTGGCTTCCTCGGAGGAGGAGGCGTTGACGGCTCGGGATTTGTCTCTTCAGTTTCTGAAAGACTTCGGTTGGCTGGTCAATTGGGAGAAGTCGTCCCTGGAACCATCGAGGACAATTCTCTTTTTGGGAATGCATCTCGACACGTTTCGGTCGGTAGTTTCCCTACCACCAGACAAACAGTCATGTCTTCTTCGACATGTACAGATTATGACATCCTCAACGGCAATGTCCCTACGGAAGTGTATGTGTCTTCTGGGACTGATGGTGGCGTCCATGGAGGCAATTCCTTTTGCCCAGTTCCACTCCAGGACTCTTCAAAGGTTCATCTTGAGTCGATGGAATCAGTCGCAATCGCTGGATTGCAGTGTCACCATTTCTCGCGCTGTGCGGGATTCTCTAGAATGGTGGTTACGTCCAGGGGCATTCTCCCTGGGGAAGTCTTTCCTCCCTCTGAAGTGGTCAGTCATAACCACCGATGCCAGCCTGACGGGCTGGGGGGGTGTTTGGAACAATCTCTGGATTCAGGGGGTATGGTCACCGGAAGAGTCTGTGCTTCCGATCAACATCCTCGAATTGAGGGCGATTTTCCTTTGCCTCCAACATTGGACGGTCCCTTTGAGCGGTCTGCCAGTCCGTGTGCAGACAGACAATGCGACGGCTGTCGCGTATATCAATCACCAAGGTGGGACAAGGAGTTCCAGACTCATGGTAGAGGTGTCCCGAATTCTGATTTGGGCAGAGGCCAATGTACCAGCCATTTCGGCGATTCACATTCCAGGGGTTCAGAATATTACAGCGGACTTTCTCAGTCGCAGAAGGATGGATCCCGGGGAATGGAGCCTCCACCCGGAAGTCTTTGCACTACTGTGCTCTCGCTGGGGAACCCCCCAAGTGGATTTGATGGCATCCAGGTCCAATGCCAAGTTACCGACATTCATGTCCAGGTACAAGGACCCGAAGGCGGTGGCGGTGGATGCTCTAGTGGCTCAGTGGGATCAGTTCGAGCTGATCTATGTATTCCCGCCGATATCCTTACTTCCTCTAGTGCTGCGTCGGATCAGACTAGAGAGAATTCCAGCTATTCTGATAGCTCCAGACTGGCCAAGAAGGGTGTGGTTCTCGACAATAATGTCGCTGTTGGCGGCACCTCCGTTTCCACTCCCTCTTCAACCGGACTTGTTGACTCAGGGGCCCGTTTGTCATCCGGACTTGATGTCCCTGCGTTTGACGGCGTGGCTCTTGAGACCGAAATCTTGACCCGTAGAGGTTTTTCAGCCGAGGTCATTGCTACCCTTCGTGCTGCAAGATGTCCGGCTACTTCTAGGATTTACCACAAAATTTGGGAAACCTTCTTTTCGTGGTGTTTGGGGTCTTCTCGGAACCCGAGAAAATTTTCCATTTCCAACCTGTTGGCTTTTCTGCAGCATGGGCTAGACAAGGGTTTGGCAGTTAGCACTCTGAAAGGTCAGATTTCTGCTCTGTCCTTATTGTTCCGGAGAACCATTGCTTCGAATAGAGACGTGCTCTCCTTTTTCCGAGGTATCTCTCGTAAGTTTCCGCCGCGGAAGGCACCCGTGTCTCCTTGGCGGCTCAACCTTGTTTTGGAGGCTCTTCAGCATAAACCTTTTGAACCTATGGTTTCTGCTAGCCTTTCTTTACTTTCTTGGAAGGTGGCTTTCCTTGTTGCAGTCACTTCCTTGAGGAGAGTTTCTGAATTGGCAGCTCTTTCTTGTTCGCCTCCTTTTCTGGAGTTTTTTCCGGATCGTGTAGTGCTTCGCACTCGGGGTGATTTTTTGCCTAAAGTGGTGTCACAATTTCATGTTAACCAGGATATTGTGTTGCCTTCACTCTGTCCGGATCCGAAGAATACGAAAGAGCGAGATTTACACACATTGGATTTAGTGCGGGCCTTGAAGTTTTATCTATCTATTACTCAAGGTTTTCGTAAGACGGACTCCCTGTTTGTGGTTCCGGCAGGTCGTCGGCGTGGTCAACGAGCTTCCAAGGGTTCTATAGCTCGTTGGATCCGGTCAGCTATTTTGGAAGCTTACCGTCTTCGGGGTGAATCTTGCCCGATTAAGATTCGAGCCCATTCCACGAGAGCTGTGGCTTCATCGTGGGCTTTTCATCAAGGTGCTTCGGCAGTGCAGCTTTGCCGAGCGGCGACTTGGCGCTCTGTCCACACGTTTACAAGGTTTTATAAAGTGGACGTCAGTGCTTCCGCTGATGCAGCCCTCGGACGTAGGGTCCTGCAGGCAGCTGTAGTTTAAAGTTCTGGATGAACTTGTGTTTAGCGCTGGTTGCGCTTTGTTGTTAAGGTTGTTGGGTTTCTGCCTTTTGTTGGTTTTTTCCCACCCTTATTTTTGAACTGCTTTGGGACGTCCCATCAGTAATGAATACTGTGGCTCTCTTCCTTCATCTGCAGCTGAAACACGGATTTTGGTAAAGACTTACCTGTAAAATCCTTTTCAGCGAAGGAAGGAAGAGAGACACAGCACCCTCCCACGGCAGAAGTGTGTTGATGTTTTCAGATGCAGCGCGACCCTTATCTGATAGCGATTATCTGGGCTGAGGTCAGCGCGCTAAGGCTCTGTTCCAGCATCGCCAGCTCATCGCAGTAGTCAGGTTCCGTGAGTAGTACCTGGAACTCTGTGGTTTTTGGCTTTCTTTGCATGCATAACCTGTATCCTTGTGTTTTTTCTCTGAAGTTCCTTCAGAAGGGGTTATGTTGCTCCGCTGGTGATCTTGGCTCTTTTCCTAAAAGCTTTGGTACGACTGGAGCTGAGTAGGAGGAGCCCGAGCTGGAGGGGCCAGCCAGTCATCACTCTTTTGATCTGAGGTAACATCCTGATCTGGGGCTCCCCTACCCATCAGTAATGAATACTGTGTCTCTCTTCCTTCCTTCGCTGAAAAGGATTTTACAGGTAAGTCTTTACCAAAATCCGTGTTTTTTTGTGTCACTATTAGTGGAAATCACATGCAGGGACTTTAGCTATTCAGATAATCTCTTAAATCTTGTGGCTTACGGAAGTGACAGAAGTTTTCAGATAACACCGTCTCTGTATTTGAATGTTCAGAATGGTTTGTGCAGAATCACGGAGACGTGTAAGATCTTGATCTTTCCTGAGGCCTTATGGGGCTTGCAGAAATCCATACAGTGGCTGGAGGAACGGCACCACTTAGATCGTATAGAGCTCTGCGAGTGTAAAAATTTTCCAGTGTAGAATATATTAGACTATTACTCCAAAAGCTGGGCGTAACAATCCTATGACGTAAAAAAAAATCCTTTTTATGTGTAAATGTTCACATTCAGATATATTGTCACTCATTGCCATTTGTATAGCTCAGTGTAATGTGCCTCTGGTTACAGGTTGATTCCCATAGAGAAGAGATGGACAGATTCTTCACCGAACACTCCATGATGCTGCACAAGTTACGTCTGGATTCCACTTCTGCTCTCTCCACTATTCAGGTCGAATCTGAGAGTTTGAAAGAAGAGCTGCAGACCGCCCGGACCCTGCATTCCCAGGTAGCCATGTGGAAATGTTATGCATATACCGCCGTTAGACCTTCCAGTTTGCAGCCGTACGGAGGGTGAAATCGGAGGTTTTTGTCTTTATGATCGCACATGGTCAGCCATATATCCTTGAAGTGGAGAATTTCTATAAATGAAACCTACATTGTTTGCTTGATTTTATTTAGGGACTGAACAATCTTCTTAGTTTGCTACAAAACCAGATGAATCTCTTTGCCGTGGAAACAGATCAGAGCTTCGAGAATCTTCTTGTTAAAGGAGGAAAGATGACAAGTTCTGCCGGGCAATTCCAGCAGAATCTGGATAAGTAAGCCGAGCACCCATTTTAAGTAAAGTAGACACCTAGCATTTTTTTAACCCTGACAGAGCAGGTATCCTCCTTATCTGGCTCTCCGCCGCTGCTCCGGTGTTTTGGCTGCAGGACTAATAATCACATCACCCCTGCAGACAATCACTGAGCTTAGAAGCTCTAATAATGTTTACCGCATGAGCTGCTGAGCTCTGTGATTAGCTGCAGTGGTAATGTGCATGTCACCCACTGTAGCAAAGACAGAAACCAGAGCTCCAGGGGAGGGCGAGTACCTGCTTGTTTGTTGCATGTATACAAGAGTTTGGGGTCCACTTTTCTTTAAGTGGAAAACCTCTTTTAACAGTCTTGTGTATTTTTGCGCTGGCAGTGTGCCATTTTATGTATGTGTGTGGCCATGACCTTTATAGAGACTGGTTATGTGGCTTCTGATGTGAATACAGACATTAGACACGATCCTGTGTGCTGCGCAGTAACCCTGCTTTTTCATTTTTCTTGCAGTGTTACATCGGAAGCCATTGAACTTACTTCAAGTCATCACAAGGTATTGTTAGACCAGAGTGGAGGTGTAGCCAGCGAGATCCGGCAACTATCAGAATCCAACATGAGGACCGTAGATGAATCCAACAGCCTGTGTGAGAAGCTGAGCAGCAACATCACTGCCCTATCTGAGGACACTGAGAGCTGGTGTAAGACCACCAGGACCAAGATGGCTTCCATTATGGATCGGCACGACGGCTACTTACAGGATACAAAAGCCCAGCTTCAAAGCTTCCACAGGGTAAGTCCCCGGTCACATTGCGCAGCCATGCACATTCTTATAGTAACCATGTAGACACTGGCCATGCAAATGCTTAAAGGACTCTTCCTAATGTAACCCCCTATCCACAGGATGGATGTGGTTACGCTGTGTTTGGGGTGTCTGACCACCGATCCCAGAATGGGGCTTGGAAACGCTAGGAAGAAAATGGGGCTGCCGTCATTGTCTTTAGGACTGCTGGAGAAGCTGAGCCCTGTAGAGGGCTATCTTCCGTAGTCCCATCGAGAATAAATGCAATGGGGGTGTGCATGTGCAACCAATGCTCCATTCTTAAAATTGATGGGGAGTCCACAGTTCTTCTGACCCACAGCAATCGGAAAGTTTAGAATCCTTTCCATAGGGCTGTGCTCGGCTGTCTCAGGAGGTCCTATAGAAAATGAGTGGCGGTGCGGGTGCTCCATTCACAGGCCATGCCGCTGCCCAGCAAGTTCAAGGTAAAAAGGGTCCAGGTTCCAGATCAAACTGCAGGTAAAATCGTGATTTTCTTGTCAATCCATAAAAATATATATACATTGCAGAAATAAAATAAAGGGGGAGACCTCTGTGAAAGCAACGCATTTCGAAAGCCAAACATTCTTCATCTTAATACCAAACCAGGATTAAGAATGTTAGGCGTTCGAAACGTGTTGCTTTCACAGAGGTCTCCCCATTTATTTTATTTCTGCAATGTATATATCTTTTTAATGGATTAACAATAAAATCACGGTTTTACCTGCAGTTGGATCTGGCAGCTGGACCCCTTTTTTTCCTTGACCTTTTATTCCTACTTGCTGACATGTTGCAGATGAATTGCTAATTGTCACATTTGATCTCTCCTGCAGGGTATGGCCGACAGCTGCACTTCCTCAGTGGCTGAGATTACAGACATGGTGAACCGGCAGAAGCTCGCCGAGGAGGCGGCCGTAGCCAGCCTAGCTGAACAGGTCAAGAATGGGAAGGAAATGATTGCGGAGCAACAGCTGGAGCTTCACGAGCAAACACAGGCCGCTTTGGATAAAGTCAATTCTTACATTAATGAAGAACTCCGAAATGACCTACCAACAGGTGAGCAACCAAGAAACAACTAGCCTTCGTCTTGTTGGGTGTTATATGAGCTCTATACTGAGGACCTTCACTCCTTTCTGTTGCAGGTGCCACTCCCCAGAGGAGAGAATATATATTCCCCAATTCTCTCATAAAGTCACAACCAAGAGACATCCTCCTGGAACAGTTCAGGAAGCGGCAGGACGAGCTACAAGCTGCTGTCAACAGTGTGGTCTCCATATCTGAGGAGCCTGTGGACCAGGTGAGCAGATGGTAAAGTGGCACCGGTAACTGCGGAAATGGGGCTGTGACTGAATAGTATGTTGGTAGCGGTGCAGTGACAGTCATAGCTGCACTTTTCCTTGTGGTTTTTTTTTTTTTTTTTTTTTTTTTACATTTGATGCAAAACGTGCCAATTTCAGTTTTTACAGCAAATTTTCTTCATTGCACTCAAAATGGCTTGGCATCAAAAACTCACACAAATTCCAACATGTTTTTTATGCATCAAAAAAGGTGAACATAACCTAAAGGGTTTCTCTCCTGCTTGAGTGACTGTGCCGGCCCGGGATCATACGCTTAGAAAGCTGGACCGAGACAATATTCAGAAGTAAGACTAATCCGGTGCTGCCCTCCGCCAGCTTCACCCAGTAGATGATTACACACATGGGAGAGTCCTGTCAATCAACTAGAGAGTGGAGAAGCCGGCCAGGGTCGGCACTGGACTAGTCTCCTCTCCGGCTAGGATTCCCATCCAAATCTTCAAACATTTTCTCTGAAATGTCACAACTTTTAAGAGCAAGCTGTATGTGATTGCCAGACTGAGGCCTGCCGCCTGTCGTTTGGGCCGCATTGATCGACAGGTTCCCTTTAATCCTCCGTAGATTTAGGGGGAGCACAGATTATTTGCATTAACCCTTTGCTTCCAGTAGATTTGCCAACTATTTTTCAGTCATGTAAGAGATGTCCATTATTCTGATTCATTCTTCCTCAGGACTCCCTCGAAGATGAACCAGCCGTTAATGACAGCATCATAAGCGAGAAGTCCATTATAGATGTCAATGTTGTTTGCCAGGAAAATGGCGGCATTCCCTTTTTCCAAGTAAGACCCTGTCCTGAAAATTGGCTTGAATCATTTTGATTATAATTTCTACCAAAATTTGTGTGTTCTGGTGGTTCACAAAAGAGCGAATAGAAAAGTTGAAAGACCACACCATGAGCAGATGTTGCCTTTAAAGTAAACCAGTCCCTCCAAAAACACTATTTATCTGCAGATATAGTGGTAATCTGCAGCTTAATGGCATTTAAACTGTGTAGGCGGCTTACTGGAGCAGTGGCTACAGGTAGAAAATGTTTTATTTTCCCTGCAGCTGCATGCTTCCAGTCATCTGGGCAGTGCATTGATTGACAACCTTCTCTGCTCGTTGCATAACTGTCAGTCAAATGCCAGAGGGTGTTTACAGTGCGCACTGTGTAGCTAGCAGTAACTGACCGCTTCCTGAATCGGGGCGGGTGTAGCCCTGTTTCAATCCAGAATTCTCAAATAAAGTACATGGGCTTTATAACCTAACTAGCTGTTTCCAGCCAGCTAACGCTCGGCATGCTCGACGGAGCCTTGTGTGGGGACGGAGCCTTGTGTGGGGACGGAGCCTCGTGTGGTAATGTGTGGGGACGGAGCCTCGTGTGGTAATGTGTGGGGACGGAGCCTCGTGTGGTAATGTGTGGGGACGGAGCCTGTGGTAATGTGTGGGGACGGAGCCTCGTGTGGTAATGTGTGGGACGGAGCCTTCTGGTAATGTGTGGGACGGAGCCTCGTGTGGTAATGTGTGGACGGAGCCTCGTGTGGTAATGTGTGGGGACGGAGCCTCGTGTGGTAATGTGTGGGGACGGAGCCTCGTGTGGTAATGGGTTGGGGACGGAGCCTCGTGTGGTAATGTGGTGGGGACGGAGCCTCGTGTGGTAATGTGTGGGGACGGAGCCTCGTGTGGTAATGTGTGGGGACGGAGCCTCGTTGGTAATGTGTGGGGACGGAGCCTCGTTGGTAATGTGTGGGGACGGAGCCTCGTGTGGTAATGTGTGGGGACGGAGCCTCGTGTGGTAATGTGTGGGGACGGAGCCTCGTGTGGTAATGTGTGGGGACGGAGCCTCGTGTAGTGGGGGACGGAGCCTCGTGTGGTAATGTGGGGGGACGGAGCCTCGTGTGGTAATGTGGGGGACGGAGCCTCGTGTGGTAATGTGTGGGGACGGAGCCTCGTGTGGTAATGTGTGGGACGGAGCCTCGTGTGGTAATGTGTGGGGACGGAGCCTCGTGTGGTAATGTGTGGGGACGGAGCCTCGTGTGGTAATGTGTGGGGACGGAGCCTCGTGTGGTAATGTGTGGGGACGGAGCCTCGTGTGGTAATGTGTGGGGACGGAGCCTCGTTGGTTGTGGTGGAGAGCTCGTGTGGGGGACGGAGCCTCGTGGTATGTGGGGACGGAGCCTCGTGTGGTAATGTGTGGGGACGGAGCCTCGTGTGGTAATGTGTGGGGACGGAGCCTCGTGTGGTAATGTGTGGGGACGGAGCCTCGTGGTAATGTGTGGGGACGGAGCCTCGTCTGGTAATGTGTGGGGACGGAGCCTCGTGTGGTAATGTGTGGGGACGGAGCCTCGTTGGTAATGTGTGGGGACGGAGCCTCGTGGTAATGTGGGGGACGGAGCCTCGTTGGTAATGTGTGGGGACGGAGCCTCGTGTGGTAATGTGGGGGACGGAGCCTCGTTGGTAATGTGGGGGACGGAGCCTCGTTGGTAATGTGTGGGGACGGAGCCTCGTCTGGTAATGTGTGGGGACGGAGCCTCGTTGGTAATGTGTGGGGACGGAGCTCGTCGGTAATGTGGGGGACGGAGCCTCGTGGTAATGTGGGGACGGAGCCTCGTTGGTAATGTGTGGGGACGGAGCCTCGTTGTAATGTGTGGGGACGGAGCCTCGTTGGTAATGTGTGGGGACGGAGCCTCGTGTGGTAATGTGTGGGGACGGAGCCTCGTGTGGTAATGTGGGGGGACGGAGCCTCGTGTGGTAATGTGGGGGACGGAGCCTCGTGTGGTAATGGGGACGGAGCCTCGTGTGTAATGTGGGGGACGGAGCCTCGGGGAATGTGGGGGACGGAGCCTCGTGTGGTAATGTGTGGGGGACGGAGCCTCGTGTGGTAATGTGTGGGGAGACCCGTGTGGTAATTGGGCGACTCTGTGTGGGTAATGTGTGGGGACGGAGCCTCGTTGGTAATGTGTGGGGACGGAGCCTCGTTGGTTGTGTGGGGACGGAGCCTCGTGTGGTAATGTGTGGGGACGGAGCCTCGTGTGGTAATGTGTGGGGACGGAGCCTCGTGTGTAATGTGTGGGGACGGAGCCTCGTGTGGTAATGTGTGGGGACGGAGCCTCGTGGGGGACGAGCCTCGTGGGGGACGGAGCCTCGTTGGTAATGTGTGGGGACGGAGCCTCGTGTGGTAATGTGTGGGGACGGAGCCTCGTTGGTAATGTGTGGGGACGGAGCCTGTGTGGTAATGTGTGGGGACGGAGCCTCGTGTGGTAATGTGTGGGGACGAGCCTCGTGTGGTAATGTGGGGGACGGAGCTCGTGGGGGGACGGAGCCTCGTGTGGTAATGTGGGGGACGGAGCCTCGTGTGGTAATGTGTGGGGACGGAGCCTCGTCTGGTAATGTGTGGGGACGGAGCCTCGTCTGGTAATGTGTGGGGACGGAGCCTCGTTGGTAATGTGTGGGACGGAGCCTCGTCTGGTAATGTGTGGGGACGGAGCCTCGTCTGGATGTGTGGGGACGGAGCCTCGTCTGGTAATGTGTGGGGACGGAGCCTCGTCTGGTAATGTGGGGGGACGGAGCCTCGTGTGGTAATGTGGGGGACGGAGCCTCGTCTGGTAATGTGTGGGGACGGAGCCTCGTCTGGTAATGTGGGGACGGAGCGTGGTAATGTGGGGACGGAGCCTCGTTGGTATGTGTGGGACGGAGCCTCGTCTGGTAATGTGTGGGGACGGAGCCTCGTGTGGTAATGTGTGGGGACGGAGCCTCGTCTGGTAATGTGTGGGGACGGAGCCTCGTGTGTAATGGTGGACGGACCTCGTCTGGTAATGTGGGGGACGGAGCCTCGTGTGGTAATGTGGGGGGACGGAGCCTCGTGTGGTAATGGTGGGGACGGAGCCTCGTGGGTATGTGGGGGACGGAGCCTCGTGTGGTAATGTGTGGGGACGGAGCCTCGTGTGGTAATGTGTGGGGACGGAGCCTCGTGTGGTAATGTGGGGGACGGAGCCTCGTGTGGTAATGTGTGGGGACGGAGCCTCGTGTGGTAATGTGTGGGGACGGAGCCTCGTGTGGTAATGTGTGGGGACGGAGCCTCGTGTGGTAATGTGTGGGACGGAGCCTCGTGTGGTAATGTGTGGGACGGAGCCTCGTGTGGTTGTGTGGGGACGGAGCCTCGTGTGTAATGTGTGGGGACGGAGCCTCGTGTGGTAATGTGTGGGACGGAGCCTCGTGTGGTAATGTGTGGGGACGGAGCCTCGTGTGGTAATGTGTGGGGACGGAGCCTCGTGGGGGGACGGAGCCGTGGGGGGACGGAGCCTCGTGTGGTAATGTGTGGGGACGGAGCCTCGTGTGGTAATGTGTGGGGACGGAGCCTCGTGTGGTAATGTGTGGGGACGGAGCCTCGTGTGGTAATGTGTGGGGACGGGCCTCGTGTGGTAATGTGTGGGGACGGAGCCTCGTGTGGTAATGTGGGGGGACGGAGCCTCGTGTGGGGACGGAGCCTCGTGTGGTAATGTGGGGGACGGAGCCTCGTGGGGGGACGGAGCCTCGTGTGGTAATGTGGGGGGACGGAGCCTCGTGTGGTAATGTGGGGGGACGGAGCCTCGTGTGGTAATGTGTGGGGACGGAGCCTCGTGTGGTAATGTGTGGGGACGGAGCCTCGTGTGGTAATGTGTGGGGACGGAGCCTCGTGTGGTAATGTGTGGGGACGGAGCCTCGTCTGGTAATGTGTGGGGACGGAGCCTCGTGTGGTAATGTGGGGGGACGGAGCCTCGTGTGGTAATGTGTGGGGACGGAGCCTCGTGTGGTAATGTGTGGGGACGGAGCCTCGTCTGGTAATGTGTGGGGACGGAGCCTCGTCTGGTAATGTGTGGGGACGGAGCCTCGTCTGGTAATGTGTGGGGACGGAGCCTCGTCTGGTAATGTGTGGGGACTGAGCCTCGTCTGGTAATGTGTGGGGACGGAGCCTCGTCTGGTAATGTGTGGGGACGGAGCCTCGTCTGGTAATGTGTGGGGACGGAGCCTCGTCTGGTACTGTGTGGGGACGGAGCCTCGTCTGGTAATGTGTGGGGACGGAGCCTCGTCTGGTAATGTGTGGGGACGGAGCCTCGTCTGGTAATGTGTGGGGACGGAGCCTCGTCTGGTAATGTGGTGGGGGGCGGGATTATATGTAGTAATGTGGTGCGGGCGTGATTGTGTGTGGTAATGTGGTGGGGGGGCTGAGCTACTGTGCAGGGGGCGGGATTAGCGAGTAATTCCGATGCCATATATATAGATATAGATTTTGACTTCCTCCCTTATTTAATAGCAAAAGAAAGGACACAAAAAAGAAAAGGAAAACAAAGCGAACTTGACAATCCTGGAGCGGTTGAAGCTCACAGAAGATGGAGAGACCTCAATCCCCAGATCCAAACTGCCCCTGAGGAGCCAGAACTGAGCGGCGACACTTCTCCCCTGTACATAGTCGTCTGTCTTGCCAAGAATATTTTTACATATTTTAAAACTTTTTCTCGTGTCTTGTGTTTTTATTTTTTTCTAAAATGTCTTCGGGACTTTCTTTATTCTTGATGTGTCCATGTGACCTTTTTATCTGTTTATACCTCGCACCTCACCATCCATTGTTGGCAGCTGGAAATACCATTCGGCAATAAACTATTTTCGTTTTTATTGTTTAAATAAATGTTACAGTTTCAAGAGTATTAATTAAAATATCTATTTGTATATTTAAAGATGTCGGTGTGGTAGAATGATAAAGTGGGCCTGATATTTTGATTTATGTATGGCAAAAACAAGGTTTGGCCATACATGGTTTAAAGGGGTATTTTCATCTTGAGACCTTTATGATGGATCGCGTTTCGTGCACGATCGGTGGGTGTCATGCATGTGTCCCCATGTAATGAACAGGACAAGCACAATTGCTGATGATTAGAATGTGTTTTGGATGGAAACTTAATTTCAATGTGGAAGTGGGCCGTACTGGAGAACTTTTTTTTATGCTACCTTGCTGTTCTTGCTCCGTCTTGAGCGTAAAAACTTTAGAAAATCTCACTTGCCTATAGAAGAAAAGATTGGATTTCTTTTTAGAAATAACACTGATGCATAGATCTGTTTTTTAGTGAGAGGCAAGGTCTGATTTGTCTATACATGGTAATTCTCACTTTTCAAATTGACCTACTGATGAAAACTTGTGTCTGAACAGTGCCGAGAAATGAGAGCTGTCTCATCTCTGTTACTCCATGGTGTTCACCATCCTGCAGCTCCTGTGTGATGCTGTAGTGGGCGCGGTCCCATCTCATTTGTTTAGCTCCATTTTAAAGACCCCCAAATGGTTCTTTAAATATATAGCACCTACCAAAAATGATCCAAAAGAAGGACAACCAGTGATCTATCTAGTGACGGGGCTATGATTGACCAAGGCTTACTGATGGGGGATTGCAGGCTCTCCTGTCTGCTCTGCTCCCAAAGAGCAAAAGCCACTGTGTAGCACAAATTGTCAAAACTGCTAATACTGGTAGTGATTGTAAAGGCGTACGAGCTGCACAGCCGGCGGTGTAGGGAGCTGTAGGATACTCGGAGTCCATGCTAATCCCTGTGCACCAACTTTATTGCAAGCAACAGACCGGCTGCCATTTTTTTTCGAATCTGATCAGGCCCAGTAAGAAAAAAAAAAAAATGCAACGTTCTGAAACATTAATATGATGAATGGATATTTTATGCTACTAGTATTCTTATGTAATTGTGGACTTCTCAGGCGCTTCATAAGAGGACACGAGAATCTATAGGTGTATGCTGCCGCCACCAAGAGGCTGAAAACTACGAAGTGTCATGTAGGAGGCAGCCTGGGATCTGGAGTCCCAGACCGATTTCTGCCTATGGTGTTTTTCACGTAGCGAAGACTTGGAGCACAGAACCAAGCTTTGTCCTGACAGTCGAGTAGATCCTCGATCCTTATCCCGCTGCGTTGTACTGGCTTCTGGCCACATCTGCTGAATTTGTGCTCTGCGGTCTTAGCATTCCCATGTCGTCTTCTGGTTTTTCTTCTCTTTTTCTAGCTTTAGGGGTTTTCTTGGCGCCACTCTTTTTCACAGGCTTCTCCCAGGCTTTAGTTAAATCCTGGCTTCTATTATGGCCTTTTCCGTGCCACTCTTTTTCTTTGGCCAATTAGGCTCTCGCGTGGGCTCTTTTTACTCTGCAGATTGTGTAAGCAGGATGCAGTGACGGACAGAAGGCAGAGCAAGGGTTAACAGGTTTTAATAAAACTGAGTTTCTCCACGCAGGCAGATGGATAACCGTGAGGTAAATACCAGGCAGTACAGGAAATACAGGGGTTTGGTTGAGGGGGAATCAACGTAGGAGTAATGAGTGAAGTCCTTCTCAAATGAGTCGCTTATCAGTCAGACGTTTTCCTGTCAGAAGAAGTCCTGGAGCAGATGAGGGCGCTAACAGCCGTCGGCACAACGTAGATCCGGTGAGGTTCTGAAGAAGGTGTGCATGCCTGGCTGGCAAAGTTGAGTCTTTGAAACGTCCCGTGGAGTCCTCAGTAAGGAGACTCCGGTGGCCGGCAAGGTATAGGCCTCAGTCCTGTCAGGATTAGGCGAGGCTCGACGAATGTGCATCGGGGCTTCAGGAAGTAGCAGTACCAGGTCATAGTCAGGCGGCACACGCACAGCACTGACCGTTACAGAGCGATTGGCACCTCGATCTCCGGGTGCTGACCTGCACACGACAGGCTTCTCGTCAGAGTCCCAGCGATCGGTCCCTCACCGCCGGGCACGCGCCTCAGCTCCTAACGGTTCCCGAAGCAGGAGCTCTCAGCTGAGCCTTCATGCCAACTCCGCCTGTTCCCGCGCGCTGCCCTGCTCCTGGTAACGCTTAGCCATGCCCCCTAGGTCCCGAGGAAGGTCCCTCCGGCTAAAGCTTCCCCTTGGGAACAGGGGACACAGCCTCATCAGTTCCATCCCTATCACGCATGTACCCGCGGTGCGGTCGTTACACTTGCACGCCCCTTCCTTTTCCCTGGTCACATTTTTCCTGTGCATCATGTAAGTGCAAATTCCTGGTGGTACAATCCATTGTGACCTGCTCTTCTTGCACCCATACGTTGCCAGCGACTCAGGTGCCCATATCAGCCTTCGATGAGAGTGTGCCCCACTCAGCTTGGGCCATTAACTTCTTAGTCTATAGTTGAACTGACCAAGGTGTCGTAGACGTTGGTCACAGTTTTGGCATGGCTACCCACATCTAATATCATACTTGGCACTCTGCCCAGAGTTGGTCAGACCCACTACGCATCAGGATGGCAGATTGCGTCAGCGGTCTAAACACCCTGGAGTGACTCCTGATCTCACTCCCTATTTTTCTCTCCATGACTCCAAGATTGCACTCACCGTCTTGCTCCTTTTCTGGTATTCTTGACTTGCCTTAGTCAATAAAATGTGGGTCAGAGAAATTGTCTTCACTGGACACAAAATAGGATTGACCACTCTTCCACGAGATCATTTTTCACCTTTTTATGCTTCATGAGGCTTTATTCAAACCTTTTTGTCATCCCCCCCAAAAAAGATGACTTGACTGAGTCTGGACTTAAAACTACTGAACAAGCCGGTCTGGTTTTGGCACGTCAGGATAGCGTCCGCTCATTCGGGTGATGCCTTCTTGGAATGCAGGGAATTTCTTTGCTTAGTGGATATCCAAGACTCCTATCTCCACATTCTCATTTTTCCAGCGCACCAGAAGCTTTTCTGCTTTGCTGTCAGTCATCTTTTTCAGTTTGCAGCTCTCAGAATTGTAATGGTCATGGCCCCCATCATGACCGTTTTGCTTGTCGGAGATAGTGTTCATTCCCTACTTAGACGATATTCTGGTCAAAGCTCCTTACTCAGAGAACATCGAGAGAGTGCAGATCACACTGGATGCACTGTCCCGTTTCGGATAGATTATTAACTTTTTGACACTGATCAAGTGAAAGTTTTTCTTCCAGAAGACAATATCGGTTCTACATACAAGAAAAAAAGGTAGCACACTGTAGCGCTATAGCTTGCAAACACGAAATATGAAAAATATGAAAAATGAATTGCATCATTACCTTAGAAATATGAAAAATTGAGAAGTCTTAGCGCATAAGATGGCCAAATTATGTGAGCCTGATAGCCACGTCAAGGCTCTTCTCGTATATCAGGTCCTAACTAATGCCTATCCTCGCTTAGAAAAGTCTGTCTGCATGGGAACATATGTATCCTCTCTTCAGACTAAAATCTACATCTCTGTGGAGGGGTGATGAACCTGTTGTAATTAAAAAGCCTGTGACCACCAGGTGGAGTGCTCAGGTAGAAGGTAAATGAATACATATCAAAAAACTGACGGCACATCCAAACAGATTCAGTGTGAACAGGTGCTAAACCTAGAGTCACCAACTCATATACATACAAGAAAAAAAGGTAGCACACTGTAGCGCTATAGCTTGCAAACACGAAATATGAAAAATATGAAAAATGAATTGCATCATTACCTTAGAAATATGAAAAATTGAGAAGTCTTAGCGCATAAGATGGCCAAATTATGTGAGCCTGATAGCCACGTCAAGGCTCTTCTCGTATATCAGGTCCTAACTAATGCCTATCCTCGCTTAGAAAAGTCTGTCTGCATGGGAACATATGTATCCTCTCTTCAGACTAAAATCTACATCTCTGTGGAGGGGTGATGAACCTGTTGTAATTAAAAAGCCTGTGACCACCAGGTGGATTGCTCAGGTAGAAGGTAAATGAATACATATCAAAAAACTGACCGGCACATCCAAACATAGATTCAGTGTGAACAGGTGCTAAACCTAGAGTCACCAACTCATATACATACAAGAAAAAAAGGTAGCACACTGTAGCGCTATAGCTTGCAAACACGAAATATGAAAAATATGAAA
This sequence comes from Oophaga sylvatica, assembly GCA_033576555.1. Taxonomy (NCBI): domain Eukaryota; kingdom Metazoa; phylum Chordata; class Amphibia; order Anura; family Dendrobatidae; genus Oophaga; species Oophaga sylvatica. The sequence goes on from JARQOD010000003.1 coordinate 562,628,759, forward strand.
AATGAATTGCATCATTACCTTAGAAATATGAAAAATTGAGAAGTCTTAGCGCATAAGATGGCCAAATAATGTGAGCCTGATAGCCACGTCAAGGCTCTTCTCGTATATCAGGTCCTAACTAATGCCTATCCTCGCTTAGAAAAGTCTGTCTGCATGGGAACATATGTATCCTCTCTTCAGACTAAAATCTACATCTCTGTGGAGGGATGATGAACCTGTTGTAATTAAAAAGCCTGTGACCACCAGGTGGAGTGCTCAGGTAGAAGGTAAATGAATACATATCAAAAAACTGACCGGCACATCCAAACAGATTCAGTGTGAACAGGTGCTAAACCTAGAGTCACCAACTCAATTCTTCATATTTCTAAGGTAATTATGCAATTCATTTTTCATATTTTTCATATTTCGTGTTTGCAAGCTATAGCGCTACAGTGTGCTACCTTTTTTTCTTGTATGTATATGAGTTAGTGACTCTAGGTTTAGCACCTGTTCACACTGAATCTATGTTTGGATGTGCCGGTCAGTTTTTTGATATGTATTCATTTACCTTCTACCTGAGCACTCCACCTGGTGGTCACAGGCTTTTTAATTACAACAGGTTCATCACCCCTCCACAGAGATGTAGATTTTAGTCTGAAGAGAGGATACATATGTTCCCATGCAGACAGACTTTTCTAAGCGAGGATAGGCATTAGTTAGGACCTGATATACGAGAAGAGCCTTGACGTTGCTATCAGGCTCACATAATTTGGCCATCTTATGCGCTAAGACTGTCAGTCATCTTTTTCAGTTTGCAGCTCTCAGAATTGTAATGGTCATGGCCCCCATCATGACCGTTTTGCTTGTCGGAGATAGTGTTCATTCCCTACTTAGACGATATTCTGGTCAAAGCTCCTTACTCAGAGAACATCGAGAGAGTGCAGATCACACTGGATGCACTGTCCCGTTTCGGATAGATTATTAACTTTTTGACACTGATCAAGTGAAAGTTTTTCTTCCAGAAGACAATATCGGTTCTACATACAAGAAAAAAAGGTAGCACACTGTAGCGCTATAGCTTGCAAACACGAAATATGAAAAATGAATTGCATCATTACCTTAGAAATATGAAAAATTGAGAAGTCTTAGCGCATAAGATGGCCAAATTATGTGAGCCTGATAGCCACGTCAAGGCTCTTCTCGTATATCAGGTCCTAACTAATGCCTATCCTCGCTTAGAAAAGTCTGTCTGCATGGGAACATATGTATCCTCTCTTCAGACTAAAATCTACATCTCTGTGGAGGGGTGATGAACCTGTTGTAATTAAAAAGCCTGTGACCACCAGGTGGAGTGCTCAGGTAGAAGGTAAATGAATACATATCAAAAAACTGACCGGCACATCCAAACATAGATTCAGTGTGAACAGGTGCTAAACCTAGAGTCACCAACTCAATTCTTCATATTTCTAAGGTAATTATGCAATTCATTTTTCATATTTTTCATATTTCGTGTTTGCAAGCCATAGCGCTACAGTGTGCTACCTTTTTTTCTTGTATGTATATGAGTTGGTGACTCTAGGTTTAGCACCTGTTCACACTGAATCTATGTTTGGATGTGCCGGTCAGTTTTTTGATATGTATTCATTTACCTTCTACCTGAGCACTCCACCTGGTGGTCACAGGCTTTTTAATTACAACAGGTTCATCACCCCTCCACAGAGATGTAGATTTTAGTCTGAAGAGAGGATACATATGTTCCCATGCAGACAGACTTTTCTAAGCGAGGATAGGCATTAGTTAGGACCTGATATACGAGAAGAGCCTTGACGTGGCTATCAGGCTCACATAATTTGGCCATCTTATGCGCTAAGACTTCTCAATTTTTCATATTTCTAAGGTAATGATGCAATTCATTTTTCATATTTCGTGTTTGCAAGCTATAGCGCTACAGTGTGCTACCTTTTTTTCTTGTATGTATATGAGTTGGTGACTCTAGGTTTAGCACCTGTTCACACTGAATCTATGTTTGGATGTGCCGGTCAGTTTTTTGATATGTATTCATTTACCTTCTACCTGAGCACTCCACCTGGTGGTCACAGGCTTTTTAATTACAACAGGTTCATCACCCCTCCACAGAGATGTAGATTTTAGTCTGAAGAGAGGATACATATGTTCCCATGCAGACAGACTTTTCTAAGCGAGGATAGGCATTAGTTAGAACCTGATATACGAGAAGAGCCTTGACGTGGCTATCAGGCTCACATAATTTGGCCATATTGTGCGCTAAGACTTCTCAATTTTTCATATTTCTAAGGTAATGATGCAATTCATTTTTCATATTTTTCATATTTCGTGTTTGCAAGCTATAGCGCTACAGTGTGCTACCTTTTTTTCTTGTATGTATATGAGTTGGTGACTCTAGGTTTAGCACCTGTTCACACTGAATCTATGTTTGGATGTGCCGGTCAGTTTTTTGATATGTATTCATTTACCTTCTACCTGAGCACTCCACCTGGTGGTCACAGGCTTTTTAATTACAACAGGTTCATCACCCCTCCACAGAGATGTAGATTTTAGTCTGAAGGGAGGATACATATGTTCCCATGCAGACAGACTTTTCTAAGCCAGGATAGGCATTAGTTAGGACCTGATATACGAGAAGAGCCTTGACGTGGCTATCAGGCTCACATAATTTGGCCATCTTATGCGCTAAGACTTCTCAATTTTTCATATTTCTAAGGTAATGATGCAATTCATTTTTCATATTTTTCATATTTCGTGTTTGCAAGCTATAGCGCTACAGTGTGCTACCTTTTTTTCTTGTATGTATATGAGTTGGTGACTCTAGGTTTAGCACCTGTTCACACTGAATCTATGTTTGGATGTGCCGGTCAGTTTTTTGATATGTATTCATTTACCTTCTACCTGAGCACTCCACCTGGTGGTCACAGGCTTTTTAATTACAACAGGTTCATCACCCCTCCACAGAGATGTAGATTTTAGTCTGAAGAGAGGATACATATGTTCCCATGCAGACAGACTTTCAGCTGCAGATGGAAGGAAGAGAGCCACAGTATTCATTACTGATGGGGTAGGCGGAGCCCCAGATCAGGATGTCACCTCAGATCAAAAGAGTGCTGACTGGCTGGCCCCTCCAGCTCGGGCTCCTCCTACTCAGCTCCAGTCTAAGATTTGAGGTCCAGAGGATGGTCGCTGCTAATGCAGCTCCTCAGAAGATTTTATTATTTTATATTCGGACAGGAGACTTGGATCACTAGTTGGTCTAGAGGTCTCAGGGGTACCAGCGCTGCTGTACCCCAACCTCTCCCTTGGCGGATCTGTATTTACTCAAAGTCCCTGCAGAATCCTTGCCGGCCCTGGGGGATGAGGGGAGCTTCCCTGGCGGGACGCAAACCACACGTGCGGTCACTGCGTTCCTCGCCCTGGGGGGAAGCATGGGCACAGCGCCAGAAACCCCTGAGAGTCCCTGTGGCGCCTTGGCTGGTGAGTACTCCACACAAAATTTTATTATTAATGTGTGAGTGCTTTAGCGTCTGATGGCAGCGCTATTACATGTATATCAGTATGCTTCAGCGCTGCGGTGACAGCGCTATTACATGTTTATCAGTGTATTTCACCAGCCTCTCCCTTGGCGGATCTGTAATTACATAATGGTCCCTGCAGAATCCTTGCCGGCCCTGGGGGATGAGGAGAGTTTTTCCCTGGCGGGGGCGCAAACCACACGCTGGGTCACTGCGCTTCCCGCCCTGGGGGGAAGCATGGGCATAGCGCCAGAAACCCCTGAGGGTCCCTGTGGCGCTGAGCTGATGAGTTTTCCACACAATTTTATTATAATAATGTGTGAGTGCTTCAGCGCTGCGGTGACAGCGCTACTACATGTATGTCAGTATGCTTCAGCGCTGCTGTGACAGCGCTGTTACATTGTAGATGTGGTGATCTTTTGTCCGCAGGCAGTTAGCTGCAGGACAGAGAGGGAGCAGGAGCGGGGGAGTTCGCGCTCAATATTTGAGCTAGCAGGGGGCGTGGCCTATCTATTCCCGGTCTTTTGAGCAGGAAGACGCGCGCTCTGGCGTTTCTCCTGCGACTCCCTCACTGTGGCGGCCATTACACAGGCTCCTGGGCTCCTCAGACCGCTCCTCTCCTCATAAGACACCACGGCCAGCTGGGTGAGTGCTGATTCCTCACCCTGCAGCGCAGCGATCGCTATCCTGCAGCTGCAGTCTCATTAGAGACATAAAATTGGCTGGGACTCACACTTCATATATATATGTTGTGGTGAGTTTGCAATATTAACCCTTCTGAGGGTTATTTCTACCAGAAAAATTTTTTGACTGAATACCGCTGGGGTAACCCTGCCTGGTGGAGCGTTAACCCTTCAGCATATAAATAAAAAAAAAAAAAAAAAAAAAACCGCATAGTTTTTGCTGGTATTACCGCTTTGACCTGTTCATACAGGTGAGACATGTCTGAACAGAGTTCAGATGCCGCGGATCACGTCCCAGTGCCATTGCGGCAATCAGATACGCAGACCTCCACAGCGTCTAGCGCTGCGGTCGACAGCGGTGGAAAATTGGACGATATCGCTCGATCGATCAACAACTTGTCTGACCTTTTAGGTCAATATGTGTCTGCTAATTCCTCTCAGAGGAAGCGACGCAGGCCGTTACCGGCCTCTACACGGAGCGAGTCAGACGTATCTGATATTGGGCAGAGTTCCCCTTTAAATTCGGATGGAGAAATATCCGATTCAGATGCGGACGAGCCGCAGGGGCGTTCCTCTATGGCGAAGCGTACGGAGGCATTAATTGAAGCCATGAGAGATATATTACAGTTACCGGAGGAGGTAACTAGTCGTCCTGGTAAATCACACGCATGTTCCAGGAGTCCCGTGCTTCGCGTACAACATTGCCAGCTCTGGATGAGCTTAATAGTGTAATAGAGGAGGAACGTCTGTGTCCAGATAAGCGTTTTCATGGAACGCATTTCTTGGATACACTTTATCCTTGCTCTGCGGAGTTAAAGGCTAATTGGACTTCTGCTCCTGAAGTGGATGTGTCTTTATCTCAGCTTAATAAATCCTCACTACTCCCTATTAAGGGAAAAGCGAGCTTACAGGAGCCTTAGGATAGAAAAGCAGAATTGGCGGCAAAAGCAAGCTATGAGGCTGCGGGTCATGGATTTCGAGCAGTGCTAGGATCCATGTGTGCTGCTAGAGCTTCTCTAAGCTGGTTGGCACGTCTGAAGACGGAGTTGCACAATGAATCTCCGTTATCTGAGATACGGGAAACTTGTGAATGGTTAGAAACGGCAGCCTGTTATATCTTTGATGCCGGTCTGGATACGGCATCTCTGCTGGCCAAAGCGCAAGCTTCAGCGGTCACAGTCAGAAGAGCTTTATGGCTCAGACAGTGGGCCGGGGACGCAGTTTCCAAACAAGGGTTGTTGGCCTTACCTTACAAGGGTGGCCATCTTTTTGGATCTGACCTCACAGAGCTGATTTCCAAGGCTAAGGCGAAGGAATCAGCATTACCACAGCGTAGGGCCATGGCCTCGGTGTCCAGTAGGCCTGGTGTCTATAGTGGTCGGCGGTCCTTTCGGGGCCGAGGACGATCTAGTCACTCCTCGTGGGGATCGGGTCGTCCTTCTCAGGAAAGAAATCCTCTCAGAAAACTCGTACTTCCTGGAAGCAGAGTTTCCGCCAGGACAAGCGGGAACTTGACAAGAAGCCCGCAAAGTCTAATTGACGCCAGGGGTCCACTCGAGGATTCTCGAGTGGGGGGTCGCCTGCTTCTTTTCAAGGCGACTTGGATGGCTCGCGTTCCAGATTCCTGGGCAACGCGGATTGTGTCGGCAGGCTATTTCATAGAGTTTGCTTCTCGACCCCCAAATGTTTTTTGTCAGTCTTGCGTTCCGTCGGAACCCGAGCTTGTTGTTGCTCTACAGCGAGAGGTCGAATCTCTGCTACAAAAGGGTGTAGTGATACCGGTTCCGTCAGAGGACCGAGGAAAAGGTTTTTATTCCAACCTTTTTATAGTTCCCAAAAAGGAGAACAAATTTCGCCCGATTCTGGATCTCAAGTGATTAAACCGGCATGTCCATGCCCAGAAATTTCGCATGGAGTCGCTTCGTTCCATTGTGGCAGCTCTGTCACAGAACGATTTTCTGGTGTCAATCGACATTCGCGATGCCTATTTGCATATTCCCATCGGAAAGGCTCATCAGCGCTTTCTTCGATTTGCCATAGGTCAGAATCATTACCAGTTCGTGGCTCTGCCGTTCGGCTTAGCCTCAGCGCCAAGGGTCTTTACAAAAATTCTGGCGCCTCTCATGGCAATCCTTCGAAGACAGGGGATTACGATTCTCCCTTATCTGGACGATCTTTTGATCATGGCTTCCTCGGAGGAGGAGGCGTTGACGGCTCGGGATTTGTCTCTTCAGTTTCTGAAGGACTTCGGTTGGCTGGTCAATTGGGAGAAGTCGTCCCTGGAACCATCGAGGACAATCCTCTTTTTGGGAATGCATCTCGACACGTTTCGGTCGGTAGTTTCCCTACCACCAGACAAACAGTCATGTCTTCTTCGACATGTACAGATTATGAGATCCTCAACGGCAATGTCTCTACGGAAGTGTATGCGTCTTCTAGGACTGATGGTGGCGTCCATGGAGGCAATTCCTTTTGCCCAGTTCCACTCCAGGACTCTTCAAAGGTTCATCTTGAGTCGATGGAATCAGTCGCAATCGCTGGATTGCAGTGTCACCATTTCTCGCGCGGTGCGGGATTCTCTAGAATGGTGGTTACGTCCAGGGGCATTCTCCCTGGGGAAGTCTTTCCTCCTTCCGAAGTGGTCAGTCATAACCACCGATGCCAGCCTGACGGGCTGGGGGGGTGTTTGGAACAATCTATGGATTCAGGGGGTATGGTCATCGGAAGAGTCTGTGCTTCCGATCAACATCCTCGAATTGAGGGCGATTTTCCTTTACCTCCAACATTGGACGGTCCCTTTGAGCGGTCTGCCAGTCCGTGTGCAGACAGACAATGCGACGGCTGTCGCGTATATCAATCACCAAGGTGGGACAAGGAGTTCCAGACTCATGGTAGAGGTGTCCCGAATTCTGATTTGGGCAGAGGCCAATGTACCAGCCATTTCGGCGATTCACATTCCAGGGTTCAGAATGTTACAGCGGACTTTCTCAGTCGCAGAAGGATGGATTCCGGGGAATGGAGCCTCCATCCGGATGTGTTTGCACTACTGTGCTCTCGCTGGGGAACCCCCCAAGTGGATTTGATGGCATCCAGGTTCAATGCCAAGTTACCGACATTCATGTCCAGGTACAAGGATCCGAAGGCGGTGGCGGTGGATGCTCTAGTGGCTCAGTGGGATCAGTTCGAGCTGATCTATGTATTCCCGCCGATATCCTTACTTCCTCTAGTACTGCGTCGGATCAGACTAGAGAGGATTCCAGCTATTTTGATAGCTCCAGACTGGCGAAGAAGGGTGTGGTTCTCGACAATGATGTCGCTGTTGGCGGCACCTCCTTTTCCACTCCCTCTTCAACCGGACTTGTTGTCTCAGGGGCCCGTTTGTCATCCGGACTTGATGTCCCTGCGTTTGACGGCGTGGTTCTTGAGACCGAAATCTTGACCCGTAGAGGTTTCTCAGCCGAGGTCATTGCTACCCTTCGTGCTGCAAGATGTCCGGCTACTACTAGGATTTACCACAAAATTTGGGAAACCTTCTTTTCGTGGTGTTTGGGGTCCTCTCGGAACCCGAGAAAATTTTCCATTCCCAACCTGTTGGCTTTTCTACAGCATGGGCTAGACAAGGGTTTGGCAGTAAGCACTCTGAAAGGTCAGATTTCTGCTCTGTCCTTATTGTTTCGGAGAACCATTGCTTCAAATAGAGACGTGCTCTCCTTTTTCCGAGGTATATCTCGTAAGTTTCCGCCGCGGAAGGCACCCGTGTCTCCTTGGCGGCTCAACCTTGTTTTGGAGGCTCTTCAGCATAAACCTTTTGAGCCTATGGTTTCTGCTAGCCTTTCTTTACTTTCTTGGAAGGTGGCTTTCCTTGTTGCAGTCACTTCCTTGAGGAGAGTTTCTGAGTTGGCAGCTCTTTCTTGTTCGCCTCCTTTTCTGGAGTTTTTTCCGGATCGTGTAGTGCTTCGCACTCGGGGTGATTTTTTGCCTAAAGTGGTGTCACAATTTCATGTCAACCAGGATATTGTGTTGCCTTCATTCTGCCCGGATCCGAAGAATGTGAAAGAGCGAGCTTTACACACATTGGATTTAGTGCGGGCCTTGAAGTTTTATCTATCTATTACTCAAGGTTTTCATAAGACGGACTCCCTGTTTGTGGTTCCAACAGGTCGTCGGCGTGGTCAACGAGCTTCCAAGGATTCTATAGCTCGTTGGATCCGGTCAGCTATTTTGGAAGCTTACCGTCTTCGGGGTGAATCTTGCCCGATTAAGATTCGAGCCCATTCTACGAGAGCTGTGGCCTCATCGTGGGCTTTTCATCAAGGTGCCTCGGCAGTGCAGCTCTGCCGAGCAGCAACTTGGCGCTCTGTCCACACGTTTACAAAGTTTTATAAAGTGGACGTCAGTGCTTCCGCTGATGCAGCCCTCGGACGTAGGGTCCTGCAGGCAGCTGTAGTTTAAAGTTCTGGATGAACTTGTGTTTAGCGCTGGTTGCGCTTTGTTGTTAAGGTTGTTGGGTTTCTGCCTTTTATTGGTTTTTCCCACCCTTATTTTTGAACTGCTTTGGGACGTCCCATCAGTAATGAATACTGTGGCTCTCTTCCTTCCATCTGCAGCTGAAACACGGATTTTGGTAAGAACTTACCTGTAAAATCCTTTTCAGCGAAGGAAGGAAGAGAGACACAGCACCCTCCCAAGGCAGAAGTGTGTTGATGTTTTCAGATGCAGCGCGACCCTTATCTGATAGCGATTATCTGGGCTGAGGTCAGCGCGCTAAGGCTCTGTTCCAGCATCGCCAGCTCATCGCAGTAGTCAGGTTCCGTGAGTAGTACCTGGAACTCTGTGGTTTTTGGCTTTCTTTGCATGCATAACCTGTATCCTTGGTTTTTTCTCTGAAGTTCCTTCAGAAGGGGTTATGTTGCTCCGCTGGTGATCTTGGCTCTTTTCCTCAAAGCTTTGGTACGACTGGAGCTGAGTAGGAGGAGCCCGAGCTGGAGGGGCCAGCCAGTCAGCACTCTTTTGATCTGAGGTGACATCCTGATCTGGGGCTCCGCCTACCCCATCAGTAATGAATACTGTGTCTCTCTTCCTTCCTTCGCTGAAAAGGATTTTACAGGTAAGTTCTTACCAAAATCCGTGTTTTCTAAGCGAGGATAGGCATTAGTTAGGACCTGATATACGAGAAGAGCCTTGACGTGGCTATCAGGCTCACATAATTTGGCCATCTTATGCGCTAAGACTTCTCAATTTTTCATATTTCTAAGGTAATGATGCAATTCATTTTTCATATTTTTCATATTTCGTGTTTGCAAGCTATAGCGCTACAGTGTGCTACCTTTTTTTCTTGTATGTATATGAGTTGGTGACTCTAGGTTTAGCACCTGTTCACACTGAATCTATGTTTGGATGTGCCGGTCAGTTTTTTGATATGTATTCATTTACCTTCTACCTGAGCACTCCACCTGGTGGTCACAGGCTTTTTAATTACAACAGGTTCATCACCCCTCCACAGAGATGTAGATTTTAGTCTGAAGAGAGGATACATATGTTCCCATGCAGACAGACTTTTCTAAGCGAGGATAGGCATTAGTTAGGACCTGATATACGAGAAAAGTCTTGACGTGGCTATCAGGCTCACATAATTTGGCCATCTTATGCACTAAGACTTCTCAATTTTTCATATTTCTAAGGTAATGATGCAATTCATTTTTCATATTTTTCATATTTCGTGTTTGCAAGCTATAGCGCTACAGTGTGCTACCTTTTTTTCTTGTATGTAATGAGTTGGTGACTCTAGGTTTAGCACCTGTTCACACTGAATCTATGTTTGGATGTGCCGGTCAGTTTTTTGATATGTATTCATTTACCTTCTACCTGAGCACTCCACCTGGTGGTCACAGGCTTTTTAATTACAACAGGTTCATCACCCCTCCACAGAGATGTAGATTTTAGTCTGAAGAGAGGATACATATGTTCCCATGCAGACAGACTTTTCTAAGCGAGGATAGGCATTAGTTAGGACCTGATATACGAGAAGAGCCTTGACGTGGCTATCAGGCTCACATAATTTGGCCATCTTATGCGCTAAGACTTCTCAATTTTTCATATTTCTAAGGTAATGATGCAATTCATTTTTCATATTTTTCATATTTCGTGTTTGCAAACTATAGCGCTACAGTGTGCTACCTTTTTTTCTTGTATGTATATGAGTTGGTGACTCTAGTTTAGCACCTGTTCACACTGAATCTATGTTTGGATGTGCCGGTCAGTTTTTTGATATGTATTCATTTACCTTCTACCTGAGCACTCCACCTGGTGGTCACAGGCTGTAATGTATGTAGTACAGTTCATATAGCGTCTTGTGCTTGGGTGCGATGAAAATACATGAGACACAGGTTTGATATAAAAAGTCTTGTATTACTTCATACAAGTTGGCAAAAATAGTCTCACAGTTTGCAGACACAGAAGCAGGAGACACAGCAGGCCAGAGTAATCTAAGCTCAGCAATCACTCTCCACAACAGGTTCAGGATCTTCTTGTCTGTTACCGTAAGTCCATGCAAACGTGGCTCTTTCAAAGAGCAGGGTTCAGAGTCCACAAGTGCTTCAGAGTTCCTCAGTAGGAATAGCTGGAGTACAAGGTCCAAGGCTTTAAGAGTCAGGTCACAGGTTCACTGCAGGCTAGATTCTGAAGCACTGATTGCTCAGCTGTGGCTGCTTAAGAAGCAAAAGGAGAGAATCAGGGCGGGAACATGCAAGCTGGAAACTCCATTTTGACTGAGGGCAAGATAGCTGCAGCAAGACAGAAAGTAAAATGGCTGACGAACAAACTGAGTTTCAGGAACATGTACACAGAACCTTACATTACTCCCCCCTTAGGGACAACCTCCGGATGACCTCAGGCCAGGCTTGTGTGGGTACCTCTGATGAAACTGACGGAGCAAGCGAGGAGCATTAACGGTATTGACTGGTTCCCATGAGTTGTCCTCCACTGGGTAGCCCTGCCATTTAATCAGATATTGTAACTGATTTCTATACAACCTGGAATCTAAAATCCTTTCCACCACAAATTCTTCCTGACCATCGACTAGCACTGGGTCAGGGCAAGGAGAAGAACGTCCAGGAAACGTATTGGGTGTCGCAGCCTTTAGTAGGGATACATGAAAGACAGGGTGAATTCTCATAGTTCTGGGCAGTTGAAGACGACAAGCAACGGCACTTATAATTTTACTGATTTTATAGGGTCCAATGTACTTATGTCCCAACTTAGACGATGGAATCCTTAACTTAAGATTTCTGGTTGACAGCCAGACCAAGTCTCCTACCTTGAAAGCTGGTGCAGGTTTACGAAATTTATCTGCTGCTTTCTTGTACCTTTCCTGAGCCGATTCCAGATTCTCCTTTAGAAGATCCATATTCTTCTGTAAAGACGTGATTCTTTCAGCCACTGCTGGTAAAGGCGTTTCTATGGGAAATCGTGGTAGAATGTTAGGATGATAACCTAGATTAGAGTAAAAAGGAGACTGCTTAGTGGAGGCACTCTGAGAGTTGTTATACGAGAACTCAGCTAATGGAAGTAGATCCACCCAATCATCCTGTAGGTGGCAGATAAAGCAGCGGAGATACTGCTCCAGGGTTTGATTGGTTCGTTCGGTCTGTCCATTAGTCTGGGGATGAAAAGCAGAAGAAAGGTTTACTTTAATGTCCAATGCTGCACAGAAATTTTGCCAAAACCTAGAAGTGAATTGCACCCCTCGATCCGAAATAACCTCATCCGGTACTCCATGTAAGCGAAACACATCTTTAATCATCAAATCTGATGTCTGTTTTGCAGTGGCTAAGCCGACACAAGGGATAAAATGAGCTGCCTTTGTTAGACGGTCAACCACCACTAGAATGGTGTTCTTCCCTTGAGAGGTTGGTAACTCCACAATGAAGTCCATAGAAATGGATCCCCACGGGCGGGACGGGGTGGGAAGAGGCTGTAACAGACCAGTTGGTGAGGAGCGAGGTGTTTTGCATCTTGCACAGACTTCACATGAAGTGACATAGTTTAAAACATCCTTCCTGCAAGTGGGCCACCAAAAGAAACGAGAGAGAAATTCCTGTGTCTTTAGAATTCCTCTATGCCCAGCTATCTTGGAATCGTGAATGAGTTGCAATACTCTCAATCTGACTGTTTCAGGAATATACAGGCGTTGTCCCTGAATCCACACACCATTCTTAAAGACAAGACTTACGTCCCTTGGGGGTTGTGCCAAAAAGGAATCCGCATGGTATGCTTCCTTGATGTCCTTAAGTAGGTCTTGATTATGAATTACTCCTAGGAATCTAGAGTCAGGAAGAATAGTCTTAGGAGGAGTAATTGGACGTGTCTCTGCTAAGTAAATCCTAGAGAGTGCATCAGCCTTTCCATTGCGCGATCCTGGTCTATAAGAAATGATAAAATTAAATTGGTTTAAGAAAAGATTCCAGCGAGCCTGGCGAGGAGTCAGGCACTTAGCCGACCTGATAAACTCAAGGTTACGATGGTCTGTCAGGACGACTATTTGCTGTGCAGCTCCCTGAAGAAGGTGTCTCCATTCTTTGAAGGCGGCAATAATGGCCAACAACTCTCTATTGCCCACATCGTAGTTTCTCTCAGCCGAAGACAACTGCTGGGAAAAGAAGGCACAGGGATGCAAGACATTCTTCTCACCTGTTCTCTGAGAGAGTATAGCTCCAACGGCACAGTCTGAAGCATCCACCTCTATTATGAAGGCAAGCTCGGGGTTGGGATGTACTAGGATAGGTGCAGTGGTAAATTTATCTTTTAGACGGGAAAATGCTTCCTGGGCTTGGGGAGTCCAGGAGAACCTAGACTCTTTCCGGCTAAGTTGGGTGATAGGTGACACTACCTCAGAGAAATTTCTAATGAAACGTCTATAGAAGTTGGCAAACCCGATGAAGCGCTGTACCTCCTTCACATTTCTAGTACTTGGCCAATCCTTGATGGCTTGGGTTTTGCTTCCATCCATACTAATTCCTTGTGTAGACAGTACATACCCCAGAAATTGAATTTCGGTCCTATGGAATTCACACTTTTCAAGTTTGATGTAAAGATGATTTTGTCTTAGACGTTCCAAGACCATTCTCACATGTCCATGATGTTCCTCTGTGGAGTTAGAAAAAATTAGAATATCATCCAAATAAATTACCACGAATGTATCTAGGAGATCCCTGAAGATGTCATTCACCAAGTGTTGGAAAGTGGCTGGGGCGGTACTCAGACCAAAAGGCATAACTAGATATTCAAAGTGTCCATAGCGTGACCTGAATGCAGTCTTCCATTCATCCCCAGGTCTAATACGGACTAAGTTATAGGCCCCACGAAGATCTAGTTTAGAGAAAATTTTGGCATGTCGCACTCTCTCCAATAACTCAGGGATTAAAGGCAATGGATAACGGTTTCTAATAGTAGCCTTATTGAGTTCCCTATAGTCTACGCATGGTCTCAGAGATCCATCTTTCTTCTTTACAAAGAAGATGGGTGCACCTGCAGGAGATGAAGAGGGGCGTATGAAGCCCTTGGCTAGATTTTCGTCTATGTAATCCTTTAAAGCCTTTAGCTCGGGCCCCGCCAGGGGGTAGATCTTACCAAAAGGTATCTCTGCTCCAGGCAATAATTCAATTGGACAATCATATGGACGGTGAGGAGGAAGCTGGTCAGCGTTCTTCTTGTCACATAAATCCACATAGTCCTGGTAAACAGCTGGTAGTTCAGGGACTGACATGGTTCCTTTAGGAACAGAGCAAGCTGAAACTTTTGGACTCATCTGTTTCTCTGGAAAGTGTAATTCCTTGGTCTCCCAGTTAATGGTAGGATTCTGAGCCTGCAGCCATGGTAGCCCTAGAATAATGGGAAAGTGGGGAGAAGAGATAAGCATAAAGGACAGTTTCTCTTGATGATCTTTACCCATAAGAACCCTCAAAGGCTCTGTTTCTTGATCCACTGGTCCAGAGGTCAGCAGGGAGCCATCCACAGTTTCCATCTGTACTGGAGTAGCCTTCTTCACTGAACGTATCCCCTGTTTCAGAGCAAAGGAGACATCCATAAAATTTCCACTTGCCCCTGAGTCGATCATAGCAGAGCTAGACACCCAAGCTGAGTCAACCCAGAGTTTGATGGAAAGAAAGCAATGAGAATTGTTTTTCTTACAACTCAGCTGGGACACCGCTGAGGAAACTTGAAAAATGGCAGCGTTTACACAGTCAACGTCCTCAGAGGTAACGGAGTTTAAGTCCGAGAAATCAAGATCTGTTGCTGCAGATCTCTCTGGAGCCTGAGGCTCGGACCTGACAGATCCCCTCTCGCAACACTCACAATGAATGAGTGCTGCAGTAGTCTTACGAGAACGGCTGGGGCAGTTTATAATGAAGTGCCCTGACTTACCACAATAGAAACATAGATTCTCCTTAAAACGATGTTCCTTGCGTGCATCACTAACCCGTCGTTGTAAAGAGTCTACCTGCATGGGTTCAGGTTCAGGTTCCCGTGTAATCCTACTCAAAGGTTCCTTAGCTGGAGAGGAAGGTAGGAAAAGGTTAGTGCGATTGCTTTCGAACCATCTCTCTTGCCTGCGTTCAGTCAGACGAGTATCAATACGGATGCAGTAGTTAATAAAGTCACCTAACGCAGTGGGAGGGTCGGCACGAGCAAGTTCATCCTTAATCAGTGGAGATAACCCCTTTCGAAAAATAGATTTTTTGGCGGAACTGTCCCAGGTGGTATCAAGGGCCCATCTCCTGAAATCCAAGGCATATTCAGCTACCGAGTGCTTACTTTGGCGCAAAGCTAACATGGCTGCTTCAGCTGTTGCACCTCGATTGGGGTCATCAAACACCTGCCCCATGGCTGAAATAAAAGCATCAAGGTGATTCAAACAATCATCCTCAGTCTCAATCAGAGGGTTTGCCCACATCAAAGCCTTGTTGGTAAGCAACATAATTATAGTAAGCACCTTAGATCGTTCAGTGGGAAATTGTGAAGCATGTGCAGAAAAAAAAAGATTGCATTGATTAATAAATCCCCTGAATTTCTCACGTTCACCGCCAAAACGAAAAAGGGGCAACTTGGGAATCCCAGAACTCGGGGCTACGGCAGGAGCCTGGACTCGCTCTTCTAGAACCTCAATCCTGGCTCGCAAATCCTGGGCAGTCTGTCCAAACACTTGCAAATTGTGATTAGTGAGGTCCTGTAGGCTTGAAAAACGGGTCTTTATATTCTGCAAATCTGCAAGGATATTATCAGTCACTCCGCAAAGTTCCTTTATGCGGGCCTCCATTTTCCAGATCTTTTAAGACAGGAGTACTGGAAGAAGAGGAGAGGAGGAAAAAAAAAAAACAATAGTGTTTACCTGTGGTACACTGCAGAGAGAAAAAAAAAATTAAGGGAACTGCTCACCTGGAATGGTTGTGAGAAGTCACAACCACTATCATCACAGAAAGTTCAACCGGACATCTGATATCCACAGTTACAGCAGACAAAAAAGAGAAAAGAAAAAAAAAAAAAACAATAGTGTTTACCTGTGGTAACACTGCAGAAAAAAAAAACACTTAAGGGAATTGCTCACCTGGAATGGTTGTGAGAAGTCACAACCACTGTCATCACAGAAAGTACAACCGGACATCCGATATCCACAGTTACAGCAGACACAGCCTTTCCAGACCCAGCAGACACTAACGTTTTGGCTTCAGAATCTTGTAATGTATGTAGTACAGTTCATATAGCGTCTTGTGCTTGGGTGCGATGAAAATACATGAGACACAGGTTTGATATAAAAAGTCTTGTATTACTTCATACAAGTTGGCAAAAATAGTCACACAGTTTGCAGACACAGAAGCAGGAGACACAGCAGGCCAGAGTAATCTAAGCTCAGCAATCACTCTCTACAACAGGTTCAGGATCTTCTTCTCTGTTACCGTAAGTCCATGCAAACGTGGCTCTTTCAAAGAGCAGGGTTCAGAGTCCACAAGTGCTTCAGAGTTCCTCAGTAGGAATAGCTGGAGTACAAGGTCCAAGGCTTTAAGAGTCAGGTCACAGGTTCACTGCAGGCTAGATTCTGAAGCACTGATTGCTCAGCTGTGGCTGCTTAAGAAGCAAAAGGAGAGAATCAGGGCGGGAACATGCAAGCTGGAAACTCCATTTTGACTGAGGGCAAGATAGCTGCAGCAAGACAGAAAGTAAAATGGCTGACGAACAAACTGAGTTTCAGGAACATGTACACAGAACCTTACACAGGCTTTTTAATTACAACAGGTTCATCACCCCTCCACAAGATGTAGATTTTAGTCTGAAGAGAGGATACATATGTTCCCATGCAGACAGACTTTTATAAGCGAGGATAGGCATTAGTTAGGACCTGATATACGAGAAGAGCCTTGACGTGGCTATCAGGCTCACATAATTTGGCCATCTTATGCGCTAAGACTTCTCAATTTTTCATATTTCTAAGGTAATGATGCAATTCATTTTCATATTTTTCATATTTCGTGTTTGCAAGCTATAGCGCTACAGTGTGCTACCTTTTTTTCTTGTATGTATATGAGTTGGTGACTCTAGGTTTAGCACCTGTTCACACTGAATCTATGTTTGGATGTGCCGGTCAGTTTTTTGATATATAAATATCGGTTCTACAGACCAGCACCCAATCTCTGAGCCATCCCTCACCGCTTCCCCTCCGCTTGTGCATGAGTGTTCTGAGCAAGATGGTGGCTGCGATCCTAGCGCTTCACATTTGCTCAGTTCCATGCCAGGTCTTTACAGCTTGTGGTTTTCTATTGTTGGGGCAAGTCTTCTTTCTAGTTCGCCTGGTCCTTATTCCCCCAACTTCGTCAGGCAGTCTTTGATCTGGTGGAGGGACACCGCTCAATCCTCTGACTTTTCTTTCTATTCAATAGCAGATTTTGATGACGGACATTCGACTTCTCAGGTGGGAAGCAATATTCCACAAGTTTACTGTTCTGCGTCAATATAAAAGTCGTTAAGCCCTGCTTCCCGTTAACGTCCTGGAATACACATCAATTTGTCCCTTCTCCATTGGCAGGTCCAACTGTGGAGCCGCCCATTTTGCATTCGGACTGGGAGGTGGCGTTTCTAATTGCTATCACTTCCAACACGCAAGGATCAAAACTGGGAGCTTGGTCCTGACGCTGTTTCCTGTTCTTCACATGGACAACGAGGTTTCGTGTATGACAACCACTTCACTTTCTCTCTGCCTCCATGACTGCCATTGCTTGATGGATTCATTCTGCCATTCTGGAAACTTATAAGTTCAATAACAAATTGCCCTCACCTTGGATTAAGGCTCTCTGCGCCCAGGCAATGGGGGCCTCCTGGGCTGCCGCCATCAGGCTTCTCTTATGCGGCTACCTAGATTTCCAAACAGACTTTCGCAAAATTTTCCATGGTTCACACTTTCGCTTCGGCGGATGGGAGTCTGCACAGTCACTCGGATGACCATTTCAGGGATTGGCCTTACACATACATATATTTCCAACCCTTAGAACCGCTTTTGGACGTCCCATGGTTTCTGTGTCCCCCGATGAAGCGCCCAAGAAAAGAGTATTTTTGGGACTCACCGTAAAATCCTTTTATTGTAGCCTCCGTTGGTGAACACAGCACTCGCCCTTTGATATTAAAACTCTACATAACTGCCAAGGTTATGGAGTGTGAATACATAGACAATGGAAGTGTATTGTACCTACATAAGGCCACGTTCACACATTCAGTATTTGTAAGACAAAACCAGGAGTGGGTGATAAATACAGAAGTGGTGACGTGTTTCTGTTACACTTTCCTCTGATTGTTCCACTCTTGATTTTGGCTACTTATATCAAATACTGGTAGTGTGAACGTTGATTAATGGCTGCTTAATTATATGTATTTATTATGCTTTCTTATTAAAAGATACCATTACAGTTTCATAGTAAATGTGGCCGTAGAAATGTTGCTGTCCTTCTATGTAACAGAAGGGAATTTCGGCTCCAGGTGACAGATGCAGCTACAATCTCTGTACACCTAAACGTCCTATTGCTTGAAACCATGTTTGAAAGCTATGGAAATACATGTTTGCATTCTCATTTTTGGCCACTAGATGGCAGCATTATCTCTCTCCAGACTTGCAGCTTGTTGCTGATCTCTCCATTATCTGAGCAATTAACACTTTGTTAATGCTAATGTGTCTTTAATAGAATAAGGATAACATTGTAGATCTTTAGTGTGATCTAATTAGAAGTCCCCTGCAGATGTAGAATTACTTACATTGCATGTGTCATGTCGCTCATTATACTTTACATAAACATTACTTTAACCCCTTTATGTACCGCTGCTAAATTGCCCAAAGCATCAACTTGTGAACATTGTATACACGGTGTCCTTTACCATTCAAACACTGTCATATTTAAGGCATATTTCTTATGTAAATTATGTAAAATGCTGAATTATTTTTTTGTGGTATATGTATTAAATATTAATTATGTAAAATAAATATGTATTTTCTGGTACACGTATTAAAATAAGTATTGTCTGTGTGATAAAATACATATTTTAATACATATTTAACCCCTTCACCACCTTGGGTCTTTTGTTTTTTTGCTCCCCTTCAGGGATTGACAGGATTTAATATGTTAACAGCCACGGGTGGATCATGATTCCACCCGTGGCTGTTAGGGGCACATCTCAGCTGATGAAATCAGCTGACATGTGCCGGAAAAGTTGTGGGCTCGTCGCCAGAGCCCACAGCAAACAGGGGGAGCCCACCTTAGATGCAACTATACGTCTAAGGTGTGAAAGGGGTTAATACAACAATGGAATAGTTTGTCAGTAGGACATAGTCAGCTGTGGGCTATAAAATTTTTCAGAGAATATCTACTGTATGTGCTTACAGATATTCTGATTTAAAGGGAAACCCTGCTCTGGAATGACATTTTATGGCGGACGTTTGTCTGATAATGTGACGTTTATTAATTGTTCAATCAGAAGCGTAAATGCAGAATTCTGCTGGTCTCGTTATCAGCAGCAGTGTGTGAATGAATGGGAGCTCAGATGAGTGACACAGTAAGGGCTTGTTCACCTAATCGACCTATTATGTCAGATATCAGCAAGGTATCATGTTTTCTTTTACATTTCAACTGGGAAATTTGTTAAATGTTCTAGTAAAAGTTATTTTACAATTCCTTTTTGTTTTATCCATAGCGCAACATTTTTGATGAACATGATTGTAAATAGAGATATTCTTGAGTTTGGAGTGTAAAACCCTTTATTCTGCTATAAATAGTCAAATTATTGGCACAGAAACATACCCAAGACTCACTTGTAATATTAACACCTTAACGACCGCCGATACGCCTTTTAACGATGGCAGTTAAGGGTACTTATTCCTCAGCGCCGCTTTTAACGGCGCTGAGAAATAAGTGTATAGCGCCCCCCAGAGTTAGAATTTCTCTGGGGTCTCGGCTACCGGGGTAGCTGAGACCCCAGAGAACATGATTTGGGTGGGTTTTTACCGACCCCAGCGATCGCGTTATTAACAGTAAAACGACGACTGCAAAAAAAAAGTCTGGTTTCCCGGTTTTAATTTCTCTCTCCTCTGAAGCGATCGCACATCAGAGTAGAGAGAAATGGGGCCCCCGATCAACCCTGGTACCACAGGAGTCCCTGCAACCCTCCTGAAGTCCCCCGGGCCGCCGGAGTCTTCTTCCGGGAGATCTGCCGGCCGGCACTCGGCAATGATAGATTTTTTCTATTGGTTCATTTTAATCACTGTGATAGACCCGTGATAGGGGTAATCAAAATAAAAAAATAGTAAATCAAAGCCCCCGTTATCACCCCCTTAGGTAAAAATAATAAAGGTAAAAAAAAGTATTTACTTCCATTTCTTCGTTAGGGTTGGGGCTGGGTTAGAGTAGGGTTAGGTTTGGGCTAGGGTTGGGGCAAGGGTTAGGGTTGGGCTAAAGTTAGTGTTGTGGTTAATGGTTTGGGATTAGGTTAGGGTTGGGATTAGGGTTAGGGGTGTGTTGGGATTAGGGTTGTGGTTAGGGTTATGGTTAGGGGTGTGTTGGGGTTAGGGTTGGAGTTAGAAGTGGGGGGTTTCACTGTTTAGATACATCAGGAGGTCTCCAAACGTGACTAGGCGCCACCATTGATTCCAGCCAATTTTGTGTTCAAAAAGTCAAACCGTGCTCCCTCCCTTCCAAGTCCTGCCATGCACCCAAACAGTGGCTTTCCTCCACAAATAGGGTATGGGCGTACTCAGGAGAAATTGCACAACAAATTTTGTGGTCTATTTTCTCCTGTTACCCTTGTGAAAATAAAAAAAATTGGTTCCAATGTAAATTTTTTATGAAAAAAGTAAAATGTTCATTTTTTCCTTCCACATTGCTTTAGTTCTCGTGAAGCACCTGAAGGGTTAATAAACTTCTTGAATGTGGTTTTGAGCACCTTGAGGGGTGCAGTTTTTAGAATGGTACCACTTTTGGGTATTTATGTTATATAGACCCCCCAAACTCACTTCAAATGTGAGGTGGTCCCTAAAAAAATGGTTTTGTAAATTTTGCTGAAAAATGAGAAATCGTTGGTCAACTTTTAACCCTTATAACATCCTAACAAAAAAAATTATGTTTCCAAAATTGTGCTGATGTAAATTAGACTTGTGGGAAATGTTATTTATTAACTATTTTGTGTGACACGACTCTCTGATTTAAGGGTACAAAAATCAAAAGTTTGAAAATTGCAACATTTTTGCCAAATTTCATTTTTTTTCATAAATAAATACAAGTCATATCGAAGAAATTTTACCACTAACATGAAGTACAATAAATATGTCATGAAAAAATAAACTCAGAATCACCGGGATATGTTGAAGCGCTCCAGAGTGACAGCGGTCAGAATTGTTAAAATTGTCCCGGTCACTAAGTACCAAATTGGCTCTGTCACTAAGGGGTTAATTATGTGTGCTATCTTTTAATAAGTATTAAATTATGTATTTTTTATGCGTGTTGTAATTAAATATGTAATAAAATATGTAATTTAAATACATATTTTTCTGGTATAGGCATTAAAAAATAGCTTAAAAGGGGGTTGAGGACTGCATAATGTAAAAAAAACAAAAAATTCCTATATGGGTTGTCCAGCAGTGAAAGGCATGAGAATCTCTCCACCTTTCTAGAATACTATATGACCCCAATTCATGGCTTGAAGGTTTGGTTTTTTTTTTATATTTTTTTCTTTGCGCTGTCGGGCTTCACCCCAAATTCAGCACAATAAGTGCACAATGTTTAACGATCGGGTGCACACTCAAAGATGTTTATTTTTGTTGTGTTTTTTTAAGGAACTAAATTTCAATATTTCAAAAAGTCACACATCATGAATTAAGACATCTATATATCCAAAACCACAGACGTAACGGTGGAGAAAAAATGTACTTAAAAAGAATGCGTAATAAGAAAATAATCTACTGGGTGTTTATGATAATTTCTCTTTTTTGGTATTTTTTTTTTCAAAATCTGTATTAAAAAAATAAACCTTGAAATTTTCGCAGTGGCCACAGGGCCAAATCTAGACTCCAATTTTCTGTTCCTTTCAGGAAATTCACTTGTACATTAGCAGCAATAGAAGGATCCAGACCCTATAGTTTCTATTGAAGCATCTAATTAATGTGTGCAAAGGTCTTTGTGCAGGGAAGGGGAGGAGGTGAGCTGTGATATCACCTATTGTGACTGGTGGATCCTGTGTTATCTACTGTATATAGAGGTGTTATCAGTCATTGTACAGGAGGAGGAGGTGAGCTGTGACATCACCTATTGTGACTGGTGGATCCTGTGTTATCTACTGTATATAGGGGTGTTATCAGTCATTGTACAGGAGGAGGAGGAGGTGAGCTGTGATATCACCTATTGTGACTGGTGGATCCTGTGTTATCTACCTGTATATAGAGATGTTATCAGTCATTGTACAGGAGGAGAAGGTGAGCTGTGACATCACCTATTGTGAATGGGGGATCCTGTGTTATCTACTGTATATAGAGATGTTATCAGTCATTGTACAGGAGGAGGAGGTGAGCTGTGATATCACCTATTGTGACTGGTGGATCCTGTGTTATCTACTGTATATAGAGGTGTTATCAGTCATTGTACAGGAGGAGGAAGTGAGCTGTGATATCACCTATTGTGAATGGTGGGTCCTGTGTTATCTACTGTATATAGAGGTGTTATCAGTCATTGTACAGGAGGAGGAGGTGAGCTGTGACATCACCTATTGTGACTGGTGGATCCTGTGTTATCTACTGTATATAGAGATGTTATCAGTCATTGTACAGGAGGAGGAGGCGAGCTGTGACATCACCTATTGTGACTGGTGGATCCTGTGTTATCTACTGTATATAGAGATGTTATCAGTCATTGTACAGGAGGAGAAGGTGAGCTGTGACATCACCTATTGTGACTGGTGGATCCTGTGTTATCTACTGTATATAGAGGTGTTATCAGTCATTGTACAGGAGGAGGAGGTGAGCTGTGATATCACCTATTGTGACTGGTGGATCCTCTGTTATCTACTGTATATAGAGGTGTTATCAGTCATTGTACAGGAGAGGGAGGAGGTGAGCTGTGACATCACCTATTGTGACTGGTGGATCCTGTGTTATCTACTGTATATAGAGGTGTTATCAGTCATTGTACAGGAGAGGGAGGAGGTGAGCTGTGACATCACCTATTGTGTATGGTGGATCCTGTGTTATCTACTGTATATAGAGATGTTATCAGTCATTGTACAGGAGGAGGAGGTGAGCTGTGATATCACCTATTGTGAATGGTGGATCCTGTGTTATCTACTGTATATAGAGATGTTATCAGTCATTGTACAGGAGGAGGAGGTGAGCTGTGACATCACCTATTGTGAATGGTGGATCCTGTCTTATCTACTGTATATAGAGGTGTTATCAGTCATTGTACAGGAGGAGGAGGTGAGCTGTGACATCACCTATTGTGACTGGTGGATCCTGTGTTATCTACTGTATATAGAGGTGTTATTAGTCATTGTACAGGAGGAGGAGGTGAGCTGTGACATCACCTATTGTGACTGGTGGATCCTGTGTTATCTACTGTATATAGAGGTGTTATCAGTCATTGTACAGGAGGAGGAGGTGAGCTGTGATATCACCTATTGTGACTGGTGGGTCCTGTCTTATCTACTGTATATAGAGGTGTTATCAGTCATTGTACAGAAGGAGGAGGTGAGCTGTGACATCTCCTATTGTGAATGGTGGATCCTGTCTTATCTACTGTATATAGAAGTGATATCAGTCATTGTACAGGAGGAGGAGGTGAGCTGTGACATCACCTATTGTGACTGGTGGATCCTGTGTTATCTACTGTATATAGAGGTGTTATCAGTCATTGTACAGGAGGAGGAGGTGAGCTGTGACATCACTTATTGTGAATGGTGGATCCTGTGTTATCTACTGTATATAGAGGTGTTATCAGTCATTGTACAGGAGGAGGAGGTGAGCTGTGACATCACCTATTGTGACTGGTGGATCCTGTGTTATCTACTGTATATAGAGGTGTTAGCAGTCATTGTACAGGAGGAGGAGGTGAGCTGTGACATCACCTATTGTGAATGATGGATCCTGTGTTATCTACTGTATATAGAGGTGTTATCAGTCATTGTACAGGAGGAGGAGGTGAGCTGTGACATCACCTATTGTGAATAGTGGATACTGTAGATACTGTATATAGAGGCATATCAGTCATTGTACAGGAGGAGGAGGTGAGCTGTGACATCATCTATTGTGACTGGTGGATCCTGTGTTATCTACTGTATATAGAGGTGTTATCAGTCATTGTACAGGAGGAGGAGGTGAGCTGTGACATCACCTATTGTGACTGGTGGATCCTGTGTTATCTACTGTATATAGAGGTGTTATCAGTCATTGTACAGGAGGAGGAGGTGAGCTGTGACATCACCTATTGTGAATGGTGGATCCTGTGTTATCTACTGTATATAGAGGTGTTATCAGTCATTGTACAGGAGGAGGAGGTGAGCTGTGACATCACCTATTGTGAATTATGGTTCCTGTGTTATCTACTGTATATAGAGGTGTTATCAGTCATTGTACAGGAGGGGAGGAGGTGAGTTGTGACATCACCTATTATGAATGGAGGATCCTGTGTTATCTACTGTATATAGAGGTGTTATCAGTCATTGTACAGGAGGAGGAGGTGAGCTGTGAAAACACCTATTGTGAATGGTGGATCCTGTGTTATCTACTGTATATAGAGGTGTTATCAGTCATTGTACAGGTGGAGGAGGTGAGATGTGACATCACCTATTGTGACTGGTGGATCCTGTGTTATCTACTGTATATAGTGATGTAATCAGTCATTGTACAGGAGGAGGAGGTGAGCTGTGAAAACACCTATTGTGAATGGTGGATCCTGTGTTATCTACTGTATATAGAGGTGTTATCAGTCATTGTACAGGTGGAGGAGGTGAGATGTGACATCACCTATTGTGACTGGTGGATCCTGTGTTATCTACTGTATATAGAGATGTTATCAGCCATTGTACAGGTGGAGGAGGTGAGATGTGACATCACCTATTGTGACTGGTGGATCCTGTGTTATCTACTGTATATAGAGGTGTTATCAGTCATTGTACAGGTGGAGGAGGTGAGCTGTGACATCACCTATTGTGAATTGTGGATCCTGTGTTATCTACTGTATATAGAGGTGTTATCAGTCATTGTACAGGAGGAAGAGGAGGTGAGCTGTGACATCACCTATTGTGAATGGTGGGTCCTGTGTTATCTACTGTATATAGAGGTGTTATCAGTCATTGTACAGGAGGAGGAGGTGAGCTGTGACATCACCTATTGTGAATGGTGGATCCTGTCTTATCTACTGTATATAGAGGTGTTATCAGTCATTGTACAGGAGGAGGAGGTGAGCTGTGACATCACCTATTGTGACTGGTGGATCCTGTGTTATCTACTGTATATAGTGGTGTTATCAGTCATTGTACAGGAGAGGGAGGAGGTGAGCTGTGACATCACCTATTGTGACTGGTGGATCGTGTTATCTACTGTATATAGAGGTGTTATCAGTCATTGTACAGTAGGAGGAGGTGAGCTGTGACATCACCTATTGTGACTGGTGGATCCTGTGTTATCTACTGTATATAGAGGTATTATCAGTCATTGTACAGGAGGAGGAGGTAAGATGTGATATCACCTATTGTGAATGGTGGATCCTGTGTTATCTACTGTATATAGAGGTGTTATCAGTCATTGTACAGGAGAGGGAGGAGGTGAGATGTGACATCACCTATTGCGAATGGTGGATCCTGTCTTATCTACTGTATATAGAGGTGTTATCAGTCATTGTACAGGAGGAGGAGGTGAGCTGTGACATCACCTATTGTGAATGGTGGATCCTGTGTTATCTACTGTATATAGAGGTGTTATCAGTCATTGTACAGGAGGAGGAGGTGAGCTGTGACATCACCTATTGTGAATGGTGGATCCTGTGTTATCTACTGTATATAGAGGTGTTATCAGTCATTGTACAGGAGGAGGAGGTGAGCTGTGACATCACCTATTGTGACTGGTGGATCCTGTGTTATAAGCTGTCATTGTAATCCTACCTCTGATGATAATGAGACTTCTGAAAATCCTAATTTATTGCAAGAATTGATATTTTTTAATATATGAAAAACAAAATTATCAAAATGATTAATTAATACTTTTAATGCAAAAATCTGATTTAAACAGTATGTCGTTTTTTCATGATAAATTTCCATAATATAAAAAAAATTGTACATTAAATAATGAATAAAGTGCAAACGAAGAAGTCAATATTAGGGAAGGTTTTTGTCTCCATACGAGAAAATCGGCACGATTAATGCTAATCACAGTTTGATCAGAGTTTCATCAGAGCGGGTGGAGAGAAAAAAAAAATAAAAGTCTCTCCATTTTCTCTGTTATGTCAGTCTGTGAAAATCAGATCTCACTTGGATGTTATCCAAGTGCAGCTTGATGTTTTCCACAGACCCATAGACATGAATGGGAGCGTGCCATCCGATTATTGGAGACAACTCGCGCATGCTGTGGAGCGAGCGATCCAATGAAAAAGATCGGACATGCGCACGGCCTCATGTATCTAGTCTACACAACGCCCTGTGAGCTGCAACAGCACAAATCTTGGTTATACGCTATAAGAAAAAAAAATATATCCCCTCCTCCTAATTATTTCACCCACACATCTTGCAAACAAGTTAAAAAAATAAAAATAAAGCACAATCTCCACAGGCAAATACTGGTAAATATTTGGGTTGTACTGAAAGTTCTTGACATAGTTGTACTGAAAGTTCTTGACATTAGCAGTGACGCAACTTGTGGCACGTAAGATCATCTGTCCTAGGGCTTTACACTCACTGTATACCGCTGCTTCTCAAAATGACATCAGCTCAAGAAGCGCGCGTCGGGGTATGCCTGTTCAAAGAGACACACAGAAGCCTTACATCACCAAGCGCAATGTCACAGTTCAGCTGAACTGGGGGTAAAGTATCCAGCACTGGAGCAATGAAAACATGTTCTGATGGAGGAAATTGGGTTTGCAACAAATTTTGACAAGTAAAGCAAAACCACAGCATTTTGGGGGAAAAATTGTGAAATTAATTGAAAAGACGGAAACTAAACATCGACATGCACAACCCACATAAATACAACCGACGCTACTATAAAATCAAATAAATAATAAAAGCCACCGCTACCTCGTGCACTGACAGTGCGGAGAATGTCCATGGCTTTTGTTTTTCACGTAGGTTACATTGCGAGTACCTGTAAAACCGGAGTAGCTAAATGCGTCTTGTTTGCCAGACACATGCAATTTGTTGGCTGCTGCGAGGATCACTTTCCACATAAATCTCAATTTATTCTGAAGCCAAATCTCTGCTTTTACGTCGGACTGAATCAGAAACATGTGTGGACAGCCCCGTTTATAACGCTACATAAAACGCTAAGCACCTTCATGTAAACATTGGTTTGATTAAAATCATAAACAGCGTAGTATGAAACAAACCACCGATTTTATGGCAATAAGGACCACGCTGCTTTAACAGAGCAAATAAAAGCTCGCTCAGCTGGAGAGTTCACTATGGAGGAGTGTGGATCGCCCTAATCCTGTTGTGCAAGGTTTGGCGAGGCTAGGATCAGGCAGACTAGCCTCAGACTTGGGTTTTTTTTTTTTTTTTCGATACATCATATTTTATTCCTGACTGATAAAGAAAAGTTTTAAAAAGTTTATTTTCTAAGTCTGTTTATGAAAAAACAAACAAAACAACTTTTTGCCCCATACATGAGACATCCACTCATGAGCTTAATTTATATATATATATACACATATATATATATATATATAATGTCACCGACCTCATTTATCAGTTTTTTAACATTGTGCTGGATCCAGTCTCCATCCATTTTTCATACATTTTTCTTCTATGCAAAGGAAAAAGATCTCCAAACTTCTCCTACCTGCTAAAGACTAATTGAACTTTTTTTTTTTTGCTTTTTAAGAATTGCAGCCGGTTTGAAAAGTTATGAAATTTTGAAAAACATTTTATTAGAGGATTGGTCTTTATTCCTGTGAAAAAAATTGCATATAAGTGACTTCTAAACACTGCTTTTCCCAAGTCTTTTTGGCTGCCTTCAGCTGCATTAATATCAGAACTTACCCATTTGGAGTACTGATGCTAGCAGTTAAAGGGGCAGCGTCGGTTTCCTCCTTCAAGTTAGATCTATACAAGTGTAAGGAGATGGCAGGTACCCTCGGTTTCTCCCTCCCCCTTTTTGTTGTTTGCCCCCCGTGCACTTTAAGTACATATGACCACCCCCTGGTCGCCCTTGTTACACATGTGTAACAACTGGAGAGAGGACATAGTGAGAACAGGGTGAAAACAGAGGCTTTATCCAGTGTTCTATTAAGCAGAACAGTCAGAGGAGGAGACAGGTAGTGACCCATCACTGCCATCATCAGTACTCCAAATCAGTGCATTCTGGTATCAATGCAGTTGAAGGCAATCAAATAGGCTGAGAAAAACAAGGGGTGTGGAAGTCACTTACTTAAACTGGCTGTCTTTGTTAAGCCCCCAAACTCCTGTGTTACCTTCATTTTCATTTTTTAGCCCCCCTTATAGCCTTCCTTGTTGTTTTTATTGTTGTTTACTTCCTGAACTTCCTGATAGCTCTGCCTCTATGCCTCTATACTACATAGCCATACCTGTCCTCCAGGTCTCACACTCCCACCCTCAGTACCTGCTCACTCCACTTACAAAGCACCATCTTGAGACTTCTATATAGTCTCAAGATGGATAATTTCTAATACCTAATATTCTTCCTTTTTTTCCTAGTACGCAGACACAATCCTGCAGTCAGTACTGTAACAGGTGATGACACTGGCCACACACAGACTCACAGTATGGCAAAAGTAGGGGAAGGAGGGAGGATAATGAGTCGGACAATGTATTTATTCATTATAATGTAATTTAGCACTGTGCATCTCCTAGCACCGTCCCCTTTGGCTGAAGTCACAAGTTGATAAAATTACTTGCTCTGTATGGAAAATGCAATGGCTGGGCTTTTCCTCACTTCCTGGGCACATCCCTCACCCTCTCTCCTTCCCTGTGCACATCCCCAGTCACTGTAAACTTGCTGAGGCCACGCCCCCTTATGTTATCACAGTTCTGGTCACACTGTTCTGCATGCAGAAGGCTGAGCCTTTCTAAAGGCACTGTCACACTTAGCGATCGCACTAGCAATCACGACAACGACACAACCTGGCAAGATCGCTGGTGCGATCACTATGTGATCGCTAATAGATTCCAAACACATCTCATCAGCGATCTGTATAACGACCTCTGTGGTCGTTGGGAAAACCTAGTCCCACCTGCGATGCTGGTGAAGTCGTTCATAAACGGTGTCACACTCAGCGATTCAGGCTCACCAGCGGGACACCAACGACCAAAAAACGGCTCAGAACGTTCATAAGCGATCAACGACATCTCAGCAGGGGCCACATCGCTGCTACATGTCACACACAGCTGTCGCCAACGAGATCGCTACTGCGTCATGAAATCGGTGACGCATTAGCGATCTCGTTAGCAATCTCGTTTAGTGTGACAGTACCTTTAGCATAGGCAGGAAATTTCTGTACTCTGTGCTTTAAATGGTGGAAATAAGGAGCTACTACAAGTGACACCTAAGGAACAAAGTAGAATTTTAACACCAAGTAAAGTAATAAGTTTCTTAATTTTTTTTTTATAGGCTTTACAATTCTTTAATAATCTGACTGGAAAACCCCTTTAATAATTTTTAAAGGGATAGTCTGGTTTCAAAGTAAAGTGACCCAAATACTGTATGTGAACAAAACAAAACAAAGGAAAATAACAAAACAAGCATTATGTTACTTACCTACAGAATCTCCTGCTGCTCTAGCGTCTCCTCTACTGCAGTGACATTAGGTCTACAGCACTTGACCGCTGCAGCCAGTCACTGAGTTCTGCATTCTGGTGCCATCTATTTCAGCATGACTGATAATCAGCATTTTAAAATCCACGCCATGTTAATTTATTTTGTAGATTTCATTGCTGATTTCACTTCTTTTAATTTATAGCGATACAATCCATTGTGAATTGTGAATCCCACCACAAATCCACAGGAAATTATTAGACGAGAGGATTTTGCTACAGATTCACCGTGGATTTGCAATAAACTCTGCGTATTCTTAAAATCTCAAACCCAATGCTATAACTGTAAAATGCAGCTGATATTGTATCTGGAAAATCCCTCTAAAATCATTTAAAAAAAAATGTTAAAAAAGCTGAAAATGCATGGTGCCCAATTCATCATTTGTGATTTTTTTTAGTCATTATTCTTTTGTCTTGCATTTATTTACGTTTTTTTTTTTTGTTCCAGATTCTTCTAAATGTTAAGAAATTTGGTGCAAGATCAAAAAAAATTCCTTATTTTTATGTCACTTTTTTTGCGTAATTTCTGCACCAAGAGTTGCAAATGCATCAAATTGAAAACCTGAAACCATATTTCAGGCAGGCATGGGAGTGAAATGAGCCCAAAAAGGTAATAGAGTTGAATTGTACTGGCTTTGAAATTATTTCTACTTATTTTGCTTTTTTTCCTAATAGCAGATGTAGAATTCTGATCTATTTTCCACCAAATTCTCGTTTAGCTAATAGTGAACGGTTAGTCATGTCCCTACAGCTAAGCACCACTTTTCGAAAAAGTGTCAAGGTCAGTGCAAATAGTTGCAAAACTTTTGTGCAAATGGGGCTTGTGCAAAAACTTTGCAATGTCCTTATTCTAGAAAACTTGCCTATTATTTGTTAGAATATGACCATAGCTCCTTCTTACTGACAACATAAAACACTTTTCCTGAAAACACTGTTCATAAAGGATCCTTTAAAGAGGACCTGTCAATTGCCATAAATGTTTTTTTTACCTGATGTAAAGCTATTTTTTACCTGGTGTAAAGCTATTTTTTTACCTGGTGTAAAGCTATTTTTTACCTGATGTAAAGCTGTTTTTACCTGGTATAAAGCTATTTTTTACCTGGTGTAAAGCTATGTTACCTGGTATAAAGCTATTTTTTACCTGGTGTAAAGCTATGTTACCTGGTGTAAAGCTATTTTTACCTGGTGTAAAGCTATTTTTTTTTACCTGGAGTAAAGCTATGTTATCTGGTGAAAAGCTATTTTTTTTACCTGGTGTAAAGCTATTTTTTTACCTGGTGCAAAGCTATTTTTTATACCTGATGTAAAGCTATGTTACCTGGTGTAGTGGCTATTCTCCTGAATCTAGCGATGTTTTTCTTTCATTCCTCTGCCTCTCCATTTCTGAGATATGGCCCCTTCTCTAAATCTAGTCTTATTTGCCAACTGGGAGTGATCCTAAAGAAGATGACTACAGTGAAGGTTTGAGGACTACGCCCACTTGTCTAACAAAAGTAGATTTACTTACAGGGAAGAGGAGGCCATATCTCAGGAACGCAGAGGCGCAGGAAGAAAAGAAAAACAACGCCGGATTTGGGAGAACAGCAGCATTTACACCACGTAAAAAATCTATATATTTATGGCAAGTGATAGATCCGCTTAAAAAAAAATTCCATATTATAATATTATTATATGGAGCACTGCAGCATTTTTTCATCGGAGCAGCAGTAAGTGCGGTGTCAGTACATGTCCTATAAGTAGGTGGACGCTTGTAAAGCCTTGTATAAATACTTGGAGTTTATAATACCCGCTTCCACATATTTTGGCAAGATAAAAACACAAAAACAAATTAAACTGCTTCATAGGTTGCAGCCAATCCAATTATTCTTTACTGTTTTCCCAGTTTTATTGGTGGCATTTGATTGCTTTTCTGTTTACAGGAGATATTCATTGCAGTATAAAGCGCTGCATTATTCACTATGATAAGGATAATTAAATTGAGATGGCTTCTATAAACCCCAAGTAAACACATGCGCTGCCAATGGCTGATCTATTAAGTCAGTTTAGTAGATGGTTTTATTTGTGCAGTGGAAATCAATATCCTGTTGTTTTATAAAACAGGAAATGCAATGGAAATCCTATAAGTTCCCGCTCTGTCTGAGGGTCTCTGGTGTGCAGTCAGCTTTTGATGGTATATTTGCGTGCTGGTGGATATAGAAATGAGATAGAATTGTTTCTATGCATCCAGGTCGGTTTGTATCACTGCGGGCTCAGATAAACCTGCAGACGGTGAGATAAACTGACAACCTCTTCATATTGATCTCTAGGTTTGGAGCCACCAGCTGATAATTCATTGTGATTGCAGTAACTAGCAGTGACTCCTGATTAGCACACGGTCTCAGCACTGCCCCCGTCTGGCACATTACCTGTCGTTACACCCTGCTGTTTTTATACTGCGCTTATCTACAGCTGGCAATAAGAAAGACATTTACCTTCAGACATTGATTAAAGATGTGACTGGAAACATGCTAGCCGCCCTCCGGGGTTAATCTTTTAGTCATTAATGTATATTCAAAGCCATTTCCTAATTCATTATGAGGACAGACATCTGGGAGGTGCGGAGGTCCGTGTAGCAAGTATCGCTTGTGTTAGACCATATTTTCACCTAGAAGTAATGTTGTGTTTCTTCTACTGGGTTTTTTTTGTCTTGTGCTGCTGCATTTAACTGTCTAAAGAGGATGTGATTTCATGAAAAGTCATGCCCACTGAGCGTCTAAGGATGCTGTTGAGTTATTATTATTATTCATTTTTATAGCGCCATTTATTCCATGGCGCTTTACATGTGGGAGGGGTGAATATAGACAAGTACAATAAATATGAGCAATACAGGACACACATAAGTACAGAAGGAGAGAGGACCCTGCCCGCGAAGGCTCACAATCTATAGGGGATGGGTGAGCATGCACTAGGAGAGGGTAAAACTGGTCGTGCGGCGGATCAGTAGACTGAGGATCACTGCAGGTTGTAGGCTTGTCGGAAGAGGTGGGTCTTCAGGTTCTTTTTGAAGGTTTCCATGGTAGGCGAGAGTCTGATGTGTTGGGGTAGAGAATTCCAGAGTATGGGGGAGGCACAGGAGAAGTCTTGTATGCGGTTGTGGGAAGAAGAGATAAGGGGAGAGTAGAGAAGGAGATCTTGAGAGGATTGAAGGTTGCGTGTGGGTAAGTAACGGGAGACCATGTCACAGATGTATGGAGGAGACAGGTTGTGGATGGCTTTGTATGTCATAGTTAGGGTTTTGAACTGGTGCCTCTGGACGATAGGAAGCCAATGAAGGGCTTGGCATAGGGGAGAGGCTGGGGAATAACGGGGAGACAGGTGGATTAGTCGGGCAGCAGAATGTAGGATGGATTGGAGTGGTGCCAGAGTGCTAGAGGGGAGGCCAGAGAGTAGGAGGTTGCAGTAGTCAAGGCGGGAGATGATAAGGGCGTGCACTAGTGTTTTTGTGGTGTCGTGGTCAAGGAATGCACAGATCCGGGAAATATTTTTGAGTTTGAGACGGCAGGAGGAGGCTAGGGTTTGGATATGTGGCTTGAAAGAAAGGGCAGAGTCGAGTATCACCCCGAGGCACCGAGCATGCGGGACGGGGGAAAGTGAGCAGTCGTTGACATTGAGGGATAGGTCTGGTGGAGGGGTAGAGTGAGATGGGGGGAATATCCCCTCTGTATCAGTCTGTCATTGTTAGTTTGTTTACTGTAAGTGATACCTGTAATTTGTATGTAACCCCTTCTCATGTACAGCACCATGGAATCAATGGTGCTATAGAAATAAATATTAATAATAATAATAATAATAATAATATGATGAATTCTGTTTTGTCCATGTTCAGTTTTAGAAAGCGAGCAGAAAAAAAATCTGAAATAACGGACAGACAGTGGGATTTTTGTCAGTAAGGAGGTGAGGTCAGGTCCTGATAGGTAGATCTGCGTGTCATCGGCGTAGAGGTGATACTGCAAACCGTGGGATTCTATGAGCTGTCACAGGCCACGGGTGTAGATGGAGAAGAGTAGGGGTCCTAGAACTGAGCCTTGAGGAACACCGACAGAGAGGGGGCGAGGTGAGGAGGTGGTGTGGGAGAGGGAGACACTGAATGTTCGATCTGTTAGATACGATGAGATCCAGGATAGGGCCAAGCCTGTGATGCCAAGAGATGAGAGAATCTGGAGCAGGAGGGAGTGGTCCACAGTGTTGAAGGCAGAAGACAGGTCCAAGAGAAGGAGGACAGAGTAGTGTCGCTTGCTCTTGGCGGTTAGTAGGTCATTGGTGACTTTAGTTAGGGCAGTTTCAGTTGAGTGATGCAGTTGGAAGCCTGATTGTAAGTGGTCAAAGAGGGTGCAAGAAGAGAGGTGGGAGGACAGTTCAAGATGGACATGCTGCTCCAGTAGTTTTGAGGCATAAGGGAGAAGAGATATCGGGCGATAGCTAGACGCAGAGGATGGGTCAAGGGAGGTCTTTTTGAGGATGGGTGCGATCGAGGCATGTTTGAAGGATGAGGGGAACACACCATTTGTAAGTGAGAGGTTGAAGAGGTGTGTTAGAGTAGGGATGAAGACGGTGGCGAGGTTAGGGATGAGGTGGGACGGGAGCTGGTCAAGTGTGCAAGTGGTGAGGTGTGATCTTGAAAGGAGGGTGGAGAGCTGATCTTCTGTCATGGTGGAGAAGTTGGTTTTGGAGGAACATGGCTGAGCAGCTAAGAGGGGCATTGGGGGCTGTGGGCCAAAGCTTTCCCTGATCGTATCAATCTTCTGCTTGAAAAAGGAGGCAAAATCTTCAGCAGTAATGAGATGAGAGGGGGGAGGTGGTGGGGGACGGAGTAGAGAATTGAAAGTGTTGAAGAGCTGTTTAGGGTTGTGAGACAGTAAGGAGATGAGAAGTAAGTTTGCTTTGCGGCAGTGAGTGTGGACTTGAAGCTGGTGAGGGACTGTTTGTATGTGGTTAAGTGCTCGGCAGAGCGGGATTTCTTCCATCTCCGCTCAGCAACCCTGGAAGCCCGTCTCAGTTCTTTGGTGAGGCCGGTCAGCCAGGGCTGCCTGCTGATTGTACGAGTTTTGCTATGTGTGAGGGGGGCGACCGAATCAAGTGCTGCTGTTATTGTGGTATTATAAAAGGTGGCAGCAGCATCTGTGTCATGAAGTGAGGCTATGTCTGTAAGAGGCAGGAGGGACTCAGAGAGCGATTGTAAGTTGAGGTGTTTGAGATTTCTGTGAGGATGAGCGAGTTTGTTGAGCGGGGGTTGCGTACTAGGAGAGAAGAGGGAAGAAAATGTCAGTAGGTTGTGGTCAGACAGGGGCAGGGGTGAGTTAGTGAGATTAGTAAGGGAGCAGAGGCGGGTGAAGATAAGGTCCAGTGTGTGACCATCTTTGTGAGTGGCCGCAGAGGATCATTGAGTGAGGCCAAAGGAGGCAGTGAGTGATAAAAGTTTGGAGGCAGCGGAGGTGGAAGTGTCAATGGGGATGTTAAAGTCACCCATGATGATAGTGGGGATATCAGAAGAGAGGAAATGAAGCAGCCAGGTGGTGAAGTGATCGAGAAAGGTGGAGATGGCTAGTTCTGGGGGGCGGTAGATGACAGCTAGCTGGAGGTTGGAAGGCGAGTAGATGCGTACGGAGTGCACCTCAAACGCGGGAAGAGTAGCGGAGGGTGGTAGAGGAAGTGGGGTAAAGGAGCAGGAATTGGAGAGGAGCAAGCCAACTCCTCCACCATGTTTCTTGCTGAGGCGGGGGGTGTGAGATAGTTTATAATTATTTGGGGGTTTTATCTCTAGAGGTTTCTATGGTGAGCCTGAGAAATGCATTAAAAAAATGCAGCAAAACCAAGGAAATGAGCCGGAGCACAAGTTGGCATATGTGCAATGTGTAAGAGCACGTTCACACTGTGACCATTTCACAGATGACACCCAAAAAAACAAACAAAATGAGCATATACCCTGCAGTAAATAAATACCACAAGGTAAGGTTTTAATACTATAGAAAATATAGAACTGTCCCAACAATCGTTCATGGGCCATAGAAAATCATCAACTTAACTCCTTTATGCCCAATGATGGACATAGCACGTCATGAGCGTGTTTCAGTCCCGGAGCATGGTGTGCTATGTCCGTCATAACTTTAAACTGACACTGCGTGTAAACATGCAGTGAGAGTTCAGTGTTGACAGCTGTCAGTGTCAGCTGAGCAGTACAGGAAGAAGAGCGGGAACCCGTGCCATCGGTTCCACACTCGGCGCTGTGATCGGTCAGTCAATCTGACTAAACTGTCACAGCATGATCACGCAGGAGGTGCTGGAATATCAGCACGTCATGCCTGATCACAGCAGGAGCTCGGCTCTGCTCATGGCCGAGCTCCTGCACAAAACAGCCACGGATGATTCCAGGAGTGAGAGCGAGCACAAGATTTAGCACGTCACCGCGAGGCACTGAGCTGAGCAAGCACAGGCAGCTCAATGTCTCTGCTGCATGGCAGGCTGTATAGTCGCATCATACAACAATGTAGCCTGCTATGTAGATGTAGCAGACCTGCGTATATATCTGTGTATATATACTTTCTATCTATTCTATTCTGTCGGGTCGCGCTGTGATTTTACTGTACGCGGCAGATGAAATGTCGGGTTTTCAAGTAATTGGGTGTGTAAAACATGAATGGCACTGGTCCGAGGGCCATGCAATTTTTTTATCACACCCATTGACTTGCGAGATACGAGGACAATCGCAAAAAGCTGGAATTTTTTTCTCAGCCCAATCTGAGCACAGAAAAAAAAATTGCAGATGAACAGGGAATCATAGTATAACATTGGTCAGAGTGCAATCTGATCTTTTATCCGATTGCATTCGTCCTTTTTTCTCACAATTGGGTATGAGCCCTTAGATGGAAACCCCAATGTACCCAATGTACCATATTTTTTGGACTATAAGACACACTTTTTTCCCCAAACATTTTTGGGAAAATGTGGGTGCATCTTATCGTCGGAAAATTTACTTACAAATACTGTGACGGCAGCAAGAGTCGGGAGATTCTGCGGCGGTTCCAGTCCGATGCTGCAGGGCGACGATCACACACTCCTTCCCAGGCTGGTTTGGCAGGTTCGTCGATGGTGCTCTGAGGTGCGGGGGGCTCCTCCGGCATTTTGTGAAAGCCCGGAGGCCCCCCACATCCATTGCTGCGATGCGGAGGCCTCCAGGAAAATGACCGCCGGGGGCTGCGCATGAACAGATTGGGATCTCGGCAACGAGATCTCGTCCCGAGATCTCAATCTGAGCAGGCGCTGCTCCCGGCGGTCATTTTCCCGAAGGCCACCGCATCACAGCAATGGATGTGCGGGGGGCCTTTGGACTTTGACAAAATGCCGGCGGAGGTCCCCCACACCACAGAGCACCACCGCCATGCCAGCCACATCAGCCTGGGATGGGATTTCACGGAGGCCAACACACCAGCCACACCAGTCTGGGATGGGATTTCACGGAGGCCACCGCACGTGCCGCACCTGCCTGGGATGGGAGTCATATTGCCGCACCACCGAACATCCCCTGTGACCACACTCCACCAGGGCTGCCGATCCCCCCCGGTAAGCTGAATTCGGACTGTAAGACAGACCCCTATTTGACACATTAATTTTTTTTCCCTATTTTCCTTCTAAAAATTTGGGGTGCGTCTTATAGTCCGAAAATTAAGGTAAGTGCTCAGCGTAGAACGCCAGATAAATGTGATCCCAAATGTTATGTATAATGTGCCTGATAAAAACTTCAACTCAGTCCACAAAAAAGCAAGTCCCCACTCAGGTCTGTCATCTGTTAATGGAAACATTGCTGGTAGTACAAAGACTTTGGAAAAGCACTATACACCCCAAAAATCCAGTAAATTCTGCACTCCCAAATCCAGATGCCCCTCTCTCTTCTGAGCCCCAAAGTGTACCTAAACCACATTTAGCATCCACATGTTTGGAGGGGGTATAATTTCCAAAATGGGGATTCTGCTCTTCTAGCTCTTGGGGGCTCTGTATGTGGAGTCCACAAACTAATCTAGGAAAATCTGTGCTCCAGAAGGCAAACAGAGCTCCGTCCCAAGTCTTGCCGTGTGGCTAAGCAATACTGTACAGACACATGCCACGTTCAGCACAAATTGTGTGACAAATTTTGGTGCCATTTTTACCCATTTCCCCTTGTGAAAATGTAAAATCTGGGGCTAAATTTAAATTTTTGTGGTAAAAAATTGAACAATTTTTCCTCACTGCCTAATGGTATATAATTCTGTGACACACCTGTGGGGTCAATATGATCACTGCACCCCTAGATGAATTCATTGAGAGATGTAGTTTGCAAAATGAGATCACTTATGGTAGGATTCTTCTGTTCTGGCATCTCAGGGGCTCTCTCAGTAGGTCATGGCACCCACAAATCACAACAGTAAAATCTGCACTATAAGTGTACATGCCCACGATCAGGAAATATCTGCTTTGGATGCAGCATATGTACATGCTGAATGTACATTACAAAGGAGACACTGAAACTGCTCTCTATACATCACATAGGAGACACTGAGACTGCTCTATCTACATCACATAGGAGAAACTGAGACTGCTGTATACATCACATAGGAGATGCTGAGACTGCTGTGTGTACGTAACAAAGGAGACACTGAGTCTGCTGTATATACATCACATAGGAGACAGGGAGATTGCTGCGTATACATCACATTGGAGACATTGAGGCTGATATACTGTATACATCACATAGGAGACACGGAGACTGCTGTTATACATCACATAGGAGACATTGAGGCTGCTGTATACATCACAAAGGAGACACTGAGACTGCTGTATATACATCACATAGGAGACAGGCAGACTGCTGCATACACATAACATACGAGATACTGAGATTACTGTATGTATATCACGCAGGAGACAGGGATACTTCTCTTTATACACCACATAGGATAAACTTAGACTGCTGTAAATCTTATATGGGAGGCACTGAGAATGCTGTATATGCAACACAGAGAAGACCCTGAGACAACTGTGAATATCACATAGGAAACACAGAGACTGCTGTATATTCATCATGCAGGATACAGTGAGACTGCTGTGTGCATTACACTACATTACATATGATACACTGAGACTGTTGTATACATCACATAGGATACACTGAGACTGATATATATATATATATATCCATTAGGAGACATTGATGTTGCTAAAAGATCACATCGGATACACGAATACTGCAGTATACACATCAGATTTGATATACTGAGACTGCTTTATATATATCTTCTATCCTTCACAGATCCAGAGGGACAGTTCCTATTCGGAAAGCTGTCCTTATGTCCCAGGAGGTCAGGGCAATGTACCTGCTTCGGCTCACTCTGTGTGATGCCTCTCCTGCCATCTTTATTGTTTCTTAATTCCTTCTCCTCTTCCACCCAACTCTTTGGGGAGAAGGGTCATTGTCCCTCTGCTGTCTATATAATAACATTTAACTATATAACTCATTCTTCTCTTTTCTTGCAATTTGGATTACCGGGATTCAACCCCCTATCCTGTATCCTTTGCAGCATTAGTAAAAACCACCGCTGGCACTGGTAAAAGCTGATCGGCGCAGGTGCTGAGTGCCGGACCCCGGCCGATCAGACATTGATGCCCTATCCTGAGGGTAGGACATCAATGTAAAAGTAGTGGACAACCTCTTTAAGTCCAAAAGGCTTCAGTTTTACCTCCTGGACTCCTCCCTAGGGTGGAGATGTGGTGAACGCCTGTTATGGCTGAATAACCCCTCTCAGCAACCCCTCTCAGCACAAAACTTCCAGCTTTATATTACTGAAGCTAATAACCTCAGTGAACCATATCTCCACTCCAGCACATTACCAGTGACCCTCTATATATACACCGTGAAGAACTAGGGCAGGTATTGCGGGATTGCAAACTTGGGCTATAGGCAACCATCTACAAACTCCCGGATGGTGTGTAAGACTTTTCCCAGGGTCTTTCGCAAAGATTTGATGCGTCCATGATTGTTTGAAGCTACAGGAGCTTCAAAAATTGTAATTATCATGATTGTACAGGTTTCCCTCCCATATATTGCTAGCTACCTTTATGATTTACTATGACTTTCTAATTTGTAAATATTAAAAATGTTGTCTGCTCATGATTTTTTGATAAGTTGTCCGGAAAAAAATGGAAATTCTCAAATTGGCAACCCTGGCTATAAGGGTATAAAGAACATGTTTATGGATGGGATTGAGGGTCCTGGGTTGGTGTATCGGTTCGTGTAGTCTGTTGAGATATGGCTGCCATTGTGCATTTATTTAGCAGAGCTCACTTTAATTACACAGAGATAAAACACCAATGAAAACACAAAGTCAACAGTGATACAAAGCTCGACGCCATAAAGACAGAGGACCAGTCTTGTCAGATGTCAAGAGGCTCTTGAGAAGATGGAGTAGGCTGCTTGGATATATGAGACATGATGCTCAACATATCAGCCAAGGTGATGGATATTTTATACATGATGATGGCTTTATGAGCCATAGTGCTAGAACTAAGAGCCATGGTGCTGGATATATGAGAATGGTGCTGAATATATCAGTCATTGGATTGGATCTATTATACATGGTGCTGGCTTTATGAGTCATGGTGCTGGTGAACCATGATGATGGACATATGAGTCATCGCACTGGAAATATGAGACATATTGTTGATTATATGAGCCATAGTGATGGATATATGCACCATGATGCTGGATATGTGAGCCGTCATGCTGGAAATATAGGACATAGTGTTGGATATATGAACCGTGGAGCTGGATCTATGAGCCATGGTGCTGGATATGTGAGCCATACTGCTGCTATAAAGAGCCATGGAGTTGGATATATTAGTCATGGTGCTGGATGAGCCATGATGGTGGAAATATTAGTCATAGTGTTGGATATATGAGCCATGGTGCTAGATACACACAGCCATGATACTGGATATGTGAGCTATCACACTGGAAATATGAGACATAGTGTTAGATATATGAGCCATGTAGTTTGATATTTGAGCCTTGGAGCTGGATATATAAGCCATGGGACTGGATATACTAGCCATGATGCTGGATATATTAACCATGGTATTGGATATATTAGCAATGGTGTTGGATATACGCACCATGGTACTGGATGAGCCATAATGCTGCATGCATGAGCCATGATGCTGGAGATGTGAGCTATCACACTGGAAATATGTAACATAGTGTTAGCTATATGATCCATGGTGTTGGATATATGAGCCATGATGCAGTATATATTAGCCATAGTAGGAGACTGCGTGTGATCAGGACACTGATGGGTTCAGGAAGCAGGGAGCGCACTGGAATAAGAGATGTGGCATCTGATGAGGGCTGGATATTAGACCATAGTCAAACATGCAGATATAGAGAAGGGGAACTTGTATATTAGGTCAAATGAGGGATGGAAGCAAATTAAATCAAAGCGGGAATATAAACAACTGAGCAGACAATGACTAACAGTTAAAAAAGATATGCTGAATTTTAAAAAGAATTTATACTTCAACGGTGTCACATGTTGGAAACATTATGCTCAGTGACTCGATGGCTAGTAGGGATGGTGAGGTGGAAAGATCCCTATACATGTTTGTCAAACCCTATAGAAAGTGCAATTAAATGGAATCGGTCATCTTTCCCGGGCCCCTAAACCAACACATCTTTATTCAACCCATAATAAACTTTCAAAGAAGCCTCTTTGGATGCTTATTGCTTTGTCTATCACCATAAAACCATTTCATTTTTGGAACTTGGCCTGTGATGTGTTAATTATTGGGTGAGTGGTCATTAAGGGTATGCCACACTGAACAATATCGCTAACGGGATCGCTAAAAAACGTCACTATTTAGCGATCCCGTTAGCGATGTTGTTCAGTGCGGCATCTGCCAGCGACGAGCTTCCTGCTGTGATCTCGCTCGTCGCTGGAATCGTTCCGGACCCTATTTTCTCGTCGGCGCTCCCGCTGGGTAAGTATATATCGCTAGTGTGGCACCTTTTCTTAGCGATTTAGCGGTACTTTTGTACCGCTAAAGTCGTTAAGAAGATCGCTAACGGCGATAGCGTCGTTAACTATATCGCTAAATGTGGCCGCACTTAGCGATATAGAAACAATCCCGCTAGTGATCGCATTAGTATGCGTCGTTATCGTGATCGCTAGCGGGATTGTTTAGTGTGGCAGGATCCTTTTTTAGAGTGTTATTTTCCCCAGGCTAATTATCCCACTAATCATGTTATCAGGCCCCTGTGGGTATGAGTGACCTGATTTGCGAGAGTGGTGTCACCACCGTCTCTTTATAAGTCTCTACCTCCGTGACAATACACAATGAAGCTGTGTGTACGCACCCCGGGTTTATCAGCACACTTTGCATGTCTAGGAAGGCTTAACGAGGTGTGAAATTTTGGAGAGCTGGTAGAAATGGTTGACTGAGACCTGCATGACTGTTGCCCCACTGGGCAGGTGTTGTGCGCCGATGAAGCTGGGGTGCATACACCGCACTTACTACGTATTGTCAGGGATGCAGAGACTTGCAAAGAGTCACTGGTGACACCGACCTTGCAAATTATGTAACTCACCCCATAGATAGGTGCGTTACAACATGAGTGGTTTGATGATTAGTCCAGGGAAATCTATAGGCCACGTCTAACATAGCGAGAACAGCGATCTCAGCAGCGATCTCGCTATGTCTGACACGTACCAGTGATCAGGCCCCTGCTGTGAATCGCTGGTCGTGTCAGAAATGCCAGGACTTTTTTTTGATCGCTGGTCTCCCGCTGGCCAGCACGCATCACTGCGTGTGGCAGGCAGGAGACCAGCGATCAGCTGGTAACCAAGGTACACTTCGGGTTTCCAGGCACGGGGCTGTGCCTGGAAACCCGATGTGTACGTTGGATACTATCGCGCTGCTGCAGGGGAGATGGTAACCAAGGTACACATCGGGTTTCCAGGCACCGCGCAGCGTCTGGAAACCCGACGTGTACCTTGGTTACCAGCTCTCCCTGCATCAGCGCGCTGGTATCCAATGTACACTGCGGGTAACTAGGCGACGTTGCCCGCAGTGTCGCTGTACTGATCGCTGCCTGAGCTGCCTGTTTGGCAGCTCAGCAGCAATTATGTAGCGACACACCAGCGTTCCTGATCGTTGTCGGGATCGCTGGTGTGTCGCTATGTGAGACTGGGCCCTATGCCTCCATGACTGGTCACCCACCAATTAGCATATCACAGGCCAAGCTATAAATACAATTTTATAGTGATAGACAAAGAAATAAGCCACCAAAAAGGACTTGCTTGTAAATATATTAAGTGTTAAGAAAAGACATAGGAGTGGTTTGGGGGAGGGGTGAGAGGAAGATGACATTTTCAATTTAAAGGGGACCTGTCACCAGTTTTTTGGCTTATAAACCCTGCCCATCACCTTTAAGATCATAAGAATGTGGTCCTTGCAACCACTTTATTCTATTTGATAGAAGGTTCCTTTGACAATAAATT
This sequence comes from Oophaga sylvatica, assembly GCA_033576555.1. NCBI lineage: Eukaryota > Metazoa > Chordata > Amphibia > Anura > Dendrobatidae > Oophaga > Oophaga sylvatica. The sequence continues at coordinate 562,672,073 of JARQOD010000003.1, forward strand.
GACCATTAAGATTTTCTGTGCTAGGACCGCCAGTAATCAGCTTCCTATGTGGGAAACCTAGAAGTAAGGGTTCAATTTTCCTTCAGCTCCACCACAGGAGAAATGAAGTATTACACAGTGTGCATTCAAATTCTATGGTTGTTTATGTAACACAGGACAGGACAAGTCCTCCAGAGCAGAAGACCGCTCTTTATAACCATTCTCCATTCAAGAGATGAGCATCCTGAGCAGATAGTTCCCTGCTAATAGGGTAGACGCTGTACACATAAAATGGCTGTTGAGCTTTACCACATACCAGGTTCACCCATGTATGCATCAATGTTCAATAAGGTAGAGCAAATTAACAACTTCTGCACAACACCGGTGTTCACTTATCGAAGGAAAATAATTTGCTGTCGGAAAAAAGTCTGGGCATACACATTAGATAAATGACCATTTCTACTAAAAGTACAACACTCGTCCACTTTTATCTAATGTGTAAGGTCAGTTTAAGTCTACCCTTATTGTATAATATGTGAAATATGTCAGAAGTTTTCATCTTTGGAGTGTATGATCTGGAATCTCTACTAACTGCTATAATAAAGTGGTCCCAGCTTACAGAATATAGACAGGCATGGTTATTCTAGGCAGGGCTACAAACTTTTTTTGGTACATTTTTAAAAAAATCAAGAACAGCAAACTTGTTTATGGATACATTAGATGACAATAATAAATCATTAAGATTATAAGTGATACATGTATACAGACCATAAATCCTTGTCTGTGAAATGGCCACAGTATGAACGTGCTCTTACATTTTGCACGTATACTAGCTTATAGTCCGGCTCATTTTTTTGGTTTTGTTGTAGTTTCTTGTGCTTTGTACAAACAGGGGCATGCCCCCTGTCTGTGCAAAGTATTTAATCTATATAGCTTCCCATGACTGGGTATCTCAGTCGAGACCTATTCCCGCTCTGCCCTTATTCACATTCAGGACTTTTGAAACAAGGTAAAGTTTTACCCGATGGTACACCCTGTCGCGGTGGAATGGTTTTTATACTTTTTTTTAATCAAAATAGCGTTACCTAAGTACCCTATGTTATTTACATGTACTATTACTAGTTATTTACTCATTTTGTTTGTTATTTTCTTGTATTTTGTCCATAAATCCTATATGAAAACGTGAGCTGCATTCACTGTGAACTATAAAAGGATGATAAATACAGTAATAAAAATCTGTGCAGGTCTCTTCAGCTTAAAAAAAATTCACAGACACATCAATTTTCCATTACGGACTAGGAAAAAAGTGCCCTATTTGTATGGACTGTCCAGAAAATACTGGACTTTTGGCAACTCTTTTACTAGGTGAATGGAAATCTATGGCTAGTAGTGATTTTGTTTAGACCCTCCTTGCCTGAATTTGGAGATTTGGGTGACTGAAGATGAACCATTTGACATTTCAAGGATGTAGATGTAGCCTAATCTGCCTAATCTCCCATTAATACTTTACATAAGAGAACATATATTCCGGTTCCTGACTGATGTAAAAATGTTTATTCCTCCTATGGCATATACTATTATAGAGTAGCTTCACACAGCAGGTTATGGTCTCTGCTGAGTACAATAAGCCTCCATATCTGCAAAGTCTTGTCTGCAATCTACCAAATGTCTTCTATTAAAATTTTCAAAGACAGGAAACATCTAAAATAGGATGCAAAAGATATTAGAAACTACCAATGAAATTAGGGATCCATATATAGTGACGAGCAAAAGGGTAATAATGTTTTGAACTTTTGACTTTCGGGCTCCATATCTCACCATTCACTACTTCTTTGAATGTGAGACTACCATTATTTATAGACAATCATCTTGGATAGCTCATATATGGATCTGACTTACTTCTATTTTGCATATGATTAGTTATGCAGATTCTTGTCATGTCACTGCATTGTTACAGTTTTGCTCCTAAACATCTAAATTTTCATTTTCATTATTTTGTTAGTATTTTGTAAATCCACCTTTGGTTTTCAACACTGCCTGAATCTTTCTGGCCTGCTCTCGATAAGATTCAAACATGTCTCGACCGAAATCTGATCCCAGGTATCTTGTACCTGTTCCCAAAGTTGGTGCATACTGGTCGACTTATCGACTCACTTTGGTATGTATACTTTTTTTTCTTCCTCTCTACCCACAATTGTTCTATTGGGTTGATGTCTGGGGACTGTGGCGGCCAATCCAGCACCTCTACTTTATTGTCATTGCCCCATTCCTTCGCCAGTCTCAACGTATGCTTCGTGTCGTTGTCCTGTTGGAACCATACCCATATTACTCGAGTGTATGAAGTAACTCATCTTGTAGGATACTCACATACAGCTCAGCAATGAGACCACCAGGTCCTGGTCAAGTAAGCCAATATCTTAGGCTGTGAAACAACCCCATATCATCAGGCTTCCTCCACCGAACTTAACAGTTCCTTCAATTTTCTAATCTGTTTTTTCCCTTGTTTCTTCCAGACCTATTTGCACTCATCAGAGTGTATTCTATTGCCTTTCATCTCCTTGCCCCAAATTACCCATTTCCAATCCTCTACTGTCCATTTTTCGTACTTTTTCTTGCAAACTCAAGCTGACTCTTCTTATGATGTTAATAAAGTCTAGGAGTCTTCACCTTTTTTCGAGCCACCATCCAGACTTGTGTAATGTGCATCGCACGGTGCTTGCATGGATATCTGTGATCTCACTATTATGAAGCATATGAGCCACGTATGTCTACTGCCATATTTGTGCTACCAGACCTCATAGACCTTATGGTGAGCCGACTTGTTGACTCCGATATCTTTCTTTGTTGACTCCACCTCTTGGCTTTTGAAGGATTAACGGACCTCATTTTGTATTCTTCCAGCTGTCACAGTACTAACATGAAGTTAGGCAATTTTCTTGGCCAAGAGGCCGCTATCGATGAGCTGGATAATGCCGTTTATATTTTGTTGGAAAAGTGACCTTTCGCTTGGGAAGCAATCTAATAACACACTGATCTATTACGGAATGTGAGAACAGGTTGTATTTTGTAAGATACAGGAAGCAAAAGATTTTTCCACCATGAGGAGCAAAACATAACAGGCAGTGACAAGAATCTCCATAACTAATCATATGCTAAATAGTTGGAAGTCAAATTTATGTATGAGATCACCAAGAGGATTGTCTATAAAATGATGATAGTCTCATGTTCAATGCATTAGTGGATGGTAAGATATGGAGCCTGAAAGTCAAAAGTTCAAAACATTGCTACCCCTTGACTTGCGTCCATTTGCATTTGCAAAGTGAATGGCCAGTGTGAGGATTTCTAATATACATCCATGTGTGTATCTTCTAGCAATTTAGTATTAATCAGTCAATTAGTCAGTCTGCTCGGTGTCCTGCATTAATTAAGTAGAACTTCAATTTAATAGTGTCTGAAGCAGGAACTGGTAAGAGATCTAAGAGGACACAATCTTTTTAGAAGAAAATTAGGTGCCAGGTTTCCAAGTAAAATTAGATTTGAGATCCTGAGAACCGTGACTTCATGGTCAGGAATGCTACGAGCAAGGTCTCATTCACACTTTTAATTTACATGAAGTTTGGCTCCTTGTGTGACAACATGGAAAATAGTCTGTAAGTTCAGGAGTCTGCAAGAATGAATTACTTAAAGGAGGTGTCTGGTTTAAGAACCCTATTTAAAATTTGCTGTGAGTGCGTCTTGTCCAAGTATTACACAGTCGTCTTACTGACTTCAATCAACGCCATATACTCTTTCATTCCATCTGTTATGGCGTACACGTCAATTGTATATGTTCTATCCAGGATTTTTGTGGATGGGAAAGGTATCTAAAATAGTCACACATGTCAATATTTTTTGGTGGATTGAGAGTCCACAAAAATAAAAAAGTATAATTATATGATCCAAACAAAATTAGGGATAGCTCAGGAAACACCAAATCCAAGTTCAGCTGGAAGGTCCACAAGAATAAACTTTCTTTATTTATCATACAACGTGTTTCGGGGACAAACTGTCTCCATCATCAGGTTTAGACACCAATACACACATAGAAAGGCACAGGGTACATATAGACCTCCAGATACAAAATGTTTTGCCACTTAAAGGAGGTCAAAGCCAAGAGCTGTGGTGGTCCGGAACCGGTACCAGAGCGTAAGCGGACCATGCTAGGTTTCACCTTTCAATTCCTTTAGGTGGCACATGTCTTTGTATCTAGATGTCAAGAAATACCATGTCTCTCTCTACGTATGCTTTGGTGTCTCCCCGGCGATGGCTACAGTTCATCCCCAAAGCGCGCTGTACGATTATTACCTAAATTAAGAAGCTTTCTTCTTGTGGACCAGCCATTTGCCATTCGATCTGAATTTGGTACTGTTCAAATTATCTTTAATTTCACATACTTGTAATACTGGCTACTGAACCAGGAAAGGACATAGAAGAGGAAAGCAATCATTGCATGGTTTTCCGATATGTCCTGGTGGATGTTGGTGGCAAAACTCTTTGTATCTTTAGGTCTATAAATACTTTGCGTCTTTCTATGTATGCATTGGTGTCTATACCTGACATTGAGACAATTCATTTCTGAAACGCGTTGTACGAGTTTGATTATCACCTAAATAAAGAAGCTTTCTTCTTGTGGACTTGCCAATTGTCACTCGATTTGGATTTGGTACCGTCTCAATTATGCCTAATTTTCTTCAGATCACATACTTGTACTAATGGCTGCCGAACCTGGAAAGGCAACGAAGAGGAAAGGTCTGGATGCCAATGATCTCATGATTTTCTGATATGTCCAGATGGATGTTGTGCTCCTAGTCTGACGCTATAAGTGAGAGTTTAACCTTTCATTAAGCAACAACTGCTGTCTTATAAGTGGTGTTCCCCTTTGAATTGCATTCCTTTTTTTCTTTTTTCTTACATGTAGAAAAAAAAAAATGAGAAATCTCCTTCATTGATCCAAGTCACAGATCAATCTTTCATTCAAATCAATGAGTCCGTGAGAAAAAGCACAGTCCTAACACTTTTACACATAGTGGGTGAGGCTTGGAAAACTGGTAAATTCCTTCCATATTTGATCTTCTGATTGTGGGGCCGTTGGTTTTCTTTCTGTAAAGGATTATTCACGTCATCACTTTTGCTTTGTCTACGTAACTCTCAGCTCGTCATAGAATTTGCGATATATATATATTTTTTTTAACCAGAAACGTTTTGCCTCTGACCAGATTTACTTGCTAAAGTTTATAGACATGAGTTTGTACTTGACCAGCTCTTAAGGACACGTAGGGTCTTACTTAGCCTGGTTGACTATAAGCACATGTAGCCCCCTCCACCCGTGTCCCCCCTGACGAAACAAGCTCCTTGAAGCATGAAATGAATGGATGTTTATTGTTGTGTAAAAAGGCGGACAATAAAACGATCACACCTCTTTAATGTATCCCCACTTTCAATCCACCATGTCGGCAGGATAAAAAATAATTTTGAATAGCCATAAAAGGCATCTAATTCACCCTATAAAAAATGTCACAGGGAGGAGAAAAAAAAACAAGAACCGTTAACAATTTCCTTTGTTGCACTTCTTTACAATAGGAAGTGCAAATAAGTTTTTGTCCTTAAAAAAAAAATCTCCATTTAATTCCCCAAAAATAATTAAAATTTCATGAATTTTACTGGCTCCAGTATCCAGCAGAGTGAAAATATTGGAACTCCCTGGCCCTCTATATAAAAAGGGCACAACTGCTGCTCTTTATTAGATGTGACTCTCTGAACACACCAAAAAATCATAGCGAGAAATGTGAAGAAATCCAAGGCCCAGCCTGGCTGTAAACATAATACAATTAACCATAAAACTAGCCCCGGCAATATTAAAACAATATTCAGTGGAATAACTGTGACATGGCAGCGTATAGAGTTTATGGGATTCCAGATAGAGAGAAGTGAGCGCTGGGGTCTCACAAGCCCCCAGAAAGCAGGTGTTACCCAGGACTGCAAAATTAAACGCTTCATTCTGCTTGTTGAACGGATTATGCAGGGGGGCTGGAATGTAACAACTGCGCTATTAAAAAACGACAGCATTCAGAAAGCAGCGCGAGCCCAGCACGCGGCTCCGCACAGGGACAATACAGCCAGGGCTCTGACACACGGAGCCGCCAAGCTCCCAGAATACAGAAGGCCGGCATGCAAAATAAAGCATAGGGTTCATTATATTTATAATTAAATGTCATTATGTGTAACAATTATCATTCTTTCTCTTTCTTTTTCTTTCTTCCTTTTTCTTTCTTTTGCGCTTTATTCTTTTGCTCTTTCATTCTTTCCTTCCTTCTTTCTTTTTCTTTCTTTTGCTCTTTTACTTTCTTCCTGTCTTTCTGTTTTTTCTTTTGCTATTTTTTCTTTCTTTTTCTTTTTTCTTTTTTACTTTCGCCGTTTTCTTTTGCTCTTTCTTTCATTCTTTTATCTTCCTCTCTTTATTTATTTCTTACTTTCTTTCTTTTTCTTTCTTCCTTCCACTTTCTTTCCCCATGGCTTTCTTTGTCTTTCTTTCTTGCTTGCTTTCTTTTTCTTTCTTTCTTTCCTCCTTTCTTTCTCTTTCTTTACCTCTTTCCTTTTTTTGACATTATATCAGATCCCACCAAAATTAGCACAAGGTCCCTATTGTAATAACCTAAAAAATTGTAAATACAGCGCTTGTAGTGTCAAACACTAGTATTACAAGACCCTAAAGGCTTGGCCCTATCCTGGATCTCATCATATCTAACAAACCGAACTTTCAGTGTCTCCCTCTCCCACACCACCTCCTCACCTCGCCCCCTGTCTGTCGGTGTTCCCCAAGGCTCAGTTCTTGGACCCCTACTCTTCTCCATCTACACCCTCAGCCTGGGACAGCTCATAGAATCCCATGGTCTTCAGTATCATCTCTACGCCGACGACACGCAGATCTACCTATCTGGACCTGACCTCACCTCCTTACTGACCAAAATCCCACAATGTCTGTCTGCTATTTCTGCTTTCTTCTCTGCTCGCTTTCTAAAACTGAACATGGACAAAACAGAATTTATCATCTTTCCCCCATCTCACTCTACCCCCCCACCAGACCTGTCCATTAACATCAATGGCTGCTCACTTTCCCCAGTCCCGCACGCTCGGTGCCTCGGAGTGATCCTCGACTCTGCCCTCTCTTTCAAGCCACATGTCCAAACCCTTGCCTCCTCCTGCCGTCTCAAACTCAAAAATATTTCCCGGATCCGTGCATTCCTTGACCATGAAAGTACAAAAACACTAGTGCATGCTCTCATCATCTCCCGCCTCGACTACTGCAACCTCCTACTCTCTGGCCTTCCCTCTAGCACTCTGGCACCACTCCAATCCATCCTGCACTCTGCTGCACGACTAATACACCTGTCTCCCCGCTATTCCCCAGCCTCTCCTCTCTGCCAAGCCCTTCATTGGCTTCCTATCGTTCAGAGGCTCCAGTTCAAAACCCTAACCATGACCTACAAAGACATCCACAATCTGTCTCCTCCATACATCTGTGACATGGTCTCCCGGTACATACTCACACGCAACCTTCGATCCTCTCAAGATCTCCTCCTCTACTCCCCTCTTATCTCTTCTTCCCACAACCGCATACAAAGCTTCTACCGTGCCTCTCCCATACTCTGGAACTCTCTACCCCAACACATCAGACTCGCGCCTACCATGGAAACCTTCAAAAAGAACCTGAAGACCCACCTGTTCCGACAAGCCTACAACCTGCAGTGATCATCAGTTTACTGAACCACCGCACGACCAGCTCTAACCCTCTCCTAGTGTATCCTCACCCATCCCTGTAGACTGTGAGCCCTCGCGGGCAGGGTCCTCTCTCCTTCTGTACTTGTGTGTGCCTTGTATTGCTCATGTTTACTGTACTTGTCTATACTTGCCCCTCTTCACATGTAAAGCGCCATGGAATAAATGGCGCTATATAAATGTATAATAATAATAATAAAAAAGGCCAAGTGTATATGGAGTATTTTTGAGCATATCCTCTTGTTCTCAAAAACGGCTTTGAAAATGTTTTAAAAACTCTTCCTATTCAACGCTATGGGAATTCCACTTTTTTTTTTGTTTATATGAGGACAGGTTTTTTTTTACCTGAAGATGAAAAAGAGTGCCAAACTAGGTACTGTCAAATACTGTCATAAATGAGGTCAAACTCTAAACCACAGCCCCAGTATAATAACCTCCACAGCCCTATACACAGCATGGTCACCACAGCTCCTCATAATCTTTGCTGTCACTCTTCACATTTCATGCCCTCCACACCGCACAGCCCCTCATTTCATGGCCCCGCTGCACTACCTATCATTTTATGCCCCCCTCTGCACAGGCCCTCAGTTTATTCCCCCCCTGTGCACAGCACCTAATTTTATCCCTTCTCTGCACAGCCCCTCAGTTTTTCCCTCCATCTACACAGCACCTCTTTTTATCGCCCCATTAGCACAGGCCCTTATTATTTTTATTATGCTTTGCTTATATAGCGCTATCTTATTCCGCAAATCTTTACAGATATTATCATCGCTGTCCCCATCGCGGCTCACAATCTAGATTCCCTATCAGTATGTCTTTGGATATGGGAGGAAACCTGAGAACCCGGAGGAAATATGTTGAGAACATACAAACTTCTTGCAGATATTGTCCTTGGTGGAATTTTAACCCAGGACCTCAGTGCAGCAAGGCAGCAATGCTAACCACTGAGCCACCGTGCTAACTACTGAGCCACCGTGCTAACCACTGAGCCACCGTGCCGCCCTCATTTCATTCCCCCATCAGCAAAGTCCCTTATTTTATCCCCCATGCACAGTAATATTAAAATTTAAAAACAACAAACTTGTACTCCTCTAATCCAGGCTCCCGTCCACCGTCTTCTCTTCTGTGAAGTGCAACAGTGAACGCTGGACGGCGTGATGATGCCACTCCATCCCGCCATGCAACGTCACCTGCGTGCGCCTTCTCCAACAAAGCGCAGGCCGTATGTGGTCTGCATCTTGGATCTCCCGGCGGAGAAGGAGATCACAGCTCCTGTGCCAGCGGCATCACATCAATTGAGTGCAGGGAGGGAGCGATTGCCAGGGTGCAGGCAGAGATAGGTGTGAGAGGTGACAGTGACTGACACCTCTCACGTCCATGCCTGTGCACTGGCTATCACTGTACTGAATGTCTGCGGCCGAAGAATGGTGCCGGACGGCTCATGTAGGAAAGAGGTTGTGTGTAGCCCTGGTACACAATACCAGGAGGATGAGTGGAGAGGTAACGGTTAAGGGCTCTCCATGATATCACGTACACTTCGGACACACCCAGCAGGGGTGTGGAGGGGAGTGCTGAGTAGTCTGAGTTCAGTTCAGTCAGTGACTCGAAAGAGTTAGGAAGTGCAGTCTTTGTGCAGTTCAGAAAGTGGAGTCCAGTAAAGGTGAGCCAGTTCACCTCAGCCTGGTCAGAGCTGTGCCCCACTAGAGGACGGACTGAGACATCTGTTGAGAGTCTGAGCAAATCGAAGGGCATAGTGGAAGAGAACAGAAAAGTGCCATCGGTATAGAATACCTGCACATTGTTACCGGTCACTGGAGACCGAAGCATCACCATAGCTTCATGCATGGTGGTAGGAAACCCAGAGGCTTACCGGACCTTAGGTAACGGAAAGCAGCCCCTGAAGAGTCAGTACGTAACTGGGGTCAGGGAGAGTGAGAACCTTGAGTCAGTGCACGACAGGAATTGGAACTCAGCTCTCTCAGAAGAAGGCTCCAACCACAAAACTGACCGGGCAGCACAGCTTTGGAATAGCTGGAGATTATAGAGGGAACTACGCTTCATGCTGGTTGTACTCATCATCATTTGAAAGTAAAGGAGGCCCCTAACTTGCTTAGCCGTTGCCTCAAAGCTCATCCTCCATCAACCCCATCAGCCTCCCTGGGACCTGCCTGAACAACTTGAAGTAAAGAGGTATGGAAAGACGCTGATGTGTGAGACTGTGTTATTTGATTGCATTCCTGCACTACCCTATCATTACTATCGACCTGAGGGAAGAGTCCCACCTGTAGGGGACCCGACATCTAGCTGCCTCACCATCCCCTCAGAGATCTACAGCAGCGCTGGTACAAATTACCAGAGACTACAGGTGGCGTCACGAACTGTATATATATATCCCCTGTAAATATACCCCCCAACTTACGCCTGACCGTCAGGGCCACAGACCGAGCCACCGCTACCTGTGACAATCCCATAGACTTCTACGGGCTCGGCTCTGAGTACCCCATTGCCCTGGAAACCCACAATTGTGGTGCGTGGTCGAGACAAAAATTGGCGTCACGAACAGGATACGAAACTTGCAGCATTGCGAGCCCTGTGTGCCTGTGGAGTGTTTTGGCGAAAAAGACTGTTGCTGTTGTTTGGCGCCAAATACCGCCATATTTGCCGCCAGATTCGCGCCCTAAGGCGCTGGAGAAGGTGGGCGTACCTGAAAGAGCGCGCAGAGTCTTGGACACGCCCCTGGCTCTGACTCAGCGGCAGGTCCTGCAACAGGAAGTGAACGCTCTGACATCAGAGCGCCTGCGACGAAGGTCCTGTTCCCACTGCGGTGCCTGTGAAATAGCAGCGTCTGAAACCGGTAGGCTCCGTTTAACCAAGGGGGCGCTAAGATGTCACAACAACCGGCTGACAGTGCGGCCCCAGCCGGAGTCCCCAATCCCGCACCGTCTGGTATTGTAGCGCCAGATGGAGGCGCAGGCCCCGCACCCAGTCCGGTAGTTCCGATCATGCCACTAACGCTCCCATATATGCCTGGGGCGAAATGGCTTCCCCAGTACAGCGGTGAGCCAGGCACATTAGCAGGCTTCAAGCGGAAGTTATGCAGCATCCTAGAAATGTACTCCATGCCTGAGAGACAAAAAGCTGCTGTGCTAATAGGGCAGCTAACTGGCGCTGCTGAGAGGGAAGTGGAGACTTGGGATACCGTTGATCAGGAGTCGGTACCTGCGATCTTCCTTAAGCTGCATGCCATATTTGAAGACCGCACAGAAACGGATCTCCGGATGGCCTTCTATCACTGTTCACAACAGCCAGGTGACAGCATCCGGGACTACGCTTGCCGACTACAAGGAGCCCTGAGAGCTCTTAAGCAGGTTAATAATTTAAATGCTATTGATGAGAATAAAATGCTGAAAGAACAATTTATACAGGGATTGAGATCCCAAGAGGAACGCAGAACTGTAAACTGGTGGTCCTTAGATCATCCGGATGCTACCTTTGATGCCCTAAAGGACATGGCAATAAAAGGGCTGCGGCCCCTGGGCAAACCGAGGTGGCAACCCAACATCATCAGGCTGAAGCCCCTCTGGAACCGGCTGTAAACCCCTGTTCCCGCTAGTGGCCGAAGCCAAAGCGCAGGTGACACCTCCAGTGAATTGGATTGTCTGCGCTCAGAGGTGCGCCAGCTGACTAAAAATCTGGCTGCTGTAATGAGTGCCCTGCAGCTGCGGAAAGAGGAGGAAGGGAAGATCTTGTTAGCAGACTGCCCAGAAGACGTCCCGTGGATGCACCGGAGAAGAAAGAAGACGTCGCCCCTCCGGAGGAGGACAACGCCACCCCCAGGAGCGACCTCTGATCAACACCCTCCTCGTCGAGAGATCATCTGTTACCGATGCAACCGGAAAGGTCATCTGTCTCCACAGTGTCCTTTAAACGGGCAGAACCTGGGTCCGAGGGCCAACACCCAGGAGAATACCCGTCAGGCCCCCTAGACTGGAACCGCAGGTATGTGGGTGGGCGACCCTACCTGTCTATCATCTTAGATGGTATTGCAGTTCCGGCATTGTTAGACACTGGGTCCCAGGTGACCCTAATTCCTGATGCCCTCTATACTAAGTACTGGTCAATGGACAGTCTTAAACCCCCGAGCTCTGACTTTACCGTGTATGCTTCTAATGGTCTTCCTGTAGAAGTACTTGGGACAAAATGTGTAGATGTAAAGGTGGGCAGAGAGGAGTTGAAAGACCAGGGGCTTCTGGTAGTAAAGACTGTAAATGAGGAGAACGGTTTAAATATAATTTTGGGTACTAACATTATCGGTAATTGTTTGGGAGAAGTTGTGTTCTTGCTCCAACAGCTCGCTGAGATTGCCCGACCAAGGCAGAGAGGAGTAATCCAAAGAGAGATCCGGGCCCTGGTGTGTCAGCAGCAAGCGAAGCTTACAGACGGCGAAATTGGTAATGTACGGGTCACTGACTCGGATCCTATTGTGATACCCCCAATGAGTGAAATGATCATTTGGTGCAGGGCAGCCATAGGTCTGAGAGGACAGAATTACCAAGCTGTAGTAGAACCCCACCATTCAGAACATAGACCTACACTTATGACTGCTAGAGGAGTAGTAGAAGTGGTGAATGGAAGAGTACCGGTACGGCTTCTCAATTGGGGAGATGATGAGGTAAACTTACCCGTTACGCAACCATTGCTAAACTACATGCTGTTGATAATAATTCTATTCTCCCGGCTGAGTCCTTAGACTCCTGTCAAATAGCGGAGGACAATGACCCAGCAACTCAGGTGGCGGAATGGTGTCAGCAACTCCATGTTGGGACGGACACCACTCCCGCTCACCAGAAGCAAGGGGTATTACGGGTGGTGCAAGAGTACGCCCAAGTGTTTAGCAAGAATCCACTTGATTTTGGGATAATTAAGGGAGTACAACATCATATCCCTACAGGCAGTCATCCTCCCATCAAAGAGCGGTATAGGCCCATACCTCCAGCTCATTATCAGAAGGCTAAAGAAATGTTGCATGATATGAAGAAAGCTGGGGTGATAAGGGATAGTTGTAGCCCCTGGGCAGCCCCCCTAGTTCTGGTTAAAAAGAAAGATGGTAGTATGAGAATGTGTGTGGATTACAGGCAGGTGAACCGCATAACACACAAGGATGCATATCCGTTACCACGCATAGAGGAATCATTAGCTGCTCTGAAAACGGCTAACTACTTTTCTACCCTTGATCTGACTAGTGGTTACTGGCAAGTGGCTGTGGCTGAGGAGGATCGTGAGAAAACGGCTTTCACCACCCCAATGGGGCTCTGTGAGTTCGACAGAATGCCGTTTGGGCTCAGCAGTGCCCCAGGAACATTTCAGAGAGTGATGGAAAATTGTCTGGGACATCTCAATTTTGAAACCGTGCTGCTATACCTAGACGACGTTATCGTGTATTCCAAGACATATGAGGACCATCTGAAGCACCTGGCAGAAGTATTTGAGTCTCTGTCCAGGTACGGGATGAAATTAAAACCCTCAAAATGCCATCTACTCAAGCAGAAGGTACAATACTTGGGGCACATCGTCAGTTCGGAAGGAGTAGCGCCGGACCCAGAGAAAGTCACTGCCATCCAGAAGTGGCCGGAGCCGAAGAACCTTAAGGAAGTGCGACAGTTCCTGGGACTAACGGGTTACTACAGAAGGTTCGTGAAAGATTACACGAAGAAGGCAGCTCCTTTACAGGACCTCCTGGTAGGACAATCCTTAAAAAGCAGAAACCCTCCCTTTAATTGGGGTAAAGAACAGGCTGAAGCATTCCAAAAGATGAAAGAGATCCTTACAGGTGATGAGATCTTAACCTATCCTGATTACAGCCAACCGTTCCTGTTGTACACCGACGCCAGTAATGAAGGGTTGGGAGCAGTTCTCAGTCAGAAGCAGAATGGCCAAGAAAAAGTCATCGCATATGCCAGCAGAAAACTCAGGCCAACTGAAAGGAATCCGGAAAATTATAGCAGCTTCAAGCTGGAGTTTCTGGCGCTGGTCTGGGCCATTACTGAAAGATTTAAGCACTATCTGGCCTCCAATCGGTTCACTGCGTTTACAGATAACAACCCCTTAACGCACCTGGAAACCGCCAAGCTGGGTGCCATGGAGCAGCGATGGATGGCTCGGTTGTCCAATTACCAGTTTACTATCAAGTACCGGGCAGGTCGAAAGAATGCTAATGCTGACGCATTGTCTCGAATGCCGCATGACTCTGACACGGAAGAAGAATCGGATGACCTGGAAGAAATTGAGCTACCTGCGTTCCATCGAAATGGGGTAGTCCACGAGCATCGAGTCAACAGAAAGCAGTATGGTGCAACATTAAATCCTTTACCCCATCACAGCTGGAAAGAGACTCAGGACAGTGATCCAGTGGTCAGCCGCATCAAGGAGTTGTTAAGACAGGAAGGCTCCTCTTTGGAAAAGGATGCACCTATGTCAGCCAAGCTCCTGTGGAACGAGAAAAGCAGGTTGTTCCTATACCGTGAGAAGTTGTGCAGGAGATACGTCAACCCCAGAACCCATGAGATGGTCTGGCAAATCGTGGTCCCCAAGGCAGATGTCCCAATGGTGTTGGAAGCATACCACGATCAAGCAGGACACTTTGGCTGGAGAAAGCTGGAGACCCTGTTGAGATGCCGGTTCTACTGGGTAGGGATGCGCAGCTCCATTGAGAGGTGGTGTCGGAACTGTGGACCCTGTGGTCTCAGAAGGAAGGACTACGGTAGTCAGAAGGCACCCCTGCAACCTATCCGGACGACTCGCCCCCTGGAGATTGTGGCCCTGGACCACGTCAAACTGTCGCCAAGTAGATCTGGATACTCATACGCCCTGACCATGGTGGACCATTACTCCAGATTTCTGGTGGTTGTTCCAGTTAAGGATCAGACCGCAGTGACGGCCGCGAAAACCTTTCAAGCAAGTTTCTGCAGACCGCATGGGTATCCGGAGCAAGTATTAACCGATCAAGGACCTGCTTTCGAAGCTGATTTATTCAAGGAATTCTGTCACATGTACGGGTGCAAGAAAATTAGAACAACGCCATACCACCCTCAAACCAACGGTCTTTGTGAAAAAATGAACCATATTGTCCTTGACTTGTTGAGATCCATACCGTTGGAAGACAGAAATCGATGGCCGGACTTACTACCTGATTTGGTTGATTTGTATAACCATATTCCTGTAAGTTCTACTAACTGCACTCCAGCCTATCTTATGAGAGCAAGGCCCGGAAGACTACCAATGGATTTAGAACTTGGAGTAGTAGAACCGGAGGCAGACGACGCCGTTGAAAATTGGGACATAAATCGGCAAGAGCAGTACAGAAGAGTGCAAATCTGTGTGGAGGAAAGTCTCAACAAGGCAC
Organism: Oophaga sylvatica; assembly: GCA_033576555.1. NCBI lineage: Eukaryota > Metazoa > Chordata > Amphibia > Anura > Dendrobatidae > Oophaga > Oophaga sylvatica. The sequence goes on from JARQOD010000003.1 coordinate 562,687,269, forward strand.
GGGAGAAACAGGAAGATATTTACAACAGAAATGCTCCTGCCAAGCCTTTGATGCCTGGAGAAGTGGTATTAAAAAGAAAAAGGAAAATGCACAAATTGGATAACCAGTGGGAGCAAGAACCCTACGTTGTACAAGATTCTAAATATGACAACAGAAAAGTTTGTATCATTAGTAAGGACGGAGGAAGAACAATAACCACTGTGTCCAGAGACCATTTGAAATTGTGTACAGAACCCTTAAAGCGTTGTGAAAAGAACCCTGTCATCAATCAAGAAGAAAGGAAGGAAGAGGTCATACACACGGATCTGGGAGATTTTCCTGCGGATTGGCCCAGACTGGGAGATGCTGTAATAATTCCGGTGTTGCAGTTTTATCAGCCACAAGAGGAAGTTCTACCTCCAGTTATGCCCGTGGTACCAGTTGAGCCAGTTCAGGAGTTACCCATTCCAGCAACACCTCAACCTACGGAATCTCAAGAAGGATCATCTGAAGCAGCGCCCCATACTATGGGATCCCCTGGTGAAGCTGACTCACACCGCCCAGCCATCAGTACGCTTGCCAGATCCATAGAAAGATTGAGGCAGTTCTATAGTTTGCCGTTACGTAGTGCAGACAGATCGCAACTTAATATACCTGAAGCTACTCCACGTAGATCAGAGAGAATCACAAAAGGGAAGATACCCATTCGATACCAGCAGTAATTATAACAAATTAATGTGAATATTGTAAAAAGTATATATATATAATGTGTCTTTTCCTTATGGTGTCTTAAATGGACTCAGAGGCTGAGGACTGTGCCAGCCCAGAACTTATCTTGTAAATAGTTGCACTAAGGTGCCTTTTAATGGTTTCACACGAAGCCTTGACTTACCTCTGAACATAAAACCCGTGTGGTGAGGCACTGAGTGAGGTCTGCATTCGGATGTCCTGCAGCCCACCCAGGACCCACGTTGAAGGTTTGGTGCGGGTCCTTCACAAGAATATTGTCGTTTATTTATGAACATGTTTATTTAATATTTCGTATTTTTTCTATATTCAATGTGTTGTTAGCAACGTTCAAGACATCCTTACCTCCCGGATGGGACGAATTAATGTTTAATGTTGATGTTTAATGCATAAACAAAAATGTCTCTTGTATTTCACAGCCCGGGAGTGCTGTCGTTTACCATGGGGGAATGTGTAGCCCTGGTACACAATACCAGGAGGATGAGTGGAGAGGTAACGGTTAAGGGCTCTCCATGATATCACGTACACTTCGGACACACCCAGCAGGGGTGTGGAGGGGAGTGCTGAGTAGTCTGAGTTCAGTTCAGTCAGTGACTCGAAAGAGTTAGGAAGTGCAGTCTTTGTGCAGTTCAGAAAGTGGAGTCCAGTAAAGGTGAGCCAGTTCACCTCAGCCTGGTCAGAGCTGTGCCCCACTAGAGGACGGACTGAGACATCTGTTGAGAGTCTGAGCAAATCGAAGGGCATAGTGGAAGAGAACAGAAAAGTGCCATCGGTATAGAATACCTGCACATTGTTACCGGTCACTGGAGACCGAAGCATCACCATAGCTTCATGCATGGTGGTAGGAAACCCAGAGGCTTACCGGACCTTAGGTAACGGAAAGCAGCCCCTGAAGAGTCAGTACGTAACTGGGGTCAGGGAGAGTGAGAACCTTGAGTCAGTGCACGACAGGAATTGGAACTCAGCTCTCTCAGAAGAAGGCTCCAACCACAAAACTGACCGGGCAGCACAGCTTTGGAATAGCTGGAGATTATAGAGGGAACTACGCTTCATGCTGGTTGTACTCATCATCATTTGAAAGTAAAGGAGGCCCCTAACTTGCTTAGCCGTTGCCTCAAAGCTCATCCTCCATCAACCCCATCAGCCTCCCTGGGACCTGCCTGAACAACTTGAAGTAAAGAGGTATGGAAAGACGCTGATGTGTGAGACTGTGTTATTTGATTGCATTCCTGCACTACCCTATCATTACTATCGACCTGAGGGAAGAGTCCCACCTGTAGGGGACCCGACATCTAGCTGCCTCACCATCCCCTCAGAGATCTACAGCAGCGCTGGTACAAATTACCAGAGACTACAGGTGGCGTCACGAACTGTATATATATATCCCCTGTAAATATACCCCCCAACTTACGCCTGACCGTCAGGGCCACAGACCGAGCCACCGCTACCTGTGACAATCCCATAGACTTCTACGGGCTCGGCTCTGAGTACCCCATTGCCCTGGAAACCCACAATTGTGGTGCGTGGTCGAGACAGTTGTGCCCTAGGCAGGTGCCTTGCTAGCCTACCTCTAGTCCAGGCCCTGTATATAGGATGCACAGCCACAAAGTAGAGACCATGTGAAGTTACAGAATGAGGTGACCGAGTGCTGAGGAGAAGAGGACAGAAAAGTCACCAACATTCTTCTGACTCCATAACTGCATAGTCCAAACCTCTTCTGATATTAACATTACCAAACACAATGCCAAGTATGAGATACACTAATGTAAAGAAGCCATCACTGGACTCACATGTCCTGTGGAGTGACAGATCACGTTTCTCTATCTGGCTTCTGATAGACGAGTCTGGGTTTGGCGAATCCCAGGAGAATTTTACTTCTTTGACTGGATTGCGGATATAATTCCCACAAAATCTTATCGAAAGCATTCCCAGAAGAGTGAAAGCTGTTGTAGCTGCAAAGGGACAGACTCCATATTGATGTCTATGCATTTAGAATGGGATGTGATAAAAGCCCCTCTCGCAGCCTATATAGCACATGTGTATATGTACAGTTTTGGCCAAAAGTTTTGAGAAAAACACAAATTTTGATTTACATAAATTTTGCTACTACAGTGTTTTAGATCTTTTGATCAAATGTTTCTATGGTGACTTAAGTACAATAGTTAGTGTTACACTCGGTCCCGGGCCTGCTGCACCCGGCCCTGATCCCATACCTCTGCGGGGTCCCCATCTGGACTCCTGCTCTGTGCCGGCCTCGCGCCGTCCTGCCGCAGCCTCTGCTCCTTCCCTCCCCTATGCTTCCTGGCGCGCTGCCAGCAGGTCCCCGGGGAGAGTGCTTAGGTTGCGCTCGTGCTCCCGGTCTCTTAAAGAGATAGCGCGCATTTTTCAAAAATGTCTCTGACAGATGGCGCGGTACTGATTACTATTTCTGGCCCCTCCGCCATAGGGAGGGCACCGGAGCAACAAGTATCTTCTGTTGCTAGATTCTGGTTCCACTGTTGTTGTGCCTGTGTTTCTGCAGTGTTCTGCCAAGTGCTCCGCTTACACTGTTTGTCTCCGCAGACTGTCAGTTACCTGTTACCCGACTGTCCAGGACGACGTCCATACTGTCTACGCCAATTCCGTCCCGTTCCACTACTCAGCCATCCAAACCTCTGGACATTGCCAGTGCCAGCTTATACTCGTGTACCCGGAACACACCGGTCAGCTCCATCATAACTGTTAAACTTGTCTGTCCCGCTGGGACAGCAGCCACGTGTCCGGGGTATAACTGGAGGTAGCACCTGTGTCCCCCAGACATTCCATTCTGACCCTGCTCGAGGGGATTTACTACGGGTGTCTGGGGTTCACTTAGTCATGACCCCCTTCGGAGCCCCCGGACCGTGGTCCAGAGGTTCCACAAATATTGCAATAAATAACGAATGTGAACTTCACCACCTGTGCCTCCGCGTCCATTCATTACAGTTAGCATTTCATACACTGATGAGCAAAAGGGTAACAATGTTTGAACTTTTGACTTTTAGGGCCTATATCGCACCATCCACTAAAGCATAAAACATGAGACTACCATCATCTTATAGATAATCATCTTGGCTATCTCATACATAAATTGGCTTGCAACTATTTTGCATATGATTAGTTATGCAGATTCTTGTTATGTCACTGCATTGTTACGGTTTTTCTCCTGGGGGTGGAAAATCTTTTTCTTTCTGTAAACTATAACTGACAACCTGTTCTCACATTCAGTAATAGATCAATGTGTTGATTCCTAAGCGAAAGGTCACTGACTCGAATCAAGGAGCAGTCACAAAGAAGATTTCCCAAGAAAAGAGAAACTGCATCATCCAGCTCATCGACAGTGGTCTCTTGGTCAAGAAAATTGCCAAACTGCATCATGTGAGCGCCATGACAGTTGGAAGAATACGAAATGAGGTCCGTCCATTATGTCAAAAGCTAAAAGGTGGACATCCAGACAAAATATTAGAGTCAACAAGTCGGCTCATGGCAAGTTCTATCAGTTCTGACGCGAAAAACATGGCAGTGTAGGTGGCTTGTATGCTTCATAATTGTGAGATCACAGACGTCCATGAAAGCACCGTGCGACGCATTTTACACGAGTCTTGAATGGTGGCCAGAAAAAAGGTGAAGAAGATTCTACTTCAATATCGTCATAAGAAACGTTGGCTTGAGTTTGCAAAAAAGTACGAAAAGTGGACAGTAGAAGACTAGAAATGGGTGAGTTGGAGCGATGAGATGAAAGTCAATAGATTAGGCTTTGATGGGTGCAAATTGGTCTGGAAGACAAAAGGGAAAATGAGGCTAATGGATTGAGGAATTGAAGGAACTGTCAAGTTTAGTGGAGGAAGCCTGACCATATGGTTGTTTCACAGCCAAAGGCATTGGATACTTGACCAGTATGGATGGTGATCTCAATGCTGAGCTATATATGCGTATCCTACAAGACGAGTAACTTCATGCACTCGAGTTCTATGGGTATGAAAGGGACGACATAGCGTTCCAGAAGGACAATAACCTGAAGCATGACGTTGGTATAGTCGAGCTGTTTACTCGTACGGAAACCAGGACTCTTGACACTGAGCCCCTTTCCCATTGTCAGGATACCCCTGATATCCACACCCCAATAACGAGTTACAGTAATTCTTTGGAATATGTATGGCCACAGAAGCCTTTATTTAAATACAAACAATATTAACCATAAATAACAATATATATATATAAATACCATACAACATCAGGGAGGAGTCCTTGAAGCTACAAAGATCATGGTGAATTAAACCAATATCCTGTGAACAACACCCCACCTCTTACTCCCAGCCGTTACCCCACAGGCTCAGGAGCACCAGCAATTGAGGTGTGCTGTTCACCCAACCACCTGGGGATCCGCCCACTCCGTGTGAACTCCCCTTCCACCTTTCACCAGATCACCACCACGTAACTTCAGACAGGGAGACCCTAAACAGAGTCCCCCCCAAACCAATTTCCAACAACTTCAAGGACTCTCTCCCCACCCCCTTGAGCCGCCATGACCCAAAATTATACAAAATAACAACGTCATCAAATAGGGAGGGAGGGCGGGACTACTGATGGGGCAAGACAGAAACTGACCCTGGAACCGCCCCATCTCTGCCTTATAAACCCCCCACCACCCCCTCTCATTTAAATGTTCCTCCCTTATTTTAAACCCCTCCAAACCCCGTCATGCCGGCCTCCGCCCACGCCTCTTTCTTGAGGGGGGGGAGGCTCTGCTCCTGCCATTACTTGACGTTGGTATAGTCGAGCTGTTTACTCGTACGGAAACCAGGACTCTCGACACTGAGCCCCTTTCCCATTGTCAGGATACCCCTGATATCCACACCCCAATAACGAGTTACAGTAATTCTTTGGAATATGTATGGCCACAGCAGCCTTTATTTAAATACAAACAATATTAACCATAAATAACAATATATATATATAACACTATATATATATAAACCATACAACATCAGGGAGGAGTCCTTGAAGCTACAAAGATCATGGTGAATTAAACCAATATCCTGTGAACAACACCCCACCTCTTACTCCCAGCTGTTACCCCACAGGCTCAGGAGCACCAGCAATTGAGGTGTGCTGTTCACCCAACCACCTGGGGATCCGCCCACTCCGTGTGAACTCCCCTTCCACCTTTCACCAGATCACCACCATGTAACTTCAGACAGGGAGACCCTAAACAGAGTCCCCCCCAAACCAATTTCCAACAACTTCAAGGACTCTCTCCCCACCACCTTGAGCCGCCACAACGAGGGCCCATTGAAAACCTCAATGGCCCGAGACCCCCTAGAACCGCAAAGCTATGGCCCTTTCAATACCTTCCTGAATACCCAATGCCCAAATATCCAAACCAACAGCGTTCAGATGAACCCCATTGGCCAACCAAAAATCCCCCTCACCCTTCTCCAAATCAAAATGCCGCACCGACACATTACCATTTCGAGCCATGAAAGAAGACACAGCCCTGTTTACCTTTATCCTGGCCTTATTAATCTTGGCCAGGGACCTCATGTTCCGCCAGCGTCTGCGTGGCACAATTTCAGACCAAACCAAAATGACCCCCGGATATAATACCCACAACCGCAAGCAATCCTGCTTAATGTCTCTTACTAATTCCCGAAACGGGCGCACCGCAAGATCATTCCCCCCTACATGGAGTACCAAAACATCAGGAGCACGATCCAAGCGAGCGCACACATGAATTTCGGGCAACACCCTCCTCCACTGCATTCCTCGAAAACCGAGCCATCGCACCACCACCATAGACCGGGGAAATCCCAGCTGCCGACCATCAGTCCTGACATCAGCTCTCAACGCTCCCCAGTGGATGAAGGAGTGACCAAAAATCCAAATCAGCAGGGGAGGGGCACCTGAAACGAGAAAACAATACTAAACATACCAAAAGAACACCCTTACAACAACTCCAAACGTCCCACGTCGGCCTTCAGAACAAACAAACTGCCCCACCTCGAGAGTCAAGGCCTAATATAACTCCTAAATCGATTAGACTTCCAATGCGCAATACGTCGTATTGATGCCACCCCCAAACCCCTACCTGCCGCCTCAGTTGCCGCCCCAATACGGAAAGAATGAGTCCCGAAACGAGAATCATCCAGACCTAACGCTCGAATGGACCTCTTGAAAATGGCGTTGAACTGATACCTAGACAGGCTACTGCCATCAGCATGGCACAACAATGAGCCCCCCAATCTGGGGCCCAACTCCCAAAAGCGCTGCAAACACAATACCGGACACATCGAATACCTCGGTACACTGCCCAATACTACCCGACGGCCCCTCCCTCTTGATCTGTCTTGGATCTACGCAGCCAAAACTCAACTCCACCCGCCGTTAATAGCACGTCTTTAGCCAACAAACCGCCTACCGCCTGTTTATTACCCGAAACCAGCTCACCCACCCGCAAAGCCCCAAAAAATGCCAACGAAAAAGCCAAACGGAATAACAAAACTTCAAAAGGAGAAGAACACGTAGTATCCAAAATAAAACCCAACTTCTCCAACAGAGCAAAGGATACCGGGCGCCTCGTATCACCCAGCCCTTTATTTCGACGAAAACCCTTTGCCGCCTGCTGCACCAAAAAGGTCTTCGACACATCCCTAATCCCCCGCAAACGAAAACCAAAAGATAATGCTGCTAAAACCCGCAATACTTTAGCACAAGACCATCCTTCCCTCGCTCCCTGCCCCAACCAAGCCAACAAGGCCCTTTGTTGATCCACCCCATCCCCCACAACTGTAATTGACATTAAAAACTCTTCCCAGTTACACCACACTGCCTGATAAGCCGCCCAAGTTTTTGGAGCCAACGACGCCTTAATCAATGACTCTGCAGACCGTAAACCACCTTCCACAACTCCTCCGGGCAGGCTAGACCTTCGCACTCCGCTTCCGGGGCCAATGAGCGAAAACGATCCCACTGTAAACGAGAAAGAGAATCAGCTATATCATTCTTCACACCCGGAACGTGCGTCGCCGTCACGTGCGCATTCAACGCCAAACATAACAAGACCAATCGTTGCAAAACTCGCACGACGGGAGGAGAGGACGCAGTAAGCCCATTAATCGCGCAAACAACTCCCATGTTGTCACAATTGAACCGCACCCTGCGATCCCGAAACTCCTTCCCCCATAAATGCACTGCCACAAGAATCGGAAAAATTTCCAACAATGTTATGTTGCGAACCAAGCCCTCAGACACCCACTCCGCAGGCCAGCGAGACGCACACCACTGTCCCCTGAAATAGGCTCCAAAACCAACACCGCCCGTCGCATCTGTAAACAACTCCAACACATCATTCCCAACAACCTCAGCCATGACCAATGAGCGTCCGTTATACCCCTCTAGGAAAGAATCCCAAACAGCCAAGTCCCCCTTTAGCTCCCCAGACAACCGTATGAAGTGATGAGGGGCTTTAATCCCTGCCGTAGCGCTTGCCAGCCTATGTGAAAAAAACTCGCCCCATCGGCATCACTCGACATGCGAAATTCAACTTCCCGAGCAACGACTGCAAATCCCGCAACGACAACTTCTTCAAACGGCGCGCTCTACCTACATCCGCCCGCAAAGCCAACAACTTTTTCTCGGGCAACCTGAACTCCCATGCCACCATGTCAATGACTATCCCCAGGAAGCACAAACAAGAAGAAGGGCCCTCAGTCTTACCTGGCGCCAAAGGAACCCCAAATTGCTCAGCCACCCACTCAACAGTTTTCAAAATCACATGACAGCGTAAAGAATTTGCCGGGCCCACACACAAGAAATCATCCAAGTAATGAATAACTGATTCACAACCAGACACATCCCGCACCACCCACTCAAGAAAGAAACTGAACGCTTCAAAATATGCGCATGATAAAGAACAGCCCATCGGCAAACACCTGTCAACAAAGAACCCCCCCTCCCAAAAACAACCCAACAGCTTCAAACTATCAGGATGAACCGGCAAAAGTCTAAAAGCAGATTCAATGTCGGTCTTAGCCATAAGGGCCCCTCGACCGCACTTCCTCACCCACCGCGCCGCCTCGTCAAAAGAAGAATAAACAACCGAACAAATTTCCGGATTGATACCATCGTTCACCGACCTCCCCGTGGGTAAGAAAGATGCTGAATAAGCCGAAACTTGTTCGGCTCCTTCTTTGGAACAACTCCCAACGGGGAAACCACTAAATCCGAAAAAGGTGGCGACGAGAAAGGGCCCGCCATGCGACCCAACGAAACTTCTTTTGCCAATTTTTCCCCCACCACCTCCTTATGCAATAAAGCCGAACGCAAATTCCTAAGTACCCGCGGGATAACAAATGGAGGATGCGGGATGACAAAACCATCCTTAAAACCATTAAACAACAACGCCGCCTTCTCCCTGTCACCGTATCTATTTAGATAAGGGACCATCCTTTCCAGACTCACTGGAGTCTCTCCCTTGGGAATTACCACCCCCAGATTTTTGCTTCCCTTTTTTAAAACACTTAGCCGCTCCATGAGAGGCGCCGTTGCAATGGGAGCAGACATGTTTAAATTTACACCCCGCCCCAAACTTACACTGGCCGTCATTAAACTGCCAGCATACCCCAAATTTGTTTCCACTTGATTGCCCTTGACCACTTCCTCTCGATGCCCCAGCGGTATTTCCACTCTGGCCGGCGCCCCCAGTTCCCCCAAGAAAGGAATGCCCAAACTTATTCTGTGCTATGACTCGCATCCACAGACCAATGTGGATTCGCATCTGATCCCAACGAATCGCCGGACGCACAGCCCTCCTTTGCCGAAACTGCTCGTCATACCACAGCCAAGCCTGCCCCCCATACACCCTATATGCCTCCCCGATAGCATCGAAATAACAAAACAAAGCCGAACAGTTGTCCGGAGCTTTTTCCCCGATAACACTTGCCAAAATGGCAAAAGCCTGTTGCCAGTTCACAAACGTCTGAGGAATTAATCGCCACCTCCGTTTCTCCTCCTCCTCCTTCTTACTATCCTCTTTTTTACTTTTGTCCAAATTAAACTTCTCCAGCGGCAACAAAGAGAATATTTCGACATACTCATCCTTCCAAATACGCTCCTTTACCTCCTTCTTCAAATGCGCTCCCAATGGGCCCTCAAAGCAAATATACACCTCCCCGTGAGCCCTATCATCTAAGCGCACCCGACATTCTTTTTCCTTCTCTGTCTGCACCGATACAGACACAGGTTCTTCACTATGCCCTTCTTGCTCCGACCCGCTCGCAACCACCAGCCCACCAACCTGCGACCCAACCCACGCCGTCACCGGAGACGGAGAACCCAAACCCTTCTCTAAACAAGACAGCAAATTCCGCACATCGACCAGCATGTCCGTAACTCCGGCTACCTCGGCACCCCCAACGCTATTACCAACTCCCGACCGAACCACCCCAAACGGTGAAGAAGACACAAATGAATGACTGACACCCGACATAGAATTATACTCACCGGGCTGCGAGGGTGCTGTGAGCCCTCCAGCCGGATATCCTGGCTCCAAAGATGGATCCCCACTGCCTCGATCTGACACCGCGACTCCGCTGTTTTGGTCCTGACGTCCCGAAACCCCTTCGTGACTTCCAGAAGAGAAAGGCCTAAACCCCATTGGGGATCCAGCCCGCTGATCCTGAAATAACAGTGACGACTGGGTCGCAGTAGCACCCGACGATAAATCAGCAGCAGCAGCGAAGGCAGGCCGCCCTACGTTCATCCCATAGCAACGGCCCCCCGATCCCTCAGGAAAACCACCGACCGTGGGGGGTAAAATCTGCTGTCCCGTAGTGCCGACCGATGCCACGGCCGCCGAAACTCTGGATCCGTCCACAGAGGCAGGCCGCAGTGCAGAAACACTGCCGCTGCGACCCCCCGACGAACCTGGAACCCCGCCGCTACCAAGGGGGGACAATTGCTGATCTGCTAAGCCAGCCATCCCAAAATCCGCCAACGCACCTGCGTAGCTATCTGAGGCAGGTCGCAATGCAAGCTGATCACAACTGCGGCCCTCCACGGACGCAGCTCTCAACAAACGCCCAGCGCTTAGCGGCTCCAACGACGACGCATCTCCAATGCTGCCTGAGGCAGGCCGCACAGCAAGTCCCTCGCTACTGCGACCTCCCGAAGACGCAAGTCTCCCCCGACGCCCGGCGCGTAAGGGCTCCAACGCCGACGCACCCGCGATGCGATCAGAAGCAGGCCGCACAGCAAGTACTTCGCCACTGCGAACTCCCGAGGACGCAGTTCTCCCACGATGCCCGGCGCTTGGAGGCTCCAACGCCGACGCACCCGCGCTGCTATCTGAAGCAGGCCGCACAGCAGCTCGCTCGCCACTGCGACCTCCCGACGACGCAGCTCTAGCTTGACGCCCGGCGCGTAACGGCTCCGCCCCCTGACTTGCACGCGCCGGAGGAGAGGTTACCGCCGCAGGGCCTCGCCGGCCTGTCGGATTCCTCCCAGGCCGAGGCCTGCTAGCGCGAGCTCCGCGCAGCGCCCGGCCTGGAGGGGCCCGTGAGGGGCTCCTGCGCCGACGCGAGGCCCGAGGAGCCTAGTCCGGCGAAAGTCGTTCAGGAGGCCTCACCCTTCTTGGACGCCTCTCCCGTTGCGCTGCCCCAGACGACGGACCAGCCGCTCCCTGAACAAGAATCGCCACTTGCGCCTCCAGCCATCCAGGCAGCTGCGACAAGGCAGCAGACCTGAGGCGTTCGATCGCCGCATTCACCGACATGGTAAGGTGTACTACTGATGGGGCAAGACAGGAACTGACCCTGGAACCGCCCCATCTCTGCCTTATAAACCCCCACCACCCCCTCTCATTTAAATGTTCCTCCCTTATTTTAAACCCCTCCAAACCCTCGTCATGCCGGCCTCCGCCCACGCCTCTTTCTTGAGGGGGGGAGGCTCTGCTCCGGCCATTATTTACGTCGAGATTGGTAAAGAAATGGTTTAATGACAATGAAATAGAGGTGATGAATTTGCCCTCACAGTCCCCAGACTTCAACCCAATTGAACACTTGTGGGTAGAGTTGAAAAAAAAGCCGCACACATACCCAAATGACTCAACCAGTATGCACCAAATTTGGGAAGATGTAGAAGAGACACGGGATCAGATTTCGGTAGACACATGCTTGAATCTGATCGAGAGCAGCCCAGAAGGATTCAGATAGCACTGAAAGTCAAACGTGGATTTACAAAATACTAACAATAGAATATAAAATTGATGTATTTAAGAGCAAAACTGTAACAATTCAATGACATGACAAGAATCTACATAGCTAATCATATGCTAAATAGTTGTAAGTTAAATTTATCTAATATATAGACAAGATGATTGTCTATAAAATGATAGTAGTCTCAGGTTCGAAGCCGTAGTGGATGGTGAGTTATGGAGCCTGAAAGTCAAAAGTTCAAAACATTATTACCCTTTTGCTCGTCAGTGTAAGTTTTTTTTTTTAAATTTATTGATAAAGCTGTGCGTTTAGAGGGGAGCACCAAACTAAATTTTGCCCCAGATGCACGAAAACTTAAATTTTCTCTGCTCTTGCACACTGTTTTTAAAAAAAAACTTGATTTGGAAGTTTTTCCAAAAATCTTGAAGACCTAACCACAAATTGTCTATGCATGTAGGCTTGCCAAAATTCTTCTGTCTGTTCGTGTGATCTCAGTCAGACTCGATTATGTTGATATCAGGGCTCTATGGGGAGGTATCATCACTCCCAGAACTCATTGCTCTTCTTATGATGACGCTACCTCTAAATGACATTAGCTGCATGTTTGGGGTCGTTGCCCTGCTGCAGAATAAATTTGGAGCCAATCAGACGTCTCCCTGATGGTATTACATGATGGATATGTATCTGCCTCTATTTCTCACCATTGAGGACACTAAAAACTTGGCAACACTGAGGACAGTGGCCCCAGTGGTCGGCCAAAGAAACTTAATGCATCATTTGGAAGACACATCATACTTACTTCTGTTCAAAATTGAAAAGATCTACAATAGTGATGAGCGAGTATGCTCATCACCAGACCCCAATCAGAGGGCAATAAAACTTTCACACTCCTTATCTATGAACTGTTCCAATATTTATGCTCATCCCTCTGCCATAATGACTATTCTGCTTCACGTCACTTGTCTTACCTAGTCCTGTGAAAACATCACAAAACATTACCAGACCCCAATCAGAGGGCAATAAAACTTTCACACTCCTTATCTATGAACTGTTCCAATATTTATGCTCATCCCTCTGCCATAATGACTATTCTGCTTCACGTCACTTGTCTTACCTAGTGCATTTTTTCTGTGCTGCTTTGTGTATAAATATGTGATTCTTCAGTTTTTGTTTTAGTCTTTGCCTGATGAAGAGACCTGAGTAGTCTCGAAAGCTTGCAATTTGTTACCATCTTTTCAGTTAGCCATTAAAAGGTATCAACCACTGAGGACTCTCAACTCTAAATATTTTTCTATGCTCATTACTGGAATTTTCCGAGCATGCTCAGGTGTTCGCTGAGTATTTTGGGTGTGCTCGGAGATTTAGTTTGTGTTGCCGCAGCTGCATGATTTGCAGCTGCTAGACAGCCTGAATACATGTGAGAATTACCTGTTTGTTAGGAATCCACACATGTATTCAGGCTGTCTAGCAGCCGCAAATCATGCAGCTGCAGCGATACAAGCTAAATCTCCGAGCACGCCCAAATACTCGGAGGACACCCGAGTATGCTCGGGAAAACCAGAACAACGAGCATACTCAGTCACCACTAATCTCCAGCAGTGCAATCAGCATAGAATTGGCAGCAATCAGTGTGACCCAGCTTCACCCATCCACTGTTCAGAGAAGTCTGGCCAAAGGTGGTCTTCATGCAAAATGCACAAAACAGGAACTTGAGTGTAGCAAAATGGTAGCAGGTTCTTTGGCTGACTAAATATTTGGTTGTAACAAAAGGCAGTTTGTTTGCCAAAAGGCTGGAGAGAGGTACTGTAATAGTGTCTGCAGGTCTTAAGCCCCCGTCTCACATAGCGATATCGCTAGCGAGATCGGTGCTGAGTCACTAGTTTTGTGACGCAGCAGCGAGCTCACCAGCGATATCGCTGTGTGTGACATTCAGCGACGATCAGCCCCCCTGCTGGGTATCGCTGATCGTCGCTGAAATGCCAGGACATTTTTTTGATCGCTGGCCTCCCGCTGACAGGCACGCATCGCTGCGTGTGACAGGCGGGAGACCAGCGATCCGCTGGTAACCAAGGTACACAGCGGGTTTCCAGGCGCGGGGCTGTGCCTAGAAACCCGCTGTGTACCTTGGATACCAGCTCCCTGAAGCAGGGAGCTGGTAACCAAGGTACACAGCGGGTTTCCAGGCACCGCGCAGTGCCTGGAAACCCGATGTGTACCTTGGTTACCAGCTCCCTGCATCAGGGCGCTGGTATCCAAGGTACACTGCGGGTAACTAAGCGATGTTACCCGCAGTGTCACTGTGCTGATCGCTGCCTGAGCTGCCTGTTTGGCAGCTCAGCAGCGATAATCTAGCGATACACCAGCGATCCTGATCGTTGTCGGGATCGCTGGTGTATCGCTATGTGAGACCCGCTTTAGTGAAGCGCGGAGGAGGGTCCTGGCAAGTGTGGGGCTGCATTTCAGCAAATTGAGTTGGGAATTTCATCAAGACTAATGGTGTGAAATATATACAGTGGGTGAAGTAAGTATTGAACACATCACCAATTTTCCAAGTAAATATATTTCTAAAGGTGCTATTGACATGAATTTCTCACCAGATGTTGGTAACAACACATCCAATCCAAACAGCCACAGAAATCAAACCACAGATGTCCATAAATTAAGCTATATGTAATAATGAGAAATGACAAAGTGAAAAAGTAGTTAACACATGATGAAAAAAAGCCATAGAAGTCATGATCGTCGCTGAATGTCACACACAGCGATATCGCTGGTGAGCTCGCTGCTGCGTCACAAAACTAGTGACTCAGCACCGATCTCGCTAGCGATATCGCTATGTGAGACGGGGGCTTAAATGAAATGTATCAGTAATTAGAAAGCAGTCCTGCCAGTTAGTGAAAAATAATATCAGCTGGTTCAACTGATGACCTATAAAAAGGTGTCTCATTACCAAAGTGCCACACAAGAAACATCTCAAGATGGGTAAAATCAGTGAGCGGTCTCAAGACCTTTGCAACCTTATTGTTGCAAAACATATTGAGGGCATTGGTTACAGAAGTATTTCTAAGCTACTGAAGGTTCCAGTGAGAAGTGTTGGGGCCATAATCCAGAAGTCGAAAGAACACAATTTCACAATAAATTGACCATGACGAGGTGATCCCACAAGATGTCAGACAGAGAAGTGAAAAGAATTATCAGAAGAGCTGTCCAAGAGCCAAGGACCACCTGTGGAATCAGCAGACATGGAATCAGCACTGCAGGTACAATTGTTTCAAATAAACCTATAATTAATGTACTCAACTTCCAAGGCCTGTATGTACGCTCTCCATGCAAGACTCCATTGCTAAACAAACAGCATGTTCAAGCATGTTTAAACAATATTTAGACAAGCCTGTGAAATACTGGGAGAATATAGTCTGGTCAGATGACACCAAAATTTAACTCTTTGGATGCCATAGAACATACCATGTTTGAAGGCCAAAAGGCACTGCTTATCATCCCAAAAACACCATACCAACAGTAAAGATTGGAGGTGGGCACATCATGGTGTGGGGCTGTTTTTCAGCATATGGCACTGGCAAACTGATTGAAGGAAGGATGAATGTACAGAGACATTCTTGATAAAAAAAAATATGCTGCCATCTAGCAGGATGATGAAGATGAAACAATGGTGGACCTTTCAGCAAGACAATGATCCCAAACACACAGCCAAGTAAACCTTCAATTGGTTTCAGAGAAAGAAAATAAAGCTGCTATAATGGGCCAGCCAATCATAGGACCTGAATCCAACAGAAAATGTATGGAAGGAACTAACGCTCAGAGTTCATAGAAGGAACCCCATTGACCTTCAGGATTTGAAGAGTGTTTGTGTGGAAGAATGGGACAAAATTGCTCACACCTGAGCAATGCATGTGACTAGTTTCTCCATACAGGAGACATCTTGTAGCTGCCATCACAAACAAATGATTTTGTACTAAGTATTAAATAAATTTAAGCAAGCGTGTTCAATACTTTTTCCCTGTGTCATTTCTCATTATTACACATAACTTAATTTATGGCCATCTATGGTGGGATTTCTCTGCCTTTATGGATTGGATGGGTTGTTACCGACATCTGGTGAGAATTTCATATCAATAGCCCCTTTATGGTGTACAATAATAAATTATATTGTGGTACCGTGTTAGCCAGAAAAATCGATGTGAATACTTTTCCGTCCAATTATGACAAGAGCATTCTTAAAGTGATGCCTTTATTGGCTAACCAGAAAATTATATGTTCGCAAGCTTTCAGAGCTCTAGGAGCCTTTGAGCTCTGAAAGCTTGCGAACATATAATTTTCTGGTTAGCCAATAAAGGTATCACTTTAAGAATGCTCTTGTCATAATTGGACGGAAAAGTATTCACAATAGCCCCTTTAGAAATATATTTATTTAGAAAATTGGTGACGTGTTCAATACTTAATTCACCCGGTGTACATATCATATTAATATATATGGGGTCTCCAAATTCAGCCTGCAGGCCCTAAAAAAGGTTGTTTTTGAACAATGCAAAAAAAAAGTAAGATGTTGGAATATGTCACTAACTTGTTCATTTCCTGCCTAGAAGACTTGATGTTGTCCTTAAAAATCACGAAGGTCATACAAAATACAAAATGTAGCAGTTTTGGATTTGGGGTGAAGTGATTTTTGCACCAACTAATTTGAGTAAAACTGAAGTTTTTGTAATGAACATTATATTATTAACCTTTATTTCATGTTTTGGGTTAAAAAAAAAATCAATGAAACTAATTTTTGTCCAAATTTTGGAAATTGTTCATGTGTTCAGTGGGATCTTGATAGAAATATTACTTTTGAAAGGGGTGTGCTCATTTATCATCCTCAGCACTGTATATATATATATATATATATATATATATATATATATATATATATAAATATACAGCTAAGGTAAATAGTTTAGGAAGTGATACACTGAGAATAATTTGATTTGCAGTGCAGTCTGTTCCCGTCAGGTGTCTTCACACATCCTGTAAGATGAAAGGATAAAGTGATGATAAAGTGATGATGACAGGACATTAGCACAAGCTGAGATAATTAATGAACTTGAATAGTAATCAGGTATTCACATAATATATTGCAATGTGCTAACTAGAGCTCAGATCTGATGCTAACACCAGGGGGTTAGATGTACATCCTGCCCGTCCAGCTGTGGAATCAATCAATTGCTACAATATTATAGAGCTACAATTTCCCTGTGATCACTCCATGCCAGCATAGTCCACACACCATGGCATTCAACTCAATTGCTCATTTCACGTCTCATTTTATCATCAGCCAAAAGAACAGCAAGGAAAGTAAATTACTACTTTGCTATTTACTGAGCCGATCGGATTCTTTTATTATAGGTAAATACTTTAAGCTAAATTTCAGAACTAAAAGTCCAAGCATGTCCCGATACCAGATCATAGAATCTAGTAAAATAGTACAATGTAATATTCCCATATTTTTCGAGCACTCATTTAGTACCCGAGCATGCTCAGATAACACCTTATCCAAGCCACATTTGCTCATCACTAATAATAATAGTAAACAAATCACGGTTTCGTTATAATTATAGTATATTCATGTATGTGCAGTATCACAGTGGAATTAAGTTTACACAGATTCAATTTCAGTGGTGATAATAGTATATACACATTGTGACTACGTAGTAATAACACCATGAACATTGTATCACAGCGCTAATAACTGTACATAGATTATAATTTAAGGGTAATAGTATATGCATTGTATCCGAGTAGTACATACATTGCAATCCAATGGTAGGATTATATATCAGAGCTAACAGAATGTGCCTGGTCTCTGAGCAGTAGTACTGGTTACATGATATCACACTGGTAATAATTGTGTAGAGATTAATTATCAGTGGTGATAGTAGTATATACATTATATATCTAACAATAATTCTACATCCATTGCCTCTCTAGGAATAGTAGTAAATAAATTGTATGATGGTAATAACTAATTAGTGTATATATAGTGAACAGAGACAATAACTGTATATGGATTATAAATGAGTGTGACGTCCCCGTAAAAAGCTGGCGGCGAAACGCAAGTCGGGGTGAGGGGACGCCTGGAGCACTCCTATGGTGGCTGTATCCTTGCCTACAGGTAAGATACCTTTCATTGGATAAGAATGAAGTGATTAAACAGAGTCAGCATGGGTTTGTAACTAATAAGTCATGTCAGACTAACTTAATTTCCTTCTATGACAGAATCACTGACTGGGTGGATCAGGGAAATGCTGTAGATATAGTATATATTGACTTCAGCAAAGCATTTGACAAAGTATCTCACACAATCCTTATTGAAAAAATGACTAAGTATGGAATGGACAAGGCAACTATTAGGTGGATTCATAACTGGCTTAGTGAACAGGCCCAAAGAGTGGTCGTAAATGGCTGCACATCCAGTTGGAAGAATGTCTCAAGTGGGGTACCACAGGGCTCTGTCCTGGGCCCTGTATTGTTCAACATCTTTATCAATGATTTAGATGAAGGAATTGAGGGTAAATTGATTAAATTTGCTGATGACACAAAGCTAGGAGGGGTAGCTAATACTAGAGAAGAGAGAGAGAGGATTCAAAATATATTTAAATAAACTAGAGCAGTGGGCAGCAACTAACAGAATGGTTTTTAACAGGGAAAAATGCAAAGTACTACATCTGGGCAATAAAAATGAAAAAAGCATATACAAAATGGGAGGAATAAGGCTAAGTAACAGCACATGTGAAAAAGACGGGTATGCTAATAGATCACAGACTTAACATGAGTCAACAGTGTGATGCAGCAGCAAAAAAGGCAAATGCAATTCTGGGATGTATTAACAGAAGCATACAGTCTAGATCACGTGAAGTCATTATTGCCCTCTACTCCTCTTTGGTCAGACCTCATCTGGAATACTGTGTCCAGTTTTGGGCACCACATTTTAAAAAAGACATCAACAAACTGGAGCAAGTTCAGAGAAGAGCGACCAGAATGGTGACAGGTCTGCAAACCATGTCCTATGAGGAACGGTTGCAGGATTTGGGAATGTTTAGCTTGCAAAAAAGAAGACTGAGAGGAGACTTAATAGCTGTCTACAAATATCTCAAGGGCTGTCACATTGTAGAAGGATCATCTTTATTCTCATTTGCACAAGGAAAGACTAGAAGCAATGGGATGAAACTGAATGGGAGGAGACACAGATTAGATATTAGCAAAAACATTTTGACAGTTAAGGGTATGCCACACTAAACAACATCGCTAACGGGATCGCTAAAAAACGTCACTATTTAGCGATCCCGTTAGCGATGTTGTTGTGTGTGGCATCTGTCAGCGACGAGCTCCCTGCTGAGATCCTGCTGTGATCTCGCTCGTCGCTGACATCGTTCCGGACCCTATTTAGATCGTCGGCGCCCCGCAGGTAAGTATATATCGCTAAGTGTGGCACCTTTTCTTAGCGATTTAGCGGTACTTTTGTACCGCTAAAGTCGTTAAGAAGATCGCTAACCGCGATAGCGTCGTTAACTATATCACTAAGTTAAGCCGCACTTAGCGATATAGAAACAATCCCGCTAGCGATCGCATTAGTATGCGTCTTTATCGCTATCGCTAGCGGGATTGTTTAGTGTGGCAGTACCTTTAGGGTGATCAATGAGTGGAACAGGCTGCCACGAGAGGTGGTGAGTTCTCCTTCAATGGAAGTCTTCAAACAGAGGCTGGACAGACATCTGTCTGGGATGATTTAGAGAATCCTGCTTTGAGCAGGGGGTTGGACCAGATGACCCAGGAGGTCCCTTCCAACTCTACCATTCTATGATTCTATGATCCTTACTCTTGCCAACTTGCACATATGAATGGTTTTGGCCACTACTGGCATCTCCTATTGATATAATTAGCCCTCATTCATTTTTAGCAGAGGGATTTTACAGAATGAATTGCTATTTACCTACCTGATATTTAGCCTAATGAAATGACTGCTTTGTATTCATATACCCTGCAGTTTGCCCCCTAGTGATTGTTATTGTGAAGTGGTACAAAAACATCATTACCATACATTGTGGTGATCTGTCTTAAGGAGGGGCTCACTGCACCTTTATTTTCTCTTTTCAGCTACCGACTTTTTACTTTCTACCCTACACTTTATATGATACCTCTCTGCTTTTCATCAAGATTTTTGTGCTCGGCGTCCCCTAAACGGCATCTTCTGCTTTTTTCACTTATGAGTTTTTAAATATTGTGAATAAAATCCATTATTTTAATTGTCATTTTTGGAACCTCTTCATTTCTCCCATATTTATCTGCATATGAGATTTTACCTTATAGCAGTACCATACACCTTATAGCAGTGATATACACCTTGTAGCAGTGGTATACACCTTATAGCAGTGATATACACCTTATAGCAGTATCTATACCTTATAGCAGTGATTACACCTTATAGCAGTGTATACACCTTATAGCAGTGTTACACCTTATAGCAGTGGTATACACCTTTAGCATGATACACTGTCAGTGTATACACCTTATAGCAGTGGTATACACCTTAGCAGTGTATACACCTTATAGCAGTGATTACACCTTATAGCAGTGTCTACACCTTATAGCAGTGATTACACCTTATAGCAGTGATAACACTTTATAGCAGTGTATTACACCTTATAGCAGTGATATACACCTTATAGCAGTGATATACACCTTATAGCAGTGGTATACACCTTATAGCAGTGATATACACCTTATAGCAGTGATCTACACTTATAGCAGTGATATTACACCTTATAGCAGTGATATACACCTTATAGCAGTGATATACACCTTATAGCAGTGTATACACCTTATAGCAGTGATATACACCTTATAGCAGTGATATACATCTTATAGCAGTGGTATACACTTATAGCAGTGATATACACCTTATAGCAGTGATATACACCTTATAGCAGTGGATTACACCTTATAGCAGTGGTATAACCTTATAGCAGTGGTATACACCTTATAGCAGTGATATACACCTTATAGCAGTGTATACCTTTAGCATTTAAACCTATACAGTGTACCCTTATAGCAGGATAACTTGTACAGTTACACCTTATAGCAGTGATATACACCTTATAGCAGTGATTACACCTTATAGCAGTGTATACACCTTATAGCAGTGATTACACCTTATAGCAGTGATATACACCTTATAGCAGTGGTTAATTACTGTCACACTTATAGCAGTGGTATACACCTTATAGCAGTGGTATACACCTTATAGCAGTGTATACACCTTATAGCAGTGGTATACACCTTATAGCAGTGGTATACACCTTATACAGCAGTGATCTACACCTTATAGCAGTGATATACACCTTATAGCAGTGGTATACACCTTTAGCAGTGGTATACACCTTTATAGCAGTGTACATAGCATGTACACCTTATAGCAGTGTATACACCTTATAGCAGTGGTATACACCTTATAGCATGTGTACATTACACCTTATAGCAGTGTCTACACCTTATAGCAGTGTATACACCTTATAGCAGTGATTACACCTTGTAGCAGTGGTATACACCTTATAGCAGTGGTTACACCTTATAGCAGTGGTTACACCTTATAGCAGTGGTATACACCTTATAGCATAGCTTTAGCAGGTTACCTAAGGTGTAACACCTTTAGATTATACCCTTATCTGATAACTATGATGTTACCTATCATGTAACCTTAGCAGGGTATAACCTTTACATGTATAACTATAGCGTGTTTACATTTGCAGTGATTATTATGAGTGGTAACATTATACAGTGATCTCTTAAGAGGTATCACTTTCTGTATACACTTTACTTCTACCTAACATGTTACCCTTATCAGTGGTATAACTTTTGCTTATAATTTAAGTGATAACCTTTAGCATGGAACCCTTTCATATTCTATGAGATTTACCTTAGCATAATACACTTTAGCAGTGTATACACCTTTAGCAGTGGTATACACCTTATAGCAGTGTTACACCTTTGCAGTATTAACTTATAGCAGTGATTACACCTTTGCAGTGTATACACCTTTAGCAGGGTTACACCTTTAGCGTGGTTACCTATAGCAGTGGTTACACTTTACAGTGGTATACACTTATGCGTGGTTACACCTTTGCAGTGTATACACCTTTAGCAGTTACCCTATAGCAGTGTTACACCTTTAGCAGTGGTATACCTTATAGCAGTGGTATAACTATAGCAGTGTATACACTTAGCAGTGGTTACACCTTATGCAGTGGTATACACCTTGAGCAGTGGTATACACCTTTAGCAGTGTTACACCTTATAGCAGTGTATACACTTATAGCAGTGGTATACACCTTTAGCAGTGGTATACACCTTAAGCAGTGTTACACCTTATAGCAGGTATACCCTTATAGAGTGTTACACCTTTAGAGTGGTATACCTTATAGCAGTGTTACCTTATAGCAGTGATACACTTATAGAGTGTTACACTTATAGCAGTGTTACACCTTGTAGCAGTGTTACACCTTAGCAGTGTTAACCTTATAGCAGTGTTACACCTTATAGCAGTGGTTACACCTTTAGCAGTGTATACACTATAGCGTGTATACACCTTATAGCAGTGATATAACTTAGCAGTGATTACACCTTATAGCAGTGATATACCCTTTAGCAGTGTTACACCTTTAGCAGGGTATACACCTTGTAGCAGTGGTTACCTTTAGCAGTGGTTACCCTTAGCAGTGGTATACACTTTAGCATGTTACCTTTGCAGTGGTATACACCTTTAGCAGTGGTTACACCTTATAGCAGTGTTACACCTTTAGCAGTGGTATACACCTTATAGCAGTGGTATACCTTATAGCAGTGATTACACCTTATAGCAGTGTTACACTATAGCGTGGTATACACTATAGCAGTGTTACATTTAGCAGTGTTACACCTTTAGCGTGATATACACTTATAGCAGGTATACACTTTAGCAGTGTATACACCTTAAGCAGTGATACACCTTTAGCAGTGTTAACCTTATAGCAGTGGTATACACTTATAGCAGTGGTATACACTTATGCAGGGTATACCCTTTAGCAGTGTTACACTTATAGCAGTGGTAAACCTTAGCAGTGATACCTTATAGCAGTGTACACCTTTAGCATGATTAACCTTTGCATGATTACCTATAGCAGTGTTACACTTTAGCAGTGTATACACCTTACAGTGATTCACTCTTATTTAGCAGTGATACACTACATGATACCATGCAGTATACCTTATGCGTATAACCTATGTCAGTGTTACACCTTATAGCAGTGTTACACCTTTAGCAGTGGTATACACCTTATAGCAGTGTATCACCTTATGCAGTGATATACACCTTTAGCAGTGGTTACACCTTATAGCGTGGTTACACTTTATAGCAGTGTATACACCTTATAGCAGTGGATATACATTATAGCAGTATACACCTTTAGCAGTGATTACCCTTATACGTGGTAACCTTAGCAGTGTTACACCTTAGCAGTGGTATATACACCTTTAGCAGTGATATACACATTATAGCAGTGTATACACCTTATAGCAGTGGTATACACCTTATAGCATGTTACACTTACATGTATACGTGGATACACCTTGTAACGGTTAACACTGTATACCTTAACAGTGATTAACCTTATAGCAGTGATCTACACCTTATAGCAGTGATATACACCTTGTAGCAGTGATCTAACCTTATAGCAGTGATATACACCTTATAGCAGTGATTACACCTTATAGCAGTGATATACACCTTATAGCAGTGATATACACCTTTAGCAGTGATCTACACCTTATAGCAGTGATATACACCTTTGCAGTGATCTATACCTTATAGCAGTGATATACACCTTATAGCAGTGGTATACACCTTATAGCAGTGATATACACCTTATAGCAGTGATATACACCTTGTAGCAGTGATCTACACCTTATAGCAGTGATCTACACCTTTAGCAGTGATCTACACCTTATAGCAGTGATATACACCTTGTAGCAGTGATCTATACCTTATAGCAGTGATATACACCTTATAGCAGTGGTATACACCTTATAGCAGTGATATACACCTTATAGCAGTGGTATACACTTATAGCAGTGTATACACCTTATAGCAGTGTATACACCTTATAGCAGTGGTATACACATTATAGCAGTGATATACACCTTATAGCAGTGATATACACCTTATAGCAGTGGTATACACATTATAGCAGTGGTATACACCTTGTAGCAGTGGTATACACCTTATAGCAGTGGTATACACTATTAGCAGTGGTATACACCTTATAGCAGTGGTATACACCATTATAGCAGTGGTATACACTTGTAGCAGTGATATACACCTTATAGCAGTGGTATAACACTTATAGCAGTGGTATACACCTTATAGCAGTGGTATACACATTATAGCAGTGATCTACACCTTATAGCAGTGTATAAACATTATAGCAGTGGTATACACCTTATAGCAGTGGTATACACATTATAGCAGTGGTATACACCTTGTAGCAGTGATATACACTCTATTATAGCAGTGGTATACACCTTATAGCAGTGGTATACACATTATAGCAGTGATCTACACCTTATAGCAGTGGTATACACTTATAGCAGTGGTATACACCTTGTAGCAGTGATATACACCTTATAGCAGTGATATACACCTTATAGCAGTGGTATACACCTTTAGCAGTGATCTACACCTTATAGCAGTGTATACACCTTATAGCAGTGGTATACACCTTGTAGCAGTGATATACACCTTATAGCAGTGGTATACACCTCATATCTCAGTGCTGCTATCACACACACAGTTCTTGCAGACACAGTGTGCCCCCTGGATGTTGGGTGTCTGCCCAGCATGGGGCAGGGGCGCAGTTATGGCTCTTGTCTGCAGCCTGAGAGTTGATTAGCAGTCTATGATTGGACCCCCATGGAGTGCACGGACGAGACCCCGGAGGATGCCGGCGCTGGGCGTAGATCCCTTACTCCTCCAATGGGCAGGAGGCAGGGACAGGGCAGGAAGTGTGAAGACGCCTCCACTGCGCCGCCCACTGCCCATAGAAGCCTATGGCGGGCGGCTGTCACCGTGCGGGACCCTCGCGGCCGGCCCAGGACATTTAAACCCCGTCCAGCTGACGGGAGGACAGAGCCGTGTGTGGATTTACTCGTCACCCAGAGGACAGTGCCGGAGCGGGGCGCAGAGAGGAGCCCGAGCATGCAGTACCAGCAGCACCCCGGGGCCCCCGGCCTGGCCCTCAGCGCGCCCCTGTACCCCACCCCGCTGCCAGCCGTGCACCCCACACCCTTCTACATCGATGACATCCTCGGAAGGAATGCCGCCTCTCCCGGGACCGCAGCTCTGCCCACCCCGAACCTGCCATCCCCCAACTCCTCATTCACCAGCCTGGTGACCACATACCGGACCCCGGTGTACGAGCCCACCCCGATCCACCCGGCCTTCACCCACCCTGCGGCCCTGGCAGCGTCTTATGGGGCTGGCGCCTTCCAGAGTCCTCTGTACTCCTTCTCCAGACCGATGAGTGAATACACCCATGCCCTCATCAGGCACGACCCTCTGGGTAAGTTGGGTTGGGGGTCCCAGCTGAGAACTTCGTTATAAAGTTTATGTAGTAAGCGAGATGCTCATGCTCTTGTCCTCTGTTATCAGCCAGACAAGGTAGCAGGTTCTCCACCCGCCTCTGTGGACAGTTCCTTTATTTCTTAATTAAATGTACGCGATGGGGTAAAAAATCATTTTTGCAATTGGGTTACATTAAAAAATGGACTGTTTGCCTCCTGTGTATTATAGCTGCTGCAGGAGGAGGTCGTGGCTTTGGCCGCATTATTTTTTTATTATTATTAACGCTTCAAAAGTTTTATGAAAACCGATTGCAAAAATGATTTTTTTAATTGCATGCATTTAAGAAAGAAAAAAAAATCTACCCCTTTAAGGGAAGAAGAAGCTCGGAAGATGATAATTTTAATTTCACTGATAAAAATGAAATGAAACGTGTGTTTGTGTATATATATATATATATATATATATATATATATATATATATGTATGTGTGTATATATATGTATATATATCTGTGTGTGTATATATATGTATATATATCTGTGTGTGTATATATATGTATATATATATATATATTATATGTGTGTGTGTGTATATATATATATATATGTGTGTGTGTGTGTATATATATATATATATGTGTGTGTGTTATATATATGTATGTGTGTATATATATGTATGTGTGTGTGTGTATATATATATGTATGTGTGTATATATATGTATATATATCTGTGTGTGTTGTATATATATGTTATATATATATGTGTGTGTGTGTATATATATATATATATTGTGTGTGTGTATATATATATTATTGTGTATATATATGTATGTGTGTGTGTTATATAATAATGTGTATAATATGTATATATAATCTTGTGTTATATATATTATATATATATTGTGTTGTGTATATATATTATATTATATATGTGTGTGTGTGTATATTATTATATATACATATGTATATATGTATATATATATAAACACACACACACATATACATATATAATACTACTTATATATATTTATATATATATGATATATATATAATATACACACATATATAATGTATATTTATTATGTGTGTGTGTGTATATAGTGTATTTATGTCATGTTTGTGTGTTGTATATATTAAACACATATATATATTATGTACTTGTTATATGTTTATTATATTAATGAGTGTATATATATATATATGTGTGTGTATGTGTATGTGCATGGTTGTATATATAGTGTTGTATATATTATAAGTATGTTTGTATATATGTTATTAATGGTGTATATATATGTGTGTGTGTTTAAGTGTATGTGTGTGTATATATATATACATACACATGCACACATATATATATACACACACATGCACATATATATATATACATACACACACAGACACATATATATATTACACTCCACACACACACCTATATCTCTGAGCAGCACTGGTCTCTGCCCCTCTTCGCAGGCTGTGAGCTGGTGGTCTGTGTAGGACCCTGTGACATAATGCTGCTGACACTACTCTTCCTCCTTACTTCTCCTCTAGAGCTGTGGGAGGTTGTTGTGTTTTTTTCTTCTTCTTAAATTCTGCAATCAGAAAGAATCGAAATCTTTTTTTTTTTCGGCTGATTTGATTTCCGATTCTGTGTAACCGCAGCTTCTCTGGAATCAGCGGAGAAAACTGCTGAAAACACGACACCAGTGTGACCTTCCAGCCGATCCGCCATACACCCCACGATGGCTGCGGGTCACAGGCACGTTCTGGGACAAGACTTTATGGTGTTTGATTCACTGTTTATTGGTGATGAAGCGGAGCAGATGAAGATCCATAGAATACAAATCATCTAAATGGGGGAACATTATTCTCATTATTTCATCATTTATGTCAATGTTTCCTCTTTTCCGCCCTTAAGGTCTCGAAAATGTAATGTGATAGACTGGGGTATGATATTATCATTATTTTACACATAGTGAGGATTTTATAGAAGGATCAAGATTGATTGTTATTTATTATCTTTATGTAAATGCCGATCTCTTCCAATCTAATGAGCTGCATTCATGTGGCTGCATTCTACTATCTATTATCTATATATCTTATCTATGTATCTATTATCTATATCTATCTATATCTATCTATCTATCTATCATCTATCAATCAATCTATCTATCTATCTATCTATCTATCTATCTATCTATCTATCATCATCAATCTATCTATCTATCTATCTATCTATCATCTATCAATCTATCTATCTATCTATCTATCTATCTATCTATCTATCTAATCTATCTATCTATCTATCATCTATCTATCTATCTATCTATCATCTATCATCTATCATATCTATCTATCTATCTATCTATCATATCTATCAATCTATCTATCTATCTATCAATCATTTATCTATCTATTATTTATCTATTCTCTATCTATCTATCTATCATATCTATCTATTCTATCTATCTTATCTATCTATCTATCTATCTATCTATCTATCTATCATTTTCTATCTATCTATCTATCTATCTATCGGTATCTATCTATCATTTATCTATTTATCTATCTATCATCTATTATCTATCTTATCTATCTATCATTTATCTATCTATATATTTATCTGTCTATCTACCGGTATCTATTATCTATCTTATCTATCATTTATCTATCTAAATATTTATCTATTATCTATCTATGTATATCTGTCTATCTAGGGAAAAAAAGAAAACTGATATACCTTGGGTATGGAATAATTATTTTTCAAAGTTTTATTGAATTATATGCTACCTCCACTTTTACTACTTTATCCATCTATTTATTAAAAAAATAATAAAGATAGGCAGCACTCCAAGAATATACACAGAAAAAATATATATTTATTTAGCTAATTAAAATTCACTTTTTTTATTTGTACATTTTTGGAGTGCTACCTATCTTTATTTTTTCTCATATAATGTAACAATAGAATTCTTATTTGGGAGGCCTTGAACTCTTCATTTTTTGTTGTTGTGCCACTACCATTTATGTGTTTCTATCTATCTATCAAAAAATAATAAAGAGGCAGTATTCCAAAAATATATAAAGAAAAAAAATGGATTTTAATGAGCCCATGTGGATAATTAAAGTTCACGTTTTTTTTCTTTGCATATTTTTGGAGTGCTACCTTTCTTATTTTTTCACATATTGTAACAATTGGATTCTTGTGTAGGAGGCCTTGCACTCTTCATTATTTATTTTCTTTGTGCTGGTTCATTATCATTAATCTAATCTATCTTTCTATGTTTTCTAGCTATTTATCTTTTACCCTTCTGTCATTAATTCTATGTATCTTTATTTTGTCCATTGGTCTGTCTGTACATCAATTTATCTCTCAATGTGTCAGTTTGTATATTATATCAAAATGTATATTATTTATCTAGGAAAAAGAAAAATTGAATAACTTAATAACTTGGCCACTGAATAATTATTTTTCGAAGTTTTATTGAAATATGTGCTGTCTCTATTTTTGGCACTTCTATCTTTTTGCTATCTATCTATCTATCTATCTATCTATCTATCTATCTATCTATCTATCTATCTATCTATCTATCTATCATCTATCTATCTATCTGTCTATGTATGTATGTATGTATGTATCTATCTATCTATATTATCTATCTATCTATCTATCTATCTATCTATCTATCTATCTACCTATCTATCTACCTATCTACCTATCTATCTATCTATCTAATATCTATCAATCTATCTGTCTAATATCTATCTGTCTATGTATCTATCTATCTATCTATCTATCTATCTATCTATCTATCTATCTAATATCTATCAATCTAGCTTCTCTATCTATCTATCTATCTATCTATCTATCTATCTAATATATATCTGTCTATCTATCTGTCTATTATCTATTTCTCTATCTATCTTTTATTTATCTAGCTATCTAATATCTAGGCACATATAAGAATTTAATTCTGCTCTACCATATTCCAGCACTATGTATAATTGTGGTCTCTGTCCCCCTGTGCAATTTACCAGATCTGACAATATCCGTGGTTGGTGATAATTCGTTTGCAATGCAATAATGAAGTCGGACATTTTAGATAAAATCGCCTGCACGATTTTCTTACGACTTGTCCTTATCGTGACATTATTTTTGCATGTGGCCTGATCTCCTGATAGATGGCTTCCAATCACAGCCAGGGCATTGACCGCATTGTGTTTCCATTGATGATCGGATACTGACGTGGGAGGAGGATGATGATGGTGTGTGACTATGAGCCTGGAGCGGGGGTCTGGGGTGGTCGCGGGGTCTGGGGTGGTCGCAGGCTGCCCCTTCCCTCCATACAGGAAGCCTTGCGCTCTTGATAGCAGTAAATCTGGCCCCAGAGCTGTTTCGGGCTTTCCTGCTCCTCTTCCTCGGAATTGTGCGCGCTGTTGATTATTTTATCGACATCCTCAATACAGACACATTCAGGAAACACTCGGCCTCTGATAACCAGGATCCGTTTTTCTGATATTGTTCATTTCCTCTGTGTGGGATGAGACTCTGCAGGGGCGAAAAGAACCACCGGCTTCCTATTTTTCTAAGGGCTGTTATTTTGCAGAGCACTAAGTGACGCAAGCAGAGCATTGCACCACAGAGCTGGTGCCACAGAGGGCAGACTGCAGAGCATTGCACCACAGAGCTGGTGCCACAGAGGGCAGACTGCAGAGCATGCCCACAGA
The DNA here is from genome assembly GCA_033576555.1 of Oophaga sylvatica. Lineage (NCBI taxonomy): Eukaryota > Metazoa > Chordata > Amphibia > Anura > Dendrobatidae > Oophaga > Oophaga sylvatica. The sequence goes on from JARQOD010000003.1 coordinate 562,717,598, forward strand.
GTGGTGCCACAGAGGCAGACTGCAGAGCATTGCACCACAGAGCTGGTGCCACAGAGGGCAGACTGCAGAGCATTGCACCACAGAGCTGGTGCCACAGAGGTCAGACTGCAGAGCATTGCACCACAGAGCTGGTGCCACAGAGGGCAGACTGCAGAGCATTGCACCACAGAGCTGGTGCCATAGAGGGCAGACTGCAGAGCATTGGACTACAGAGCTGGTGCCACAGAGGTCAGACTGCAGAGCATTGCACCACAGAGCTGGTGCCACAGAGGGCAGACTGCAGAGCATTTCACCACAGAGCTGGTGCCATAGAGGGCAGACTGCAGAGCATTGCACCACAGAGCTGGTGCCATAGAGGGCAGACTGCAGAGCATTGCACCACAGAGCTGGTGCCATAGAGGGCAGACTGCAGAGCATTGCACCACAGAGCTGGTGCCACAGAGGGCAGACTGCAGAGCATTGCACTACAGAGCTGGTGCCATAGAGGGCAGACTGCAGAGCATTGCACCACAGAGCTGGTGCCATAGAGGGCAGACTACAGAGCATTGCACCACAGAGCTGGTGCCATAGAGGGCAAACTGCAGAGCATTGCACCACAGAGTTGGTGCCACAGAGGGCAGACTGCAGAGCATTGCACCACAGAGCTGGTGCCATAGAGGGCAGACTGCAGACCATTGCACCACAGAGCTGGTGCCATAGAGGGCAGACTGCAGAGCATTGCACCACAGAGCTGGTGCCATAGAGGGCAGACTGCAGAGCATTGCACCACAGAGCTGGTGCCACAGAGGGCAGACTGCAGAGCATTGCACCACAGAGCTGGTGCCACAGAGGGCAGACTGCAGAGCATTGCACTACAGAGCTGGTGCCATAGAGGGCAGACTGCAGACCATGGCACCACAGAGCTGGTGCCACAGAGGGCAGACTGCAGAGCATTGCACCACAGAGCTGGTGCCATAGAGGGCAGACTGCAGAGCATTGCACCACAGAGCTGGTGCCATAGAAGGCAGACTGCAGAGCATTACACCACAGAACTGGTGCCAGACAGGGCAGACTGCAGAGCATTGCACCACAAGACTGAGCAGAGGCACAGAGTGCAGACAAGGGGTATCCAATAAACATAGGCACATAGTGCAGGTAGGGGTATCCTATAAACATAGGCACATAGTGCAGGTAGGGGTATCCTATAAACATAGGCACATAGTGCAGGTAGGGGTATCCTATAAACATAGGCACATAGTGCAGGTAGGGGTATCCTATAAACATAGGCACATAGTGCAGGTAGGGTTCATAACATAGGCACATAGTGCAGTAGGTATCCTATAAACATAGGCACATAGTGCAGGTAGGGGTATCCTATAAACATAGGCACATAGTGCAGGTAAAAGTTATCCTACAGAATAAAGTATAGCATCACAATAGTAAACAAGCAGGAATGATCCTACAGACTGAGCAATGCATGCCAATACTACACCAGAGTAACAAAGGGCAGGTTCGGGATATCCTATAGAAATAATATAGCATTACACTGCTGAAAAGAGGCACATAGAGCAGCTCAGAGTCATCCTATGGACAGCACACGGCTCCACATAGTGCACACAGTGACCATATTACATGTAGGTGTGAATGATGATGAGATTGTGGTTTATTATGATGAATGTGATCTCACTATTTCATCGCTGTTCTCATCATTCCATTCTCTTATGTGAAGAAACATCAGTTACTGTAGATCTCAGCAGATGAAGAGGAAGACTGACACATAGACAGGGCCAGAGAGGAAACAGCCACGGAAGTGTGGACACACATGACAATAACTGACCCTCAGCCACTGCACACAGGAGGCCAGGGCTGTCCCTGCAGGTGCCAGACACAGGACAAGGCGCAGGCTGAAGCCGCAGCTGCTGGGAAACCGCCATAGTGTGCATGGGAGAAAGCCACAATAATCCAACAATATTATACAGAATCCCATGATTACTAAGTAATAACACAAGTGTCACAAAGTATCAGCAATGGTATAATCTATCTTCACATAAGTGTATCTCTCAATGTGTATTATATCAAAATTTATATTATTTATTAATTTATCTAGGAAAAAGAAAAATGTTATACCTTGGGTATGGAATAATTATTTTTAAAGTTTTATTGAAGGATGTGCTGTCTTCATTCTTGCTACTATCTATCTATCTATCTACTCTACATCTATCTATCTATCTATCTATCTATCTATCTATCTATCTATCTTCATTATCTATCTATCTATCTATCTATCTATCTATCTATCTATCTATCTATCTACTATCTATTATCTATCTATTCTATCTATCTATTATCTATCTATCTTATCCTATTTCTCTCATTATCTATCTATCTATCTATCTATCTATTATCTATCTATCTATCTATCTATCTATCTATCTATTATCCTATATCTCTCATTATCTATCTATTACCCTATATCTCATTATCTATTACTATCCTATATCTTCATTATCTATCTATCTATCTATCTATTATCTATCTATCTATCATCTATCTATCTATCTATTATCACTATCTATCTATCTATCTATTATCTATCTATCTATCTATCTATCTATCTATCTATTATCTATCTCCATTATCTATTATCTATCTATCTATCTATCTATCTATCTATCTATCTATCTATTATCTATCTATCTATCTATTATCTATCTATCTATCTATCTATCTATCTATCTATTATCATATCTCTCTCATTATCTATTATCTATCTATCATCATCTATCTATTATCTATCTATCTATCTATCTATCTATCTATTATCTATCTATCTATCTATTATCTATCTATCTATTATCTATCTGTTTCATATCTATCTATTATCTATCTAGCTATCTATTATCTATATATCTATCTATCTATCTATTATCTATCTATCTATCTATCTATCTATTATCTATCTATCTATTATCATATCTCTCTCATTATCTATTATCTATCTATCTATCTATCTATCTATTATCTATCTATCTATTATCTATCTGTTTCATATCTATCTATTATCTATCTAGCTATCTATTATCTATTTATCTATCTATCTGTCTATCCCATATCTATCTATTATCTATCTATCTGTATGTCTATCTATTATCTGTCTATCTATTATCTATCTATCTATTATCCTATATCTCTCATTATCTATCTATCTATTATTCTATATCTCTCATTATCTATCTATCTATCTATTATCTATCTATCTATCTATCTATCTATCTATCTATCTATCTATTTCCTATCTCTCTCATTATCTATTATCTATCTATCTATGTATTATCTATCTATCTATTATCTATCTGTTTCATATCTATTTATTATCTATCTATCTATTATCTATTATCTATCTATTATCTATCTATCTGTATGTCTATCTATCTATTATCTGTCTATCTATCTATTATCCTATATCTCTCATTATCTATCTATCTATTATTCTATATCTCTCATTATCTCTCTCTCTCTCTCTCTCTCTCTCTCTCTCTCTCTCTCTCTCTCTCTCTCTCTCTCTATCTATCTATCTATTATCCTATCTCTCTCATTATCTATTATTTATCTATCTATTTATTATCTATCTATCTATCTATCTATCTATCTATCTATCTATCTATCTATCTATCTATCTATCTATCTATTATCATTACTGTATCTCTCTCATTATCTATCTATCTATCTATCTATCTATCTATCTATCTATCTATCTATCTATCTATCTATCTATCTATCTATCTATCTATCTATCTATCTATTATCCTACTGTATCTCTCTCATTATCTATCTATCTATATCTCATTCATCTAATCTATCTATTCTATTATCTATCTATCTAGAATCTTATTATTACATTGCAGCCTCAGGACATTAACTCCATAAGATCTAACAGATCCCATGCATTTTGCAGGGAAGCCTCTGCTCTGGAGCCCCTTCATGCAGCGACCACTTCACAAAAGGAAAGGGGGACAAGTGCGGTTCTCAAACGATCAGACAATTGAGCTGGAGAAAAAGTTTGAGACACAGAAATATTTGTCTCCCCCAGAAAGGAAAAGGTTAGCCAAAATGCTGCAGCTCAGTGAGAGGCAGGTGAGTCTCCCGGTCACATGTAAATACCTGGACCCTATACATTGTCCTAATACTAAGACGTGACACACATTGGTATAAATGATAATAAATGATAGGAGGGTGATAAGAAAACACATTATAAATATACACTATTGCTTAACATTCATGGTTTGACTGTTGTCTATGAATAGTTATAAAAAAATGCGTAATTCATGTGTTATCTGCAGTTATTATCATCAGATAAATGTAATTATTAATATACACATATATATTTGTTTATTATCCTCATTATCACATGAAAATAATTAGACATTATATGATCTATTATAAAAATTACAATTTTAAATTACAATTGTAAAAAAAATTGTGATCTAAATAATAATTATGATATACTATTAAGGCTACTGCTACTCATAACATAATAATAATAATAATAATAATAATAATAATATTGTACTATGAAATAACTATATATAATAACTATGATATACTATTAAGGCTTCTTGCTACTATTAACTAAATAATAAAAATGATTATGATGATTATTATTATACTCTGAAATAACAAGTATAAATAACTGATTTAATGCTACAACTACTAATATTAACTATGAAATCTATATCTTACTACTATAAAGAAATAAATATCATACTGTATGACCATTTTTTAGTAATAATATTACTATGAAATAATTGAAATAAGATAAAAATATTAGTAATATATTAGTAATAGTGCTACTACTTCAAATTAACTATGATAATACATCAAAGCAATGATAGAATTTCCTACTATTAACACTACTAATTATTACTGATACTCTCCTACTATTACTACTGCTAATTCTAGCCATCATGAGATTGTTACATGTATGCTACTATAATGAAATAGCTGCTATAATATAATATTACTACAACTGTGAAATAGTGATACTGAATTATTACATAATACTTCCACTTTCTCTACTAAACCAAGTAACTATGAAATAATAATTTGAATATAATATTGCTATTAATATCCATTACAATTATTACCTATGAAATATAACTTAGAAATAGTATTTATTAAAATTATAGATAATTTATTTATAGATATACATTGATTTATTTTGTGGTGAGCAACAAAATGCAACTTTATTTTTCTTTGAAGGTCAAAACTTGGTTTCAGAACAGAAGAGCCAAATGGAGGCGTCTGAAGCAGGTAAATAATACGGTTTCTATGCAGAGAGTCATTTTAATTCAGTTATCTTCTAATGTGATCATCAGCCATTTAGCAGTTGTGTGCCCAAGTCATTTGTGTGGATGTGTAAACTCTTCAGGTTGATTAGTAAGGTAAATAGCTGTCCTGCTGGAGATACAGGGGGCACTCAGGCAATCATAATGTTAAAAGCCTAATTAGGAGCAGAGAGATAGCCCAGTCTATGATGCCCCTATAAGAGCTATTACACCAGCCACTAATTATTATGTAAACCCTCCTGCCAGTCATCCTATTACCGCTCTGCACAGATTATCCCTGGCAATTACTGGGCTGCAATGAAACACTATTGTGACTGGCAACACTGAATATAAATTGTATATAGACCTGCCCAGACCTTGAGAAATAAACTAGTGGGTAAGGAACTAGAAGTCCCAGCATGTCCTAGTGACTACACTTTTGGTTATGATAAAAAAAAAATCTATTCTTTCTTTCTTTCTTCTTTCTTTCTGTCTGTCTGTCTGTCTTTCTTTCTCGTCTCTTCTTTCTTTCTTGTCTCTTCTTTTCTCTGTACCTTCCTTCTACCATCTATCTATCTATCTATCTATCTATCTATCTATCTATCTATCTATCTATCTATCTATTTTTAGAAAAAATGGAGCAGCATAGTAGTATAGGTTTGGGTGCAAATCCCCCTCAGCAAAGATCCAATACTTGCCAACTTCAATACTCCAAAAACAGGCAGCACTCCATAGAATAGTAGTAATTGTGGATATTTATTAAACCCACATCTCTGGGCAACGTTTCGGCTCAACTGAGCCTTCCTCCAGCAATGTCAAAAACACAAGTGTGGGTATTTATAGACAAATTGCATAACAAGCCCTTTATCATATTTACAAATCTCATACAAATGCCATAAGCCAAAACCATATTTCATTATCAAGGATACATATGGGTCATGTTCAGCTTGAATCCATCTCTCATATTATGTCCAATAGTAATACATCATCATCATATTTTTACATGTTTAGACAATTAGTACTATAGGTACTATCAGATACAGCTGTGATTATCATATGGATTTTATAACGCTGTTAATTACTCACTGACAGGACCGAGCGATGCACCACATGGAGGACGCCATGAACGCTATTCCAGGGCGTCCCTAGACACATCTGCGCATGTCCGGACAATACAATCACATGATCGTTTGTTTGTGACCAATCCTGGTCTAAGTATGGCATTTAGTCCTGTGCGCATGCGCACTTGATCTCTGTCCATAGCGTTCGTCCATCTTGGCTGTGGCAAGCCAGACAACTGCGTTTTGTCCATAAAAAACTTACAGGACATCTCAAAACTTCTTGAATAGGTAGCGATCCATTTAGAGGCCATTGTATCATATCTAATAGACCTTAAGATTCCCAAATAAAATAATTTGCATATGTTCACTAATATATTATGGGACCAAGGTCTTTACTCATACGGGGTTAAAAAGCCATATGGGATTTTAAAGCTTTATGCCACCCCGGTACATAGGACAATTCCCTTGTGGGGGTAACTTCCCATTACCGGTGATCAAAAGGGGAAGTATTCTGTACCTGTGGCACAGATCCCTCAACCCTCATGTCACTCAGGTGCAATTACTTATTCCCTGGCTATTAGCTCCCCTGGATAAACATTACAGAACGCAACCAGTTTCATTCTATATATTTATTTAGATAATTAATGGACAGAAGATCACTATCATTTCTTAGGTCTAAAAGATGCACAGAAAAAATTCACAAAAAAAAATTTAAATGTGATTTTCATGAAATGGAAAACAGATGTAATAGTGAGTGGTTTCCTCCATCATGCATCGCTCTTTCCCAGAGTGATTTTCTCTTTACATTTTCCTCACTAGAAAATAAATCAAAGGCAATGATGAGTGAAAAATATATTACACTATCTATAACTCCATAAATGAAATGATAAGATGAAAGGATATAGGGTGTACACATTAATCTTAAAGTATAGAATTCATTTTGAAGTCCACATTCATACCTAATGGTTTTAATGTGTCTAATTCATATATCCATTTGAGCTCTTTCTTTTTAAGGAGATTAATCCTATCACCTCCTCTCCTCTGTAATGGCACATTGTCTATCAGTCTGAATCTTAATTGCTTATCCGTATGTTTCAACTCAGTAAAATGTTTGGATACTGGTAAATCTAATCTCTTTTTACGTATGGTATACTTATGTTGACTAAATCTAGTTTTAAAGTCACAAGTAGTTTCTCCTACATACCACAATTTGCAAGGGCATTCTAAGAGGTATATAACAAAGTCTGAGTCACATGTCAGGAAACTGTTAATTTTATAGATTTTATTCGTAGTGGGGTGTACAAATTGTGTCCCCTTATTCATCTGATTGCAATTAATACAGTTTAAACAAGGATAACATCCCTTTCTAGTTGAACCTGTCAGTGACAACTGTATGTTTCTCCTAATAGGTCCGATATCGGATCTAATCAGATAATCACGGATATTCCTACCTCTCTTGTATGAGAGAAGGGGGGGGAGATTTGAAAGCTTCTATAGTTGGAAGACAATTAGTTAACATACTCCAATGTTTTCTAATAATTCTGGATATATTAGTACTTTCTTCAGTGAATCTGGAAACAAATGGGACCCTGACCAGTTCCTTCGTAGGGGTTTTTTATACTTAACAATTCAAATCTATTCTTATCAAGGACCTTATCTCTGGTCTTCTTCAATAAATTATTTGGATATCCCCTCTTTAGGAATTTCTTGACCATCAGGTCCATAGTCCGATCAACATCCTCTATATTACTAACAATTCGTTAACTCTCAACAATTGACTCAGTGGTATTGAGTTCACCATATTTCTTGGATGCTGACTACTATAGAGTAAAAGATTATTCTTGTTTGTTTTCTTTACAAATAAGGTTGTAGTAAGTTTGCCTCCTTTTAGTTTGATTAAAACATCCAAGAATTGAATTTCTTCAAAGGAGAAATTAATGGTGAATTTAATTGTTTCATCTATTTCATTTAGAAAATCATGAAAGTTTTTTAATTCCAGTTGGGTACCTGTCCAAAGGAGGAAGACGTCGTCTATGTATCTCCACCACCCCAGCACATGCTTGAAGTGGTGGGACACATAGACAAACTCCTCCTCCAGGACCCCATCACTAAATTTGCATAAGCAGGGGCCATATTTGCCCCCATTGCGGTACCCCTGCGTTGTAAATAATATTCATCACCAAACAGGAAATAGTTTTTCCTCAGAATTAAATCCAATATTTTCAAAATAAATTCTTTGCCTTCTGGTGAAACACTCTCTTCTTTATTTAACATTTTTAGAACCGCAGCTATACCCCTATCATGATCAATTGATGTATAGAGGGAGACTACATCAAAAGATGCAAGTATTATATCTCCCTCAAGTTGTACCTCTTCCAATTTATTCAGAAAGTCAGTCGTATCCAGTATAAAGGATTTCATTTTTTTCGCTATGGGATTAAGTATTCTATCTAGAAATGTGCCCAACCTACTAGAAACTGAATCCACTCCAGACACTATTGGTCGTCCGGGTGGGTCTATAAGTGATTTGTGTACTTTAGGTATAATATATAGTACTGGTGTCCTTGGATTTTAAATTAACAGATACTCAAATAGTGATTTATCAATAATTTCAAGGCCTAATGCCTCTTCTAAACAGTTTTTAATTTCCTTTATTATTTTAAATTTCGATCCCCCACCAGTTTTGTATAAACCATTTCATCATTTATTTGAGAAAACACCTCCTTGAGATATTTGTCCTTGTCCATGACGACGACCGCACCCCCCTTATCAGCGGGTTTTATTATAATGTCGTCGTCATGGACTAGTTCTAGTAGTGCCGCAAATTCTGATTTAGTGATATTAGGATGTCTGAAGCTCTTATTTATATTACTTTTTTTCAGAATTTCTACATCCATCTTAACCGCTTGAATAAATGCATCTATAACAGTAGGGTTATTAGTTGGCATAAAATTACTTTTCTTCTTAATGTTCACATCTTTTAAATTAAATTCACTAACTCTATCTTCTTTAGAGAGTGTGATACTAGAAGACCATTCCTTAATTTTAACCAACCTGAAAAATTTCTCTCAATTCTATTTGCAAATCAAACCAGTTTACATGACTACAAGGAGTAAAACTCAGGCCCTTACTTAGGACTGCTATCTGGTTGTCAGTAAGTACCTTACTGGAAATGTTGATAACCAGTTCTAGTCCTTCCTTTTCATTGCAGCTTGCCTCTGAGGTTGAGAGCGGTTATTTTCTCCTTTGCCTTTTTTGTTCTCGGTGGTGGTGCTTCCCACCTCTCCTTTTGTTTTTGTATCTATATCTGTAGGAAAAATTTTTGTTAGTAACAATTGTACCATTATCTCCCATTATTCCAATCATCTCCACACCACCTTTCTTCCTCCAAGTTGACTTAAATAAGTCCCTCTGCCAATTATAGACATGACCCGTTTCATAGTCCTCCATATCTCTACACCATTTTCTCCTCTTCGTTTCTTCCAGTTCCATTTTTTGTTTTTCAACATCTTTATCTACTTTTTCTTTAAACAGGTTCCAATCTTCACTCTTTAGCACCTCTTGAATTTTCTGCTCCAATGAAGTAATATTATCTTGTAACTTTTTGATATCTTGCTGCAGATATTCTATATTTAACAAAATAACATCCATAGCATATTTATCGGATATCATGGTAAATTGTGTGCAAAATGAAGGGTTCCCTGAAAATAAATTGGGGCGGATATTCGATCTCAATCCTCTCGGTATTTTTTTCTCCTTATAATATTGTCCCAAAGTGGCAAGGTGCAATTGCAAACTCATAAGACGTTTATTTTCGTTTTCATACTTGCGTTTCATTTCTATAGTAGATGGTGTTTTCAGGAATGTAGCATCCCCTTCCATACCTCCAAGTATCCTCTCCTCATCCTCCATAGTGTAGTTAAAGACTCCCGGCTCCATGGCCACCTGGTCAATGGTCCGTGGAATTGTGTTACAAAAAAGGATATAGTTACCGCAACACAAAAGAAATGATAGAAAAAACAGCAACATGTCCATGCAATTAATCTCCTGGATATTAAATATTTTTAGAAAAAATGGAGCAGCATAGTAGTATAGGTTTGGGTGCAAATCCCCCTCAGCAAAGATCCAATACTTGCCAACTTCAATACTCCAAAAACAGGGAGCACTCCATAGAATAGTAGTAATTGTGGATATTTATTAAACCCACATCTCTGGGCAACGTTTCGGCTCAACTGAGCCTTCCTCCAGCAATGTCAAAAACACAAGTGTGGGTATTTATAGACAAATTGCATAACAAGCCCTTTATCATATTTATAGATAGTGTAATATATTTTTCACTCATCATTGCCTTTGATTTATTTTCTAGTGAGGAAAATGTAAAGAGAAAATCACTCTGGGAAAGAGCGATGCATGATGGAGGAAACCACTCACTATTACATCTGTTTTCCATTTCATGAAAATCACATTTAAATTTTTTTTTGTGAATTTTTTCTGTGCATCTTTTAGTCCTAAGAAATTGATAGTGATCTTCTGTCCATTAATTATCTAAATAAATATATAGAATGAAACTGGTTGCGTTCTGTAATGTTTATCCAGGGGAGCTAATAGCCAGGGAATAAGTAATTGCACCTGAGTGACATGAGGGTTGAGGGATCTGTGCCACAGGTACAGAATACTTCCCCTTTTGATCACCGGTAATGGGAAGTTACCCCCACAAGGGAATTGTCCTATGTACCGGGGTGGCATAAAGCTTTAAAATCCCATATGGCTTTTTAACCCCGTATGAGTAAAGACCTTGGTCCCATAATATATTAGTGAACATATGCAAATTATTTTATTTGGGAATCTTAAGGTCTATTAGATATGATACAATGGCCTCTAAATGGATCGCTACCTATTCAAGAAGTTTTGAGATGTCCTGTAAGTTTTTTATGGACAAAACGCAGTTGTCTGGCTTGCCACAGCCAAGATGGAGAACGCTATGGACAGAGATCAAGTGCGCATGCGCACAGGACTAAATGCCACACTTAGACCAGGATTGGTCACAAACAAACGATCATGTGATTGTATTGTCCGGACATGCGCAGATGTGTCTAGGGACGCCCTGGAATAGCGTTCATGGCGTCCTCCATGTGGTGCATCGCTCGGTCCTGTCAGTGAGTAATTAACAGCGTTATAAAATCCATATGATAATCACAGCTGTATCTGATAGTACCTATAGTACTAATTGTCTAAACATGTAAAAATATGATGATGATGTATTACTATTGGACATAATATGAGAGATGGATTCAAGCTGAACATGACCCATATGTATCCTTATAATGAAATATGGTTTTGGCTTATGGCATTTGTATGAGATTTGTAAATATGATAAAGGGCTTGTTATGCAATTTGTCTATAAATACCCACACTTGTGTTTTTGACATTGCTGGAGGAAGGCTCAGTTGAGCCGAAACGTTGCCCAGAGATGTGGGTTTAATAAATATCCACAATTACTACTATTCTATGGAGTGCTGCCTGTTTTTGGAGTATATCTATCTATTCAAAGCACACTCCACAGTTCAGTGAAAACCATGTTTACTTAGACCCCAATAGCAAGTTCGTCCAAGCCTTTCTCAGCCTTTTTAGATATAATATTTTCATCTCTCACTTCTTATTTCTCTCTCTAAGGTATGCCACACTAACAATCCCAGCGTACATACGACGAACTAATCATCGCTACTGGATTTTCTATATCGCTTAAGGACCCACACAATAATCCCTAGCGACACGAAACGACGATACTAATGCGATCGCTACGGATGTCATATCGCAGTGGGCACTAGCGATATTTGCGATCTTCTAACGACTTGCGTCAAAAGTACGCTAAATCGCTAAGAAGTGCCAATAGATATATACTTCAGCGAGCGCCGACGGAAATGGTCCGACATTCCACGACGAGCGTGATCACGCAGATCGTCGTCGATCCGCACTGAACAACATCGTAGTCGCTAATAGTGACGTTTTTAGCGTCCCTTGCGATTTTCAGTGCTACCTTTACTCTTTTTCTTGTTTCTATTTTTTCTTTCTTTCTCTCTCCTTTCTCTGTCTCTTCCTTTCTGTCTCTTCGTTTCTCTTTTTTTATCTATCTATGTATACATAGTAAATAGTTATTAAGGTTGAAGGAAGATTTTAAGTCCATCTAGTTCAACCCATATCCTATCCTAACCTGCCCTAACATGTTGATCCAGAGGAAGGCAAAAAAAAAACCCAAGTGGCAACTATCTATCTATCTATCTATCTATCTATCTATCTATCTATCTATCTATCTATCTTTTTCTTTCTCTCACTTTCTTTATTTTTCTTTCTCTCTTACTCTTTTTCTTGTTTCTATTTTTTCTTTCTTTCTCTCTCTCCTTTCTCTGTCTCTTCGTTTCTTTTTTATCTATCTATCTATCTATCTATCTATCTATCTATCTATCTATCTAGTCATAGAAAAAAGTGGAACAGTGCAAAAATCACATAAGCGGGTGCACAGGCCTTTCAGCAGTTCATCTGATACTTGCCCAAGTCCATAAAAAAGAGAAAAGAAGGCAGCACTCTATTTGTCTCAGGTGAAAATAAGGTGGATTTTATTCAGACTCAATTTATTTCTATCCATTTCTTTTATAAAAAGTGTTGTAGCTAGTCCCCCATCTTTTTTTCTGTTTGATTAGAACATCTAAAAATTGCTTATCAGATTTTGATGAGACTAAGGTGAATTTAATTGTTTCGTCTATTTCATTTAGATATTTATGGAACTCCTCTAGTTCTGTAGAATGTAAGCTCGCAAGGACAGGGTCCTCTCCCCTCTGTACCAGTCTGTCAGTGTAAACGATATCTATAACTTTGTATGTAACCCCTTCTCATGTACAGCACCATGGAATTAATGGAGCTATATAAATGAATAATAATAATAGTTCATCCTGGGTACCTGACCACAGGAAGAAGACATCGTCTATGTACATCCACCACACCAATACATGTTGGAAGTGTTGGGAAACATAGAGGAGGTCCTCCTCCAGGGCACTATGGCCAAATTGGGATACGCCGGAGCCATGTTCACCCCCATGGCGGTGCCACGCCGTTGCTCATATAACTATCCCCCAAAAAAATAATTAAAAAAGTAATTGCATCTCAAAATTATATTTAAAATTTTTATAATAAATTTCTTTCCCTCTGTTGATAGACTTTCCAATTCCAATTTTTTTCTTTATTGCTTGCACGCCTCTATCATGATCTATAGATGTATACAGTGAAACAACATGAAATGAGGCTAGTATTACCTCCCTATCCAGATGCACCCCTCCCAATTTATTTAAAAAATCAGTAGTATCCTGTATATATGACATAACATTATTTGCAATGGGGTTCAAAATTTTGTACAGAAAAATTTCCATTCGACTAAATAACTATCAGGCGCCCGGGTGGGTTTTCCAAACATTTATGGACTTTCGGAATAATATACAACACTGGTGTCCTAGGATTTTCTACTAACAGTTAATCAAAAAGATCTTGATCTATAACATGTAAAAATAATGCTTCCTGTAAACAATTTCTTAATCACTTTCATGATCCGAAACTTCAGGTTTCCATCTAACTTCTGATAGACATCCCTATCCTCCAGGTGTCTGTTAATTTCAGAAATGTGTTTGACCTTGTCCATGATGATGACAGCACCCCCTTTATCGGCGGGTTTCACAATGATGTCGTCATGGTCAAGCTCATTCAATGCCACATATTCATTTTTTGTGATGTTAGGGCATTTATAATTGTTTATGGTTTTATTTTTCAACAATTCTACATCTTGTCTAACGGCCTTCATAAATGCATCTATTACCGCTGAGTTAGAAGGGGGGGACAAAATTACTCTCCTTACTGCCCTAGACAAATCAAATTCACTCGTCCTAACTTTATCTATTGCTTTAGCCATGAAGCCATTCTTTGATCTAAAAAAAAAATTCTAAGTCAATTTGCAATTCAATCCAATCAATGTGGGTAGAAGGACAAAAAGATAAACCTTTACTTAATACAGATATTTGAGAGTCAAGTACCTGTTCTGATATGTTAATTACTAGTTCTGTTCCCGTTTCTTCTGTGCCGCTTGTCTCTGTGGCTGTGATCTGTTTTTTTCTTGCTTGCCTTTTCTGTTGCTGACGGTGACGGCACCAGAATAAAATCCACCTTATTTTCACCTGAGACAAATGGAGTGCTGCCTTCTTTTCTCTTTATCTATCTATCTATCTATATCTATCTATCTATCTATCTATCTATCTACTATCTATCTATCTATCTATCATCTATTTCTTTTTTTTACTTTTTATCACTTTTTCTTTCTCACTTTCTTTCTCTCACTTTTTTATTTTCTTCTTTCTCTTCTCTCTTTTCTTTCTTTCTTGTTTTTACTCTCTATTTTGTCTTTCTTTCTTTCTTTATTTTTCCCCTTGGAATTATATCGGCTCCTTCAAAATTAGCACAGGGGTCCCATTTGTAAAAACCTAAAGAACTGTAAAAATAGCATTTACAATTTTTCTTTCTTTCTTTCTTTCTTCTTTCTTTCTTTCTTTCTTTTTTCTTTCTTTCTTTCTTTCTTTCTTTCTTTCTTTCTTTCTTTCTTTCTTTTCTTTCTCTCTTTCTTTCTCTTTTTTGTTTCTCTTTCTTTCATTTTTTTTTTTCTTTCTTTCTCTTTTTTCTCCTTTCTTTTTTTTTCATTCTCACTTTCTTTCTCATTTCTTTTTTCATTTTTTTCTTTTTCTTTTTTCTTTCTTTTGTTTTGCTTTCTATTTTGTCTCTCTCTTTATTTATTTTTCCCCTTAGATTTATATCAGCTCCCCCAATATTAGTAAAGGGGTCCCATTTGTAAAAACTTAAAGAATTGTAGAAAGAGCTTTTACAATTTCTTTCTTTCTTTCTCTTTTTTTTGTTTCTCTCTTTCATTTTCTTTTTTCTTTCTTTCTCTTTGTTTCTCTCTTTCTTTTCTTTTTTCTTTCTCACTTTCTTTTTCTCACTTTTTTATTTTTCTTTCTTTCTCTTGTTCTTTCTTTCTTGTTCTTGCTTTCTATTTTGTCTTTCTTCTTTCTTTCTTTCTTTCTTTCTCTTCTTTCTTTCTTTTCTTTCTTTCTTTCTTTTTCTTCTTTCTTTCTTTCTTTCTCTTCTTTCTTTCTTCCTTTCTTTCTTCCTTCATTCTCTGTGGCAATACAACTATGATTGGCGATAATTTGCATGCAGACCATTAGTCCGTGTGTAAAAAAAGGCCATGTGAACTAACACGCCACAAGAGCACAATCCAAGTTATGATAGTCAGAACGAGGCCAGAACAAGACTCTCACAGACTTGTATTGTAAAGTGACTTCTGCACCGCTCCATGAAACACTGGAGCTGCGGGCAAGACACTTTTCGCCGAAGACCATCAGGAGCAGCGTCGAAAACGGATTAAAACGCCAGAAGACGGGGGCAGGGGACTTACATTTAAAGTGCCACTTCAGCTGTGCAATAGAAAAAAATGTTGAAGTTAAATTCATGGTGTTTTAGTGTGGGTGAGGGAGGCCTTTTATTTTGTAGATCTTCGAAAGCCGTGTTAAAAAGAATTGCGTTTTATAGTATTTTAGGGCCGAATTAGCACAGTAGTTTTAAAAGCTTTTAATAGTGTTTTGTTTGCCTTTTTCATACATTTTTATTATTTTGCAATCATTTTTCAACTCCTCTAGAGGAGACTATGGAAGAAAAACAGAAGCAAGCAGGTCATGCCACGCTCTGAAAAAGCAAAACACCACTGAGCTCTGACTGCAGCCACATTACATGGTATAGCACAGCCAAACAGATAGTTCTAGCCAAATCTGTATAAAAGCAGAAGCAGGGATGTAGCAGCCATTTTATGGTGAATCAGAATAGTGTAAAGACGTCACAGCTTGGAGCTCAGACATAGAAAAAACAAAACAAAGCCATCAAACACTAAATAGACTTTAACGCAGTGTTCACACTGTGTGGTTATGTTGCAGCAAAAACATTGCGGTTCTTACATGATCGCAGCAAAAGGCAGAAACCTAAAGATTGTATTTGTGACAGCACAGCCATGAATTAGTTTGTAAGGAAAGGAGAATAATGTCATCTACATTTCAGGCAAAATGAAAGGTTTAGTATACTTTTAATTCATGGTGCACTGCAGAGAAACTTTCAATCAATGTGCTGGGGAGTGATTACAGCCGCCGTTACTGTATAGTGAGCAGTGACTATATCCGCACCTTGCCTTGAAGACTGAAAGTGTGTGGCTACAGAGAGGATAAACAGTGATTAGCAAAAGTATTCACCCCCTTGGCTTTTTAGCTATTCTGGTACATTACAACCTGCAATTAAATATTTTTCTAATCTGATTTGTGTGTGATGCATCAACACTAAATAGTCTAAGTTGGTGAAGTGAGAAAAATATAGGCATAAATTAAATGGGATCAGATAATTAAAAATTGCCATGCACATATGTATTCACCCCTTTTGCAATAAAGCTCCTAAAAATTTCTGGTGCAAGCAATTACCTTTATAAGTCATATGATTAGTGACATGATGTCCCCCTATGTGCAATCTAAGTGTCACATGTCTGTCAGTATATACACTTTATCTTCCTGAAAGGCCACAGAGGCTGCAACACCATAAAGAAGAGGCACCACTAACCAAACACCATGAAGACCAAGGAGATACCAAACAACACCAATTAACAAGAGGCATCCACTAACCAAACACCATGAAGACCAAGGAGATATCCAAAACAACACCATTAACAAGAGGCACTACTAACCAAGAACATCATGAAGACCCAAGAGATCTCCAACCAATACCATTAACAAGAGGCACCACTAACCAAACACCATGAAGACCAAGGAGATCTCAAACAACACCATTAACAAGAGGCACCACTAACCAAACACCATGGAGACCAAAGAGATCTCCAAACAACACCATTAACAAGAGGCACCACTAACCAAACACCATGAAAACCAAAGAGATCTCTAAACAACACATTAACAAGAGGCGCCACTAACCAAACACCATGGAGACCAAAGAGATCTCCAAACAACACCATTAACAAGAGGCACAACTAACAAACACCATGAAGACCAAAGAGATCTCCAAACAACACCATTAACAAGAGGCACCACTAACCAAACACCATGAAGACCAAAGAGATCTCCAAACAATGCCATTAACAAGAGGCACCACTAACCAAACACCATTAAGACCAAGGAGATCTCCAAACAACGCCATTAACAAGAGGCACCACTAACCAAACACCGTGGAGACCAAAGAGATCTCCAAACAACACCATTAACAAGAGGCACCACTAACCAAACACCATGAAGACCAAAGAGATCTCCAAACAACACCATTAACAAGAGGCACCACTAACCAAACACCATGGAGACCAAAGAGATCTCCAAACAACACCATTAACAAGAGGCACCATTAACCAAACACCATGAAAACCAAAGAGATCTCCAAACAAAACCATTAACAAGAGGCACCACTAACCAAACACCATGAAGACCAAGGAGATCTCCAAACAAGTCAGGGACAAAGTTGTTGAGAAGTACAAGTCAGGGTTGGGTTAAAAAAAATATCCCAATCTCTGATGGTCCCCCAGAGCACCATCAAATCCATTATCATCAAATAGAAAGAACATGGTACCACAACAAACCTGCCAGAGTGGGCGCCCACCAAAACTCAGCTCAGACAATGAGGGCATTAATCAGAGAGGCAGCAGAGACACCAAAGGTAACCCTGAAGGAGCTGCAGAGTTCCCAAGGAAAGACTGGGGTATCTGTCCATATATTACCACAATTAGCCGTGGCAAGATGTGGAAAGGTCATAGAGACTTATTCGAAGTGACATAGCTGTAATTTCCGCAAAAAGAGACTCTACAAAGTACTGACTTTAGGGGGGTGAATAGTTATGCACACTGAAGTTTTCAGTTATTTTGTTCTATATGTCGTTTGCTTCACAATAAAAGAAAACAAATGTTCACAGCTGTAGGCATGTTCTTTACATGAACTGATGTAAACCCTAAAAAAACTGTAAAATTCCAGGTTGTGAGGTAGCAAAACATGAAAAATGCCAAGGTGGTGAATACTTTTGCAAGCCACTGTAAGTGCATTTTCTCCCTGTAGTCGAGCTTCCAGTAATGGCTTATTCACACAGCCGTGTTTTCGGTACGAGTGCTGTCCATGGAAAAGTGTCAGTAATTGGACCATTGTTATTCAATGGGGCAGTTCAGATGAGTGATTTTCTTCACTGACCGAAAGTGCGTGTGCAAAAAAATTGCAGCATCTCCTAGTGTTTTCCGTAAATCAGATGAGTCACTAATTCAAGTATCTCATCTCAAGTCTCTCATGCGTAAAAAAAAATATCAGATGTCATAAGGAGCCAATGTAGAGGATCCGGTGTTTACGGATACATTCCAATTCTGCAACATAGGAAAAAATAAAAGTTCTTGTAAATTATTAATAGCTGCTCCTGCAAAAAAACGGATTGCACACAGAAGAAATTCGATCCCAAATGAGTTATTACATTATTGTGCTTTCAGACTCTCCGTGCCCAGATCCCAATAAACATGTAAAAAAAAAAAGTAAAAAATTAGACTCACTCATCCTTCACCTGTCCAGCTGCACAGTCCTGCACCAGTTCGATCATCTTCTTCCGTCTGCCAGTCGTCACTGGGCCCTCTTCCGCATTTTCCGGCATCTTTAACGTCTCCTGTGCTCACTAGGCTGTGCCGCTATGACATGATCTGTTGAGCATCACGGCGTAGTCAGCACAGGAGATGCTAAAATGGTTGCTCCGGAAAAGATCGACGATAGCCCAGTGAGGACTGCAACGCTGACCAAACCGAAGAGGAGCCGTAAGGGCTGGGTGAGTATGTGTTTTTTCATGTATTTTTCAACCCCTTCCTTGCCTGTTTGAATACATTTATGCTTGATTTGCAAAAAAAAATGTATCAAGAATCCAAATTTGCTCATCTCTATTAATTAGACATCATATGATCAGGGAATGGGGAACCTTATTTTACTCTAGATGGCAAATGGCCTTTTTGGGAATTGTTTAGCACAGGTCACACTAATGTGCCTCCAAACTCCCATATATAGCTTTATTGCTCCTATATGTCGCTCTTCTATAGGGTCCCTGGCAGTAATTATCTTTTTCTGACTGTCAGCTCTGCTTTCGCTATGACTACTTCAATGCGTAAATGACTCTGATTTTCTGACTGTGGATGAATGATTATGGTAATAATATGGGCGCCATGTGTTTGTGACTCTTCTACTATCACAACACTGCTGCTACAGGGCTTGTATGGTTTCAGGTAGTGGAAGTTGCACTTTATTAAAATACTAACTGACTTTTCTATTTTAGGAGAACCCCCAGGGAAACAAGAAAGAAGAAACTGAAAGTCTAGAAAACGACTGCGAGGAGGGTCAGGAAAACTGTTTAAATCTTGAGCAGAAAAATAAAGACTCTTCTTTAGATGGGTCTCAGTGTTCCCCTTCCCCGAATTCCCAGGAGAATATGGACACGGATATCTCAGATGATTCTGACGAAGAGGTGGATATTGAAGGAGACAAAGGTTTCTACAAGGGTCCCCATTGATACATGTGCCATAAGGAAGGACTTGCACTTTAACAGAAGTTGGACTGTGTAGGACCAAGTCTTACCAAAGTGTAGACTGTGCCTTATCTGCAGTGCAAATACTGATTTCTCATGTTTTGGATGCTGTTACCTGACAGATTGTGCCTTTAATGAAAGATTTGTATTGTATTACATCAAGGCAGTCAAAATCCATGAAGTGCCTACAGATTTCGACTTTGTGCAACCCATGAAGTGCCTACAGATTTCGACTTTGTGCATGCTGCCGTATTGCAGCTTGGAGCTTGTAGAGCTGCAATAATAGAACCAATGTACCACAATATTCCTCCGATTTCATATAGAAGCACCATATGGCGGCACGCAGAGTTCCTATGGCTCACATAGTGATTGTGTGCATGAGGCCATGAAGAAATATGCTCAGTATAGACGTCCTATAGGTTCATCTCAAGAAGCTTACAATCACGTAGCTGGGTATATACTGGTAGAAGGCAGGTAAGAAACAAAAACATCTCGACCTATCCAGGAAATATTACCGCACAACTTGTCTAAGCTTCCCCTCATTCATCTGTAACTGCTTTTTACATTTTTTTGTCTCCCCAAAGACATCGAATCCATTAGTACAAAGTTCTAAAATCATGATGTAGCTAAGATGTTTACTGCTGTTCTCTACTGTACATAATGTTTGTAATGTGTATATATGTATGTTTTTGTAAGTGTGAAGAGACTGCATACCTCACATTGTTTGTATGACTTGTATATAGTTTTTTTCTTACAACATAAAAATTTATTTAATTTGTGGTGGATGAAATTGTGGAATAAAAAAGTGAAATTGTACAAAAATGCATGATGTAATGTTTCTTTTTGGATAGAGGAAAAGTTTTTTATAGGAGGGGATTAATCACACAGATAGAGAAATACACACAGACAGACTCGCACGCACAAGCACAGACGCACGAATAGCACAAGCACAGACACACGTACGTACAAACATACACGCAGACACACGTATGCACAAACATGCACGCAGACACATACACGCGCAGACACACATTCCCAAGTGCAGACACACATACACACGCACAGAGACACACGCAAACACATACACGTGCAGACACACATTCCCAAGTGCAGACACACATACACACGCACAGAGACACACGCAGACACATACACGCGCAGACACACATTCCCAAGTGCAGACACACATACACACGCACAGAGACACACGCAGACACATACACGCGCAGACACACATTCCCAGGTGCAGACACACATACACACGCGCAGACACCCACAGAGACACACACATACACACGCGCAGACACACATTCCCAAGTGCAGACACACATACACACGCGCAGACACACATACACACGCGCAGACACATATACCCAAGTTCAGACACACATACACACGCGCAGACACACATTCCCAGGTGCAGACACACATACACACGCACAGACACACATTCCCAGGTGCAGACACACATGCACACGCACAGAGACACACGCACAGAGACACACACATACACACGCGCAGACACACATTCCCAAGTGCAGACACACATACACACGCGCAGACACACATTCCCAGGTGCAGACACATACACACGCGCAGACACCCACAGAGACACACACATACACACGCGCAGACACACATTCCCAGGTGCAGACACACATACACACGCGCAGACACCCACAGAGACACACACATACACACGCGCAGACACACATTCCCAGGTGCAGACACACATACACACGCACAGAGACACACGCACAGAGACACACACATACACACGCGCAGACACACATTCCCAAGTGCAGACACACATACACATGTGCAGACACGCACAGAGACACAGACGCAGACACACATATGTAGATATCGCAGGAACGCGGGATGTCGCCATGGACAGGAGACAGATCAAAAGATAAAGTATTTATTAAACAAGGAATGTACTCCACGCAGGGAGTGAGGGATTGTAGGGTGATGGTAAGGAATGGGGCAGAACTGGGAGAGTGGCAGGGTAGGTCAGGGAGGAACGAGAGTTCAGTAATAAAGAGGTGAAACTTATCAGTCTGTAGTGTTCTTGGGTGCAGCTCCTCAGAGTTCCAACGGTGGCACCAACAACAGCGGCGCGGGACGCCTCGGCGAAGTCTCTGGGAGGCAGGAAGATTTCCCGTGCTCAAACGTATCTAGCACGGTTCTGAGTCTAGTGTGGGGAACCGCCGGAATGGGACTTCGCTCCACGCTGTATACTAGTCCTTAGTCTCTGTGTCGCACACTCAGTGCAATCTCTGCCTTCAACTGGGGTCACCTCTTAGCGTGGAGGGTAGCGGGAGCTGACAGTCGGTCGTCCACAAACGGTGGACCTGTATGCAGGGGTCTGTCAAGAATGCGGTCACTCCTGGGCAGAGCGTGTGCGGTACTCACTATCACGCTGGCTTAGCTCTGCTCTGCTCCGCCCAGCTCCGCTCTGCTGGCACAGCTCTGCACTGCTCTGCTGGCACGGCTCTGCTGGTTCAGCTCTTCACTGCTGGCACGGCTCTGTTGGCATAGCAAATCCCCCAGCACTAAAGCTCCTGTCCTGGACAGCAGCAGCACGGCCTGTCACATGCCCAGCACACTCAGGTGGGGGAAGCAGAGCACGCTGCTCACCACTCTGCACGCTGCACTTACTTCGCGCCAACCCCTCCTGCAGTGCGCGCTTTTCCTTCCTATCCTATGGCTGCGAGCTCTTTTTTGACTCTCCCCGCCCCCTCCTGTCAGCAGGAAGCTTCGTCCCTCTCAGGCCTCCCTATCGCAGCAGGGGAAGGTCCACCTCTATCAGGCTTCCCCCCAGAAACAGAGGATGCAGCCTCTCAAGTTCCAGACCCGACATGCAGGTACCCGCAGTCTGGTCAACCTCCTTACACATACACATGCGTAGACATACATACCCGCACAGACACACACACAGACACGTACAGACAAACACACAGATACGTACAGAGACACGCACACACACACATAGACACGCACAAACACACACGCAGACACACATACACATGCACAGAGACAGACACATACACCCGTGAAGACATACATGCAGACAAACACACACACACGTACAGACACACACACGCACAGAGACACGCACAGTGACACACACACACAAACACACACGCATAGAGACACTCACAGAGACATGCACACACACAGAAACACACACAGACATGCACATATAATATTTTATATATACAGCTCTGGCAAAAATTAAGAGACCACTGCACAGTTTTATAAAATCATCTTCTCTACATGTCTGACAGCCATTTCATTCCAGTGTCAGTTGAATTCCAACCAGAGTACACATCATTCTACTTAATGTGCTTCTGATTAGGTGATCACCTGAACCAAATCTTATTTAACGAAGGAAAGTATAAAAGACACTGCTGTGGTGTTCACAATCCTCTTGCAATAGGACAAGCTGGATGGCAAAACAAGTGCTAGTAATATCCCAAAAGTAATAGGAATGAAAAAATAACTTTTAACCATGCCAAAGGAATTGAAAAGAAAAGTATTGAGTGAGGAAAAGAAGGGCTCAATTCTGGCTTTACTAGCAGTGGGATACAGTGAGTGTCATGTTGCCTCCATCCTTAAAATTTCTAAGACGGCAGTCCATTACAACAAGGTCAAGCAGCAGACATTGGGAACAACTAATCTACAGACCGGCAGAAGGCGAAAACGACTCTCCAGTGACGGGGATGACCGTCATCTTTTTCGAATGTCACTCAGCAACCGCAGGATGACATCAAGTGACCTACAAAAGGAATGGCAAATGGCAGCTGGGGTGAAGTGCTTGGCAAGAACCGTTCGTAACAGGCTCCTAGAGGCAGAGCTCAAGTCATGTAAAGCTAGAAAAAAGCCTTTCATCAATGAGAAGCAAAGGAGAGCCAGGCTGAAGTTTGCCAAAGACCATAAGGATTGGACCATAGAGGACTGGAGTAAGGTAATCTTTTCTGATGAGTCTAATTTTCAGCTTTGTCCAACACCTGGTCGTCTAATGGTTAGACGGAGACCTGGAGAGGCATACAAGCCACAGTGTCTTGCACCCACTGTGAAATTTGTGGAGGATCGGTGATGATCTGGGGATGCTTCAGCAAGGCTGGAATTGGGCAGGTTAATCTTTGTGAAGGACGTATGAATCAAGCCACATACAAGGTTATCCTGGAAAAACAGTTGATTCCTTCCTTTGGCAATGTTCCCCAACTCTGAGGACTGGTTTTTCCAGCAGGACAATGCGCCATGCCACACAGCTAGGTCAATCAATGTGTGGATGAAGGACCACCACAACAAATCTCTGTCATGGCCCGCCCAATCACCAGACCTGAACCCCATTGAAAACCTCTGGAATGTGATCAAGAGGAAGATAGATAGTCACAAGCCATCAAACAAAGAAGAACTGCTTATATTTTTGTACCAGGAGTGGCATAAGCTCACCCAAAAGCAGTGTGAAAGACTGGTGGAAAGCATGCCAAGACGCATAAAAGCGGTGATTAAAAATCATGGTTATTCCACAAAATATTGATTTCTGAACTCTTCCTGAGTTAAAACATTAGTATTGTTGTTTCTAAATGATTATGAACTTGTTTTCTTAGCATTATTTGAGTTCTGCAAGCACTGCATTGTTTTTGTTATTTTGACCATTTCTCATTTTCTGAAAATAAATACAAAATTTATTGCTTGGAAATTCGGAGACATGTTGTCAGTAGTTTATAGAATAAAAGAGCAATTTACATTTTACTCACAAATATACCTATAAAGAAAAAATCAGACAAACTGTGAAAATTTTGCAGTGGTCTCTTAATTTTTGCCAGAGGTGCATGTATATAGTATATGTATATATTTTAGTGGATGCACTATTATTTTTGTCTATTTCTTAGTAAATGCTATATGTTTCTTTATATTATACCCACATGATTATTTTTTCCACTTCTTTTCAGCCTGGTAAAGGAGTGATTTTATATAACCCTTTTTCATATAAAACCCAATGCATTCTGCCTATACATAAAGTTTTTTTGTGCATTTTATGTGGATATTACACCAGAGTTGTGGATTCTAAAAATTGGACCCTATTTCCTTTTCCTTTTACGGTATGTTCTCAATCTCATATCACAGCATACGGAGAGATTCCTGCTCTTCATTCTTTAGTTGACACACAGACAAAAAGGCAGAAATAGTAGTAAGAGGTGTAGTTGTGAATCCAGCCCTAGGATGAGGTAAAAGACTGGTTAGAAATCTCGGAATGTTTCTGTGTTTTCCTCTCCTTGTTTTCTCATTCTTCTCCCATCCCCTCCCATCGGCATAGAGTATAATAGGAGGTGTAATCATAAATATCACTGTGCTGGCAGTTAAACATTTTTATTTTTTTCATAAACACGAATGGGAAGTTCAGGAGGCTGTGAAGAAAAAAAGAAGTGGCTTATAAGTGAAGGAAGAAGCAGATTTCTATGATATATTGCAAAGTTTCTCATATTTGCTAATATCTTTCTTTTTTTCAAATCCAACATAGAGTTCTAGAAAATGTGAGCCTTTTTATTTATTGCTGTGTTTTTTTGGTATTTTCCAAGGGGGCGTGGCTCACAGGGTAATAATGGAAAGCAGCCTAAATACACGCCCCAGAGGATCCTCTGAGCTCTGCGTCCTTGGTAAGGACCATAAAAATATGCACTAAATAAAAAAGTCCTGGACCAGTATGGCACATTAAAATAAAGCAAAACAGAATACTCAGGGGAGCAGCAGGAATAAAATAAGAGAAAAAAACTGCCCTTCTTTAACAAATGAAATTAATAAAAAGAAATTTGAACTACATGAAAACCTACAATGATTTCATATGTGAGACGTTCCTTTGGCCTCATACACACTTATGCAACCGCTGAATTCTACACAGCTCTTATACGCCATCTATGAAGACTTTTGTGCTTCCATATGCTACTGTACAAATTCAACATGAATCTGGAAGAAAGCAAATTTTGAGATGTTTAATAAGATGCTGCATTATGGAGCCACATTACTAGGAGGGAATATCTCCATAATACACCCCTCTACATAGATACATACACATCGTACACATGTAACATGAAAAAAGTGGACATTTTGCATATTTTTTTATTGTATTTTTGTCTGTATTTTTAAACAATACAGGAAAAAAAAAAAGAGTCCTAAAAATAAATAAATAAATTAATAAAAAACACATCAAAGTCAGGTTCACCCAAGGTAATTTTTTTTGTCTACCAATTTTGGTGAAAATTTGTGGCAAATCATAGAATCATAGAATGGTAGAGTTGGAAGCGACCTCCAAGGGTCATCGTGTCCGACCCCCTTCTCAATGCAGGATTCACTAAACCATCTCAGACAGATGTCTGTCCAGCCTCTGAAGACTTCCATTGAAGGAGAACTCACCAGTCACCACCTCTCGTGGCAGCCTCTTCCACTCATTGATCATCCTCACTGTCAAAAAGTTTTTTCTAATATTTAATCTGTATCTTCTCCCTTTCGGTTTCATTCCATTGCTTCTCGTGTTTCCATGTGCACAGGAGAATAATGGTGATCCCTCTACACTGTGTGACAAAGGTTCATGTGCCACATAATAACCACGTAACAACCATGGTTATCATCCCATCTTGTGTGATAAAATTCCATGGCTCGTCCACACATGATTTTATAATTTGACTACAAACTGACCTCCCATAATAGATCCCTCAAAAGATCTGCTACGACGAGATTTATTAAAAAAAAAAAAAAACTTAAAAAAAAAGTAACCACAAAAGCTTCACATGTATGAAGTATTGGAAACAATTAAGCAGGTAGGAAACAAAGTCATAGATGAGTAATAATGTGATGTACGAGCATCCAAAATGTTCAGTCATTGACCTCTCTGTGGTTAATGGAGGTTATCTTATTTCTCTGAATTGCCTTGCCTTCTGGGAATCAGGTAAAATACAGATTACAAAAGTCCAAAACCCCACGAATAGTTGTGTTCATCGCTCCTGGACAGTCAGCGGTGAGCGCCCCTACATGTTTCTTATAAAGCATTAAGATTCTTTCAAGATGACAAGATCCAGGATTTTAGCGTGCGAGACGTCTGTATCACTCTCTACCGCCCATGTCACGGCCACGAGCTTCAACGGCTGTTATATTCCCGAGGTTACCTCCTCTAGAAAAACTTCCATTTTTCTTCTGACAGATTGTTATAAATTTAAAGTTAAAGAGTAAAGGTTTGTTCACACGGAGCATTTTTTTTTTTTTTTTTTGCCGCAGATTCTGAAATCTGATGCTCATGCTGCTTTTTTTTTCTTTGGAGAATTGAACCATCAAAGCATTTTTTTTTTAATTTTCAAAATCTACAGCGTTTTTACAGAATTTTTCACTCATTCAAATGAATGGGGAAAAAAACGCATTAAAAACACAGGAAAAACGTGATTTGCAGTTCACTCTTTTTAAGTGGATGGTTCCTCTTCATCAGTATTCCGTCAGCACTATAGGTGCAGGAACCGCCTCTCACTTCGCAGCATGCATTACACCTACCAGTGTTCTGCGCCGAACTGAAAGATCGCCTCTCTATACCGGCAGTTTGCAGATTAACAGGAAAACAGGAGCAGAGAGGGAAAGATTCGTCCCCCACATCCTGTAATCCGGCTTGGTACAAAACATCATCTGTGTGCATGAAGCCTCATGTAGTAATTGTTGCCTTTTTTATGATGTTTGGTAAGAAGCATAAAGCCTTCATGTCTCACTATGTTTCCTTTCTTGTGATAGGATATATTAAAATTCATTTTTTTAAACAAACAAAAAAAAATAATTACCATCTCTGTGCATTTAAAGGGATTGTCCGGGACTTTAAAATCAATGGCCTATCTTTTGGATATGTCATCAATATCTGATCGGTGAGGGCACCCACCACCACCGATCAGCTGTTCCTGGTGTTGGCGGTGGCCGGAACTGCTCAGTTGCGGAGCTGCACAGCACAGCTCCGTCGAGTGTATAGTGGCCGCAACCGGTACTGCACATTCACAAACTATTCAACTCAATAGGGGCGGATGTGCAGTACCCGGCTGCGGCCACTATCGGTAGATGGAGCAGCTCCGTAACTTAGCAAGTTCCAGCCGCCACCGACGTTGGGAACAGCTGATTGGTGGAGGTGCCGGGTGTCACACCCACTGATCAGACATTGATGACTTATCCTAAGGACAGGCCATCAATGTTAAAATCCTGGACGACCCCTTAATAACGAATTTTCGCTTCTTAGACTTTTTTTTTTAGTAAATAATATAATACATGACACAATTTGAATGGTAAATTCATTGCTCTCACTAACATGACACATTTTATTATAGATTTCTGACGTCCAGTAAAATTAAATCAAAAAAATAAATAAAAATAGAGGATAAGACAGTACGGTGGCTCAGTGGTGAGTGCTGAGGTACTGGGTTCACATCCCACCAAGGAAAACATCTGCAAGGAGTTTTTTTTTCTCTCTCCCTATATTTGTGTGTTTCCTTCTACGTGAAAACACGTAATTGCGAGCAGTAAGTGATGACAATGTCTGTAAAGCGCCGTGGAATATGTTGGTGATATAACTCCAGATATAATAAACAGTCATAGAATGTAGTAAATATATAAAAAAAAAATAGAAAATATGAAAAGTAATTTCTATCTGCTAAATTATAAAAAAAATAATCTAAATAAATGTATTAAGACGTATTATAAATATGATATTAATGCAAAGATTTTTTCACTTTTATTATGTTCTCTTGTGTGTTTTGTTTCAGCTTTATTGAACATTTTAATATTATAAAACATAATGAATATTTATTTCTGAGTTTAAAGTACCTTTAATAGAGCAGCATGTGAAAGGTTGATTGTCTGGTGTAGTAGCATACAAGGATTAAATCACTAAAAGGATTTTTTGGAGTCCGGACCCCTATACTGTAGACAATTGCTGGTCTCTGGAAAACGTTCAGGTTTCACCAATGGCTGTAAGGGTATGGGACAACTCCATAGAATTAGCCATAAGGCAGTCATGTGAGAGTGTTTTATTGTCTGGTGTAGTAGAAAAAAGATTAAATCACTAATAAATGGATTTAAGGAGTCTGAGACCTATACAGTAAGCAATTGGTGTCCTTGGGAAATCGTTCTGGTTGTCCAACTGGGCTGTTTAAGAGTAAGAACACCATAGAATAAAGTCCTATAGAGCAGCATGTGAAAGCGTTGTATTGTCTGGTGTAGTAGCATAAAGGATTAAATCACTATAAATGGATTTTAGGAGTCGGGAGACCCCCATACATGTAAGACAATTGGCTGGTCTCTGGGAAATCATCAGGTTCAGCCAACTGGGCTGTTAAGGGTAGGGACACCACAGAATTAGTCCCATAGGCAGCTTGTGAGAGGTTTATTGTCTGGTATAGTAGCATAAAGGATTAAATCACTATAAATGGATTTTAGGAGTCGGGAGACCCCCATACACGTAAGACAATTGGCTGGTCTCGGTGAAATAGTCAGGTTCAGCCAACTGGACTTTTAAGGGTAGGGACACCATAGAATTATCCTATAGACATGGCGCTCTTTCTAGAAAATAGCAGACCCCTATTTCTAATCATGGACATCCTCTATTACACAAAAAGATGCCCATACTTATCAATAAACAGCTCAGGCCCCGGTAAGTGTTGCCTTTTATTATTTGTTTGCTGGAAGAATATTTCATGTCAAATCAACATGTATAACCTTTTTCAGAACAACCCGGGTCTTGTTTTTTTCGCTCGTTCATCAGGGGATTAAACCTGAAAACGGTTATCATTTAGCAGAAAGACAAACAGAAAAGCACATTTTTGTTAATGATTGGAAGAAGTGCACCAATTTCGACATGACATTGGGTGATCAATCTCCTGCTTTATGTACCTGGATTTTTAGTCATTGGGTTCATTGGCCTTTGAAATTGGCCAACAAAATGACACATCGATTTTCTTCGTTTCGCCGTGTACTTTGACTTTTTTAAATAACATTTTACATCTGCAAGTTAAACAGTTTTGCAATAGATGTCCACGATGATACACATATTACATTGTTCTTCGTGTAAAAAAATACAAAACAAACACCGGCTCGTAATTCAAGGTTAGGATTTGTTTGATTTAATTATTAACCTATTGAAATATCGTAATTGGGGGCCAAATTTTTCTAATTTACCCCTCCCTGATCAATTCACCCTTCCCATGGTCTGAGGCAGCTAAATTATTTTCACTATAGAGATGATCAAAAAGATTTGCAGGACCCTGGTCAGTGGGCAAATCGATAGTCAGTGCCGACTAGAGACCTGCAAACCTTCTCCTACACCTCTTCTGGCTTGTTGACCTGCCAAAAACCCAAGAAAAAAACAAAATGAACATATACAATGTAGTAATTAAATAGTAATAGTACATATAAATACCATAGCGTCCGTAGTTAACACTATTTTCATCAAAAAAGCCTAAAAGCCATTCCATCGCGTCAAGGTGTACCCAATTGGAACAGTCTTATCCTATCTCTAGTATTAAAACCTTACCTTTTGCTATCTGACCTCAATGTAGATGGAATCAGAGCAGGAAAGGGGCCCAACTGTTTAGACTCCTGTCTTTCATAGATGAAATGTCTATCTCTAAAAGGGGGACCATGCCCCAGTGTACAAAGTACAAGAAACTACAGCAAAACTAAAAAATGAGCCAGATTGTAAGTTGGCATATGTGCAATGTGTAAGAGCATGTTCACACTGTGGCCATTTCACAGACAAAAATGAAAAAAAACAAAACAAAACGAGCATATACCTTGTAGTAAATAAATAGTAATAGTACGTGTGACGTACGTGTGACGCTAGTCTCAACCCACAGCCAGGCCGTGAATCAGCGCATATAACATTTTCAGCATTGGCTACTTGTATTCCCCCATGATATATGAATTATTTGTGATTATTTGATAAATTGTGGTAATTGTGACCACATAGCCATTTTCTTTATTACTATTCAGTGATGTATGTGTTAATGGCTGCCTGTCTTTTGGTTTGATCTATTGACACCCTTTATTTGTTTTTTGGAAAATGTGTATATATTGAATAATAAATATTTTTTTCATAAATTATATACATTCCTTATATCCTTTGGAGGGTATTGTATATATATAATATATATATATATATATATACAGTATAGACCAAAAGTTTGGACACACCTTCTCATTCAAAGATTTTTCTGTATTTTCATGGCTATGAAAATTGTACAGTCACACTGAAGGCATCAAAACTATGAATTAACACATGTGGAATTATATACTTAACAAAAAAGTGTGAAGCAACTGAACATATATGTCTTATATTCTAGGTTCTTCAAATTAGCCACCTTTTGCTTTGATGACTGCTTTGCACACTCTTGGCATTCTCTTGATGAGCTTCAAGAGGTAGTCACCAGAAATGGTCTTCCAACAATCTTGAAGGCGTTCCCAGAGATGCTTAGCACTTGTTGGCCCTTTTGCCTTCACTCTGCGGTCCAGCTCACCCCAAACCATCTCGATTGGGTTCAGGTCTGGTGACTGTGGAGGCCAGGTCATCTGGCGTAGCACCCCATCACTCTCCTTTTGGTCAAATAGCCCTTACACAGCCTGGAGGTGTGTTTGGGGTCATTGTCCTGTTGAAAAATAAATAATGGTCCAACTAATTGCAAACCGGATGGAATAGCATGCCGCTGCAAGATGCTGTGGTAGCCATGCTGGTTCAGTATGCCTTCAATTTTGAATACAGTGTCACCAGCAAAGCACCCCCACACCATCACACCACCTCCTCCATGCTTCACGGTGGGAACCAGGCATGTAGAGTCCATCCGTTCACTTTTTCTGCGTCGCACAAAGACACGGTGGTTGGAACCAAAGATCTCAAATTTGGAGTCATCAGACCAAAGCACAGATTTCCACTGGTCTAATGTCCATTCCTTGTGTTTTTAACCCAAACAAGTCTCTTCTGCTTGTTGCCTGTCCTTAGCAGTGGTTTCCTAGCAGCTATTTTACCATGAAGGCCTGCTGCACAGAGTCTCCTCTTAACAGTTGTTGTAGAGATGTGTCTGCTGCTAGAACTCTGTGTGGCATTGACCTGGTCTCTAATCTGAGCTGCTGTAAACCTGCGATTTCTGAGGCTGGTGACTCGGATAAACTTATCCTCAGAAGCAGAGGTGACTCTTGGTCTTCCTTTCCTGGGGTGGTCCTCATGTGAGCCAGTTTCTTTGTAGCGCTTGATGGTTTTTGCAACTGCACTTGGGGACACTTTCAAAGTTTTCCCAATTTTTTGGACTGACGTTCATTTCTTAAAGTAATGATGGCCACTCATTTTTCTTTACTTAGCTGCTTTTTTCTTGCCATAATACAAATTCTAATAGTCTATTCGGTAGAACTATCAGCTGTGTATCCACCAGACTTCTGCACAACACAACTGATGGTCCCAACCCCATTTATAAGGCCAGAAATCCCACTTATTAAACCTGACAGGGCACACCTGTGAAGTGAAAACCATTTCCGGTGACTACCTCTTGAAGCTCATCAAGAGAATGCCAAGAGTGTGCAAAGCAGTCATCAAAGCAAAAGGTGGCTACTATGAAGAACCTACAATATAAGACATAATTTCAGTTGTTACACACTTCTTTGTTAAGTATATAATTCTACATGTGTTAATTCATAGTTTTGATGCCTTCAGTGTGAATGTACAATTTTCATAGTCATGAAAATACAGAAAAATCTTTAAATGAGAAGGTGTGTCCAAACTTTTGGTCTGTACTGTATATATGTATATATATATATGTATATGTTCAGCATTACATGCACGTGCACTTTATTTAGAAAGAATTTTAGGAATAATTATAGAGAAAAAAGAAACGTGGTCATGACACGATGAATGGGTTATGCTTTTATAAAACTTCTTTTCTTTGGTGGGATTGTCCTTTTCTTCTCTACTCCTTCATTCCTGATCTTCATGTACAGTAACATCAAAACCAACTGACTCACAAACTTCCCAGCGATGTTCTTTGTCTTTCTAGTTTCACAACTGTAAATGTTAAATATGACAATTTCCACCAACTGCTCCAATCTGAAACTTCTGTGGTTATTTATTATACGGTCACAGTTAGAGAACCATCGTTCAGTTGTTCTCAATGAAAAAACAGCTGTGAGATAGAGCTTGTGCAGAATGTTATACAGTGCCTACAAGTAGTATTCAACCCCTGCAGATTTAGCTGGTTTGATAAGATGCAAATAAGTTAGAGCCTTCAAACTGCAAACGAGAGTAGGATTTATTAACAGAAGCATAAATCTTACAAAACAAAAAGTTATGTTGCTCAGTTGAATTTTAATAAATTTTAAACATAAAAGCGTGGGTCAATTGTTATACAACCCCTATGTTTAATATTCGTGGAATAACCCTTGTTTGCAATTACAGCTAATAATCGTCTTTTATAAGACCTGATCAGGCCTGCACAGGTCTGTGGAGTTATCTTGGCCCACTC
Organism: Oophaga sylvatica; assembly: GCA_033576555.1. Taxonomy (NCBI): domain Eukaryota; kingdom Metazoa; phylum Chordata; class Amphibia; order Anura; family Dendrobatidae; genus Oophaga; species Oophaga sylvatica. The sequence continues at coordinate 562,751,156 of JARQOD010000003.1, forward strand.
CTCCATGCAGATCTTCTCCAAGTTATCTAGGTTCTTTGGGTGTCTCATGTGGACTTTAATATTGAGCTCCTTCCACAAGTTTTCAATTGGGTTAAGGTCAGGAGACTGACTAGGCCACTCCAACACCTTGACTTTTTCCCTCTTGAACCAGGCCTTGGTTTTCTTGGCTGTGTGCTTTGGGTTGTTGTCTTGTTGGAAGATGAAATTACGACCCATCTTAAGATCCTTGATGGAGGAGCAGAGGTTCTTGGCCAAAATCTCCAGGTAGGACGTGCTATCCATCCTCCCATGGATGCGGACCAGATGGCCAGGCCCCTTGGCTGAGAAACAGCCCCACAGCATGATGCTGCCACAACCATGCTTGACTGTAGAGATGGTATTCTTGGGGTCGTATGCAGTGCCATCCAGTCTCCAAACGTCACGTGTGTGGTTGGCACCAAAGATCTCTATCTTGGTCTCATCAGACCATAGAACCTTGAACCAGTCTGTCTCAGAGTCCTCCAAGTGATCATGAGCAAACTGTAGACGAGCCTTGACATGACGCTTTGAAAGTAAAGGTACCTTACGGGCTCGTCTGGAACGGAGACCATTGCGGTGGAGTACGTTACTTATGGTATTGACTGAAACCAATGTCCCCACTGCCATGAGATCTTCCCGGAGCTCCTTCCTTGTTGTCCTTGGGTTAGCCTTGACTCTTCGGACAAGCCTGGCCTCGGCACGGGAGGAAACTTTCAAAGGCTGTCCAGGCCGTGGAAGGCTAACAGTAGTTCCATAAGCCTTCCACTTACGGATGATGCTCCCAACAGTGGAGACAGGTAGGGCCAACTCCTTGGAAAGGGTTTTGTACCCCTTGCCAGCCTTGTGACCCTCCACGATCTTGTCTCTGATGGCCTTGGAATGCTCCTTTGTCTTTCCCATGTTGACCATGTATGAGTGCTGTTCACAAGTTTGGGGAGGGTCTTAAATAGTCAGAAAAGGCTGGCAAAAGAGATCATTAATCCACACATGTGAAGCTCATTATTCTTGGTGCCTGAACTACTTCTTAATACTTTAGGGAGACCAAACAGAATTCTTGTGGTTTGAGGGGTTGAATAATAAATGACACTCTGAATTAACTTTTAACGTTTTTTAAAAAAAAAAAAATTAAAACAAAAATTTTTGCTGCAGTGCATTTCCCACTTCCAGGCTGATCTACAGTACAAATGTCACAATGCCAAGTTAATTCCGCATGTGTCAACCAGCTAAATCTGCAGGGGGTTGAATACTACTTGTAGGCACTGTATATAGAGCTTGTGCGTATAGAGCACAGAGGCTGTACCTTTGGTTCTGGAGCCTCCAGGTGTCAGGGCATTTTGGTAATTGTAGTTCTGCAATAGCTGGAGAGACCACTGCTGTAAACAGCGTCGGACTGGAACACCTTGGGCCCACCAGAGAAAATCATTCTTGGGGCCCACTATGTAGCTACATAGAAATAAATACAAGACCACAAATTGTGCAGTAAAACACACTAATATCAGGGTATAATATAAGGTAGTACATGTCTTAATTATGTAGCAGGAGTTGGGGTAGCATCCCTCATAGATTATAAAGCAGCCCCCCTCATAGGGGATAATGCTGCCCCCCTCATAGAGGATAATGCTGCCCCCCTCATAGGGTATAATGCTATATATATATATAGATAGATGATAGATACCATATATACTCGAGTATAAGCCGACCCCCCTAATTTTGCCACAAAAAACTGGGAAAACTTATCGACTCGAGTATAAGCCTAGGGTGGAAAATGAGATTATGCCCCATATGCTGCCCCATGTATTATGCCCCACAAGATGCTCCATAGATTGTGCCCCATATGCTGCCCATGTATTATGCCCCCATGGATAATCCATAGATTGTGCCCTCATAGATGCTCCATAGATTATGCCCCCATAGATGCTCCATAGATTATGCCCCCATAGATGCTCCATAGATTATTCCCCCATAGATGCTCCTGTAATGTATGTAGTACAGTTCATATAGCGTCTTGTGCTTGGGTGCGATGAAAATACATGAGACACAGGTTTGATATAGAAGGTCTTGTATTACTTCATACAAGTGGCAAAAATAGTCACACAGTTTGCAGATACAGAAGCAGGAGACACAGCAGGCCAGAGTAACTTAAGCTCAGCAATC